>OY986050.1:10834941-12034941 GCA_963920205.1 Stenodema calcarata | reverse complement strand
CGGCTGGTCGTACACAGCTGCGGATGGTCTTAAAAAATTCTACGGATCAAACTCTATCTAAATATGAAATAAAAAACATACCGTTCTATATGAATTTTTCGAGATATGGAATTTTCAAAATTTCAAAATTCGTTTTGAACCCCTTCCCCTTGACCTAGGGTTATGAAAAGTTTCGAGGACCATTGTGGGGCTGGTCCAAACCCAGAAACCAAATTTCGTAATTTTAGCTCAACGCTAACTGGGCAAAGTGGCGCGGACGGCGGACGGCGGACGGCGGACGGCGGACGGCGGACGGCGTACGGCGGACGGACGGATTTTTTTTTATTCGATTTTCTGAATCTACGTATCTTGAAACGTAAACCAACAAATTTTGAGGGGGGGTTAAAATTTTTTTTTCTTTGGGCGATTCCAATGGTTCATTATCGAAGATAATAAACCAAAAAAACGATCGCAACTTTCTCAATTTTTGATTATGACTCATTTCGACTAATTTCCGAAAATGCTACGCTCTTTTTACTTCCATAGCCGTTTTCAGATCTAAAATCGGTTCAATAGAACTCGAATTATCACCTATCTAAATTTAGGGTCGATGGTGCAGCCATCTATTGAATTTTCTTACAAGTTTTTTTTGGGCTAAGAGTTTTTCAAATAGGTAGGTAAAATTGAATTAAACAGGATTAAAGTCGTTTGTCCTCCGGGTCTTCAGATCCGAACATATCCTTCATGAAGCTACTCAATCCTCCAGACCGAACTGAAGCCGTAACCGACCCTTTCTGAAAATCGGATTCTTCGAGGTTCCGCGATCAAACTGATGATCATTCGGCAGAGGTCCCCGAGCCCCCCGAAGTTCACTAGCCCGTGATGACAAGATGAAAGTGGTGCCGCCACTCGTAACTTCCGCAGATGCACCGCATTCGATCGACCCGACTCTCAATGCGTGTCTCCCACAGTCTCACTGTCTAATCCATTAATAACGACTCGGATGAAAAGATTAAGATCGCGTCAGAATCAAGAAGTTTGAGAGCGGAGGAAAAAAAAATGAATCGGTAATTCTTCGGTCATTCTGCGTTCAGAACGATTAGCATAAGAAATTCAAACAAATGTACGATGCAGATAACGTAATACAGTTGGACAGTGAATGATTATGTAAGGCTAAATGATTATAAGACCACACTACACTGGGTATAGCTTTAAAAACTTCAAAGTATTTTTAAACTTCATCATGGCCCTCTTCATATTATATTCAGTGTAATAATTCTAGCACGTGAATATCAAAATGCCTCGATCAGGTGAGGCTGTGCGATTTACCACTCGGACTAAAATTTTTGTCACTAATACGGAATGCAATCTATCTTAGAACTGGATCTATTTATTATAAGGTCAAACTGGACATCAGTTTTGAGGGGACATTAGATGCGAGGTACCTACCAAAAGGGTGCAGCGTGAGCCCATTATTGTTTAACGTGTTAATTGGTGACCTAAATGATGAACTAAAGGTGGTCTAGTATATTATTCGCCGATGATTTATAATTCGTTATCCCAGTTCGATAGGTTGACGAAGGTTTGAGGTTGCAAATGGTGCTTTTATGGCTTGTCGATTGTTGCATAAAGAAGGGCGTGTTACTGACACATTGTTCAATAAGAATTCGTAAGTCTTGTAAAAAAGTCGGTGTATGATTTACTGATATGTCTTTATAGAATTTTCAGTACAAATCTTCCACGGTGGATGGTTGAAGTTTATGGAATAGTTGGAGTTGAGTTAAAATATTTATTTATACAAATTATGAATAATAAATATAAATTATAGGTATATATTTAGAATTAATTGTCATTAATATAATTCAAGACTTTCACTCTTACAGATATTGGCGATAAGTTTATGAGAAGAACTATCGACACTTGTCGTTCAGGAATAAGACTTTTTCTCCGTCCTTCCGCCTTTCTTCCAGCAGAAACGCATAGATATGTAATATAGAGTCGACCTACATCAAGTAAGCCATGAATTTTCCACAAATTTAGCTTTACATCACATTATTTCCTCATTCAACCTTTGCCCCCATTTAATTTTACTACTTACAATTACATTTTACATTTACCCGTTACGTTTTTTACTACTTTAAACAGGTACGAGTACGTGATAGGTACGTTGGTATGGCCTAACAATAATACTGTTGACCGTTTGGATCGTCACAGGGGGTTATGCGCTACATAGGCCCCCCTTTTGTTATTTTCTTCGCAGATTCACCGAACGTTCTCTATGCTGAGCCCTCATAATTGAATTCATGCACGAGAAGTTCACGATATCTATATAATTCGCTATTATACATGTCTTCATAGCTCACCCGTTCGTCCTTCCCATCCAGTATTTGAACCAGTTCGTTATTGTTGAACGTCCGTCTCATCCTCCCACCTATCACACAATAAGTAGGTACATGTTCATTATCCCTTCCCTCCACCACTTGTAATTCTCATTGCCCATTTCGGAGCGAAAAGAAGTGGGGAATGAATTAAGCTAATGTTAACCGCTCCGACTACGAAAGCGCGGGGCCGAGTGAAAATTCCGGCTCTCGAAACTCTTGAGCGCCGTTTGGATAAGGCGGGGATAAATATTGGATTGCAAACAACCAGAGAACTCCTAGATAAAGGACTATTTAAGTTATTCGGAATTACTCATTCGACTGCTACAGTTTGCTCGGCTTATATAATAACTCGGACGGCGATTCTTTAATGCCGAGACCCTTTTCGAAAATATGTTATATTACTCACCATTTGCCCCGTTTCTCCAATAAAACGCTCCCCTTATAAAACATCTATTTATTCAAAAGGGTTGTCTTGAGTGCATAGGACGTCAACTCCATCATAAAGCCGCGTTACAAATGAGGTAAGATGTTTTTTACGCTTCCTCCAGCCGACTGGGACTGTAAATAAATATTTCTGTGCTCCAAACAATTTTTAAGGGCCGAGTCTGGAATCATCAGCATATTTCGCGCGGAGTGCGGCAGTAAACGGTGACCTTTTCCATTTCAGTTCCAACAGAGCTGTGTTTCAAATCGAAATTTATTCATGAGATTAAAATAAAAATAAAAACAAATAAATAAATAAACAAGTCGAGAATTTATGTGATTCAACCGTATTTTGTGGAGTGTCAAGCGCCTCATATAAACTTTAGTTGCAATTTATCACTCATTCATCAACCGCCTCATATACCTATGAACATCCAAATTCACCCCATTTTGGAACCCCCTTTTGCTCATCAGTCTAGAAATTCCCGCACACAAGACCATCATGTAGCTTCATGAACATTATCTCCAGTTCGTCATTCCAACCCTAGTAGCAAATATTGGTCTTATTTAGTTACCAAATATTTTGTCTTGGGGAGAGCTCTCTAATCAACTGTTTTTGTTTGTTGAATTAATACGATTTGTCACGTTCTCAAGTGTGGCTCTTTGGACTTGTTTTTCTTACAAATATCCCCATCTACACTAAACAGGTTTTGATTCTGGAAGCCTTGGTCATGTGAATTAAAACCAACTACCTCCTTCATCTCTCGAGTCGACTCTTTCCTAACAAACTCCGACACTAACAAATCGCTGTTATGTTCCTTAAAAACGGAACAAGTGTTTGAAGTCCACGAAATCGGAACGCAGGCTTCCATATAACTTTCTGTGACGAGATGACACGAATTCAGCCAGAACTGACGCAAGTTTTCTCGGGACAAGACAAATAGAAACACAAAAACATCTAGAAGAAAACATAAAAATTCATTGAGATACCTCGTGCTTTTTAACATGGAACCTGTTTTAGCCGTGACATTTTTGGCACAAAACGAGCGTCCGTCCTCTATGAAGCTGTAATTTTGTTGTAGCCTCCTGAGGACTTTCAATTGAGACCGTCGAGGCCCCGGATCAGCTGAGTGGAAGCTATAATTTGGCATTTACCCTCATTAGGAATTACACTTTAAGCAGCAAAAGACCAGGATCAGCTGAGCGGCTCCTAAAGTGAATCTCTGTGCTATTCACACTATGAATGTGTAATTTGGCTTTTAGCCTCCTGAGGATTTTAACTTGACGCTGGCCAGGCCCTCGATCAGCTGTATTGCTAGAACATGTTCCATGCTTATAGAAATTTAGCCGCAAAGGGGGGAGGGGGGAGGGCTTGGCTCCGGCCCTCAAGTTAGAGTAGATCGAAAAATACGTATCATAATATACCTGAATATTATACCTGAAAAAGTAAGCAAAAGCTTCAATCACTTGATTTGCGGCATTACTCAGACTTAATCAAGTATAATGTCCTCATGTTAAATTCCCACAAGGTTTATTTGTTTGTACAGGTTGTACAATTTTATTTAGAGCAAGTATAAGCATACGCTTCGCTTTATTCACACGACTCCTCGTTTTTGTATATGGAAGAAATTTATGCAATCGTCATTCCTACCGACAGAAATCTTACCCCTTCAATGCCAATTAAATGGTTCACTTGTTCACATTAATTATTCACAGCGTACTTATTTCCTGTAGTTCGTTCGGTCTGGAAACAAAAAATTCATTCTACATCGATGGTAAATTTCATTTATCTTCCCCAGGACTCTGTCCGGAGGTTCATCGGCTCTACAGGAAAACCCTCCAGCCCGGATCACGACAGCTCGGATGGCAGATATGACGGATATACCTCTCCAAACGGGGTGAGGGAACCGATGTGAATCAGTGGGGAATAACAAATGAACTTCCATGCCCCGGCCCCGTCTGGTAATGAGGGATCGTGTACGGACTATGTTAATTCAGGAATGGTCAGGGAGAAGAGCCCTCTGCCGAAGGATCACGTTGACTCCAATGGCGCCACCAATATCCACTTCTGACGTCGTACTTCGAAAGATAACGTACATCTAATCATCATAATAATAATTACACCATCACAGTCTTATAATTTCAGTGAAAAAAATAAAAATATAAGAATGTCTCCGTACACGTAGAGGCTATGTTGAAATCACTATTAGCTCGCGTCTGCTGTTCTGAGACTATCAACACTTATTCACATAGTTGTTCAGGTACAGCACCAAACAGTGTTCATTATTCTGATTATATTAAGCAACTTTCAGGGCTTGAATTAAAGAAATATGGAGAGAAATAGAGATAAATTGATCTACTGGAGTAGATGAGCTACCTAGCAGCATGGGAAATGAGGAATCAGTATTTTCCCGGAAATTGGCTACAGGAAAAGTTCTCGTTCCCTAAGCATGGAAGTCATGGAAGATAAGAAAAGTAGGGATGTCGGTTAGTCGATAGCAAATTCGACACTATCGATAGTATTGAGACATCGACAGGGTATCGCTTGAGTATAGTTCGAGTTTTTCTGTACCTATCACGGCTCTTACGTTGCCGTACAACGGTTGTACCATTAAAATTCCTACGATGGCGTTTTTGGTGTTATATATTTACGGGCATCATTAAATAATAATCATAAGCATTATTAGTTATAATTATTACCGAGTTAACCCTTCCTTCTCCCTCAATCATATTGAAGTGACACTCCGAGCAGAAGTCGCTACTTGACAAATAATAGTATGTTTGACTAACTGCAAACTATTATTATTAATACTATCACCCACATCTCCAGGGTGGTCTGGCTGTTGAAAGCACTTAAAGTTCAATGCACTCACCTCATTTCGAGGCTACAAGCGTTAGTTGTTGGGACGGCGAAATAACTGGTTGCTGAAGAATGAAAACCCCGACAAATTTACAATTACAAATAGAGTTTATGGAGTTCATAGAATCAGATATCGAGCTATAAAACACCATCAAAGGAGGTGTTTTATTGCACCGCTCTTTTAAAGTTATGGCATGACCATTGCTGTCAAAGCGGTGGGAATAACAACATTCGACATTGTTTTAATTGTTATGTTAATTCTTAATAATATAATATATTATATTCACTATTGGAGAAAAACTCACACCATTTAGTACTTTGATTGACCTAGAAATCGGAGATTCTACACTCTCTTTCAAAATAATATCACTAACTCAAACTAAATTTCATTCTCTATAATATGATATTATCATCTTTACATTTTGTTTCAGGGAACGAGGCGATAAACTCCCGAACGGCAGAAAAGAAATGTTAGTTATAAATCTCCCCTTCAGGAGGAAAACAGCCGCTGACAAGTCCCAAATTAATTTACCGCGTGACCTCGAGGCCGTATATCACTCATCCGTCTCCTCTGAGGAAATAAAACTCTTTTGGAACAATAATTAAAAAAATGAGGAACTCAAAGGGTATAAGTGGAGGGAAGTACTTCGACTCTCGGTATAAATATTTATGAAGGCCGATGAGAGAAAAACCTCACGGCCCTTTGCTGTTATCGTAGCCGATATCGTTTTTATTCTGAATAACTTCATTGTGGTGCTTGGTGAGATGGAGAGTGGTAGATGGTTGGTTCAATTGACGTTTAAAACAGCACCCGCTTCCTCCTGACCCCGCCCCACTTCCCTGTCCGAATGTTTTGGATGTCCACGTCATTTGGGATCATCATCCTGATTTCAATCAGGAACGAAAGGTTACTTGTATATGCAGTTTCAAATACAAGAGTACTTTAGTTACATTCGACACCGATTTGGGAAGAAATGAACGAATCACTTATTGATTACACACAATTTCATGCTACAAAACTACCTCATCGGTTATTTTGTGGGGTCTTTGCTCTCGCATTTTCTACAGGGTCCGGTAGTAAAACCTGACGGTTTTTGAAATGGGATAAATCAATAAATTACGAAGAAAAACAATAACGTCACTCAAATTACACCCCCAATTTCCTCGCCTTGCTCAAATCTGGTAGTAAATTTTGCCGTCAATCTTGAGAGATTGCACGAATTTCTCTCTGGATATTACCTCGCAGGTTAACCAAAAGGTAACTGTATGGGCAGCAGTCAGTAAGTCGACTGTGATGGGGCCTTTCTTTTTCGAGGACCAGGGCCGGCTGTACTACAAGCATAATATTATGGTGAACGTACTCATCAACAGTTCTAAGTCATCGTAGAAGCAATCTTTTCAACGAGTCCAATTTTACATTTGAAGTCAACTTACTTGATATTATTGAAGTCAATTATTACTTGAAATACCTATTATTTTCAACCAGAAAAGTAAGTTGACTTCAAATGTAAAATTGGACACGTTGGAGAGCTTGTTCCTACGATGTCATATTATGGTACATGGCCCTAGTTTTGGTTTAACTTATTGACGGAGTAGGTAGGTACTTAGTAGGTAAGGACTTGTAGGTACTTAGTAAAAACCTCTAAACTGTATTACAAATACAAATCATTCACAATTTATTAAATCAAAATACCTTCACGCTTACTTTATATAGCTTTTATTGAATTTTTGATTGAATAAATTGCTTGCTATCAGGTCAGTACAAAATTAAGTTAGGAACATTGCGGAAATTTTAGCAGCACACCACTATGTAACGGTTCATTTTTTCCGTACCTACAGATGAGCCTCAGGATGGGATTTCTGTTCTTCCGTACTGTCAAGTTACATAAAAATTACTCGTTCATTACATGCCAGTTTTTCAAGTCAGAACTTATCATAACCACCGATGGTTGCGGCATCCGCCCAACATTGTTTCATTTCATCATTAATTTCAAACCGTTGAATGAAACGAACTAATGATGACATCATTTTACAGGAACTAAATTAAAATATTGGCCTTCACCGCCCGAGTTTATACCTACACAGTGCATTAGCATCCCACATCGTTATTCAGTTTTATATTCTATGAGAAAATGTGACCGTTCAAAATAAATTGTGAGCTCAGCTTGCATTGACCTGCGCCGGCTTGTCCAATTTAGGCTCTCATAGGAAAACGTCTGGAGAGGAGAAGCCATGACCTCTGGAAGGAACTCCGTTTATAAATATTTATGACGGCCAATTAGGGAGACCTGATGACTTCGATGTAGCTGCGCTATTAAAACCCAGCAACCTCCAATTTCGTCGGAGGTATTTTCCCGTGCAACTCTGGCGAGAAGATGTTTCTAACTGTTGAGATTCCTTTGGGTGGTGACGCGTTTCGTACTGTAAATCAATACGATGTTTACACATGGAACTGTGCACAATTCCGAGTGATTCAAATACGTTGGTGGACTTGGATGTTTTCAGACCGAAACACCAAGTAGGTATTTTTTGGACAAACAAACACATACATGTTTGTATGTATCTCACTAGGGCCAATTTCAAACTTGCAATCAATTCTGCAATATATAACGTTCATCAAGCGGCCACAGAGAAATTCCATTAGTTCGCCTGTTTTTCTGAAGGCCTTCCGACGCTTTATGTCAAATTTTGAGTTGTGCTCCAAATCTACCTGCAGGCGTTCATCTTTGCTAATTCTCTATGAGTTTACCTAGTTGTATTCAAAATTTTATGAGAAATTCTATCGCGTGTCGAAAATTTGCATTGCTCGTTGATGTTGAAAATGTCTGAAAACTTGAAAACTGGAAACCTAGAGGTGGCTATTCACACATAATATCGAATATTATGTGTGAATATCGATTATATTATAATCGATGAGCAATATCGAAAAATACGACATCATGAAATGCCTGATAGATGACGTTTTGAACATTTCAAACCCTAGACCGTTCTCCTTCCTTGGGAAACTGAGGTTATGAATTGAAAACAGTTTCGGTGGGAAAATGTGACATTTGTGAGTTTGTAACCTTTCACCCACATTCTTCAGTCAACTGCGCTATGATGCCAGCTTGTTAGATAAATTGCAGTCAGTCTCATTTTGCTACTGTTTCTCCTGTGTTCCAGTGCTCTGGGTCATAAGTGGGAACTGAGTTAGATTATACAATTTGAAAATCCCCTTCCCTCTTCATTGATCATGTCAGTCAAATGACGTAGCTCTGATCATTTTAAAGAATTGATCATTGAACAAATCAATCTCTGGAAACCAAACAATTTCAATCACCACACGACAAATCGGTTGATTGTTCATTAGGTGAAGGTTCATCACAACTTGTATTAAAGTAAATTTTACTTTATAAATAGATTTTGCAGAGAAATAACCTGATATGTTGGAATGATTGGTACCTCGAACATCCGCCTAACGTTCGCAGCATAAAATATCCATGACCGAAGTGGTCAACGTATTACGTCAATAATTCCACAGTCTAAAGACTATTGCTGCCGTTAAAATCGATCCAGCTCGAAGAATATATTGGCAGTAAACATTTAATGGCGTCAAGGGTTGATGTGCTTCAATGGAACCTGATTCGGAGTCGACCGCTGTAACATTGAGACTCACCGGTAACATGTGAAACTCGGAGTATTATAGCAGTTCGTGATGGGATTGTGGGTTTTAAAAGGCGATTTTGATTAACCTTTCCGTCAGGCCAATGACCAATCTCACGCAAGGATCCCCAGACTCCGCCTTGCGGACTCGGAAGAGTCTGGCGGAATCAGTTGACCCCTCGTACGAACTCACTTTCGCGTTACATCCTCATTCGAGTCGTGGTTTGAGGGCCCCGTCCGACGAATTGTGCCGTCCACACGATTCCCTTCGTCAGCCTCCTTCTCCAGCGCCTCGAGGGACCTTAATCTGCCCGAGAAAATGAAAGTCTAATTGTGGCTTCATCATTGCATCATTTTCTTGGAGGAGGGCCTGAGTGAAAAGCGATTGTGGGTTGGTGGAGATTCTGCAAGGACGTAAAACTGAGACTCACATCACGCTCCGCACGCAAAAATTTCCCTCTTCACGTATCTTTGTTGCCTCGTATTCGCCACCCGGTAGAAATTAAATTTACGAAATCCGCAATGGACTGTTAATCTACTATGAGCTCTTAATAATCAATCTTCACTTGAAAATTGCTCCGTCCCCATTTAAATGTAGTACGATTGTGGTTTTATCAGAATAACTTGAGTATTGTAATACTTCTTGGAAAATGCAATATTGCCGTGAGTGGCAGTTCAATATAAACGACTTCCATGATAATAATATAACACAATATACTTATTTTCATATTGGAGTCCACCATTCTCATTCACAGGAATGAAAGACAGCCATATTGCATACCTATTTCCGTTTTCTAGCTAACAGTGTTTTGTGGAATTTCCTGTTGCAGCAATTAGTGCTGGCTTTCATGAGATACGACTTTTTTTCTTTCCTCCATTGGAGCACAAATATCCTCAACTCTTGGTTGCAAGTCCCCCTTAACTCTAAACGCAGAACGACTGATCTATCTGGTATTAATTCGGCTCATTTGGGATTACGGCTGTCAAATTTGGGATGATTGTTCAGACTCCCAAATAAAGAGAATACTAGCATTCAACAACAGAGTGTTTTGAGTTATTACTTCTGCGCCCTGGTACATTAGAAACTTCAATCCACAGGATATCGATATTCCAATGGTAAAAGAGGTTCTGTGTTGCTCACATACACGCTTCCATAAAACGTTGACGGCTCTCCCCAATCCACTTGCCATCAGCATTGTCAATTCAAGACCTCCCGAACGTCCTCTTCGCAGATTGAAAAGGAAACGACACATCGACCTGCTAACACCTCAACCAGAAGACTAAACGTAATTACCAGTATCACCAACCAGAGTGAAGAACTACTCCTGCAGACACAATTCAATGAAGGCCGAATAAACATAGGACCCATACCAATTCGGCCTATGTATACAGAAAAATTCAGCATGTCTATAAGAGCAAAACTTTTGAAGAAATAACTGGTTTTACGTGAAATGTCCCCATTTTACTGGTTTTATCACAGATTTTGTCTCTTTTTTTGCCGAATAACACCTCAGTTTATCGATTTTTTAACGCTGAATTCGATGGTGCAGTCGGAATTGCGATATCTCATTCCGTTATCAGATTAGAGCAGATGAACCGTGGAGAACATCCCGAGTAACAACCACGTTTCTTCATCTTCAAAGTGAATTCAGGATGGTCTGGAGCGGATTATGGTACGCAAAATTTTCGGGAATCCGAGATTAAAAATTTTGGATCGAGCACAATAGCACAAAATTCGCTAAAAAAAGTATTATCCTGCTAACGCTTTGGTTCGTATACATAATATGTGAACCATAATGAGTGACAGTTGGCCTAAGGGTTGTGTTCCATGAATTGCGTACACGGGTATCTTATATTAATAACTTACAGGCAGATAACTTGACTAGTTAGTTATATTATACAACTAACAAGTCAGTTATCTGCCTATATTATACAACTAACTAGTTGGTTATCTGCCTATGACTTATTAATATAAGGTACCTGTGTACGCAATTCATGGAACACAACCCTTAGGCCAACTGTGTTACAAATGGATCACGTCCTCCTTCAATCAACAGTTTTCGCCGCTTGCGCAGGTCCTGCAACACCGCATTCCAGTTGTTGGCATTCGCCTGCGAATCACGATATACAATTCATCCACCCATTCAAAACTCAGCTGGCCAACATTGGAAGTACTTTCACGATTTGGTGGGATATTATTACGCTTGTATTTATTTTTGGCAACATTCTCTCGAGATTCCACCGTAACCAGCACATCATACGCCTCTCATACGGTCCATCAGATCGATCTCATCAGCATAAGTTAAAAGGACGTTGAAAAACTTGACGAGTAACAAAAAATCCCGACGCGCTATTTGGAGTTTTGACTAGAGAACACATAAACTGGCCCTAAAACTGTTGACGAATACTCAATTTTAGAGGGTTGTTGTTGATTAACATAATATTATTCTCTGTCCTCTGCACCGCACATTTCACCCCATCTCCAATCGGGTAAAGTCACTATAAATTTGCGGCCACTCGCTCGTTCATTGGGTCCAGCGCAGTAAAGTTGCCGCGGTGGAGGGGACACGTGGTGACAGCAGTGGGGTGCCCTCTAACAACAATGCTTTCCCAAGTTCCTCTTCCCTTCTTCCTAATGAATGGAACAAAGCGAGCTAATATCAAAAGGTTTTTGCTCCCATTCCAACCAACTCAACCCTTTGAAGACCCTCCTTGTTAGCCCTTGGAGGGCACAGGTGAGGGCGTTTTACCGACATGCTAATACCTTTAGTGGCCGGCTACTCCTTTCCCCCACTCCATCGTGTTTTCGATAACAAGCTATTCTCAGTTCTCCCTCCCTCAAGTGCATTATTCTGTTGTTATTATTTTTTTCTTCTGCCTGTAATTCCCACTCCTCAGTGCCAAATATTCAGACACTTCAGAATTTGTAAGTTTTAGGTCGGTTTATCAGTTCTCAACATTTACAGCTGGGTTTTTCCCTTTCCATGAGAACTCTGGCGATTTCTGGGTTTTTACATGGTAACGAGCAGTACCCTTGACGCACTGTTAACTCCAGCAGGTGTGAAACGTACCTGACTATGTATAATCACAATCATATGTCCAGAATCATAATTGATTTCAGCTCACCCTAACGCTCCTCACAGGTTAAGATTAGGAGGAGGATATTCCATTCCATTATTAAAACACATCTGTCCAACTCAATTGATTTGAATCAATACTCCGACTGAATTACACCAGGTCGACGGAAACGGATATGGGATGGGTTGCGTTGATCGAAGATGATTACTATTACCAGAACGGCCATGTCTGGGATCCTTATTAGTAGGAAACCCCATCTCATTGCAATCCGGAGTTTGAGCAATTTGCTTAGGTAATATTGGTTTCAAGGGCCTTAGAATTCACCAGAGTGCGCTGCTGAATAATATTCTGAATATATGATGTAAGATGTAAGCGTTTATCTCGACTTCTCTTCGAATAGAGTTCATCGGCTCGAGGAATCGAGAAAAACGCAATATTATCGCACCACACTCGGGAAGGAAATAACATGCATATTTGTAATTAAACGGCATTCAAATGTAATAAACCGTGAATCAAATGGAACCAATGGATTTGAATGCGGAACCATTTTGCTGTTTCTCGGACGATACTTGACCCACAATGTCAATACTTCGTTGATTTACATAAGAGCGCGTCGAATCACGCTATGTGTTGCCTTTGACGTTGCACTCCTTGGAAACGGATGCAACGGATTCCGATTACGTGAGCCGAGCATTCAGTTAATATTTTTCAGTCCCATTAGCCTCCCGTTGTTTCGAGAAATTATAACCGATCACGGCTGGATTTAAGCCCGCGTCGTTGTTAACGAGCCGTTCGACCGTATGAATTACACGCGCGGACGGTCAAATGGATTATATTTGTTTCGCGGTCAAGGAGCGCTAGATTCGTTTTGAAACACCGGTCATGATCGTGAGCGCAAACGCAGAAATTAAAATTGTCTCTTTTTCCTGCCCGGAGGTGAACAAACCATTGCTATCTATCAGCCTCTGCAGTAGGAACCAGCGGGAGCTCTTGTATTTCTGCAGCACTTGGCTCTTGTGTTCTAGAACGATAAACTAAATGTTGAGGTCGTAACCAGTGAAGTGGTGTCAGGTTTCATGGGACGCAGGACCCCCTCTGCGTCCAAGGTGTTCATTTGCCACCCACGTCGGAAGAAAATGGTCGGGTAACACTTTTCTGTTTTAGGTATGGAACCATAGATACAAATAAATACTTTCAATGTTTTGTATTTAATACTCAATACCAATACAGCACTGATACATCGCGCTAATATACAACAACAGTAAATTTACAGTAAAATACATTTACTGAATCACTAAAGAGGTGCGATCAGTTTGACATGGAACCACCTGTAGTATTCTACGCTTACCTACATTCGATGACCTGGTTAATACAAATTTTGCTGAAACTTTAGGGGCATCTATAAACACTTTGGCGAGGTCCTGAAGAACTTGGTATCATATCAAATATAATGTAAACATAAAATATAAAAAACATGCAAAATAACTTTGTATGATTGGATGAGGTACAACAATAAAGTTGTTAAACATTTTATACTGTAAGTCCAAAGCAACAAGAAGCCTTCACATAATGTAAAGGAGGTCCCCTAGCCGGGAGTCGAACTAGGGACCTAGCAGCTTCGCATCAACACTTCAGACCGCTCGCCCTTCGAATAAGAATAAGAATAACTTTATTGACATGAATATACCATACAATAAGTAGTTTGTACAGAGTGACTTAAGTTTATACAACTCGCCCTTCGAAATTCGACAGGAAAACATCGTAAAACGCGAAATAAGTTGATTTCTAATCGAATCGACAACAGGTGACAGGTGCCCGTTCCCTGGTGGTCGATAATTTTTTCGGGCTTTTCTGCGTTTAATTGAACGTGGACATCCAAAAATCAAACACGATTCCAGCGATTCGCTAAGGAGGCATGAAATAAAAAGGTATGATCGGTGATTCCGGATGAAGTGGAATATCCGTGAACCCCACACTGTGTACCTAATTGACATCCTTATGCCAGGGATATGAATTGTAGTAAATGCAGGAAATACTTTCGTTCGCATGAAGATAATCTGCAACAAATTATGCTCGGTTTATTTCAAGCTTCTGTCCAGTTAAAAACGTTGCTGTTAGCGTCCAGTGGGGGAAAAACCTCGAGGGAAATTACAAGTGGGTATGATTATAAAAGTATTTTCATCGGGATAAATCCCTGCAATTAAACGATGGCTATAAAAAATAATTAGGCTCATTAACGAGGTCTTTTCATCGGCATCGGGCCGGCAAGGTGAGCGTGAATGTGAACATTTTCATCTGAAAAGTCAACGTAAATCTTAATTAGATCGTTTGAAAGTTGAGAAACTGAGTTTTCAGTAAATACGACCACTCGCCGAAGCTCGTCAAAGCGGAAAAAAGTGCGCGAAAATGTCGAAAACTCTCTCCTGATAAATGAAGATGAAGTTTTTCAGGATAGAGGTGGAATTAAAAGCGTGAAAGAACTGTGCTTGAAGGGTCAAGTTGACGGTTTACAGGGCACAGTATAGAAACCGCAGAATGCTATACGTATCGCACTGCGAGTATGGAAGTGGCATATCTCAAAAATAAACTTTTCTGGATAACACCAGTTGGAGTTTTGAGTGTTTTTCAATCTCTTCTTGGGTTTCTAAAATATTCCGTGTTGTGCCGTGTTTTTGGATTACCAATCGCTGCAGAATTAATTTCCAAAACCTACTGTGAAGAGCTATTCTAGGGTATATTTAGAATGATTCCAAGTATGCTAATAATAATAATTTTATGCTGTAAATAATGAGAATAATTCTAATAATGCTCTATGTCCAGGTAGAATCTCATTTCGTCCCACTGTGCGCCTGTGTCCGTGGGTAACGAGCTTTAGAAGGTCTTGAATGGCCAAGATGAGTTCGAGCGGTCAGCAACACTGTGCTCATGATGAGGTTACAAGATGGATTTGTAGGAAACTCAGTCATGTTTCCAGAGTCCCGGTCTGTCAAGTGTCTCACGAAAAGGAAAAAAGCGACGAGCCATCTCACGGAGAGCGACAAAAACCATTTTATTCCGACATCGGCAATTGCCATGCAAATCCGCACGGGCCGCCCTTGTTTTTACCGCGCAGCATTTTCATGTTCTTTCTATAACCGGCAACTATAAAAAAACTGCACGGGTTTTCATGGGCATTAAAGAATATGACTCTGAGAGCGGGGGCCAGGGAAGTTTGATGATTGGTGTACGTGGATCTACTTGTAAGGAGGGTTGTAAAGAATCGGCGGAGTCGAGGTTTTGAGATGCCTCGTTCCATATAAAACGACGAGGACACTCAAGTAACTCTGTCAACTTTCATAACCTAAGCATTCATACTATGAACTCGTAGAAAAGTATTCCAAGGTTTCCTAGTTTCTTCTCGAATTTATCGCGACCTAAATCTAAATGGCGTGTTGCTAAATTTGCAGGGCAATTTACGGGATGTGTCTTCTTCCTAGTTTAACGTTCCAGATTCTAACTACCCTCTCAAGACGAGTTGAGGTATCGTAACCTATAGAATTTCCCGTTTTCGCATGTGAAAGTTTCAATTTAGTTTCTGTTTCCAAAAGCCGTTAACTAAATTTCAAGACAAGTCGAAAAAAACCGCGGAAACTAAAAGCTGATGATATAATATGTTGTATTATCTCACAATAAGCTGTCCCTAGGAGAAAATACACAGAAGTTGTTATAAACCCACTGTGGCCTTAACACCCGCTATTTAAAATTGAAATAACTTATTCGGTTCAACAGTGAATTCGATGATTTCAGCGAAACAATTATCGTGGCTTGTCTTTATTATGCAGGCTATAGCATAAATTTAGAAATAAAGACAAGCCACGGTGAAACCTAATAATTTTTTCGCTGAAATCATCGAATAAGTTATGTCAAATTTAAATATCGGGTGTTAAGGCCACAGTGGGTTTATAACAACTTCTGTGTATTTACTCCTAGGGACAGCTTATTGTGAGATGATACGCTTCCGACGCAATAAAATCCTATTCGAAGGGTGTCCTAATATAAAAATAACGCAACAAGAATGAGCACAACAAGAACCAGCACAGTTGGAAATGGTCAAAGAACAAAACGTCGGGTCTTGGAGCCGGACACAGGCTGGAAAGCACCGATAATCAAGTGTCTAACGCTTCAATCTTGTACACACTCTGAAGGTAACCCGCCGACGAGAATGGCCTTTCGGATTCCACACATGTGGGTACTTCGATAGGAAATCGATAAATTATTCCATCCACTGCATCAGCTTCCTACGAATATCAAAAGCGCGAAAATGAGGTATATTCGACTGGAATTTGAAACGTTGTGCAATGTACCTCAGTTTCGCCAGGCACGAGATCGGAATCGTCTGGCTTCCACTCAACTGGTAATGTGAATTCCTAAACACCTGCTCGAGATGAGCTCTAGATAAGAAAAGAAAAAACATTAGGAAGAACCTTTCAGATTGATACGCGACGTCCAGAAACTGGAAGTGTCGGTTACGAAATTGGGACGTATCCCCTGGGGCCCCTCAACCGAAATACATGTTGGGGGTCAACTGGATCTCATCAACCCTCCTCTCATCGCCATCATCACCATCATCATCGCGGTGAGAGATACGGCATCATCATTACGGCTTCCCCACTCGAAAAAGGGCTCCAGCTCACATTGCTCCTTCATCCACTGGAGAAAAAAAATCCGACAACAAAACGCACCGTCTCGGTCTGAAAAAAGCCATTTCTAGTCGATTGTGAGAGAACGGTGTTGAACACAGTGATTTTATGAAGGAAAGTCTGAGGTCGTAACTCGGAAATATGGCCTGATACAACTCACAATACCGTCCCTGGAAGTAGTAGGCAACTCATCGATTCGATCACCCTCAGTCATCAATCGATACCACTTCGAACTAGATTCGTCGATTGTTCCTATTTTTTCCTCTCTACTAAATTGGAAAATAGTCGAATTATAAGCAGAATCAAGGGGGTAACCTAATGGGTTTTCTAGCCGAAAATCCTAAAAACCTTGAAGGGCCTATTTATGCAGTACAAGCGCTGTCTACTTCTTACAGCAATGTGGTTCTCCAACTTGTAGCCAAGGAGATCCGAATCCTCTATCTGTGATAGAACGTACTTATTGTATCTATTAAAAATGGTTTTCCATTCGAATTTGATTTTCCCATTCTGCGTATTATGATTATTATTTGGTTTTGTTTGAAAATAATACATCAAAAGGACGCTACAACCCAGGCAAATTAGAGCTCTACCTTCAAAAATCGCTCGAGAACTGGAAATCGTTTTTGAATAAAACAATTTAGCCACAATTTGAAAACGTATTTTATGAATTTAACAATTTGGACGGGTCCCCACCCTTCTGTTATTAATATAAGTGCATTTGGAAATTTATTTAAAACTCTCCAAGTCAATCACAGCCTGAGATTTCCTTGAAAAACATTCCAACCGAGGTCCTGCTGGCCTTCTAACGCCTGTAGGTTGAAAATGACTGTTCCGATTGACAAATGTCAACATCGTCTGATATTTGGCGCTATGACGTTTCTTGTTTCAAATTCATATCTCAGCACTGGAGTGGGCGAACTCAAAATTCAAAGGAGCATCTGATTCAATATTAAATTTTCTACAACTTGGGGCTCATGACTTTTTTAATCGAGCAGCAATTTTCAAACTACAGGGCATTGTTGAGAAGATGAGGGTTGTCAACTTTTTAGAGAAGTTGGAGAAGATGCGAAAAACTGAAAATTGTGCGAAAGTTTAGCGGTGTTAAGAGTCTCAAATCTGAAGCACAACCTAGAAACCGTCGCGATCCCATATACCTAGGCCCGTGATTCAGGACTTCCATGAAGGATCAAAACGATTTCCAGCTGTACAGCAATTCGTAGAAGGTAGAGACATTATTTGCACCGACTTTCCAGGGCTATACCACTATTTCAGGTAGATTGCCACTTTGGCCTTCTATTCATAGGTCTGTTCCTGCCAACCAGGGAGTTCTTTAACCAGTTAATTTAGATAACTCAAGTGGTGGGGATGAGTGAAGGAACTTTTCAGTTTTTCAACTGGGTGGTTGGAACGCGCAGAACTACTCCAGCAGAGAGCGCTGGGGCTTCAGCAGTGACGTGAAATAACAGTAACGTGAAATCGAAACCTTCCGCCAGACAACGTCGTCGCTATTTGAAGGCCTTGCTCGAAAAACGAGCTATCTGCAATTTTTTCGAAATCCCGTTTTCGACGGTTTTGGGGTCAGAAAAATATACTGCTTCATTTGTGAGGATCCGCCAGCCCTCCGATAGTTATAAATGTAAAAATCGGACAATATTGCTGATAGTTGGACAATCCGACAACGTCGTTGGGTTGAATAATGAGCTATTTACACAGATGTCTCATTATTCGATCCAATCAAGGCGACATCTTGTTGGTGTTAATAAGAATAAGAATAATCCTTGCTATTCCTTGAGGTTTTTCACCCTCACAAAAAGCTTAATCCTAGTGCTTGCTTTCCTTTTATTTCTTACAAAAAAATATAATATTATTTTCCTAACAATGATGAAATGTTTATGGAATAACAGTATTATTGTCTGATGGCGTTGAGGATTCATGTAATGTTGTTGGAAAGTTAGAGAAGGACGTTTTTCAACTAAATAACAATGACAATAGGCATTTAAAAAATTATTGGTTGGAAAAACGAGCTATCTGCAACCTTCAATGTCTTGTGGTGCCTCGTGTAAATTATTTAAAAATATTAAATCATATGGATTCGATCCGTCCTGAGGCACGGTTAATTTTAGTATATCTGGATTTTTTTAAATATTGAAGCAGGAATTTCTGAAACGTTTTTTTCGATTCCCCAAAAATTTTGAAAAAATGCAGATAGCTCGTTTTTCGCGCAATGCCTTCATTTCCTATTTTATTTTCGAGCTATTTTCCTTGCGAAATCCGAAATGGGAGTGAATGATTCCTTCGTTAAGTCCTACTTTTTTCAAATAAAATGCAAATATCTACCATGAATCTGAACCCGCAGATTCAGTACAAGGAGAGCCATCCCCTTATGGCGAAAAAATACAAGAGTGTAAAAGCTCTATTTATTCACATCTGTGATAAATTAAATGACAACTTCTAGTTGAATCTTTCCTGGACCCTTCCTGGATGTTTTTAGATACGGAAAAGACGGCACTTGAAGGAGAATAAACAAAACACAGACCTACGTCGAGAAGCAACCTCCACGGGAAGTCGGAGAGAAATGAATTTTCGGGAAGGTAATGGTCAGGTTACCGAAAAAAAACTGGCTTAACCCAGTTCTCATCCAGTGAAGAAAGTTAAATAACTCGAAAAAAAAGTTTTGTAACTCGTTGCGGCTGGAACGGTGAAGCGAGTGATAAATTCTGTAACTGAAAACGGCAGGAACGCGACAATCGTGCGCACTGGGCCACTGCGCACAACTGGTTAAAGAACTGACTGTGGCAGGAACACACCTCATGTCTATCTCATTCCTGTCTGTTCATGTCTATTCCTGTTATTCCATTATGTAGACCGCTTGCAAGAACAGTAAACTCCTAGAATTATTGAGAGTGAGAACGAGTGTTGTTACGAAGAACACAAGTTCCTAGATTTGTTCTTCTCCCTTCTTTTGTATTTCGATCTTCCTGTAGGTTTCATAATTGCATTTCGTTCTACTAACGTGATTTTCGACTGAAATATTACTCAACTCATACATTCGTACGTTCTTCCCTCAATTTTTCTCATTTTGAAGCGCAACGTGGTGACAACTTTTGGAACTATTTTAGGTCGGATCATGTCAACTCATACCCCATCTTGGGCAACCTTCAGAACATCGGCTTGAAATTTTAATTTTCGCCCTATGATCCGCCCTAGTTGCTGAGAGTAGGGCTGGAGCTATCGGAGAACAATATCGGTGAACCGACTATGGATATTTTAAAACGATATCGAAATATTAATTCAATATATCGGTGAAAAATATCGATATTTCGATATATCGGGGTTCGTTTTTTTTTTTTCAAATTCCTCCAACAGAACAAATTTAAATTTCAAAATTGCAAAACACGAATTCAATTCATAAATATCAAGTTTCAATTCGAAAATTATTTGATAGGCAAATCATGATTTATTAACTTATTAATTAACAGTTTAAATGATTATAGGAACTTGACTTGATGAGGAGAACCTCAGCTGTTAGGTTACTGATATATCAAATAGATAGGTGTCGATTATTCAGTGTTTCTATTAAAATGGGCTTGACAAGTAAACGATTCATGATTTTAGGCCTTATATTGTTACCATATTAGGAGCGGCATTGAACTGTAGCACAAGTTATTAGTCTTAACTTCACTCGCAGACAGGTTGAAATCAGGGCGTAGGATAAGCAAGTTACTTAACAAATCAAATATCAAATATACATTGGATTAGAATTGTACTGTCCACGTAACTACATTAGGATGTCGGCGTTATTGAGATACCAAGTTCAGGTAATGGCGCATGTGCTCCCATTACCATAATAATATTACCTATGATATTGCCAGGCGTCAAAAAACAAAACCAATGTGGAGTTCACCACGATTTCTGCGCAACGAGATTTGAAACTGGAGCAACTGCAACGAAGGTTGCGGATATTGCAGTAGAAAGGTTGCAGCCTGGAAATATGAGCTATGACAGCCCCTGAGGTCATCCGGCATAAGCTCATTCTCGTCGAGCAATTACTATGATTTCGACGGAAGTTTATGTATGGCAAAAATAAATGTACTCGTAGCTAGGTAGGTAGAGGTCAGTGAGAGACGCGTGTCAGTCCTGACAGATTGAATTTCATGATCGCGAATGAATATTATTTATGTAACAGATAGCTCGGTACATTCCAAGTTGAATTGGCGTGTTAAGACTGGGTAGTAACAAGCTGTAAATCGTTGTCGAGAAGCGGCAAGGAGAAGTTTATTAATGTTTTGCATAAAAACAAACACAAAACTTGACGGCCTCAAGTTCGTACTAGTAATCATAGCTTTGAGCTTGAGAGAAAATAATTAAACCGAAAGTATCCTCACTAAATATAAATGCAGCCAAACGCCACGTGAAGACAAACATTTTGTTGAGCCTGAAGGGTTTTTTCCACATCATCCAAAATAAATATAAATTCGCGCAATACAGCCAGATCCTCGCCATTCCTCAGCTCTCTCGGAGTATCTCGTGCCGGTATCAAATGTACAACGTGGGAAATGGAGGGAATCCAACGGCGAGGAACGAGTAAAGACATCAATCATAGGGCTGGCACTAATGAGAAGTGCGGAAGGAAACCAAATGACCTACAGCCCAAAATGGCGCATGGGAAAAGCTACCATCGTTCCTTGCTCTCGTTCTACGCGGGAGGTCTTCTGAACTTCTGACATTATTACTTGCGGTATTACGACTTAATTAAATATTTACGACCCCAGATCGAGAGTTTCAATTTTCAAAAACATCTATTCGTAAATAAATCCACTCAATCTAGACCGAAAATGGGCGATTGAAGGAACTAAACATACTAGTTCCAATTTAATCAGGTTTGTGAATTCTCCTGAACAAAAAAAAAATGCCGGTTATCAAGATCCCAGTGCTGCAAAGGGGTTTAAGGTTTCATTTTTCAGTTTTCTGCATATAACTCAGAAATAGTGCGTTTTTAAAAAACATGTTAAAAAACATGTTTTTAAAAAAAAGTGCGTTTTACAAAAACATGTTTTGTACTCATGTTTTTCTCATATTCCTGTCTTCTAGACCAAAAAAATAAATCTCCAGCTTTCCGGAGCCGGTAGCACGAAAAGGGTCCAGTTTTTCATAAAAATGTACAAAACCGAACTTGTAGCAAATTCAAGCTTTCATTTGGTTCTGGGGAACTTTTTCACTCCACCTCACCGTTTTCGAGTTATATAGAAAAATACCGTGGCACTGGGATTTGGAGGGACTTAATTTGTTCTTGTTAAGTGGACCCCTTCTATACATTTCTTAAAAAATTGGAACTAGTATTTTTGGTTCCTCCATTTAGTTTTTCTACACTTAATTTTTGAGGTATCGAGGGTAAACTATCATTCTTTCCCAGCAGTCAGGGTAAAGTAATTTACCCTGAGATGGTATAAGTCTACCGCAGATTCTCGTAAAGCAGGGTATCAGAGGTCTAAGGTATAGGCCCTTTGTATAGGTCATATATTATTTTTCGTGGTCAAATAGCTCATGGCTTTTGGGGTGTTTTTACCTGACATCCAAATTGACGATCAAATAACAGAGTTTCTGAATACAGTCGAAAGTTATATTATGTTATGTTTACTGCAGTATGAATTCGATTGTTGAATATTCTTAGATAAATCCAATATGACAATATTGAATAAATGGTGAATTTTATTTCAATAATCTCCAGATCCTCGTAGGGGTTCACCACTACAATCCTATTAGAACGAGGGTGAAGCCGACCGATGCTGACCCGCCTCTACCCTTTAAAATCTGTTCGCGTTTTGAAGTGCTCTCTCTCCCCGTTAATTGTATTAATTTTAGGGACAGGAAGACCAGTGTAATGAGAGTTGACGGAACACAAAAGCCGGCCCCCAACCCTTACCAAAGCCCGGCCGCCCATTTAACCCTCGACCTTTCTTGTAAGGCCTGAAAGACCCCTCGTGAACCCAGCGAGAGTCTGTATGAACCTAAGCGGAAACTCGGCACAAGGCCTCGTGGCACCTCGTCACCGGCGTTTTCTCTTTATTCCCAAAGTGCGGTCCCGCCAGGGATGAGACCAACGAGGGGTTCCCGCATTCCCTGAAAGTTGTCAGAACAACGTGGCTCTGTCCCAACTCCGACCGGGTTTAGCGTGGAATGAAGAACGGACTTCACTCAGCGGTGGCGCCTTCATTCTGTACACATTTAACACGGATTTTATCCACTGGGTTCCATTGGATCAAGAATTCTTGGCAAGTGTACCAAGTCGAGTTTTCTAAATCAATTCATTTCAATTCATTCTATTTATTGACAATCAAAATGATGAATATTATATTCCATTTAATACAACAAAATATAATACGATGTTTGGTTGTATTATTGTATTATGGAATACAATATCGTATGTTTGGTTGTAATATATTATATCAAAATTGTAGATGGAATATATTATATCAAAATAAAAAACACACTTCAGTTATACAATAAATTCAAAATTATACTGTACACCCACCCGAAAATAAGTTCCTAAGAACTTGTGCTATCTGGTGGAGTCGCAAATTCAAGAACTGGCATCGGAAAAAGAGGTAGTTAACTAAGTTTGCATGTACAGTCTACCATCTTCCTAAAACTTGCCAAACTATAAAAAGGTTACAAATTGATATTATATCAAAAACGAATTTTTGCAAATAAAACTGTTTTTATGTAAAATGTCTCCTTTTACTGGGTTTACCTCAAATTTTGTTTCCTTTTTTTTTGCCGAGTAATCGCGATTTGATTTATAGGTCACAACGACCTGTCCAGGCCTCTCACTCTGTCAGTTACTCGTACTTGTCAAGTAAATGATGAGAAATACATTTGCATAGTCCGCATTTATATCTGTATTCTTGTGTGCAGTTAATTTTAATAAGTGTTGGGAACTTTCTAATAAATAAATTTTATAATAATAAAGAGGTCCTGACCAATCGTTTGATGCCCAAAACTCATATGTGCAACAAAAAAATTGGGTTTGGACACAAAACCACCGCAGAACAATGTGAAAGGAAGGGGAAAGAACCGATGCCATACATCCAGTAGATAACTGAAAATTTGTGGTTTTTTAAATAAACAATCAGTAGGTAGCTATTTGGAATTTTTCAAGTACATCCTCCGACAGTGGAACATGCACTTTTGGACTTGAGGGGTTCTTGCTGAATTCATCAAAAACCCCTAATACTAGAAAACATCATTCTTCACAGTTTCTTATTCATGGTTATCTGGAAGTGATGACGCTTTTGCAGCTGTGGCAAACAGTTTTACTCGCAGGATATTCGAGATAGTCAGCAAATTGAAGAACATCCTTAGATCTCGCCGATTTTACTATTTTGGGATTTTCAGGACATTATTCAGATTCAGATTCCTATGTCTTATTCTGATTATTGCGAGATTTTATTATTTTGAATTTTGAGGTGTGAAGATGTGGTTAGTAAGCGGTTAACAACTTATTATCTGGCATTCAGGACACTCTCGCGGTGGCTGCATAAGGCACCTGCGACTAGTACAATTCTTGAAATGCTTCTGACTAGTAGGGTTTTTGCTGAATCAGCATAATAATCAGCATGAAAATATTATTTTCATAGCCCAATAGATGTGGTTTTTTCGCCGAATTTCTTTTCTAGAGTACATGGTGTAACAGCAAGAACTCATCGTTTTCTGTGTCTAATAGTGTTTTAGCAATCACAACTACATTAATTAGATATTTATTGACAATAGGGATAATCATGATAACTATTGCCTACTCTTACGCCTTCTGACACTCGCTACTTATTTATCGCCCTCAACCGTACGCCTTCCCCACGTGAATTCTCACACAACTCTACTCATCTACATGTAGAGGGGCACCTGGAAAGTGAAGTAAGTTGTGTCATTGCCGATTCGATTTCCTGAATATTCTCTTCATAGAAAAAACAAGTTTTTCTTGAATCACTGGAAGAAAATGGAAGGGACGCCCTTTAATGAGGTCCCAGGTGGGTCGTAATGTATCCAACTCAACTACTCCACACTTGCTCCGGTCTCCCCTTATTTTTTCAAACTTTTTTTTCTATTTAGGAAAGACTAACTTCTCTCTCTCCTCGAGCAACTTGACATCCGTCCGGAGATTTTATAACTCCCGGACCAGCTACGAGAGGAGGGCAACACCCTTAATATAACTAGTTGACCGCTTTATTGCCACCGAACCACCCGCCTTCTCGAATTTCCGACTGTTTTTTTATTTATTTATTTTTGTTATACTTGTTCTTTTTCAGTTAGTACTGTACTGATAGGAGGGGAAGGTGGCATTTCGACAGAATTATTTGACAGACAGACAAAAAACCCGACTGTCTCATACGATCTTTCATCGTATTTTCATTTCTTTTGAAGGCAACCAAGTTGTGCTCGTTCACGAACCGCTAACGAAGGGTTTTCCTTTTAAATTTGAGCTTTATACTGCAGAGCGATCGTAAGTCGCAGAGGGAAATAAGAAAAGGAAAGAAGAAGACCAATCGTTGGTTTCAAACATGAACAAGCCCGAAAGTTGTTTTCAACCACTCCGGACGTGCGGCGGCATAATCCTTGAATGGATTTTACCGAACTTATTTTTCGCATCCTTTTCCTTTGATGATGAGGTGAATGCGCGATTTAGGGAGCCACATTGAGCCACTATGCAACTTATTCATCAAACGTAGTTGACTGAGATGATCTCAGCAAGTATCTGCAAGAGGTCTGGGCGTGTTTTCACATTTTCAATGATCTGTATTTTATAGAAATGAATACAACAGAGTTTGTCTAAATATGATCGATGATACATGATATGTATGGGTATGAGCCAAAAACCCACTTCCCGAAAAAACTGATGACCAGAAGTCACTGTATCATCACAGGGATCGTAATGGGCTCATATTGATAGATAAACACTAGGTACTAGGGGTGTTAGATAGTCGATAGTTAATACTATCGATAGTCTCGATACTATCGAACACCTACTATCGACAGTATCAATAGTCTATCGACGTTGTTTTTGAGATTACCTTTGCTCGGCATATAATTACGTATTATCCACCTACCTAGTATCTTTCAGGGCTTACACAGCAAGCTGTGGGCAAACATGGTAAAATTTACTATTTAATTTCCCCTCACGCACATCTTTATCAAACTAATCCCATACATCAGACTTGGGAGGCATAATAAAAGGAAAATTCGTCTCTTGAAAGAGCCCAAATTATAGAACGCACTGAATGTCAACTGACTAATATTGAAAAAAAAAGAGAAAGGTATAGGCGTAATTGCTAGTTGGGGAGCTGAATTCAACGAAATTCAATCCCAGGAATTTTTCTAATATAGAGGGGGATCCATAGAAGTCATGTGTGCGTGTTGAGCAAACAGTTTCGAGAAAGAGAAACAAAATAGCAGATCAGGGTATTAAATCACCTGACTCAGTTCGACAAATATGAAAATAGAACAATAAAAGGAAAAAACCCAATTCAACGAAATTCAATCACATGAAGAGCCTTCAGGTTATCTTTTTCTAGTCCTTACTAAGAACAAGAACCTCTTACAAACCTCTTCTTAGAATGAGGGGTGTGCTAGGTAGTGGTAAGTGGTAGTAGGTAGTACCTGTTCCCTTTCCGTTTCGAGAAATACTATCGAACAAAACTATCAATAGAAAAAAAAACTAACGATAGGGCTATCGATAGAAGATCGATCAATCGATAGTACTATCTAACTATCCAACACATCTAATAGGTACCTTAGCCAATAAGAAGTATCATCATAAGAAGAATTTTATGTAATATTGCAGATACGAAAATCAACTTTCTCAGTATTTTACAATATTGTCACATTAAGTTAATATTTTAGCAGATTGAATTACACTAAATAAATTTGGGCACATTTAAACCTCGGGTAGATAACGTAAATCCTGAGTCAAATTGGATTAACCTGTCGTTTTGCAACAAATTTCATAAATATTTCTTCATTGAGGGCAGCAGCTGAGTGAGTGAACAAACCTTTTTGTGGCAATTGGAACAAATTAACCGGTGATTAGTTCAAATACCTTTAAGTGTGTGTACGCCTCGCTTTAAAGTGTGTTTCTGAGAGGTATGATTTCAACAATAGGTAGAATTGTTCTGATAAACCCCTTCCAAGTTTGTATTGTGGGACATCGTTCCAGTCCTTGCCAAAAGAGTGGGAGGCATTGAGGAAAAATCTTGAAGAGACGTGTTTTTTTTTTCTCGCGTGATCTGTAGGAGACACAACGAGGTTTGATAGCACATCTGCCCTGAACAGAAGAGCGATACGAAATTAATAAAACGTTGTGGAAAAATTGGCAGCGTTTATCATATAAATTATGCCTGAGAATCTCATCCTGTCAAATGAACAGTATTCAGTTATATTTATGTTGATCGTTCTGGGTCAAGAGGATGTTTGAGATCAATGGATAAAGAGTACTACTCGGTTCATTCTTGTTATTCGGTTGGATGGTAGATAAGGGCGAGAGCCCAGCGGTTTCGAGGGCGGTTTTTGAAGGGGCTGGCTGAGGAGTGCTCCCCAGGCTGGAGGATCGATTTCCTCTTCCTCCTCAACTCGTACCCTCCCTGCCACCGCTATCCACAGTCGATGAGAGACGTGTTCTGTGAGTCGAGGAGACTTCGAACGGCGGAAGGAGGCAACTCCGAGTCTAACCAGATAGCGAACTTACAATGTTCCAATCATAGCGCACCCTCCTTAGGAAAGCAATTAGTGTTTATAATCGAGAGGGTCAGGAACGGAGCAACAGATAACAAACATAGCATGACTACGACAGTTTGAGTTGTTTATTAGGGTTACTTGTCAAATAATAAGGGCCCTCTAGGGCGAGGGAAAGCCTTTGTTAAAGGGTTGGCCGTGACATGCGGTTTTAGTGAACAAAGTTACAACATAAGGAGAACACGACAAGACGTCTATAGCACGTCTTTCAAAATACGTTCAGATCTACATCTGATACAGGTTTCTCATACACTATTTGTGTCGCTGATTTCCAATAACCGTTAATTCATTTTTTTTTAAACCTTGAGTCGTAGGATTCATAATGTTCTCATCATTGACCCTAACAGAGCTGAGAAGGGTCTAGTTGGATATCCCAAAAATTTAAAATAGACGAAGGCCGAATTGCACATTGTTAGGCTCCTTAAATAAAAATTCTGCGTAATTCCTATAGTAATTTTATGAATTAAAGTTAACTATAGTAATCAAAAGTTGGATTTTGAATTATATGTGTCGTACGAGTATAACTGTTATACAATACTTGTAATTCAAAATCCAACTTTTTTCAAAAAATGGAGTAAAGGGCATTTGGAAAGGGTTATATGACTTAAAGTACAATTGCCCAAGCACAAGTCCTACTGACTGCCCCAAATAAAGTCGGAAACTGAAATAAGTTAATCAATGAGTTAATTCATAGAGTGGAGAAAAATGTAGAACCTACGCGTTTTTTAGGGGCTGTGTTGAACAGAGAACTTCTTCCTTTGTTGACAATTAATTATTAGTACCTACATTAGAAGCAAAGGAAATTAATATAACATAACCTACAATTGTCCCAGCCAAAGTTATAATGACTGCGCCAAATAAAGCCGGAAACTTGCTCGAAGAGTTTTTGAAAACAACCGTTTATTGTTTTCGATTAAAATTATACGTTTACAAAAGAAGAAGTTACTAGTTCTATGACTGATGGCGGATTGCCTAGAGCACGGGGATGGTTTCAACTAGGTGCTGTCTGTTAAGCGGGAATAAATGGAACGTTTGCAATTAAAATGGAGAGTCAGTAAGGATTGGTACTATAACTTAGAATATAAGTTATACATGACGGGGCACCTAGTAGGGGCACCTATACATATGTAGGTACATATTATGTATACTATCTATATTATAGATTAGTTGGACAGAGAGAACCCGTCATATACCTACTTTTAGTGGACACATAAATGAAGTTTTGACTGAATTACAACTATCTTATTATTACCCCATTATTCTTCATATGTGATCATCCAAATTCATCAAAAATTGGTTGTCGAAAGGATAGCAGTGTTCACTATGGATAAGAGTTGCAGTTGTCAACTTTTTAGAGCGGTGATTGGCAGTTTCGGTTTTCCCTTTGGAATTAAGCGACTCAAATGTTATGAGTAAAAGTGCGATTTCGATGTGACTTTGGGACATTTTGGTGAGATGCTTTATGGTACAAAATAATGTTGTGCAAGTCGAGTTTCTCAAAACTCGTGTGTACTGATATAATCACGTACGCACTGCTGATTAGATATTTCCGTTGTTGCAGGAAGAAAACGGAATGTCTTAACGGTTAGAGGACAAGCCCGAAGCTTCGTCCGTCTCGTAGAAATGTCAATGGGTCAATTTAATGGAAAGACTGACTATATTAATATAAATAGACGCGTTATTATTCGAGTCACGTCCGTCAACGTGTGCACTACTAACGGGCTCCGTTACATCGCAACGGCCGCCAATTATGATGAGGTTCCCTTGAGAAGGGCAAGTGGGAAACTTGATACTGGTTCAAAACCATCGTCTCGGCGGTGGGACCGCCAACTCCAATTACAAGTGCATTAGGAGGGTACGCGGCGGTACCGGGACATGTTCTAGAGCCCTGGCCGCTGAAACCGTCTATCCAAGAGGTCTGAAAGACCGCTATCGATGGAACCGAAGGCCTGTGTTTCCTAGTTGGTGATAAAACGGGCGGTTCCGGATCCCTTCAACGTGACCCACATCCGATTGGAGGTGCGATCCGTGAAATGATTCAGAGCTTTGGGCTCCCGGCGAAATGGATCTGGCGGGCTTCGGGGGCTTGCAAAGAATTGTCGTCATTGCCCAAAAATACGGGGGACGGGCAAGTAAAGTTACAAGGGCTGTGTAGGACGAAGGGAATTTTGTTTTTCCGAGTTATCACTACTGGTAGGTAGAAAGGTTCCTAACGGTCAAAACAAATCATCAAACACCTCAGTCCGTTACGAAATGTAGTCACAGCATCCAAACGCGTCAAAACGTTTTCCTACCGCATTGTTTTGGTTACACGCGAATGTCTTGCGAAAGGATTGTTGGTCGACTTTATGTGTAAAAGACACAAAGGATAACTGCATACTGCATAACTGCATACTGTGAGACACTGAGGAAGTGGAAAAAAAAAAAAAAAAAAAAAAAAAAAAATCAAGGAAAAAAGGAGAGGAAGGCTGACTTGTGGTGTGTCACTCCTTCAAAACAACGCTAGACCTAGGGTTGCCAACCGTACTTTTTATAGAAGTATTGTAGGTACTTCGTTTTTGATGATTTGTACTTTGTACTTTCTTAAGTTGAAAAAGTACTCTAAAATTAATTGTTTTCATCATCGGGCTCATTCATCGTCATCATCATCTCATTAACTGGAATTAGTAATTTTATTTCTCTACCTAGCAATTAGCGACCCCGACCAGGAGGAGGTTGTAACTACACTAGGATTTCAGTGTCCGCCACGAGTAGGTAAATACATAAATAGGTGCATTTGGTGCAATAAAAATTTCTATTATGAAACCGATTTATTGAGTTTTTTTTAACCAATAGCCAAGTATGGAAACGAAGTTGTAGAAATGTTTGATGAACAATAGGTATTCCAGGTACCAAATAAGGTGCTCATCTTGCTCGTTTCGATTTCAGTGCGTATACGCCGTAGCGTTCCATTTGTAAGCATATCGATTGATAAGACTGATATTAAGCAGCCGTAGTAATACGTGAAATGTCTGCAATATCCTACAACAGTATTTAGGAATGAACTTAAAGTTCACAGGTTGAGATTTTCAAAATATTAGTACATTATCTAATCAAGTAGAACAAAATGTCCGTACTTAGTACAAGCTAGTGATGCTGCATTGTGACTAAGTAGGTTCACAAATAGAGAGGTCAGTGAAATGGTGAGATTGGTTTCATTACTTAACTCGTTACTTCTGTGATGTATTTCACACATGAGGGCCGTCACTCACCCTCCCCACATAGGTAATCATGGTAGGGCGCCCAAAAAATCAACTTCTGAAATGGATCGCTTCAATATTAATTCTGGGATTGACTGAAATTGTGAATTTATGGCCCCCTAGTGTCATCGTAAAGTTTCAGGGGGCAATACCCTATCTGTTGAAGGTCGGAGTTTTTGCGAGGGTGGCTTCCGTTTTTTTTATCCAGTTTCAGTTTCTAAGCGTCCTCCCTTCTACCTTATATTTTCCCTCTTCGACCCTCTTCTTCTCTACGGCCTAACCGCCGTTCCCGGTCGCCGCCCGCCAACCTTAAGGATACGGGCGTAACCGCAAGTCCTCTGACTCCCTTTAAATCCTCTTGGGAGAAAATCCAGCGAGGGGAAGACCAACATCACAGTTTCCCCTTCCTTCTGCTTCGGATGGTGGTTCCTGGATGAGAGCTCGAGGCGAGGCGTGGGGATGAGAGGTTGCAGGGGCGCTTACCCCCAAGGGTCGTAGCTGATTTAGAGCTAAGGGAAGAAACTGAAGCCCTTTTGCGCCATCCAAACCGCCGAGTGTTTCCAAGCCCGAATGTTGGTCCAAAACTGAGCTCCTCACAGGGTTTCCATTGTGAACATGCGATCTACATTCATACAAACTTTTAGAACAATTTGTCTCATTGGCACTGACTATCTGTGACATCGTAATACCGTAGTCTTCCTCGGAGAATAATGTCCCATTGACGACAGCTTTTCGCTCATCACCGTCAATAATACCTACCCACTAAATAGGTATGGACAATTAACAGCATAGTACAATAATAGTATAGTAAGGACACGACGCAGGAAGTAATTATTTTCTGCACAGTTTGCGGATGACACGGGTACTCTTGCCGCAGGTAGAACTGCAGAAGCGGAACAGTACCTACAAGAACACCTTGATACAGTCGACCAGTGGTGCCAAAAATGGAGGGTGGGAATTAACCCCACAAAATCGACGTTGGTGACCTTCACCCTCAGGCGAGGCTCCTGCGCCAATGTCCGAATGTCAGGGGAAATTATACCCCATAAGCCAGAAGTGCGGTATCTGGGACTGATTTTGGACTAACCTGGAGGCCACACATGAACGAGATGAAGCGGCGTGTATATAGCTTTGGCCAATGTTGAACCCGAAATCAAAGCTGGATCTGGTAAACAAGAAGCTGCTATACACGTCGCTTATCAGACCGGTTCGGGCGTATGGTTGCGAACTCTGGGCTCGGCATGTGCCACCTAAGTGAACAAAATTCAAATCCAGCAAAACAAGATATTTGGGCCAATCTGTGGTTTCTAAGAAACGATGTGCTCCACTGCGACTTGGGAGTTGGGACGGTGCAGGAGCGGATCAGAAAGTGCTATGGAGTCCTGCAGACAAGAGCCATTGACCATCCAAACCCGGAAATTGCGCTCATTGCTGGGCGAAGGTTACGGAGAAGAATCCTGAGGAACAACGCACCCACTCTGCTGGACTAGGACGTCTTCCCCAAAGTACCCAGAACAAGCTGAAGCGACCCATGACAATTACAGGTACCTAACTATACTTCCCCTTGACCCCCACAATCCGCCCTTGAAGTAAGTATACATTGTGGAATGAATTGATTGATTGATTGATTTTTCCAAACACTGAAAATAGCACGATAAAGGCAGACTCAGGATGTGTGTAGAGTTCAGTAAATTTCAAGAGTCATCTTAAATTCCGTTGAGCGAGTGGATAATGTTTTGATGAAGCGTTGTCGTACCGCTGCCGTTCGGAATGAGTTGGAGAGCGCGAACGTTGCAACCGGAATATATAATGTCCCGCCCATTCCCCGCATCACCTGTCGTTTCAGCGAGAAACGTCAAGCTCTTGTGTGATGGTTGTAGGTTGTTGAGTGGTAGTTTCAGGGGGGCTTGTGGGACTTTCTTGTTGATACGCGATAAAATCCTTTCGCAGATTTCGGGGTAGAAAAAAAACAAATAGAGCGAACCAGGGAACCTCCACTAATAGACCTCTTAATAGAGCACCATCAGACGGTTGGAGGTCGAATTGAGTTGTTTTGTTAGGGTTGTCCAATATTTGGGAAGTCCACCATTCAGAGGTTTTCCAATTACTAAAAGTGTAACCGTCCCTTATAAAAAACGTTTGTTATTGGGAGTAAAAGGGTGACCTGATGGACCAACCATGGTCACCATTTGTACAGTTATACTACTCACATGAATATGGTTTAGTATTCATGATCTGTATTACTGAATAGTGCTGAATTCTCTTTTTATTTACCTGGCTTATCCGAAACCAATGTCGCTCGACGAATATTTTTCCTCCTGTGCCATACTACAGCAATTAACGACCATTCTCTGATTGGACTCGGTGAGTTTCCATTGGCCGTCTATAATTCGTGAATCGCGAATGCGAGAGATACGAAAAAATAACGCTGTAAACGAACGATCATTCCTTTTTTCGGTGGCTTATTGTGGCGCTGTATTGCAGTCTTCCAACATCCGCACCGAGTAACTCACTCCCCGCGTTCTACCTTTTTTTCCGCTTCCTCGAAGGGGTTCCAAACCTACTAAATTGCCTTTTCCTCTTCTTTTCACTTCCGTTTCTTCGAGGCACCGCCGCCCCCGATGCTTGAGAGCACCGGAAGAATAAATATATATCTTTTTCCCCCAATACATATGTATGTATATCGGGGGAAAACGGATATATTCTTTCCTCCCTCACACCTGGGCCAATAAAGGGGCTAATGCAGGCAGAGGGCGGCTTAGAATGGGAAATCCTCCCGACCGAAATATGGTGATCTGGGAACGGCTTATTGGATGATCCTTGTGACATCACTTACGACCAGAACTTCTGACTTTTTAAGTTTCTGTGTTTTTTGAGTTACGTGACAGTTTATGATTCCCTAATTGATGCCATTGTTGTGAATCAGGAATCCAGTTGGTTTCGTAATGCAGGCATCCTACCACGTACCTACTGAACATGTACAGAACTGTAGATGAACATTTGATCCGAAGCCGGTATTTCCAATCGAAATACTATAAATAGCGAAATATGTTTCACAATACGTTTGAATTCTGTTCTGTCGACATCAACTCTCAATTGTGGATAATCTCGGAGACCAGGCTTTTGTTCACTATTTCGAATCAAAATGATGAGAGAAGAGACACATAATGGTGATATAATTGGTTCATAATTAGCGAATTTGCATAGGTACCAAAATACATTCTAGACCATCCTGAAGACACTAAATATCATATGTCGTATATGTGTAATATACGTATGGCTTAGTTCGTAGATGGGCAGAATCGGGCCCCTCTAAGGGGAGGTTTTTGGGAGTTTCAGGGGGAAAACATTACCCATAAATTCCCAAAATGCAACAGTCTGACATATTACACCTCCTTCTAAAGTTTTTTTTAACGCTGAACACGGTTATCATATTCCGTCCTCGAATTGGAGCACTTTGAAGACGAAGAAACGTGCTTGAGATGTTCTTCATGGCTCATCTGCTCTAATCTGATAACGGAATCAGATAACGCAAATTCTCACCAGCGTGTTCAGCGTTGAAAATCTATGAGCTGGAGTATTACTCGGCAAAAAATGGAGAGAAAAATTGTTTAAGAAACCAGTAAAATGGAAACGTTTCACGTAAAACCGGTAAGTTCTACAAAAATTTGTTCTTATAGCCATGCTGCATGACTGATGATTTTTTTCTGTATAGGCACTGTAGGAAATGGTCGGAACCTGCCTACGTCGAAGAGGACCATCTGGTGACTCAAATATTTCAGCTCATTATTCCAATTATGGACACAAGGATAAATGGAGAATTTAGCAGTATAGAAAATCTTGAACCTTTGAGAGCAAATATGGAGCAAAAAAATCATTCATTGTGTATCAATTAGTAACCTCGATTCATCTACATTGTTGTAGGATTTCCGTTCGCCTAATTTTTGCTTGGTGCACATCTGGGTTTCGTAATGTTCCGTTACATTCTTTATACATTCTAATAGATTGTGCAAACTCTTTTGTAGTTTATCCTGCAGGTGGATCACCCGGTGAATCCTGACCGCGGCCAAATCGGTGCCCCCAGATAAGAAGTTAGATCCGTGTCTCCCACGAAGCCAACACACGTGCCCCCTCGCCCTTCCGCGGTTTTCTTTCCGCAGTAGTCCCTTCCAAACCCATGGTTGCCCAAGTTATCAGTAATTACAATCGCCATTAGCTCCCTCTGACAAAGGAAAGAGGGATACTATCCGACTCGGTACCACTCCTCGATCCCACCGCCATTTCTAGTCACAACAGAAGCGCCGGCTGAGGGCTGGAGGTTCCGAAGGAACGTTTAATTTCCAACCAGTTTAACAACTTGACAAAAACTCGGAAATGAGGAAGATAGTGTCGAAAGATAATTACGGGTTCCGCTCCCTGTGCAGTATAAACGGTTGGTTTCTTTTCCGCTCCAAAGCATCTTATTGTTTCAGTTTTCGTTTTTTTTTTCTCAAGGAACAACTGATATACAGTGATAATCACTATCAGGAAGAAAGAATATAAAAATTGTGCAAAAGCATTGGACCATTTTGAATAAAATACATCGATCATATGCCCATTGAATCACCAACCTGGATTTAATCGGAGTTTTAAGGAACGATTGAGAACCAGATGACTGCCCTCCGACAGTCACATTCAGGTGTAACGAGAAAATACGTAGTAGAAGACGAGAAAAATAATATTATTAGAAGCCCTACATTAGTCAGTAAATTTTCACCGACACGGCAACACTGTTTCCATTTATCAATGCGTTCCTTGCTTCCTACAACGTATTTCCTGGTGACTGGTGATATCAGCAGAAATGTTCTTGAAATTTTGTGTTCAGCCCTGTTTCTTATCTTTCTCCTATTCCAAAGTCTTGATAAATAGGCGATGTTCAAGCTAGTGTTTCCATTACCGCCAGGAAAAGGAGAGATAAGCAAAGCAGAACATACCAGCCTTCAAAGGAATGTACAAGTTGAGCTTGAAAATGGTTTGCTGTGGAAATCCATTACTCTTGCTATGGGAGTTGGTGCTGCCGGACGACCATGACATGTATTCCATAAGATTTCTACTATGTACTCTACTCCTTATGAACGCATGTTTGGTCACCAACGTTCAACGGAGAAGCCCTCTAAAGGCAAAGCTCCAATGAAGAGACATGTCTGTAACTCAAAATACGATTCGCTAGACGTGTGAATACCGAATATGCAAGAGTCAACCTAAAATGCGGAGAGGAGACTTCAGTATGCACCTTTCTCGTGGAAGAGGAATCAGGCGATGAACCCACGGAACCTAAACAACCCCAGCCAGAATATTTAGGCCTGATCTAGGATAATTTTGTTTAAACCACTCCCTAGAAAAATGTAATTTCGTAGACTCACGTGTTCTTCAATTATCTTCAATCGCATAGCATTTTCGCATTTTCATTACAATGACTGTCGGAGGGCAGTATAAATGGCAGTGTTCAATATTTGTTCTGAACGCACCTGGAACTAAGATCCAATCGTCTCTTGAAATTGTCACTGAATAGTGAAAATAAGATTTCTCCAGCATGGATTAATTACCTGGATTTTCTTACTACTGAAAGACTAATGAGGGGTTTAAATGAAAATAATAAGCCAGAATTAGCAATTGAACTATAGGCCACATGTTGATTACATTGGTGCATCGAACACGAAGTAAATTTCCCTCAAGGTAATCAAATAATCATCACCATTTCCCCCACTTAACAGACTTTTAAAGAAAACGGAAAGATTGTATAAGTGATCCACGAGTTAGTGGGTGGGCCTTTACGGTCTAACACGTAAGATCCAACATTTTGAAATGGGATATTCAGCTTTTACGATATTCAACCGACGGACCTAAAGCGGCAGACAAAGATGCCAAACGAGTACTTTTTATTAACCTCATCGTAAACGTACGGAGTGCCAATAAATATCCTAAATATGCCCCTAAGGCTTTTATAACGAACAAAGGTTCATTATTAGCAGGAGAAAAACAATCGTTCCTCTAACAACGTTGAAGATTTTCTGAGTGGCACATCAAGGTTCCTCCTGGGATCTGGCGTGACAGAAACATGTACAAATACGGAAAACGAATGAAGCCAAGGCAAGATGCCCAGACAGTTTTACATAATCTATTCATTCCTCGATATTTCTGCATTTAGTACCGTTATCCGAACCATTTCGCGACCTACCACAGAAAAATCGTGTTATTCAAGTTAATAATTATTCATCATCATCAATCACGCCTCACTTAAGGTCAGTTGGTTGGTCGCTTTAGTGGAATAATCGATTAAGGCCTTTTTTACCCTCTTCGACCAGCTTTTTGGACTCGAGCGCGCGTAAATCAACGGAACCTCTTGATAATATTATGCGAACTCTTTAAAAACTCCTTATGAGGTTTGAGCACTAAAAAATACCCCTCATATGTCAAGTGTGGTTTTTATTTAAGGAAAAAGTGGTTATTCTCGTGCAAATTTTGCAATTTTATTTATTGTATTTCTATCGAATGATGGTTCCACTGACTGTGAAGGCGTGATTATCTTTTATGTCACAGTATTCCTCATCAACAGTTGTCAGTTCAGACTGATATGAGGCCTGAAAAGGAAATAAGGAACATTCGCTATTAGAATCAATACTACGAGTGCACGTCCACAGAAAAGCTAATGAACCTGATAGTGCGACGTTTATAAAATATCTTAATTTTTTAATGCGGTAAATCTCGTAAACTAGGTATCGACTCTACAGAAAACATTAGAAGGACACTTCCACCAGAAAATTCAACAGTATTTGCTTTTGGCGAAGCAAGTTTTTTGTAAGTACAATACATGGCTAGATATTGGCCAAAACCTGAAAAGACACCATATTTTACGTCCTCTACTACCTGTTCACCACCACCAATCAAGACTTTCACTATGTTATTCAGTAGACGATCTCAAACAATATTGCAGAGTTCTAAAACTTTGGGAGTTATGTCCAAAAATGATCCAAAATATACCTAATTTCATCGGATAGAATGTAATTTCGGATTGTTTTCCATGACGAGCAATATCACGAGAGCCTGGCCAGTGAAACTACTAGCGAACGTACGAGTACATATCAAAAGGCCTTATGTTCCCCTTATTGACCTATGACAGGTCTCAGTCCCATGGAATTTCCTTGAAAAAATCTAGGATGGAGGGAGAAAGCTTCCGTTGGGTCTCTCCGAGTTGTCATATGAGAGTCTTCGTTAGTACAAGATTCATGGAGAAACGACATCAGTAATTTTTTTGTTTTTCCGACCATGTTGACATCATACCAACTCTCAATAGTTGGCAATACCACCAATAGTTATTGAACCTGCAGGTTCTTAAATATTCAGTTGGCCCCTTCAAATACAAAGTGCCTTGAGGAGCTCTACAAGGAGGAGTTCATGTTCATCAATGGTCTAATCCATCATTCCATCTCATATTTATGAGGCCCCACGATTATTACATTTAGCTCGATGTTGTTTTCCACTCGACCCTTCTTTGCATAAGAAACCACGTATTCGCTTCAAGAACAAAAGCGAAACCCAAATGTCGCTGATACTGCGGATCATTTTACGAGACAAATTCTGGTTCACGAGTTTGCCCGACGACTTTATTTGTTGGACGCCCGTCGAAACGTCTTCAAAAACGCCATGTAACTTGTCGTGAAAGAGTTTGATTAATACATGAGCAGCTTTCCATGCTTGGGATGATTCGTGTGTCGGTCGAGGCGCATATGATTGAATCATTGGCCGAGGGGGACCGTGTCATATGTTAATGAAGGCAGGGCTTGCGGAGCTGTCCTTCAGTAACCCAAGATACTTTTCCGAGCTCTCCAGCCTACGCCTTTGAACGCTCCATCGATTCGGCTCGCCCTATCCGACCGGCTATCTCTTCGACCAAGCGCAGTCTTTCGCTTCAATTCCCAAAACCGTATTGAGTAGTTTTTTGTTAACCCTTTTTCTTTTCGAACTCCGCGTCAAATGCTCGTTTTTCTCGAATCTTCCTTCCCGCGGCCTTCACACTGGATGGGTTCAAATCGACAGGAGGGCTCGGCGAGTCCGGAGCCGTGTCACTAACAACCACTTATTCCCACAATCCTTAATACTATCGCTTAGGCATGGGTAGTGTCATCTCTAGTTGTAAACATCCCATCCAGATTGTCTACTTCATCTCTCACATCATACATAGTTGATACCTGGGGGGATCATGGAGCACTGTCATCTGAAAACAAGTGCCGAATCGGACGGCATATTCTCAAGAAAACTCCAAAGAAACGCCGTTTAAACACTAGAAGGAACCAGAAGGATTGATAGGAAACCAGCCAATACAGAATCACACATCCAAACATCAAGTATTTTAAGCCAGGTACGATTGAATTATTGACTCGGTTCAATTAGGAGTAGGCTCAGCCAGTCGGTCAGAGTCCCTCCTTCTTTCGCATCCACAGATAATCACAGGGAACCTTAATGGCACTGAAAGTACTAGATGCATTAAATTTTTGCCTACATGCGAAGTTGGACTGGGTTTTTGGTCTTGCGTCACTCTAAGAATTTTCAATCCATCATCGATGTAGGCATATCACGTAAAAACAACCTATTTCTGATCATACTTTGTCAGCATTATAACGAAAACCAATATTTTTCGCCAATTCATGAACATAAATGTTAGTAGATAAACGAATTTGACGTGCCCATCTCGTATTTTCATTTAATAGTTTATTGAGTTTCCCTTTAGTAACCTAATGAAGAAGAGCGATCTGAAGTGTCAAATACTTCACGTGTAGATATTTTATGCGCCGCAACGCTCTCCCAAAGCCACGTGTCTGAATAGCTCAAGTCGATTACCCCACATAAAATAACCTCTTCTGGCAGATTATAACTTTTTGATATCAACGTCAATACCCCGGAATAATACACCCTATAGGGGGTTATAGACCCATAGCTCATATACCCGGTAGCACTTACGCCCTCATCGAAAAAAAGGGAGGGCTTTCAAGGCACAGGCGGGGGTTGGACCCCTGATGGAAGGAGGGGAAAACGAGAGGTCTGACAAAGAAATCAATGGTGATCGCCGAACTCGGGTATGGCTCGCTCTATCGTCAACGATTCGCTTTACTGCCGGGTGACAAGGAAAAATCAGCCATTCCCTACAATTTATACTCACATCAGAAGTTGATAGTAGGATGTGTTAAGTTTTGGATATGCGCAATCTATCTACCATCCCCTATTAAAATAAATCACATATATGTGATTTATATACTGTTTCTGTGATATTTGGTATGTCAAATATAACAATTGTACATGAGGCTCAATGCTAACTAGGCCCCAAACCTTGTAGAAGACCTAGAATTCCAGGGACAGAACCAGTCGGCTACCAGATACCAGATCGAACCCGGGACAGAACCAGTCGGCTTTGCTACAACGCACTAGAACACAGGGAGCGTTCAAACATACTGCAAAAATATACCTTAACTACATATCGGATTTGATCCATTATGCAGATTAGGGAGGAAGGAAATGAAATGAAAACAAGGCATTTAGAGCACAGCGATAGTAAAGATTGTTATATTGAACCAACTGCACTCTCCAAAAGGCACAACTAGCATCTGTCCCAGAAGGGGACCCTTCCACACTCTTTGCTCCGCCTGTCATAAAACCAACTGGATAGTTTGGCGAGGAGGGGGGTGTTCCCTTTCCATCGTACTGGGGGCGTGTACCCGTTCCATCTCCTCAGGGGCATCAAATGTCAAGCATTTAATTAAAATGGGCTCATTAGGTTGGTAGATACCGATACGGCCAACCTGACCTCGAGCGGTCCCTGCGAGAAGTAGGGAAAAATTTTCAAAATTCAATAATTTTGTGTCACAAAAAATCCTATGTTGGTTCGGACGCGCGAGCAAAACATATGAGGTTTATGAAGCGCCTACCCGAACTCGTGAGTTGACCGCGTCCCTAACAATGTTGGTTTTTGGACCTATGGAGACTCTACGTTAATTTCACAATGTATTGATTTATCAATTTTGGTTTGGTTTGCAATCATGACTCTATGGCAGTGGGAAACCTTTGCAGAACCCGTGACCAGCGAAAAGGCTTTGACAGCCACGCATAGCCCCGTGTAACCGCCAGGATGAAAACCCTCTGCAAGGCAATGTAATTAGTGCCTTGTATGCAAGCACACAAAAATATTTTCCCTAAGGCGGAGATATTTAAATACTTCAAATTGATACGCTCACATATGCGTTATACAAAGTATTCATTGCGCTTACAAGCTAGAATTACACGATATAAAATAACATTTTACATACACCTTATGTAAACCTGGTGATCGCCGTAAAGTATCACCCTTTTGTTTTTCTATTTGTTTACAATATGCCATAAATAAAAACCGATGATTCGGCGTCAAGATGACTCGATATAATATTTAAATTGATACAATATCGATACAATATTTAAATTGGGTAAACAAAGATGTAAAAAATATTATTTACAAAATATTTACAATGTTGGATGTAAATTTGTATACTATGTACAGGTTCTAATACATCATCATAATTTCATTCGTTTAGAAATCACTTAGTGTACCCTTATCGGGACGATCCTCCTGTAACAGATTCAAAAGGATTAGAAATCATCATATTGACATATTTTTCCCATGGAAAATTAACGATTGCAGGTACCCTATCTGAGGGCCTACTGCACAAAAGAGAAGGACGAAAAGGAAGTCGTAAAATCGCTATTAGAAAAACACCAGGTCACTTGAAGGGGTGATTTTTATGGGTTTGGAAAGTTGAGTTGAAGCAACTCAACAATGCGTTTCGAGTTTTGCAAGTTGATACCTGCCTAGACCACCTGCTTGTTGTTGACACCGAGATTCCAGGAAATTAGTTACAGGAAAGTCCCTACGTTTTATTGCCAGGTTTTAACTTTGTCGCCACTCGCTGTTCTGACCCTTTTTTTTTTTTTTTTTTTTTTTTTTTTTTTTTTTTTTTTTTCAAAAACGGAAGTTACTCTGGTTTCAAGTATTCCCTTTTTTCGACTGTCAAGCTATAATAGTTGTTGTTCATTTGTGGTTGAGTATTTCAAAATAAATTTTGTGCAAAGAGTGCAAAGAGAATTATTTATTTCGTGTGATTTGCCTCAGGGTAGTCCTGAAAATATTGAATTCAGATTAGATGCGTGCGAACACTGTGTCGGCTTGAAAAACGTGTCAAAATTGACAAAAAATTTTCTTTTGGTTATAACATGAACTCCACTAGGATAAGTTGAACAACAAGCGAAGACCAGTTTTGAAACCAACGTTCACATTTTATTGAGAGAGAAAAACCTCATAGAAAATTCTATGCAGCGATTTTGTTCAATCTCTTATCGAGAGATGAATGATTTCTGAAACTCACATGAATAGAGAGCATAATTTAATTTCGAATGTTCGAACATTTTGTTATTGTCGATATATCCGACTGAAAATCATTCTTTTATTCACTGACATTAAGCGAGGATGACCCTCAAAGTTCTTGAGTTTTCTTGCATTAAGGGAGAGACCAAGATCGTACGCCCGTTTGGAGATCACGCTGGATAAGCTCAACATGACTACCGTACAGAAAACGATCAAGAGATGATGGCGTAGCGCTCCGTCAACATCATATGTCTATAATTCGATGTTCGTGCAAGAGAACTGATTCTAACAATCATTCATTACTTTTAAAGTTCATAAATTCAGATAATTTATTTTGTGAAATCGTTAAGTTAAAAAGAAAACAAAAAGAAATCATTTGGTTTCGTTCTCAACGAGAAATTGGTCCTTATTATGGCTTGTCCTATGATAATGAACCTTCAAAATTTGTTCAATTATCTTCTTCGGAATGTGACTGACAATCACTTTCACTATCAAAGAGCTGTGGCAAGAGAGATGTATCCATTGACAATTTACGCACACGTTCATAAGGATATTTAACCTGCCGATTAGAGACTAAATTTTCTATGATTTGGTAGTACTTGAATAATTTTGTAAGTCCCTTTGAATTTTAGGGGACGTTTTCTCATTAATCCTGGGCTTTATTTGTCGAACCACAAGATCGCCAACCTGTTAGAGATTTATTTTTGCTTCCAGTTAAAAGCTCAAGTGGTGAAAATGAAGTGATGCGATTTGTAGTTGAATTAAAAGTCAACTGCAATTGGGATGCTAATATTCTCAACGATTGTTGTTTAATTGACTGGGCCATTGTCGTTAAATTTGTGATTGAACTCATCAAACGTTCTACCTGCGCGTTTCCGCGACTTGCACCAGTTGCAATCAGATGCATTCTCATCGAATTGTTGGTTGCAAAAATCGGTAAACAATTTTGAAGTAAACGCAGTTCCTTGATCAAACACCAGACGTGTTGGCGGGCCAAAAAAATATCAGCGTAATTTGAAAATAAAACTACAGCAATTTGCTGAATTAACAATAGTCGTCATTCATCGTGACGCATAAGAAACAAAAATCATTGTTATTCAATTCAACGTTTTCCAGATCGCTTTCCTGTGGAAATAAGAAGTATTATTAAAATAATTGCATAAAAAAAATTATTGCATAGTAAAATCGGTGATTCACAGGAGTAAAATAATTTTTGTCAGTATGAGTGGAGGTGTAAATTGAAATAAAAATTGGAAGAAAAATGAGGTCCACTCGGCTATTCTGACAACAACAAGTCACCTGTTTTCTGTAAATGCGTCATAGTTCCTTTTTGAGAAGGAAATGCGTCAAAGTTCACAAGTATCCCTCATTGGGTTTTGATTTGATTTTTGAGATAGAACATTCTCCACCACTCTTCTTTTGTGTACGTACTGGGATTTCACCGGACTTAGACCAACGGTGAAATGATGCATAATTTGCCGGACTTAGACCAACGGCGTAGCTGTCGGATCTTAGACCAACGACAGACTACAAAAATTAATAATTAAATCGCTACCGGACTTAGACCAACGGTAGAATGTATGCATCATTAGCCGGGCTCAAACCAACGGCGTAGCTATCGGACTTAGACCAACGATAGACTACAAAATTTAATAATAAAATTTGCTACCGGACTTAGACCAACGGTAGAATGTATTCATCATTTTGCCGGACTTAGACCAACGGCATTAGATGGAAAATTGGCATATGCTCAGGATGGGGGAACACCATCTAGAACTCCACAAAAGATTTTGGGTCCGATATAGCGGCATATGCCATGAGCACCATAAGGAAAATTCAAATCTCCATGGTATTGTTGACTGCTCATGTGCTCCACAAAATACTTTTGGGTCCATATACAACGAAAGCTTCACATAGGGACAACATCCAGAAAAAGACCTAGTGTCTTATTCCAGTTCGTGTCCGAATGATGTTGCTACCACATCTGGAGGTGAATGAGAATTATTTTCTGGGTGAAAAGTAAAAAAATCTTGGTTAGGGATATAGGTAAGGGAGAAAAAAAATAAATAAAATAACACCACAGAGTTCTCTAATTCACCTCGGAACAGTGGCCACTATAGGTCCATAGGACCAGGATGGACTTCTCCGCCAAAATTGAAGAATCGGAGAAACTAAGACACATGAGCTAAATTCAGCTCCAGCATGAGATTTCCGAATACTTCCACTCTGTTGCAGAGAAGGGAACGCTATGGCTGCAGTCCATAGTGGTCCAAACCAAAATGTACAAGAAAGAAGGTGGAGATGCTATTATAAAAAAATCAGCAAGACGTTGTGGTAACAAGTCAGAATCTTGAGTTATTTTTCAAACTCTTTCGTGTGAGTATTTTACTCTCCTTGTATTATTAATGTTCTCAAGCAAGTACCTGTCCCCAGGTAAAATTTCTACAACTCGATACATTCCTTTGAATTTATCTGACGTTTTCTGGGATGCACGAGGCTCAATCATTCGTACGCACAAATCCCCTAGCACAAGCGGGGTAATTTTGGCTTTTAATAATAATAATAAAAACCTTTATTGTGTAAAGACAGTCTGTTGTCCATATAATACACACATAAACAACTAAAATATGAAGGTATTTATGCCTTCAAAGCGTTTCATTTTGTACTCGGCCGCTCTGTCAAATCGAGTTTTCGCTTCAGTCCTCAACTCTGATAAATTTGAGCGGGTAGGAGACGAGATATCGTCTCTTACTAGGATTGAACCAGGAATGTGCGGTTTACGTCCAGTTAACAATTCAAGGGGAGATGTAGCAGTTTACTCTATGAATAGTTGAGTTTAGACAAAGCTGAATTTTGGGTGTCAACTGTTTGATTGATTGTCTTTTGATGTGTAATGCTACTGTAACTAAATTTGTTATTGATGTCATCACACGTTCCACTTGGGTTTCAATGTAATTTTGTGAACAAAATTTCAAAAATTCAGTGGCAGTGAAAGAAGTCCCTTACAGCTAACCTATCATTTGGGTCTTCTATAAACAATTCGCTCTGGATTAAAAGGATTAACATGACATTTTGCGGTAGTAATTGGCCTTCTAGGTAAACCTCTTATGAAACTATCTGAATATTTATTTAAAATATTTTTCAACCGATCCATATCATCGTCCTTTTTAAAGGAAAATTAGTAAATTACTAGTTCACTCTTATCAAAATTATTGCCATCCGATTTATTGTTCAAATCGGTTCATTCTTATTAAATATTTTTCTTTACGTTCCCGCACCTTTTCCTTGTCAGGAGAATTTTTTTTTTTTGCAACCTCATATCGATCTTTTAAAACCGTAATGGTAATTAAAAGTACAACTGGTACGTCAATTCCTTCCAAAATCAACATTACCTAAATTTGTTTATGTACCAGAATTTTTCCAAAATCTATTCCTGTTAGGTTGATAGGATTATTAATTTCGACCAGAAAATTGAGGCAATAAATTCTTCAGATAATAAGGAAACTTCACTTCCACTGTCAAAAACATGAGTAAATGTTTTACCTTGACGAACGAAGTTCCCAGCGGTTTGCCAAAGATTGGTTAAAGAAGAGGATTCCGGTACTTTCAATCTCTTCTGAGGCTTTTGAGAAAAAGCCCAACGTAGAATAGACGGGAACCGTCGGCGTCGGTGTCTCTTTTGTCCGAGTTCCCCACGTGGTGACTTTCCGTCGCTTATACTGACTATTTCCGACACACGCGAACGCGATAGTAACGAAAGACTTAATAAAGATGGAAGATTAGTCGGAGGAACTTGAGACGTAGAAATTATTGAAATATAGTAAGAAGATAAAGAAATTGAAGAGGTAAATAAAGAGAATAAAGTAAGATAAGAATAAAATAAAATAGAGGGGCAGATTACAATCCCACTTCTGATATCGGATTTGATCCATTATGCAGATTAGGGAGGAAGGAAATGAAATGAAAACAAGGCATTTAGAGCACAGCGATAGTAAAGATTGTTATATTGAACCAACTGCACTCTCCAAAAGGCACAACTAGCATCTGTCCCAGAAGGGGACCCTTCCACACTCTTTGCTCCGCCTGTCATAAAACCAACTGGATAGTTTGGCGAGGAGGGGGGTGTTCCCTTTCCATCGTACTGGGGGCGTGTACCCGTTCCATCTCCTCAGGGGCATCAAATGTCAAGCATTTAATTAAAATGGGCTCATTAGGTTGGTAGATACCGATATACATAACATGTTTTTAAGGTATAATCACCAAATAAGGGATATTTGAAGGATCAATAAATCTAATAACATTTCAATTGAACTAATAAATGTATTAAATAAAGCGAATTCCTTACTTCACAACGGATCATCACAAGGTAATTTAGAGTGAGTGATAATCAGTATATTCTGACGGAATATCCTGTATGATTGATATTGAATTAGCAGTTAATTAGGGGTTCATATTGTAATACTTCTGGTTCAAACGTATCATGCCTGAATCATGAATCCAATGGTTTTTTGGTAGACTCGAGAACTTGGTTTCATAATTACAGGAGCAGGAGTAATGTCTGGAAATTGTGTTTATCCTAATGAATGGAATGTGGATGTATTAGGAAGGTTTGGATCGATAGATGGTTGAACAAAAATCGTTCGGATACAAATATTGAAGATTCTCATGATTTCATGACTGGGTTTTCATGAAATCGATGTCACCACATTGTACGTTACTCATAAATAGGTAACGAATCAAGGAAAGTCGATTTTGCTTTCGCTCATCCTTGGGAATATTCTAGACCTTCATTAAGTTGCACGTTATGGAATAGTGTATAATACAACAGTTACTGTAATAGAAAACTTTCGGGTGACTCAGTGGAGTCAGTTTTTTCCTCTCGAATCAAACTCCCTCACTTGTATCTCCCATTACATAAGGTACATGAGATGGTTGAAGTCAAGATAAACCTGACTAAGCCTTCTCTAGGGATAGAAATGAAAATAAAAATACGAAACTCCGAGCTGAAGGGACGATTATTTCGATGACGAGACAGCAAGAAGAGTCCGTCGGAGTCACCTGAGTGACTTTGACTCTTTGATAAATAGATCACATTAGCTTCTCCGTCGGCCTTCATGTTTTTCTTCGAGAGATGACCCCCGGAAGGCCGTGTGACCTCCGGAGGAGTTGATTGACTCTCAGGTGCACTCTCTCGAGACCTGACAGGGGTCTCAGCTACGAGTTCAAGAGCTCACGCTTCGGAAGCCTTGAAACGCTGATAAATCGATACCTTTGCACCTCCCGTAACGAAAGATGAAGGCTGTAAAACCGATCGGCTGAACGATCTCCTTTCGGTATGAGAGCGAGCCCAAAATGCTCCACACAAAATCGTCATCTCTATAACAAAGGATTTTATGGAATTAGAGAAATGTTATTATTGGATGAACGGGCGGCGAAGTTGAAAAGAAGTCGGATTGTAGACTGACCAATTAGGGTGTAACGTGTATGTAAATCATCGCATAACCCAGAGGTAATTTGCAGGCTACAACAGGCAAAATAGCTAAAAAAAAAAAAACGTACCATCATCAATACGTACCTTGATCCTTATCCCAATTTATAAAATAATTAGGTAGTATAGAACTTGAGAGTTCCTAACTTCTTTAAACCCACAATGCCAACATACCCTGTGCGATGTAATGCTGTTGAAACGGCGTACGTAATTAAAAGAATTACTTTAGGTGAATTGTACAGACCACCAAACAGGTATTTCTAATAAAATACCACATACAGTCACAAGGGCGCAAAATCCATGGGATAGGTGAATTTGTGCAGCTATTACAAAATTCCAAACCCTTCACGAATTTTCATCATACGTTCCGGAAGTGACTGCAATCAAGGGACTATAGTCGTAGACGTACACCAATAAACACTTGTTTGAAATGAAGTTGATATCTGCAATATTAGACCACCTCTTCATAAATCAGTCCTTGACGAGGTTCAACAGGCACCACCCGTTATTTTAAGAGTAACATTTGAGAAATCAAAACGTCTATTCACTACCAATTGATGATTCGCCCTTGAAAGACAATTGAAACAAAAATTTTGGAAAGATTCGGCTGAGCAAATTGTTTTCACGAGACGTAGAAAATTTAAGCTAAGTTCGTAGAAGAGGAGTTTTAGGGGGGGGGGGGGAATTACCCATAAATTCCCTAAATGAAACATTCTAACAAGTGACCCCTCATTTTAAAGGGATTTTTATGCTGACCACGATGGTCAGAATTGCGCTTTCCTGATCCGTTCTCAAACTGGAGCACATTAAAGATGTAAAGATGAAGAAACGCGGTTGTCACTTCTGAGGTTCTTCATGGACATCAAGTCCTTCAATGAAAACATTTTACATAAAACCAGTAATTTCTTTGAAAATTCGCTCTCATAGCCTGCATGACTGTGAATTTTGGTTTATTATCTTCGATAATGAACCATTGGAATCGCCCAAAGAAAAAAAAATTTTAACCCCCCCTCAAAATTTGTTGGTTTCCGTTTCAAGATACGTAGATTCAGAAAATCGAATAAAAAAAAAATCCGTCCGTCCGCCGTACGCCGTCCGCGCCACTTTGCCCAGTTAGCGTTGAGTTAAAATTGCGAAATTTTTTTTATGGATTTCGACCAACCCCACAATGGTCCTCGAAACTTTTCATAACCCTAGGTCAAGGGGAAGGGGTTCAAAACGAATTTTGAAATTTTGAAAATTTCATATCTCGAAAAATTCATATAGAACGGTATGTTTTGGTTTATTATCTTCGATAATGAACCATTGGAATCGCCCAAAGAAAAAATTTTTTTAACCCCCCCTCAAAATTTGTTGGTTTACGTTTCAAGATACGTAGATTCAGAAAATCGAATTTAAAAAAAATCCGTCCGTCCGCCGTACGCCGTCCCCCGTACGCCGTCCGCCGTCCGTGCCACTTTGCCCAGTTAGCGTTGAGCTAAAATTACAAAATTTGGTTTCTGGGTTTGGACCAGCCCCACAATGGTCCTCGAAACTTTTCATAACCCTAAGTCAAGGGAAAGGGGTTCAAAACGAATTTTGAAATTTCGACAATGTCATATCTCTAAAAATTCTCATGAAACGGTGTAATTTTTAGTTCACTTTTGAATGACCTGAAAAATTACGAATCTTTTAAGACCCATTGGATTTTTGTGCGACCAGCCGTTCGTTCACAGTGACCGCGCAAAGTTTTAGGAAAAACACTAAACTTTCGCGTCGAAAACGGCCGTTATGTGACCCAACCCCCAGACGCCCAGAATAAAACTACCTTTTTTCATCTTCCCGGTAAACTACAGTCTAGACATTTTAACCGTCAGTCGGGGATAGACCACATTGCAATATTCACTCGGTTTCTCATCTGTAAAATTGTTAAAATAATACCTTTTTGTAATAATACAAATTAAATTTTGATGATGAGCTATTGACTTGAAATTTTAAAAATAGGTCAGAACTGGATCACAATGCAATATTCACTCGGTTTCTTGTCTGTAAAATTGTTTAAATAATACCTATTTGTTTAAACAAATTAAATTTTGATGATGAGCTAGATACTTGAAATTTTAAATATAGGTCAGAAATGGATGACATTTCAATATTCACTCGGTTTGTATGACATGGTATGAGTATGGTATGGTACTTATATTATTGTATGTATGATTTGGTATAATACAGTATGGTATGATAGGAAAGAAATTCTAATGGTATGGTATGAGTACGGTGAGAATATGGTATGGTGCCGATTTGTAATACAGTCTGGTATAGACAGAAGGGTGATCTGCACAAGGAAGATGATAAACCGTTGTGTCAAGAACTTGCAGAGTTTTTTATTTCATATTTAGATAGAGTTTGTTCCGTAGAATTTTTTTAAGACCATCCGCAGCTTTGTACGACCAGCCGTTCGTTCACAATGAGGGCTCAAAGATTGTGCCTCACAACACGATCGTGTATCAAACTGTTAAAATACAGGTCCATTTTCATACTAACAAGCTCTTTGGAACATCATATGGCTTAAGTGATGTCGAGTTTGTTGTTCTGAGGTGCGTTTCGTGCTACGGAAATGAAGGTAATTTCGAATGTTTGTTGGTAGGTACTTCTTTTATAGAAAAATTATTACCGACGTAGTATTAAAAACCCCACGATTATATCGTATTAATTAATCATAATTAATAATAATTAGTATTAATAATAAATACGAATTATTAATACCTAACAATAAATTATAATAATTTTCACTAGGTACTTGATATAATTGATAATAATAATTTATCTAACATTTAGGATCTAGAAATTTAGACCTAGTGATCTAGACAGAAGGGTGATCTGTACAAAGAAGATAATGAACCGTTGTGTCAAGAATTTGCAGAGTTTTTCATGTTTAGATACCCTCTTCGCAATACTGAAAATAAATACCTCCTTTTGCTCCTAAAACCAGTTTTAATCTAAACAAAAGAATGTGCGGCAATCATTAGTAGGACCTCATGCAGGTTTCCTTCGTTATAAGAACAGAAATGGTTGAAACGATTTAAACGTGATGTCCAACATCTTTCCTCAATACTATTGGGTCAGGAGTACCAAATTTGTTCATTCATTGGCTGTCGACGCCACTTTTTGTTTGGCTACTTCAGATGTATTGAAGGAACCGATTCGTTTTGTTCAATTTTGATTACTTCAACCGATCCGGCTTGGTTAATTTTTTTCTTAAAATTAGACTTGGTGGCTTTTGAACGCCACTTCTTTATTTGTATATGTTGAAGGAGCCTCAAGTTATTAGTAATTTATCGACGGTACGTTAGAAACAAAAGAACTGCTATCCGGTGCCCATATATTTCACTACCAGTGGACCAGAAACTCAATTCACATTCCAGATATGTTTTTTTTTTACTTTGAGATTTCAATTTAATTCTTTAATGAGGCCATTAAAGACTTCAAATAGAAGAGATGGTTGATACAAGTTGTTAAACTGCAACGCATTAATATGAGAGAGCATGGAAAACTGTTCATGTCTTACGAGTCTGTGCCCGGGACGCACGTCGATTAATCAGAACTGATTTGATGAAGTGGGAGAACTGTAGGAGATGCTACGAATGGTAAGATAAAGAGTGGAAGCGATAAGATGAGCGGACGAAGGTTGATACAGGCCGCTACAATTATACATCGCCGGACGGCAAAGGAGGAGACTCGAAGGGAATTGATCCCGGAACACAGCCAAGGGGGGTGGGGAATGTACATCCAGACCAAGAGGCGAATGGGGCCTCCAGCAGCGAAGAAAACTTTACCACCGACCGCTTCCAAACTGATTTCTTAATAGATTCGACCGTCTTACAACAACAAACTGTGATGGGTAATTTATTGGCTCTATTTATCGCTCCCCCTCCCACCACTCTGGCAGGTTCGCCCTTCGACTCTGGAATAATAATGATGAACTGAACGAATTTTTAAGGTTCGTGAGAGAAGAGATTTTGTTCACAGAGGCAAATTATTCATTTTTGTTGCCCTGTGTAGTACGAGAAGAAGCGATTACGCGCGTCATATCAATTTGTTCTGTCGGCTCATTAGTAATCTGTACTTGAAAAATCGCTCCTGTCAGAGCCTGAAAGGCTCTCTTGATGTTCACAATTGTATGGAGCCATAAAGTTTTCAAAATATACCTACATGTGACAGAAATATTATACAAGTTTGATCTTGTCGCAATAACATGAAGTTACGTAACAGGGTGCTCTGTATTTTTCTTAACCTACTTTGGTTCCCAACGCAAGTTGAATGAAATCAACATCAGATGAAAATTGAGTCACTGATGTTGATTGTGACGTATACGTCACAATGGAAACGCCATTGAATCTGAGGTTTCTAGACTCTTGGTCAAAGTCCACGCGGGAGTTAGGTCTCTCTGTTCCTTCAGGTGGTATGGCCCTTCAGTTTCAATCGACCTTCCTTCCATTCCGCAAGTGTTGCAATCGGCTTTCAGCAATAAGAAACCATACATCGTTTCTCCATGGATCCCGACCACTGGTAAGTGACATAAACCATAATATTTTCCAACATCTGCGTTTATTCACACTGTTTACGTATTTATTGGAACAATATGAAGTAAATATGAGGGGTTCTTGTTATTTGTTATTGTTTCGAGTTCTCCATATGCCCCTTTCTATCCTTGTGACGTATTATTAGTTTGTGCTTATTGTTGTTTGTGCTTATGCTTGTGACGTATTATCAGTTTGTGCTTATTGTTCAGCTTCTTCAGAAGATTCAGCCATCTACCATCTTCCTTTCTATGTCAATTGGTCCTTTTTGTTCTGGAGGACCTCCGTAGTAATAATTCGACGGTCACCGGGAAAAACTTGGTAAGTCAACAAAAGCAAATTTTACAGGGGAGCAGTTTTGAAGTTCAAAGACTTGTCAAAAATCGCCTAACGGTTAGAAATGTATCATTTTGGTTCTAAAAATCATAATATGCTCTAAATATTACTGGAAACATGTTTCGTTCGCCAATTTCTAGTTTATTCGAGTTTTATAAGACTTACCCGTTATTGCACCATCGACCTACCTAGTTTTTCACGTGCTTAATTCTCAACCAAAAAGAGGTACTGAAATGAAATGACACTGTTCCAACTAAACAAGCAATTTATTCATATTTTTTTTGCACACATGTAGCTTTGTCACACTGCAGAAAATATTTTAATTGTGATAAAAGCTCGATGAAAATAGTAAGAAGCACGTAGAAACTCACAAAAAAAAAATTTTTTTCTCCAAAAGCAGAGAGCGAGTTAAAACAAACAAAACTGATTAAAGTCATATTTAATTAAACAGTGAACTGCAAAATACTTAGGTAACAGAAAATTAGCTTCATAAAACCACGAAAAAACACTTGTTATTCATTATCTGCATTGGTCTCTACTAGATCAGGATCTAATGGTTCTGAATTGTTGGTTTTCAAATTTCTGTAGAAATCATGGAACGTGCTGTCAATGAGTGGCAACAAGTCCATTAAATCTTTTTTCTTAGCTAGGCTAATAGCGTGTGGTCCAGTCATCAGCAAAGGTAGCTGAGACATTTTCAATGGCCTCCCTCTCTTCTTAAAATCAACGCTGCGAAACTCGTCAGCGCTCAAGCTAGTTTTAAAAAATATTATATTTTGCTCCGTTTTTCTGTACTGCAGCCACTGAATTGGTGCCCACAAAAATTGTTGACCAACCCCATCAATCTTTTTAATTTGAAATGGACCTTCTTTTTTTGCTAAAGAAGCGAAATCAAAGAAATGTTCCATTTCCATTTTAACTACCACAAAAGGATTTTTAGTTTTAGCAATCCTCACCAATTGCAACCAGTCATTGAGATGGTTAATTTTCATTTGTGTCCTTTTTTTAGCTCTTTCAATGACTGCATGATCGCTGTCACACTCCATGTGAGTGTGACCGCTGACAAGGAACTTATGGTTAACAGTTTCAAGTCCAGGGAGCTTACTCACGGCGTGCAAAAACATCAGTGCAACAATGTTATTTTTATTCTGGCCGCCGCACTGATCAGAATAATAAGTAACCTCATTGACACTGGATGGTAGCGTCTGTAAATGCCTGTAAAGGCAAGACGCAATTTCGTTAGCCCCTCTTCCAGAAATGGACTCGTCCCACATGAAACAAGTAGCCTTATCGTTGGACAAATCATGAACAGTCAAGTTAAATGACCATAGCTGCCTTTTGTAGAAAGAAACTGAGGTTGTTAAGTATGGGGTTGGCAAACATTGCTGAAGATCAAATGTAAATACTTTTTTTGAAGGGTTGCTTTTAGCAATATCTTTATCTACTCTTTTGAAAGAGTACGCCTCCTCAGCCTTCAAATGATGGTCATTTCGTTCAGCAGTCAGAACCATTTTTTCTTCATCTGACGATGCAGCCTGTATTTTAATCTCGAATAAATCGCATTTATGACAAGTATCTTTTTTTGGTTTTTTGAAGCTTAGATTTTTATTGTTAAACGATTGAGTGTATAGCGTCAGAGACACTGGATTGGGTTGCTGTTCTTTATATAACTGATACATCTTAGAAATTGATAAGTTAGAGGGTAAATACTTTTTAGACGTCTCAGCTCGACAATAATGGCTTTCATAAAACGGAAATGAATCAATGTGCCTGTTTACAACTTCAATTTCGGCGGAAGTACGCTTATTTTTTGGAGGGGCAAGACCTCGACCATCGGGTCTAATGATTCCACATGGCGATAACTTTTTTTTGTTAACTACAGTTTCCACAAAGCCCTTCGTTTCTCCGAGAGACTTCACAAAACAACCTTTGCAAATCGGTACGTCTAGGTTGTTAATTACTAATTTGTAAGAACAAGAGCAAGATCTGATGTCAGAAGAACTCAACTTATGAGTCTTCTTTGGTCTGATTGATATGAGAGATGCAACAAAATTTGCCCTTTTATCTCTACTACCTAAACCCCAATATTCTGCAAAACACTTTAACTGATCTTGTTCGCTTATCCGTTTTTTACATTCCATTCGGCAATTCGGTAAAAATGCAGTCTTTCGAGCTTCCACTGACTTTCCTTTGTAAGATATGTAGCCTTTTCCAGAGTTTCGCAGAATCTTTCTCATTTCCCTTCCTTTTCGACTCGTCCCTGGTACGTTTGTATTTTCAACACATCTGGCACTGTTGCCATCGGATACGTCTTGGCGAGGTCGCTTAAGGTTTGCAGAGCGGATATCTAAAATGGAATTATAAAGGGATGTTCAGCATTATGAAGATCTTGGAAATGATAGGGAGGGACACATGACTGCATAAGTATTTGGAAATAATTACATGCAAATTATACATCTTAGGTACCTTGAACTGAATCGCTGGAGGAAGATGCTGATTCGTTATTGATATCATAGTTGGGGTCAGCATCGGAATCATCTCCCAATAATTGTAAGTCTGCGACAAAAAAAAAAATTAATACATTTGGAGGAAATAAGCGTTCGATGAATAGAATTCCATGTGAGTTAGAGAAATATGCAAGAAAATATTATTATCACTGTCAAGTTGAGAGGAATTACTCAAAGCATATCTACCTTCATTAACTTCATCGGTATTAACTTCATCAGGAAGAGTAGAGGTTGAAAACAACTGATGGCCATCACTCAAAACTACAAAACAAAAATTTCGAAACAACAGAATGACGGTCGAACTGGATTATAGAAATTGAGTACACAAAGACCCTTGAGGGTGTTATATCCCTATTTGAATTCAAATAGGAATATAATCGAAAGCAATTGAGAGATTGTAGCATCAAATACGCAATAATTTCTAGAATTCTGCTAGTATGTTCTCATTCAAATCATTATCACTACATTGGTACATTAAATTTATTTATTTATAAATTTGTATTCCCTACCTTGTGTCGAAGTGTCGCCCTCAAGATGTCCAAATACATTTTCTTTCAACTGCGAGAGGAACTGTGCACGCCGAGCCATGGCACGTTCAGTATTTATACGATAGAGATACGAGTAATATGCACTCCCGAGCGAGTATGGATCTCGACTGAAACATGTGTCTCATAGGTAGATTCCCAACCCTCAAAAAAAAAAAAAAAATGAAAACCTGACTGTTGGACTGTTCCTAGAAAATAATACTGAAAAACACTCCCTAGAATCCCAGCCAGCAGCTTCTCAATATAGGGCTCAAATCCTTTATCAGGAAAACAAAAGAACAACACGCCAAACCTTCCAAGAAGGTGAATTGTTGGTTAAATAGACCTAAATACCCTCGACGTAAATATACTTCGACAACGTGAAACGGTCGAACGTGAAACGGTAACTCTATTTCTCCATATTTGATCAGCCAAAGATAGTGTTCCAAACAAGGCAAGTCCATCTACCATGTTCTTCTCTCTTCTTCTTTAACTGAACGATACTAGGTAGCTTCACTTATCTACGTTTGGTCTCGATATCGGGATTGGGATAACGATGGTATGTAAACATATCCAATGTGAGTCGAAGCTTTTGGAGATGTCCAATAATGCACATCCATTTCACGTCGTAGTGGTTTGGAATAGGACTCGCCAACTTTTTCCCCGCGTGAAGAACGCGATTTGGGTTGACAACATGCATTTACCTGGTTTTTCGCCAAACATCGACTTGCCAAGTTTTTCCCGGTGACCGTCGAATTTGTAATAATTTGTTTGTCCATGAAGAACATCTTCAAAGTGCTACAGTTTGAGAATGAAATTAGATATCGCAATTATGGCCTTCGTGTTCTGCACAAGAAAAACCTTTAAAATGATGGGTCACTTGTCAGAATGTTTTGTTTTGGGGATTTATGGGTAATTTTCCCCCCTATAACTCCCCCCCTCCTTGGATCGGCCCGATTCTACCCATCCACAAACATAGCCTAATTAATAGCGCCTCGGAAATGTGGAAATCAAGAGCGATGTGACGTACCATCCAGTTACGTAAAACCAAAAGAAAATGTACTGAGAGGCAAGAAAATGGGTCTTGATTCGAAAGGAATTTTCCGGCCGTGAATAACGCTCTCACAGTAGATATTGAGCGTGCGTAGGGAACTACAGGTTGTCATGAGAGAAACATATCATCAAGATAACAGTGATTCATGCAGGGGCTCAAATGATAGAGGAAATTGGCAAGCTGGCCCTATCTCAAATGTCCAATCCCTCAAACGCGTGTAACCATCCGTAGGAATCCTAATTAACAGTTTCTGACCGAGTTCACTTGCAATTACATTAAATCAACCGGAGCCTCAACTTGTTATTGGGGTTGAATCTAGGTTCTGCTCAGAGTACATATTGGAGTAGGAATAATAATTATTCCTACTCCAATATTCCTACTGCAATTATTGCAGCAGTCATTGGCCGTACATCATTTATATCAGTTTGTGGGATAGAAGTTCAAACGGATCTTGGTAAAGCACCTTATATTTCTGATTTAAAAACTCTGCAAATTCTTGACACAACGGTTCATTATCTTCTTTGTACAGATCACCCTTCTGTCAAGATCACTAGGTCTGAATGCCTATATCCTAAATGTTAGATTAATTATTATCATCAATTATCACTAATTATTAACAATTTTATCAAGTACCTAGTAAAAATTATTATAATTTATTGTTAGGTATTAATAATTCGTATTTATTATTAGTAATAATTATTATTAATTATGATCAATTAATACGATATAATTCTGGGGTTTTTAATACTACGTCGGTAATAATTTTTCTATAAAAGAAGTACCTACCAACAAACATTCGAAATTACCTTCATTTCAGTAGCACGAAACGCACCTCAGAACAACAAACTCGACATCACTTAAGCCATATGATGTTCCAAAGAGCTTGTTAGTAAGAAAATGGACCTGTATTTCAACAGTTTGAGTCACGATCGTGTTGTGAGGCACAATCTTTGAGCCGTCATTGTGAACGAACGGCTGGTCCTACAAAGCTGCGGATGGTCTTAAAAAATTCTACGGAACAAACTCTATCTAAATATGAAATAAAAAACATACCGTTCTATATGAATTTTTCGAGATATGAGATTTTCAAATTTTCAAAATTCGTTTTGAACCCCTTCCCCTTGACCTAGGGTTATGAAAAGTTTCGAGGACCATTGTGGGGTTGGTCGAAACCCATAAAAAAAATTTCGTAATTTTAACTCAACGCTAACTGGGCAAAGTGGCGCGTACGGCGGACGGACGGATTTTTTTTTATTCGATTTTCTGAATCTACGTATCTTGAAACGTAAACCAACAAATTTTGAGGGGGGGTTAAAAAAATTTTTTCTTTGGGCGATTCCAATGGTTCATTATCGAAGATAATAAACCAAAAGCATTTTTACATTTTACATGTTACATTTTTTTCGAAAATGAGTTATTGGCATCAAACGATTCGTTAGGATCTCCTCTATCAGTTTCGAAGACAAAAACCCTAATTTTCTCACATGTGGTGGGCGTTATGACGACAAAAATAGCAAGAAACGAGGTCCGCGATTCAGAAGAAAAACAATCTATGTTACAGCGTCTTCACTGTTGCTAGGTAGCCAGCAGCGCGTCATTCACCGTTTTCGTCGTTTTTCCTGTGTTTACTTGTGTAGTTTTTTTTAGTGTGAAATTCCGGATTTCTGTGCACAGACTCGTGATGGATTCCTCATTTAAACTATCACACAACGACGTGGATAGACTTAACAAATCAAAGATACGAACCATAAACTTTCAAGATTGGATAGATGTTAAACGCAAAGCATTAAAAAACTCCGGGCAACCGTACATGTCAAAACTCAAATTCCCGGTTCCCGGAAAATTACCACCTCAACATGAACGTGTCTGTGGTGAGTCTTGTCCATATTCATGTGAAAACGTGCCTTTAGAAGAGAGACGTCTCCACTTCAAAAGGTTTTATGAACTTACGTATGATGAACAATCTCTCTATCTAATAAACTGTATTCGGATTAAGGAACCTACTCGTAGAAGAAGAGGGATCACTGATGCTACATCGAGAAAGCTTTGCACCTTTCACTATTTCTTGGGAAATATCAGGGTATGTAAAAAAAACCTAATGGATACGTTTTCTATAAGCCATCAACGTATCCAAACTATACAAAATAAAGTTAAAATGGGAAATACATCGCCAAGAGACCAGCGTGGCAAGCACATGTCACGCCCGCACGCAAAACTTATTGCAACTATAGAGCTGGTGAAGGAGCACATAAAAAGTTTCCCAGTACAGGACTCACATTATAGCCGTAGAAAGTCGGAGAAGAAATATCTCAGTCCAGACCTCAATATTTCGAAAATATATAGACAGTTTAAAGAAAAATATCCTGCGGAGGACATTAGTAAAACACAATTCAATAAAATTTTCAAAACTTTCAATTTGAGCTTTGGTCAACCAAGAAGTGACACCTGTAAGCTATGCGATTCATTTTATATAAAACTCAAAGCAGCAAATTCGGAAGAAGAGAGGAACTCAATCTTGAGAGAAAGTGATCTTCACCATATAAAAGCTGATCAAGGTTACTCCGCATTAAAAATAGATATTGGTAAAGCCAAAGAAAATAACAATATTGTTGTGCTCTGCATCGACCTACAACAAGTTTTATTTACTCCAACCCTACACCATTCCGATATTTTCTATCAGAGACAGCTAAGCTGTTACAATTTAGCTATTCACAACATGGGATCGGGCCTAGCGACCATGCACTTATGGTACGAATGTGTGGCAGCAAGGGGATCTATCGAAATTTCTTCTTGCTTGATCAAATATATCCTCCAAAACTTTAGAACACTCGGCGATGAAGAGGAACGGAAGCTGATTATATGGTCAGATCGTTGTGTCGGCCAAAATAATAACTGGACTCTTTTGAACACGTGTTGTTACCTAGTGCAATCAAACTTTTTATCTGAAGTTCATCAAAAATTTCTCGTTTCGGGGCATAGCTTCTTGCCCTGTGACCGAGATTTCGCACTAATAGAAAAAAAGAAGAAAACTGCCAAAGTGTATGTGCCAAATGAATGGAAGTACCTCATTGCTGAAGCAAAACTGGACAAGCCCTTCATTGTGATGGAAATGTGCCCGGAAGATTTCAAGAATCTTAACACGATAGACCGACACCTTCAAAAAAATAAAAGCAAAGATTTGAAGATCACCAAGCAGTTATGGATGAAATATTCCATAGATGATCCCTTCTGCATCTATGCACGAGCCACTCATAATACGCTACGGCCGTGGGAATCGTTCCAAGTATACAGTGCACCTTCAAGACCTTTGCCCAAACCGTGCGAACTTCCTCCCCTACGCACTTCACTGATACCTATTTCGAAAGCAAAGAAGAATGACCTTATAAAAATGGTCCCATATTTGCTCCCCGAATATAGAGAGTTTTATGAAAAACTTCCTGCTTTGAACGAATGAATACCTAATACTTTAATATTTTCAACTTTTTCGTTTTCACAAACATATTTTACATGGACTTTTTCAACGCAGACTTATAAAGTTTCAGACTTTTCCAAGCTATATTAATCACTCTGAAATTAAATAGGTTATGACCAGAAGTATTTTTCCCTATTAGCTTCCTTCAAAATGTACTAAAGTTATTATTTTTTTTTTTTTTTTGCATTTTCGTACCTACCTGGAAATAAACTCAATTCCCATTTTCACTTAATATTCGTCTTTTTATTTTTCTATGATATTTTTCTAGCTCAGCCTTGGTGGGAAGAAAATAATACAGTTAGATACATATAAACAACTATTCTTATACAGCACGGCTAAGGATAATAAGCCGTTGTGTAATAATTTGCAGCGTAGATATCCATAAGCCATTGTGTATACATCTAATAATGGTTACTATCAAGAACAGCTCTGTAATGATTGCAGAATATTTTACCGTTTTGGGTGGATTGGAATTTAATTGGCGAAAAAAAGTCTATGTTACATTAGAGCCACCGATTCTCGGATCGAAAGGTTTCTCAATCGTTTTTTAGCTCTCCTGTAAAATTTCAAAAATGTAACATAGACTGTTTTTCGGCCGCGGTCTTATTATTGCACTCCACATGGTGGCGGGGCTTGCGAACGGCAGTTGTTGTCCGTGTGTGAAGGAATCGAGTGATAGGGATGGCCGACGGGGACAAAGTAATCGATTATGAAATTATCGATAGTTTTACAGACTCGATTAATCGGTTATCCGATTAATCGGTTGAAAAAAATCGATTCATAGATTAATCGAATCGATTTTCACATGTCACACTATGGGGGAAGTCGGGGAAGTTCGACATATTGGGGAAAGATCATTTTCATTGCAACAATTTAAAAAAATAGCACTGGACCTCTAGTGCATAGAGATGTGTGAGGGGAACTGTTACCATATAATACCACAAAATTTTCAGAAGTTAATTTTTTTAATGTTAGCACTTAAATGTTCATCAAAATAAATGACAAAATTTTTCCTAAAGCAATGAAAATATATTAAAATATCTATCTATGCTTTAGAAAATCACATGAAAAGGTAGTCACGCAGTCACAGTAGAGCCGCAGCCATCGCCGGCCCGGCAAGTGAGGCAAACATTAGCGCTCTTAGCACAAGTTTTTTGCATTTTTTAGTTTAACCTCCGATACCGATTTAAATCGGTTTCAAACAATCGATTCTGTAATAATCGTTTTTAAAATTAATCGATTCGATTAAGACGGTGTATCGGTTGCAAATAATCGATCTTTCGATTAATCGCGATCGGTATCGGCCATCACTATCGAGTAATATGTGAGGAATCTTAGATATGCGCGTTGTTCTAAAGAAAAAAATACTTTATAGTTGTCCCAGGTTGAGTTATAAAATTATAAATTTTATAATTTGGTTTAAAACCTTCAATAATAAAACAATGGAATTGAATCCTTGCTATCATTTAGAGGTGATCATGTGGTCACATATTCTAACCATCTACCTATTGTAGCCTATTCCTCCAATTATTTATTTTACATAGTAGGTATGTAAATATTTATAAAATAATATGTAATAAATATGTAAATATTATTGGAATCATAAGGATGTTGTACGCAGAACAGTGATGTCGACAGAAGGGTGATCTGCACAGATGATACAACTCAACTTTTGGAAAACTATGACACACCACTGATCAAGTACTTTTCCAACTTCAAAATTGTATGTTCGCGACGTACCTCCGGTTGCTGAACCAACATCATTTTACCATTGAAGATGTACCGAATAAAACGACAAAGAAAACAAGGTAGAATTTGACAAAGCCCCCTTTCGTTTTATTGTCAAACAAATGGAGGGAGGATGGATCATTCATACCCTGGCCCTATTAAAGGCATAAAGAGTGGAAAAAAGGGATGAGCTCTACACGTGTGCACAAAAATTCCTGTAGGTACTCCTACCAGTTTATGTAAATGTGAAATGCCTCTTCATGTTGTTTAATGGTTTTCCATCCCTCCCCAAATCCCTGGTCTGAAGAGCCCAAACAAACCCAAGAGCGCATTCTTATTTATTCATTCGACATCAGTGACGTCAAAGGGCATTCCTTCGTTTCAACTCCGTGCCCGCATAAGTGCAAATGTAGGTACGAGCCGGGTATATCCCTTTTCCTGAATAATTCAACCCACCAGTAATTCACGTATAGGAAAAGAGGGCTCAGAGGACAAGTGCTTCCCAGGACCGAGACACTGCTTTTTGGCCTTACCCAGCCAACATCCTACAAATTGCCCAGGCCGATGAATTATGACTGGACTTCCTATTGAAAACGTGGTAATGATGTTAGGGGAAGGAACAGGCAGCCCATGCATGGTGAATGCTATTGGATCCTTTTGTGCTCCCGCAGCCTCTGTGTTTAATTTGGCAAAGGTACTTCCCCTGGATCTCAGCTTCAATTCTACCGTGAGTGTTTTCCACGATGAAATATAACGGAGGGACCTCGCAACGGGGTTGAGTTTTCGCTCACACGACGTTATTATTTAAAACGCCTCATACTCCTCACCGTTGCCTTTCAAATAGGTTCATGTTAATTTTACATTACGAACCGCAGCTGATGTTTGCACTTCATAAGCTCGCCACTCTTGATTACCTAGTGGCTGAGGTTTTACACGTTATTAATACTTCTTGCACCACCTTTGTAATAAATCTGAGGAACCCAAAGAAAAACATTTGGGGACATTTCAAAATTTTCAACTAAACCCAACTGGCTTTTCTCCGACAGCGGGAGTGCAGATAAGCAATCCAATCGTAACTTGGGAGTCATGTACAGGAAGCCACTGCTTTCATTGTAACAACATGATCATGAAGCTTACTCGATTATTTCAGGGGCCACTGAGGTTAGTGGTATGTTAGACACTGATACCGTGATATTTGCTAGTGAATGTATAATATTACCCTGTTGTCTGGGATATTCCACATCTACTTCTCATTTATTATCGTCTGTAACGTTGCTTGTAGGGATTGAATTTGTGTTACCAACATTTTTCTGATATCAAGAAATGAGCGATCATCGCGGAACCATCAAATATCAGCATTAGAATGAATTGTGTTCGCTCTCGTCATAGTTGGATATAATCAAAAATGATACTGAATTGGTCAGGAAAAAAATCCGTACCATGATAATTATGATACTCGTGCATGGTAAAACTGGTATTGAAAATGCATTACATGGTTCCCTACAATGTGAAGAATGGATTATGCGGTTCATCTTCAAAATCCAAACGCCCAGAAAACGTTGAGGCTTCAAAATGTTGTTCTTAACACAAACCAAATGGGGCCAACTTTCCTTATACGATTCGGATATAATCACATAGGTACACATTATTAGTTTATTGGTTTGTTATAGATGATTTTTCAAGAGTTTCATGTTTCCAACCATACTATTAAGAATTGAAAAAATATCAATTTTCTTCATTATTTTTCCTGATTATGCCATTTTAAGCCAAGAAATCCAATACTTCAAGAACAATCATGTTTTCTGGACAACCTAATTATGGATTAGATGATACATTATAGTATATATGGAACAGTATAGTATTAGATGATGGGGACTTTGTTGTACTTATGGCTTGGGTAGGTACTGAAACCTTGAGCTGGGAACATGGAATGACATATAAGGAAATTCAGGAAATAAGGAAAAACCGAAGTAGGTTTTTCCTACTACCTACTTACTAAGTGTGATGATACATTTTGGGCATAGTTAAAAGAAAGTGCATAATTTTTGTTCTTACATTGTTACATAGTTTTAAGGGAAATTCATAAATTGTCTTCTTACCTTGTTCAGCGATGATTGCCGAAGGTAGAAAAGCCGCAGCGAGCAATAGGAGGCGCCGCCAGCTGTCGCCCATCCTGGGCCCTCTTCGCCTCACCATCTATTACCTCAACATGTCCCTGCAAACAACACGAACCATTAACCACATTCATCAGGCTGAGAGGACGAGGGGGCGAGAGATGTTGCGCTGAATCCAAAGAGCGCCCAAGCTTACAACAGCTCGAAACAAGAATGGGCTGCGGCGAACAATGTAGCTGAGGGTAATTTATTTATTCCTTAAACACCACACCAAGGCCTCTTCTTTATTTCGGTATGACCGTGGACGGGAGGCAGTTATTCTTATTAGCTAACGCATTGGGAATCTCATGGACGATGATTCAAGGGGGCTTTATGTACGAGGACGATCAGCGCATGTGCCTGTACGACATATTGTACGTACTGGGCAATTCATTTTTCAGCTGACGGATATCTAAGTGGAATCTAAGTTTGGGATGAAAAATGATCAATAGGTACCTACCATTGAGTTTCCACTTAATTAGCCTCCTACTCCTACTTGCTCCTACAAACATAAAGTTCACATGTGATTCCGTAAAATACGTTCTTCGGAGACGACCATAGCTTAATTTTGATAACAACATTATAAAATCTCCACCGGAAAAGACGGATTGGACGTTTGTTATCATCAGGCTGACGTACGCTCACACTTCTCTGCATAGAGAATTGTGTCAGCCAATAAGGTATTATTCGACACTTTCTATATTGTCGGATAAACTCAACTTCAAATTTTGAAAGGGTTTTGGAAGTTTATAAAATATTTTAATATAATACGTATGAAGCATTTTCATATTTACTCCTATTCCTATACTAAACTCTTGCCTTTGAATTGGGATTCCAAAACGCTAGATTCGAAGTAAATCAAAGCTACACATATAATATAATATATTATTATGTCTCACAATATAACATAAACAATATAACACAAAATAACATATTATGTCTCACATATTATATGAGACAGAATGGCGCTTCTCCAATTACTGCAGTAAAGTTATGAAATAACCTGATTTGTTCATAAGTTGTGCACCGTTCGAATTACACCGTTTTTGCGACTCAAGAATCCCAAAGAGTTCAATCTCCTGCGTCAAATTCACACATTTAATTCTGTAAAAAGTATTTCCAAATTTTGCATATACCAGATAATCTATAATTGATAATACAATTATTGTAGTTAGTTAATCAAACAGCAGCCAAACAGAAATTCCTGGCAATCGTCCATTTATGAATTTGAAATTTTTCTTGGAATGTTGTGGCCGGCTAGTTTACCTTATAATCCTGATACATCTCATCCTACTTCTGAAGAAAACAAGTTGAGGGCATTACCATCGAGGATGACATCTAGAGTTAGACTTCGAGCTTGAAGTTGAATATTTTTGATTCACCATAATGTGAAAATAGTTCGTTCTAATCATCATGGAGGGCGCATCGTATCAACTAAACGAGATGAGTAATTTAACAACATCTTATTTGAAAAAATAAAGATTGTTGAATTAATTTTTCTATTTCCGTGTGATAGGTAATATCAATTCATTAACTGACCCAATTCAACCCAAGGACGAGAATCCATTCTGGTACCCATTAGTTAACCGACATCGCAAAAAATTCTACTACTGATGGAAGTTCAACTACTGTAATTAGCTCTTCATGTTATAAGCCCATATTATTTGAACGTGAATATACGAGTAGGTATATTACGTAAAAGGAGTGACGATGGTTGTGGTTCAGTCAATAAGCAAAATATGAGTGTGATTAGATCGGCATTCACAAGAGTTGTAGGGTTAGTTAGAGAGTTGTAGGGTTAGACGCCCCTCGAGTGCCTATATGAAACTACTTGAGTGAACTCGGGTTGTTAGATGTAAATATAAGTGTCACCGGCGTGTCCCGTACTTACATCACGAGTGGCAACAACGCCAGATACGCGCTACTAGAAAACCGGCGAGACGCAACGGTTCAATAAATAGGAATGCAATAAAAGTCGCATTATACATAATGCAGAGCGGCGAAGGGTGATGTAGTGCCATTAATCATCATAATATTGGAAGGGAGGGTGACTAGGGAACATAGTGGTATTGCCGAGGAGCGCCTCATTACTGCTTTCGAAGTAAGGGCTAGAAAGAAGGATAGGAGGGTTACCTGCCGATGCATGATGTAGCATCACGTAATGGTATGGGCTCATTAGTGTCGAAGCCCCGTGTTTGCTTTAGGCGAGTTCCCTTCTCCTGGATTTATAGCATTTTTCGCCTTCGGTTTCGGATAGGAAAGATGAAGTGGGAAATGAGGGTTCATCAACACCCACAACTCTTTGTTTATTCCGCCTAAACGCCTTCACTAAGGGCATTCACCGCTTCAGTCGATCATTTATATTTTTTTCCACTTGTCAGAATCATTTTTGTCCTTGAGAGAAGGGGAGCTTCATTGAGATTGGAAGTATGGAAAATCAATGGAGTGGATTAAAAGGAAATAGAAGTTGTAAGGCTAATCAAACGGAATTGAACCAATTGATAACATCGGATCTCAAAAAAAAATCATAGTAACAACACGTAGGTCATATTTAAAAAATAAAAGGCCATTTTTGACATATTTTTGACATCCACGTTTACAATGGATTTCATCACATATCTACGCCCATGTAACATCTTGAGGCATTTAACTGTGGCTACTCGATGTAATTATATCTCTTACATGTCCCTTTACAAACCCTTATAATCTTAAATACCAAAAATAATATTCATCTGTCTCAAGGGAAGGAAGATTTCAAGAGACTTATATATTTCGGCTTCCCTATAAACCCCCACCCCTATGCATCGGATCCAGGAGTGAACCCCCCTATGCCCTTCCCCGGTCACAGAAACATTCAAATACAGGAGAAGGGTTCGATCCATTGAGCCGTTTTTGCGTGATTGAAAGACAGACAAACAGACACCAAATTCAAAATCGGCATGGTTCGACGCCATTTCACGCGAAACGAATAACTGTAGTGAAATTTTCCGAAAATACCCAAGGAACACGAAAATCGTATTCAAATTTAGTTATATAGATATGTGTAGGCAATAACATAATCAAATATAGTTTTCTAGATATACATTCACAACTAAATGCAAAAAAATATGTTTCCCGAACTAGCTCCTTATTTTGGAGATTGCACATTATATTGCAAACTCCACATGTTCATCAAGTCCGACGGGATTCTGGAATGACTCCATTCATCGATCAATCGTGACTAAGATCTTCAATGTTTGTGCTAAACATGACGGAGGATGGCGTTCGTTTGCATTGACGATCTCCCTAGGGAGGAACGAATGGAATGACAAGCTCGCTCTGGGAGAACATTGACCGGAATACTGTATCAGGTCGTTCAAACATAACTCTGAAAATACCTCGGGGAGCCTCTTGGACCAAGCATTTCTCCTACAAGGATTTCAGTATCTAGCGCGAACGGGACGTTGTGGTAATGAGTGGATTAACGGGAGGCAGCCTGGATCCGAGGGCGAACTACGGGCATTCCGATCATACAAAATGGAGGCGGGTGCAGGTGAAATAGACTCTCAGCCGAGCAGAAATATTTACCAGCACCACAGATAAATATTTAAACTAAATTATTCACTATCTCAATAATTTCTCAGATTTTTATATGAATAAATGTGTATTGTACATCTGGTACATACTACAAGGACAACAACATGTGTTTAGTTCAGTGTGTTAAATCTGTTCAATTTGAGAAATATTTGCAGATTGTAGTCTGAGTTGTGGCACAGGCTCACGACAATCACAACCTCCAGTGGGAGAAGGACATTGGAGCAGGATGTCGGGGTCCCCCCAGATTTGAGGAGATATTCTTTTGTTTTCGATCAAAATGGAATGATTTTTATCATTTATACAAATAAAGAGAAAAGCGAAATGTAACGGATTTAAAAGGTAGTTAGTAGCTCCTTTTAGACTCAACTTCCTCTTTTAATTAGAATTATTTACTCAATATTTTCATTATCAAGGACCATAAATGAAACTTTAAAATATAGTTAGGAGAATAACCCTAAATTGAATTTTACTTTACAACTTTTAATGAGAAGGATCATAAGATTCTCTTAATTAGTCCATTTTCAAAGCGCTTGTTGAATAAAGGGGATAAAAGCGTTTTTAGGTTTTGAGAAAACCATTCGGTGTAAAAGCACCATTCTGATATTAAATTAAAGCGTAAAAAATTGTCTTCAAATCCTTTTCTCATGACCTATTTTAGGACCAGTAGTTTTGCTGGTACGGACTAGAAAATTGACCGTAATATAAAATTTGCACTTTTTGGAAAAAAAATGGCTTGATTTTGCAGAGCTGTATCCCCGGCTCTTCATGGTGTACGGAGTTCTACTACCACTGAAATCGACCAACTACCACTACCAGGGAATTTTATGTACTTTAAAAAAGGATTGAATAACGTTTTTGCTAAGAGTAACTGCTTTTTATAAATTATAAATTCTAAATTTCCCCAAGGGAGCATATTAGACCCTCCCCTGTATATCTTCTTCGCACATGACTTACCGCTCACCTCGCAGACGACCAAGCAGTCTTGGTACGCTAGGGTACCTACCAGGGCACAGCTAGCTCATGCCGTCCTCCAATAATACGTCGACCAACTTAGAGGGTGGACAAATAAATGGAAAATTTCGCATAACGGCACTAAAATTTGATTTGGAACATTCACATTGACACCATACGTAATACTATTCGATTAAGGGTTCAACAAATAAAATACCTCCTGGCTAGCCGAACCATTCCTCTCCACATCAAGCACACACTTTACCTCTCTATCTGCGACCCATCTGGTTGCAGTGAGATATGCATGTGAGATATGGAACTCAGCAGCCACGAGCAAATTAGGAAAATGTAGACCCTTCAGAATCGCTTATTGCGCAAAATTACACAAGCGGCGGGATCTGAACATTTTCTACGTGCAAGATGTACTGAACGAATGCTAAAATAATTCAGCCTATCGCATGAGCCTCCACAGAAACGCTCCAGTCAACTCCATGCTAAACGAACCCCGACCTCCCAGAAATCGACGACGACTAACTCGAAAATGGCACAGTGATCTAATAACTAGCTAATCCAAACTTTTCTCATGTTTCTGACATTTATCTTATATTGTACTATTGTCATTCTATATTTATATGTTAATTCAAATTTTCTTTTTGAGTTCCCAAGTTGTATTAGCTCACCGATGGTTAAGAAATAATACTGCAAGTGACTTGTTTACGCAAAATGTTAGCTCACTTGATAGTGCCCCCCCACAAAAAAGTTACTAAATTAAAAAAAAAAAAAATCTGAAATCAATGTTTTGAACATAAAGATGAAAAGTGCTTGGTATGGATCCCACACCGAGCAAATGCCTCAAAATGGTATATTTTATGGTCAAACTTGCAGTAGGTAGTTGGGATTGGATTCCGTTGCCAACTATTCGTCTGAGAAACAGCTCACTAAATTGAGACGAGAGGCTAACTCGTAAAATTTCTCATCTCAACAACAGTTTGTTGAAGTAACTCATGTGTCTGTGGGTAACTCCATGAGATTGAGGATTCCTAGAAACGAAATCGAGCCTTTCGAAACCTCGACTTTCTGCTCTTCTTACTATGAAGTAAACGTTTTTATTGCACCGCAAAACACGGCCATCTCCTCGGAGTAGACCATTTACGACGGACATACAATAATGAACTCTTCCTCGAGTTGTTCGGTTATTAGAAGAAACAGAACGACGAAAATGAAGAAAGGGCTTGAGAAAAAAAAGAGAAAAAAAAAAGAAAATGTGGTAACTATTAAACTAACCGACGTTATTTTCTCATTTTGGGTCAGTCAATTTTCTCAGTGGCTTCAAAGGTTTACGATTAGGTTGATCGGCCTAGTACCTGCCATTATCGGACTATTATCTTCAACAATCCTATTTCTCAGTCTCTAGAGTCATTTCTGCAAAGCCAAAACTCATACGACAAGCTATCACATCATCATATACAGGTTCGCATGACAGACTGATTGGACCTTATTTTCCACACTCCACCTCTAGCCACTACCAAATAATATTTGGTATTATTTTGGTAATTTTTGGTAATGATACAAATAATATTTATATTATTATTTTATATTATCATCCTAACATCGAGTGGCGTTTCAAAAAAATAAGTTACAGTCTTTGCCGATTCTTACTATGCTGTCAGTATTTCAATTGTCGGCATCTTGTGAAATCGTTTGACTTAGTTATTTTATAGTTGAAAGGAGAACATAACATGTTATGTTCTCCTTCCACATAACAAAGTAGCTTGGTTTTCACACATCTTCCCAATCCCACGTGTGACCCTTGCGATAAAACATTTCAAGCCGCCGCAGGTCATCGTTAGACCACAAGTGAAGGTTCGGCAAGCGGAATCTCTCGGCGCTTACAGTTATGCGTCCGAGGAGTTTATTTGTAATGACCCAATAAACACACAATAAGAGAAAAGACCCTTCTCACTCTAAATTTATTCACTTTAAATCTCGCTTAAGTGGGGAAGGATGTATTCATGGAAATGAGAGCTCAGGATTATGAATCAAAACTGCTACGTTTATGTATCCATAAAACATGAGTTATGACCCCTTTTCTACACGGCGAAAGTGGGATCCTGTCCGCTTCTTCATTGAAGAGGGACTCAATGTCTCCCAAGGGACTCCGTTTGCAGTCATATGAGCAGGGCAAAATTTCAAGTACGGCGTGGGAATACGAACTCTATAACTTTCGACTTCACTGGTTCACGGAACTAAATGAAAGATAAACTGCGATAAAACTAACACGGACGGAGATATTGACCAGAAAAAAATTATATACCTACACGCTGGAAAAAACGTAGGTTTGCTGGAAATTGTGGATCTCCTCTTCTCATTTAAGGCCAACAGGTAATAAAAAACATAAATTGGATTTACTGGCCTAAAACCCTAACTCCTGGTTCAAAATGCACATTTTCGGAGTGTTAGCTGCGTTACCGTACGTTTCCGTACGTTGGAGTTTAACATCGTCTGCCAACATATTGATATTTCGCTATTCGATAGTATCGGAGGTGAGTTATCGATGACGATATTTATCATATAGCTCAGTATCGATACTTTTTGCAACCGATAGTATCGGTCAAAAATATCGATATTTACTAAAATATCAATTGAAAAAAAGCATTCAATTAAAAAACTATGTATTTGGTGGTACCTATAACCTAAGCACAACTGTAATATCAATATTCTGGCAATGAGTTTTTTACTATAGTTTTCATTCCTTTTTAGCCATAAGTACTTGTTTACGACACTGACAGCCCATAGCGAGACACATGGCTGTCCGACACAACACATGAAACATAGAAGACCGGTCCCGAATCATGAGCATACTCAGTACACACAAGGATTCAAATAACACATGGTTTCGTGGTATTAAGTGTCTTGTCCTGAGATGGTTTTCTAGTCTTCGAAAAGAATTCAATTTCCAATATTTCGAATGTTAGCTGGTATACTCATAGATATAAATGATTGCTGACAACCATAGGTACATGAATTACAAGTATAGATATTGAGGAGCTAGTTAGGGGTCCTACACTCGAAGGGGAGCATCTTGACACCTTTTCGGTCGAACACGTAATATTTTATCTCATTACTCCAGATATTGAAGTACAACTACAAATCCACGCACAATTCTTCAAACCCTCACCAGTACGCGTAAGGGATCCACAGAATATACTAATGTTACTATATTGTTGTGTAATGTTATAGAGTGAGCTTTGACTATTTATTAACCAATCTGTACTCTTTTGCTACGATTATTACCCAAGCGTTGATCCAATGATTCAGGTTTGGCGCGTACCCGTTGAATGGGGGAAAAAAGTGAGAAATCTCAATCCCAACTAGTTGATGAGACGTCGGCGTGAATCTACGGTGTACTCCGTAGGTTTATCATAATGGTCATTACTTATTCACCAAGTCAAATTTATGGCTCATGCTCCCCAATTATCCTTCCGCCCTTTCTCTATTGATCATCTCTTCCCTTGTCTAATTATCGTGCCATCGTTCTTCTGTGAAGCAGTCCATCTCTCCCCAGTCTTCAACATCTGGTGTTTATTGGTGGAATAATTGATGAATAACTCATTTAGTCGCTCAGATCCTTATCCGGAGTCAGATAAAACGTAAGGATAACCCAAGGAAAGATTCATTGGCTAGAATCTCCTTCTCCTGCCCTAATTAATTGACTTCATTTTGATACGACTTCGAAAAGAATATTTCTCAATTTTTCCCACGTTGGTTTCAGGTTTGAGAAGAAAAAGTCTGATTGACATTTCGTTTCAGTAGCTCTTGATATCCATCCACCTGTTTGATGGTTACACAGCATTGCTGTGCATATTGCACGGGAACGGTGATAACGAATAATGTTGGTTTGAAGGAATGGTGATGTTCAAAGGGTGTGTATACTTACTAGAGCAATGTGCCTGATGTTGGACATCGTCGGTTTGAAGGGTTTGTGCGAATGAAAATGTAAAGGCCAATCCATTTCGACTCTTGAAAATTGTTTACGTCACTCAATGTTTCTATCTGGGATACGGCCCAAATCAAGCGGGATTTAGAGTTTTGTATCGCAACCCAAAAACTCGAGGTAAATAATTCGTTTTGTAGCCACAACATGCGCGGATACGCCTTTTGAATAACAGATGTGTATTTATGTAAATGCAATATTATGAAATTCTGTCTGCATGATTTTTCTCGACACTACATATTTTTCAGGTCAGGCCACCTGCGAGGTGTTTCAACGGGAGCTACCTTGAGGGCTAATAGCAGGTGGTGTTGGTGTGACCATTTCTGACATCTGTAACGATCAGAAGATTGTTTGAAGGATGGAGAAGCGGCTCCTCACTTTTAAAAGGGATTTCCAACCCTCCCAGTCTGAAATAGCTGTGTCATCTGAAACAGTTGCTCTTGATTGCCAGGAAAGAGTTCGAGATCATCACGATATTTCCCTTGAACTCAATACCTACATGACTGTAAACTGAGGTTTCCTCTCCAAACGTCTATGCAACACCTATCGACTATGACACAGCATGAGGTACCCCAAGTCGAATATGGTGAATATCTACGTACATGATGATCGAAAAAAAATGATGATACGTCTGCATTCGATTTTAGAATACCCAAATATAATTTCATATGCACCTACACTGTTTCATACGACAGACTACAGTATCCTTAAGTGGTACCAGTAAAGGATGCCATTGATACGGTGACAGAAGACAGTGTCATGTTTCCCGATAGGCTAATACTGTTTCGTAATCTTTTGCAAACCCTAGGCATTAAGCAACCGAAGGGAAATAACAGATTGACATAATAACTAAATCATAATCATGCCGTTGATTGTATTAACCGCTGAAGTATCACCGGAATTGCATCTGTATTAAATTGTGCAGTTATGTGAGACAACGTCACCACGCGCTGGAAAAATCTCGGTACCCAGCCCGGAGTCGAACCAGGGCACTCTACACCTTACCTGACCTGACCTGCGTCATTATTAGCCCATAAATTCCCAAAATGAAACAGTCTGACATGTAACCCTTATTTTCAAGATTTTTCAACACTGGACACGATGGTGAAGTCAGAATTGCGATATCTTACTCCGCTGTCAAACCGGAGCACGTTGAAGGTAAAGAAACGTGGTTGTTACTTGAGATGTTCTTCATAGTTCATAATATCAGAGCATTATTAGAGCATATTATCCTTCGCCATCGTGTACCATCTTAAAACTGTTACTCGGCAAAAAAGGAGACTAAATTTTTTGAACAACCAGTAAAATGGATACATGTTACAACCAGTTGTTTCTGCGAAAATTCGCTCTTATAGTCGTGCATCATGACTGGATGTGTGGATTTTTATCCCATCTATGTTCAGTTATAAAGTGTACGGTCACCAACATTGATAGTCAACATGGTTGCGTTGGATAAAACATAGTGGTAGGTAGATTAACGTCAAACTTATGAATCGTGATGATTCGGTGTAGATATCTCTAGATACTTCATACACATCACTGAAGTCCAACGCTTTATCCCTCGGAAACTCGTTACACAACCCCATCTAATAACGAGGTATTATCATCCCAGTCCTCTTATCTATAGGCATCTATAATCTTCATTAACGCTAATGGGACTACCACCTGCGGGGACCTAAATATCCTTGTCACTCGTCCGGTCAACGCCCCATTTGTCTGGTGGCGCAATGTAGGAGGAATCTGAATGGACACCTGTTTTCTGATAAGGGGAAGCAATTTAACAAAGCCTGAAAAGGCGGCTTCTACTCGCTGATCCTGATATCTGAAACCTCTTTGGAACTGGCCTTTTGGGGAAGATTCCTTCAGGATGTACATTATGGACTTTCGATGTTGTAGGAAGAGGTTCCATACTTGGAACGCATTGATAAAACTCATTAAAATGAAACAACAAGCTATCGAATTATGTGCATGAATGAAGGTATTTCAAAGCATGCGTTCAACAAGGTGATCGAACTGACTCCACAAATAACTGGGCTACATAAGATTTATGTATAGTTAGGTACCTCTGAATATTTATCTACCTAAATAAATATGAATGTTGTAATCAGTTCTAAGGGAGAATTTCGAATATAATAATCATGTTATGTGTTCAATCGAAGCTCACTCTTCAATAACAAGTCCCAGGTTCTCCAGGCACAAGACGAAACCGTTAAATTACTACTTATTAACGGCTTTGTCGACATCATCGATGAGAAATCATCCAAAAAATGGCCAAGGTAATTTTATTACATGTGTCTAGTATATCCTATGTAATGAGGTTGGTATTGGTATAAGACTTCATTAAGAATCATTGGCTCAAATTTGTCATTTCTAGCTTTTCCAGGCCAAACCAACTGCTTTGGATGGAATCAACTTTCAGTAAAGAAGTAAACACAATCAAGTCAATGAGAACATAAACCCGCTACTTTTTGCAGTTTTGTTGTTATTGTGAAGTTTGAGAACTGCAAAGAGAGGAAAAGGAACAGGAATCACTTATCTTCCAATTTTCCACTTCTTTGTTTCAGAAGACGAGCTCCAGCGATTAGACCCAAAACAGATTTTTATCGAAGCTGTAAATTAAACTGCTGGGTGCACACTAATTTCAAAGTAATAACACTGAGTACCATTAAAAACGACAAGACTGAATAGCTGGCTAATTGCAGCCGAAGACCCAGCGGAAGCGAACGCCAGGACTTGAAGGGCGATAAAATGTGTATAACCTTAGCTTTACTGGCCACCGTTCTATAACCAAAAACTCCCTCGAAGACGAGTTCAACAATGAAAGCGTTAGGTGCCCGAACCCTAGACATTCTCGCCCAGGGGCAGTCAGGGGTGAACTGGGAATTAGCAGGTCATTACAAAATAAATTGCTCTTTGTGCTTCAAGTAAAAGTAGTTTGCACAGAGAAACGATACTCGATACTTCATCCTGCCTCGGGCTACCGCAAAGTTTTAAAATGAACCCAATTGCTGTCCATAAACCAGGTACCTACATTAGAAAACGTTGAAGAGCATCCTCAACAACCTTCCAAAGTAAGTTTGAAAGACGATGGTCTCAATTGGAGTCTGGGAAACGTACACCATGCGGCAAGCTGCTAGTTATTAGCTATTTATTGCTAGTTTATGGAAACTGCATGGAATTTAATTGCAATATTTACCAACTCCCGGCGAACTGAATGACTTTCGGCAACCTTTGTACGCACTCTAAAATGTGAGTAAAACCGTATAGATACCGTATAGATACCGTTAAATTCCATGCAGTTTCCATGCAGTTTCCAGAACTTATATAATGAAAATTTATCGTTATGAGATACCATTTGCGATCTAATTGTCGAAATCGGTTTAATTGGAGCGATTTCATATCATTATACTATCAAATCTAAGAACTTTACATGCCGGAGGAGTTACAACAATTGACTCTGAATGGTAGATCTACCATTCAGAGTCAATTGTTGTAACTCCTCCGGCATGTAAAGTTCTTAGATTTGATAGTATAATGATATGAAATCGCTCCAATTAAACCGATTTCGACAATTAGATCGCAAATGGTATCTCATAACGATAAATTTTCATTATATAAGTTCCCATGGTTTTTAAATTTTGAAAAATGTACGATCAGCCGTTCGTTCACAATGAGGGCTCAAAATTGAAGCAGAACAAAAGTAGTCCACATGAGGGTGAATCAAGCGGCAGCCTGTCGGGTCATTCTACATACTGGCCCAGCTGATTCGAACAGCACATGGTTTTCAGATTTCGAGTTCATTAAAAATGATTATTAATCATTATTAATATCAATTATTATCAAGAATCATTACTGCTTGATAATAATTATTAATAATTAATGATAATTCATAATAATAAGTAATCTGTAATTTAGTGATCTAGACAGACGGGTGATCTGCTCAAAGAAGATAATAAACCGTTGTGTCAAGAATTTGCAGAGAATTTTTTATATTCGTAAGGTAAGGAAGAAGAAGGTAAGGTTGAAAGTGTGTGTATTTTATTGATATTTAAAATACTAGATGGAATTCTAGATTGCAATTGGTGCGATTCAAATTAGGTAATTCAAAATAAGTACTAGCATACAATATTCAGGCGTAATTAGTACTAAATCATTGTTGCATGCAAGTGATGTACTGTCAGGTACCTACCCATTTTCATTTTTAGTAGTTTTTTCCTCTTTGGGGACCCCTTACGGCTCCCGACTACAGTTTCTTGTATCTATGGTATGGAATGGCACACATATCGAAACCCTATTTCCTGATCTTGACAAACGTATATACAGATCTCCTCCTCAAAGAGCCCAAAGAGCAGAGGTAGGACCTGGGCACCAATTACAGGAGGGTAAGGTCTCCCACGTGGTGTCGCGGCGTATCTCCGCATCTCCCCCGAGCTCTTTCCATTTACGGCGGTTACATCCCGCGGAGGTCGTTAGGGTGGCAGCAGAGGTTGGACGGACACGGCATCCACGCTACCTTGTTCCTTTCATTACGCCAATGGAACTTGTTTGGTGGATCTAGGAAGTTGTAACTGACTGCAGTGAAGGCCCTCCGCGGCTCTGATGACCGGTTGGGGAGGCCTTTTCCTTCCAGGGTCAGTTAGGTACGCGGTCAGAGGAACAGGGGCTGACACTGATGCAGCCGTGAATGGTACCGTTCGGTGATCCAAAAAAAGAAAACTACCAAGGACAAGTGACTAGGGGACAAGAGTAGGCGACATGACTGCCAACATCAGCGCCACAAGATCCGCAGTTTTAAAGATCAATCACTTGCAGCAGAACAACTTCGTTCTCAATAATCAAATGTTTATGACGTTTCTATAAATAAATAACAATTAAGGAACCTGACAGAATGGTAGAGTGCTGCTAACTCCATTTCGATTTTTCTTAAATTCAAGAGTAAATGTTATTCAGCGATTGGTTTTGAGTAGCCTGTATGGGCTAGAAACGAAATTGAATTACGAAAAAACTTCACTCATTGCATTCACGCTACCAAAGAACCCAATCCCCGAAGCTAACACAATTAAAGGTCAAGCTTCAGCCCGTTCTAATAAAGACAAAAGTATGCCCTTAAGTGCTCAAACTAGGGTTGCCAACCGTACTTTTCTTGATGATTTGTACTTTGTACGCTAAATTTTTTTTTTTTTTTTCATTATCTTTTCTCATTTATTGTCTTAAAACTGAAATTAGTCATTTCATTTGCCTACCTTGCAACTAGCGACCCCGACCGAGAGGAGGTCGTTACTACACTAGGATTTCAGTGTCTTTAGTGGCGGACACTTATGCATTTATTATGAATTTGCTGCACTAATATTTTCTTTTATGGAATCGATGTATTGCGTTTTTTTTTCTACCAATATCCAAGTATGGAAACGAAGTTATAGACATTTTTAACGAACAGTAGGTCTTCTAGGTACCTAATAAGGTGCTGATCATTCTGCTCATTTCCGCATGTTAAGGTGGTGGTGATGAACCGAGGAATTCAAAATTTTCTTTTGGTCCGCACTTAATACTTTTTTTCATTAATTTTCTGAAAAGTACTTCTTTTCCCCGAATATAAGTTGGCAACCCTAGCTCAAACTCTATCAACCTCTTTTTCGATTTTTAAGGTTCTTATCAACTTTTGACTCGTTCAGATTTGTCTGAATTGAAGCTGAGGCCATTCTGTATCCAACAATACCCCTAACTCAATTTTTTCAAAAACTTGAATTAACGGTACTTGGGAATGAGCGATTCACAATAATATTATGATTTATATTTGTTGTAAAGCGGTTATTTTGAGTTTAATAAAAAAAATCTTCGTTGTCATCCCATATTTTCTTCCTAAACCAACTTTCTTCAGAAAACGGGTAGTTGCCCCATAAATTCTCACCTACTGCGTGATTCAACGGCGAAAGCAGGAGGATCTGTCTTAATTAGATCTGTCTTGTGTTGTTTCAGAAAGTAACCGATAGCGCTATTACAGAGGCACGATAATAAGGATTTCAATTATACGCTAGAGCTGAGTGGACCATAAATAACACCGGCTGGGCAGGTCGAAACTGCAGCCGTGAGGGAAGATTAATTCGATATTTCTTCGAATCATTAAGTTCATTGCTGAGGAATCGGAGTCGGCGGAACGAAACAATGTGGGAGAATACCACAAAGAAAAATCGAGTTCAATAAACGATGAGCCCTTGAGGACTACCGCGGTTCGTATCGAGTTTATAAGGTCGAAAAGAGTATAACGAGAGAAAGAACTGCGTGTCGTGAGGATATATAAGCAATAAATAAGTTGAGCGAATGAGTTGGGAATTGAGGGGATAACGCGAAAGAGGAAAGGAACTTTTTGAAGGAGACAGATAGAAAAAAGAGAAGATAAAGGAGAAAAAAGTTTATAAACTGAGTATCGCGCTCCAATTATGGCGGTGGTGGATGACGATTAGAAAGGAACCGGTCTGAGGGCCAGTGGAAGACCAGTCTTGGGCTCGCGGTACCGGGTGACTCCCCGGCTTTACTTTCAACCTCTGCTAACCTTGGCCCTCTGAAAGCTCAAGCTGGCGAGGCATCTCTCGAAGAAATCAAGGCGTCCGAGAGATAAAAATCTCGGGGTTCTCGTCAGATAAAAATCACGGGACGAGTCGGAATCGGACGTTTACAGAAATGATTTTCCGTTCTTAATAACATGAAATCCAAACGGTCTGACAGTTTCGTTGTTCCTTCCGAAGAGCGGAAGTGGAAATTCAATAGGTACCACGTTCCTTAGTTAACACTGTTAGTAGCAGCACAGGATGGTAAGATCAACTACCATAATCTATTTTAGAAAATTTTGACCTGCCAGATGAATGAATAATAATTATTGTTAATAATTATTCACTTTGGCGAGGAAAAATTATAATATGATAACTCATACATGTAAGAAATATGTTATTATTGCACTTTCGTAACATTTTAAAACTTCTGAATGCCATAAGAAAGGCTTAAAGAATACTTTTCTTTGGGTTTCTCCGCGCTCGACGTAGGTAGTCTGTTTTCGTGGAGCCACTTTTGGACGTTGTTAGTCCGTTTCAATCTACAAAATAAGAGTCACATTCAAGAAAAATTAACTAATAAGTTTAACCTATAAATAACCATAATCACCTGAGATCACAGTTAGAGTCCTCAATGGCACTGTGATGAAAATCAATCAACCAGTATGTCACCGAACTTACTCCTGATCACCACAATTACTATTCACTGTAGCAATAAAAATTCTGAAACGACCTATTACACAAGCACAACCGATAAAGGACACAACTCAAGCCTGGACCAGAATCAATCAAAGTAAAGCGGACATGTTTGCAGAACATCAAATTTTGGCGGATATTTTATCTCCGAACCCTAGAAATCAGGGTAGCCAACAACTCAAACCAACAACTTCTTCGCAAAGGGAACAATGTTCATGTCATGTTGTCATCGCTCTAACTAGCGTTGGGGAGGTACAAAGAATTATCAAAACACAAAATATAAACCGAAAACGGGTCCCTGGTACGATCTTATCACAGGCCAAGTACTGAAAAATCTACCCAGTAAAATATTAGTCAAAATTGTACAAATTATAACCTTCACTCTTTGGTATTTTCCACAGCTCTGGAAAATAAATGAAGTAGGTAATCATAATATCCAAAACCGGTAAACCAGTTGAGGAGTGAACACCCTACAGAACAATATCACTGCTACCAGTAACGTCCAAATGGTTTGAGAAATTATTGAAATGAGGCTAATTAGTTACTTTGAACAGAAGAACTTGATTCCATCCCACCAATTCCCTATCGAAAATAACCGAAAAATGTGTGAACATAATCGAAAAATCTCCAGAGGAGAAGGAATTTTGTTCAGCTATTTTCCTTGACGTCACTCAGGCCTTCGACAATGTATGGTACAAAGGGCTGAAACATGAACTTTGCCGAGCCAAACAGTTCGCAGATACTTGATCTTTCAAATAGGCTCTTCAGGATGAAACAGGAGGGCGCCTGCAGAGGAAAAAGAGATCATAGCTGGAGCGCCACAAGGCAGTGTATTGAGACCTCTACTCTATTTTATCTTCAATGCTGTTCTGCCAGAAGTAAGGACATACGCTATCTCAACATTTGCGGATGACATCGCAATCCTAGCCGTTGGTGAAGACAACAGTGAATCCACGAAACCACTCCAGCTAAAAAATACAAAGATGGACTGCGTAATGGAGGATCAGAAAGAGACATGAACACGTGGACGGTCACATATCGGAAGTATCATTACATACTAATCATAAAGAGGTAAAATCACCCCATACACCAATGAGGCAAAGTACTTTCAGCTGGAACCACACTTAGTATTTATCAATATTGATTAAGCAAATTGTACTGTGGCTCAGGTGGCAGTTTCAGAAATTGGCAGAACATAGGAAAAGGTACTAAGTAAGGCATTTTCACCTAATTCTGGGAAATTCACATCTTCTCTTGAAAATATACCTTATTTAGTCAAGGTAATGCTACCTTCAAACATCGCCACCACACTTTAGGTTCTGTATGTTTTATGATTTCTTCTTTCTGACAAACTGAAGTAAATGTACTCGTATATAGCCTCTTGCCAGTAACGGACAATCCTGAACAATGACGCATGTTCCACGACTCATACGCTAGTGACTAATGTGAGTTAAATGATAATAAATTACACCGATCCGATGTTTACGGTCAATTATACGAAGAAGCGGCCCAATCGAGAGAGCCGTAAACCTGGAATCCCTTCCCTAACGAATAGGAAGGACCGTCCGCCGCATCAATAGATCGTTGAAGCTTTAGTGTCCTGAGCCCGAATTTTTTTGTTGCTCCTAAAAACCCCAACACGTTTGAGCAGCGAATGTGAATACTAATGAATTGGGGTCTGGTTTCACATTGTCCACCCGAAGTACTCGCCAGTTCCTTTTTCTGGCTCCGGACGCAGTTTCGAGTCATTTCGCTATTTCGCGAGTTGTTGGCCGCGGTTCATTTAATGAATTGGCGTTCATGAGCAGCTATCGACTGAATCACCAACCCTGAGAATTGGAATCCACTTGAATTGTCGCATTTTCTTGTTATTCCACGATTTATTTTTCTGCTCATCAGCTATTTTTTGAACCGAGTAGTCGATAGTGACGTTCGATGCCATTACACGTATATAAACTAATACTCGTTACTACAAAGTACTTAGGTACTCACATGACTACTTAATGATCATTGTATGATGTATCTCTCAGCTTACTGTGTAACTATGCTCTCCTAATTTCGTTACTTATGGGTTTCACATGGTTTCTTCGTTACTCGGAACTGACTTTACAAAAGAATAGCGAGCGAATAATTGTGTGAGCTGGGTTAATGTGCCCAAAAAGTAGTTTCATAAAACCAAAATTATGCGCCTCCTGGCAGTTACACTCACGATTTTCTCATACACGTCTGCGATTCTGGTATCCACTGCGTTTCGGGCTCAAATGGACTCAAAACAGAACGCCACACACTAGTCATGATAACCACAACCGACGGACGAGATCGGCTTCCTAAGGAGGGGTCATTAATAAATTTCAAGGTGCTATTAATGTTACTGTCCAAATAGAAAGGCGTCCTAATTAACCACAGAGCGCTATATCGAGTCCCGCGAGCCGGCTACAGAGTTCTCATACCGCTTATGCCTGATGTAGATGAGGCTACAAGGCACAATTCAATTAAAACCTACAACAGTAAAGGAGATGGATCTAGAGTGATTTAAAGGTGGTTCTTTTAATGGTTATTAATAGGTCAGAGGGGCACCAGTAATGGGACGATAAGGTCCCACGGGATCCTCCGATATTCCCGCTCCCTGAAGGCGGTAGAAACATCCTTACGGCTTCTGGTAATCAATGGAAGGGCATCCGCTAACGCCCAACAGGAGTCGCTCCTGGCTAAGAGCACATCTCACCGGTTTCACGGACGGAAACTTAGATTTTGATCGACGGCCGTATTAATCAAACACAAGCCAATAACGATGGGCATCGGTCATTATTTGCAAGCAAGCGCGGTGCCCCGGTACAATCCGTAACTATCGAATATTATAAATAAAACCAAGCTCACAAATGAAGAGCCACAATGGCAAATAAGAGACAGATTTTCCTCTTGAATCATTTTAGTGAACCTCGAGAGTATGTAAAACAACCTATAAGTTACTACAACGGTGTAAATCTGTTGAAAACTACATCCACTAAACATTAGTACTGAATCCAACACCATATAAGTACAGTGTATATGAACTATACTAAACGTTTCTACATGCATATTATGTATGTAGAAACGTTTCTCATAGAATACAATTCGTCGTAAAAATATTAGGACAGTGGAGTTCCAAGTGGAGGGTTAAAATCAACCCGGAAACGACCTCAATTGTAACTTTTACGTTCAAGAGACGATACTTGGAGCCAGATGTGTTCTACTTGGACATAACCATACCAAAAGCTGAGATCGCACGATATTCGGGAATAATCTTGAACAAATACACCTCTTTTTCACCACAAGTGTCCCAGATGCTGTCCAGTGTCAGAACTCATGCTAAGCAATTTCAGCCAATTCTTTCCTCAGCAAACGTCTAGAACGGCAACAAAATTTTGATCTGTAAACTGCTCATAAGGCCTGTCTGGGTATACGCACAGCCCATATAGTGCATTTGCTCAAGCTCCCAATTTCAACGCATGGCACGCCAGAACCACGTCCTTCGTTAGGAACGAAACAATTGGTACCTCTTCAACGTAGAAATATTTCTTCATAAAAATTTCTCCGTGCAATGACTTGTTTCTAAGAGGAGAAAAACAGTCACTCCAACGCCCTGGCAGCAGAAGGTTTTCTTCGTCCTACCACCCCCCGACTACATTGTTCCCAACACATTCTGAACAGAATGTAGATGACCTGCGGTGAAGTGAAGAAAGAAATCAAATTTCATTACATTGCTGATATTGAAATAATCAACAGTAGGAAGCAATAAATTGATTTGAATTACTGGTCATTGAGGTATATTACTTTGTAAATGGACTTGAACAATTTTTCCAGACGATATTTGGCCTCGGCTACATCGGGATATGGTGGTAAAATCTTGAATTTTGTCGAAATGTCGGTAAACAGAAGAGACGGACGTAATGAAACAAGAATCCATCTCGTAATCAACCAGCTAGAAGATGATGATGACGATGGGGAGGAACTGGGGCAACGGGAAATCCCGTAGATGGGTTTAGAAATTCCTTATTGAGCACTGAGAATCGCGCTGTTTTCACTTCCGTCCAAGTTAATATTGGAGGCTCAGTAAAAGGCGCATTGTCCTTAGGAGCCAATTGCGACAGATGGTAACACAATACGGTGAGCAAAACCGGGGACTACGGCCATTGTGAAGCCCAAAGCACTAGACGCAAACCGCGGAGGGCTTGATGCGAAGTTCCTAACGAACATGGAAGGCACTCGTCTCCCCTTACAGGAGGCGTGGTCTCGAAGAAAAATATATTTAAGCACCCCCGCGGGGCCGCGGAAGGGCGTCTTGTCTTTTTAGACGACAAAGCACCTACGGGGAGAGCCCTTCGCCCATCATGGTACGTCATAACAGGCGCATCCTCCCATGAGCGACTCCAGCAGGAAGAGGTGGAGCGAACGGCAGCCCCTCAGCTTGTCAAAAGTGCTTGAGAGAGCAAGTGTATGTAGAACCGACCCCGTTCAATCTTTCTTCCCCTTTTTGCTGCCAGCTGGAACAAAATAATAAACTTCCGGCTGAACTGGAGCATCAGACGTTTCACCTCCTGGACGTCTTCAATAATATGCCAGTTTAAATCGACACTAAAAATCGCTAAACTCCCAAGCGAATTTTCGAAGAAGATAAATTTTAGTTTGTTGTTTGGACCCATCAGGCTAGTGTATACCCAAGTTTGCAGTTCCCCAAAGCTGGTGGAAAAAGTGTAGCACACGGAAAACTAGAAATTTTAGACTCTATCAAGTTTTTGCGCTATACCTATCTCCCACACCATGCATCATTTTCCGATGAAAGCCATTAGGTACCTATATAATATTATGTTTTTGAAGACGACCACATGCTTGAAAACTAAGGCCGAACTGGAGCTCTGTTCGTTACACAGGATGAAGCTCAGGTTGGGGGCTGTATTACGGCGCTTTGGAAATAGGCCATTTAATCCAAGAAAAGTTTAGTTTTAGACCTTCTTTAAACCAAAATTGCGGCCAAACTAGTTGATTCGTACCACTTGAAATCATGAAATAGAGGTTGTAGGTGATTTAATAAACTACAAATTAAGCGCAAAACGGGGTCTGTATGCCTCTGGTTCTTTCAGAATCTCATAAAACCCATCTGAGGTGGAAACGCATTTTCCAGAAATGTTACAAAACCTTCTCTATTTTTGTTTTTTGGGGTGCTAATGAAAAAGAATGCATAATATGTATTATTTGAATATTTTGGTATAAACATGAGGCATCTAGGGACGCAGGGACGTCCCGCCCGCCAAGAAAAATCATGGGCCAAGAAAAACTTGTTTACCAGACCGAACGTTTTCGGGATTTTACGAATTTTCAACCCTCCGTTAGTCCGGCCCCTAGAGGTCTCCGGGGTCGAAATTTTGTACAAACATTCTATTACCTGATAACATTTGTATAATCTGAGAACATACACCGAATTGCGAACTCGGCGGTTTTTTGGAAGTTTGAAAATTGACGTTTTTGACCGTAATTTGGTATGTAAATGACCTACATAGCCCCCGTTGGGCCTAAATTGTCGAAAAAATAATGCTCTTCAAAAACCTATACAGGGTGGTCGTTAACTAGTAGATATGAATTTTAATTCTTTAATGTGAGGGATTTTGAAAAAAAACTGAAAAACCCGGGTTTCCTATTTTTTAATCCTGCATTCAACTGCGCTATTTTCATTTTGGTTTATTATCTTCGATAATGAACCATTGGAATCGCCCAAAGAAAAAAAAATTTTAACCCCCCCCTCAAAATTTGTTGGTTTACGTTTCAAGATACGTAGATTCAGAAAATCGAATAAAAAAAAATCCGTCCGTCCGCCGTACGCCGTCCGCCGTCCGCCGTACGCCGTCCGCCGTCCGCCGTCCGAGGCACTTTGCCCAGTTAGCGTTGAGTTAAAATTACGAAATTTGGTTTCTGGGTTTGGACCAGCCCCACAATGATCCACGAAACTTTTCATAACCCTAGGTCAAGGGGAAGGGGTTCAAAACGAATTTTGAAATGTTGAAAATTCCATATCTCGAAAAATTCCCATCAAACGGTATGTTTTTTATTTCATATTTAGATAGAGTTTGTTCCGTAGAATTTTGGTTTATTATCTTCGATAATGAACCATTGGAATCGCCCAAAGAAAAAAAAATTTTAACCCCCCCTCAAAATTTGTTGGTTTACGTTTCAAGATACGTAGATTCAGAAAATCGAATAAAAAAAAATCCGTCCGTCCGCCGTACGCCGTACGCCGTACGCCGTACGCCGTCCGCCGTCCGCCGTCCGCCGTCCGCCGTCCGAGGCACTTTGCCCAGTTAGCGTTGAGTTAAAATTACGAAATTTGGTTTCTGGGTTTGGACCAGCCCCACAATGATCCACGAAACTTTTCATAACCCTAGGTCAAGGGGAAGGGGTTCAAAACGAATTTTGAAATTTTGAAAATTCCATATCTCGAAAAATTCCCATCAAACGGTATGTTTTTTATTTCATATTTAGATAGAGTTTGTTCCGTAGAATTTTTTAAGACCATCCGCAGCTTTGTACGACCAGCCGTTCGTTCACAATGACGGCTCAAAGATTGTGCCTCACAACCCGATCGTGAATCAAACTGTTGAAATACAGGTCCATTTTCATACTAACTAGCTCTTTGGAACATCATATGGCTTAAGTGATGTCGAGTTTGTTGTTCTGAGGTGCGTTTCGTGCTACGGAAATGAAGGTAATTTCGAATGTTTGTTGGTAGGTACTTCTTTTATAGAAAAATTATTACCGACGTAGTATTAAAAACCCCAGAATTATATCGTATTAATTAATCATAATTAATAATAATTATTATTAATAATAAATACGAATTATTAATACCTAACAATAAATTATAATAATTTTCACTAGGTACTTGATAAAATTGTTAATAATTAGCGATAATTGATAATAATAATTAATCTAACATTTAGGATCTAGACATTTAGACCTAGTGATCTAGACAGAAGGGTGATCTGTACAAAGAAGATAATGAACCGTTGTGTCAAGAATTTGCAGAGTTTTTTAAGACCATCTGCAGCTTTGTACGACCAGCCGTTCGTTCACAATGACGGCTCAAAGATTGTGCCTCACAACCCGATCGTGAATCAAACTGTTGAAATACAGGTCCATTTTCATACTAACAAGCTCTTTGGAACATCATATGGCTTAAGTGATGTCGAGTTTGTTGTTCTGAGGTGCGTTTCGTGCTACGGAAATGAAGGTAATTTCGAATGTTTGTTGGTAGGTACTTCTTTTATAGAAAAATTATTACCGACGTAGTATTAAAAACCCCAGAATTATATCGTATTAATTAATCATAATTAATAATAATTATTATTAATAATAAATACGAATTATCAATACCTAACAATAAATTATAATAATTTTCAGTAGGTTTATTTCATATTTAGATAGAGTTTGTTCCGTAGAATTTTTTAAGACCATCCGCAGCTTTGTACGACCAGCCGTTCGTTCACAATGACGGCTCAAAGGTTGAGCCTGTCGACGCGATCTTGAATCAAACGGTTGAAATACAGGTCGATTAAATACAGGTCGACTCGATTTTCATACTAACTAGCTGTTTAGAACATCATATGGTTTTAGTGATGTCGAGTTTGTTGTTCTGAGGTACGTTTCGTGCTACGGAAATGAAGGTAATTTCGAATGTTTGTTGGTAGGTAGGTACATACTTCTTTTATAGAAAAATTAAAAAGTATTAAAAACCCTAGAATTATATCGTATTAATTAAATACAAATTATTAACATTTAACAATAAATTATAATAATTTTTGCTAGGTATCTACTTGATAAACTTATTAATAATTAGTGATAATTCATAATAATAATTAATCTAACATTAAATGTTAATCTAAATTAATCTAAATTTTAGGATCTAGACATTTAGAACTAGTGATCTAGACAGAAGGGTGATCTGTAAATTCTTGACACAACGGTTCATTATCTTCTTTGCACAGATCACCCTTCTGTCTAGATCACTAGGTCTAAATGTCTAGATCCTAAATGTTAGATTAATTATTATTATCAACTATTTCTCATTGCAAACCTGTTCATTGTGTACCCAAGATCCTTCCCTAAAAGACCTGGCAGCGGGAAATATTATTCAACATGGTTTGAAAAGGGAAAAACAAGTTTTGTAAAAAATCCCAATGCTCTAGGTAGTAGTCGATACCAGTGACCAACATTTTCTTCAGTAGTCGACATGGTTTTGCACTAGTAGTCGACCTACATGTGTTAGAAGTCGACAGTATCACTTGAGTCAGTAGTCGACAGGTTTCGTCATTCCATCGTTTTCGAATTTTACGACATCTAAATAAAATACATTCAACTGTGAATCGGAACTTGAAAATAGATTAATAAGATGTAATAAAGTAGTTATCAGACTTTTTATTTGCAAACAGCTCATTATCAGTCTCAAATTGCAATAAGTACTTAAGTAAAAAGGTATGAAAACAATAGTCGAAAACTCATTGTCAGAAAATTGACATTACAGTTGGGCTTAGGTACCTATTTACATATTTTTTTGACATTTTCATGTCTTTGCTTTGGCACATAAACTGAAACGGGAAAAATTTGTTCCCTTGATTCACCCTTTCCCTCAGATCACGTCAGAACACAAGCGACCGGCGGGCCATTACGTCAGAGCCTATGACGCACGAGCGTATGACGTAAGACGGCTGGCAGGAGGCCAAAAAGTACGTCAGAGCCTATGACGCACGAGCGTATGACGTAAGACGGCTGGCAGGAGGCCAACAAGTACGTCAGAGCCTATGACGCACGAGCGTATGACGTAAGACGGCTGGCAGGAGGCCAACAAGTACGTCAGAGCCTATGACGCACGAGCGTATGACGTAAGACGGCTGGCAAGAGGCCAACAAGTACCTCATAGCCTATGACGCACGAGCGTATGACGTAAGACGGCTGGCAGGAGGCCAACAAGTACGTCAGAGCCTATGACGCACGAGCGTATGACGTAAGACGGCTGGCAGGAGACCAACTAGTGTGTCAGAAGCTATGACGCACGAGCGTCAAGGGGAAGGGGTTCAAAACGAATTTTGGTACGACATGGTATGACTATGGTATGGTATATTATTGTATGTATGATTTAGTATAGTACAGTACGGTATGATAGGAAAGAAATGGTATGAGTACGGTGAGAATATGGTATGGTGCCGATTTGCAACACAGTCTGGTATAGACAGAAGGGTGATCTGCACAAGGAAGATAATAAACCGTTGTGTCAAGAATTTGCAGAGTTTTTTCCGACTGGGCCAAATTGGCCCAATGCACACCGACTTTGTTTTTTTTTTCAAATGGAAACCCCCTTTTTTCCATTTTAGATTTGATATCTACGTAAAATGTCATGAAAATTCAATCCCTTAACCGATTTTTTTGGTCGCACACAACCCACGCTGTGAGCCGGCCAAGGTTCAGATATTGTGTAGGTAACCCTAAGTGTGGCACATGACATTTCATTATTTTTTTACGCTGATTGATGTGGTATTATCCGTTTTTCGATCTGACCTGATTTACGGCAGCTAAAAAACTAAAATGCTAATTGTATACTCTCAATGATTGAAAGTAATGAACCGAAGTTATGAGACTTCGAAGATAGACTTTTCAGTGTATCTTTTAACAGTATTAACACCAATTCATTTGTTTGATCGAATCCCTCGGGCAGAGAAAATGCCCCGTGTTCGATTACATAAGAAATCAACTCAAAATTCCTACGCCTAAACGGTTTCAACAGAGCTACTGTGGGCAGGTTTAGGCGTTGCCAGTCCTGGGGCGTTTTACAATTATAGATAAAGCTCTTCAAGCCGTTTCGAAACACGTCGCGTGCTCGGAGCTTCAAGACAAGCGAGGTCTGTCCGAACCTGTGAACTTTACCGGGCAATGAATATTCAGCGTATGTGTAACATGACCGAGAAGGGAGCCCGGTATCAAATAGGAATGTACGAAATCCTTGACGTACGAGAAGGATAATTCAGAAGTTGCTCGTGGGTCTTCAAAGGTCAACATCAAGATTCTTTGAGGTCTTAGAGCACAACTCGTCAGTGCTAAACTACAATGACTTTTTACCGTTATGATTCAACGCACTAAAAATCGCTTAGAACGTACTAATCAAAGAGAATCAGAATGCAGTCGAAGTACTATGACTCGATATTCAAGCGCTTATTATCGATTTCATACTTACCAAATAATCATCTGTATGCAATGGAATTCTGCACCACAAATGCACTTTTACTGCGAAGGGTTAGAATACTCGCAATCAAAATTCTGTATCTATCATCCATGCCATCGTGTTCTCCACGTAAGACAATAAGCGCTGCCGAAGGAAGCGATTTTCCTAAACAGCAGACGAAAATAGAGACCAGAACAGACCAAATAATGATGACGTCTGAAACGGAAATAACAAATTACGGTCCTCATCTATTCCTCACTTATTATTCCTGAATACACATCGTTTGCAAAGGTGTGACAATATTCCCCGTACCCATAACATGATAATGAATACGACGATAAGTATAATAAATTAAGCTCGTATTAATATCATTTATTGAGTGATTCAACCTAAACCATACCCTCTAAATAGCCTTACAAAACCTGTTTTTTTTCTGTTTGTACAAAATTACATACATTGATTAAACAAGTATAATATACTCTGCTTGAAAATGTAACAAGTATAATATACTCTGCTTGAAAATGTAATTTGTGTGAATATAATATTATTATATTCACACAAATTACATTTTCAAGCAGAGCTGTCTCTGAAAGAAACGTCCTCCAAGTAAAGTGCGCAACTGTAGGCAAATGCACTGATCCCAAGAACACTGTAGATAATGCCTAACTTAATAATATTATTATTCGTCACAGCAACGAATAAAGTATTTCCGAATGAAAATAGTTTCTACGCCCACTAGTTCCGGTCAATCAAACCGAATTTCAATGATTTCGTATTTTGTCTTCTCAGAAATACCGAAATCTTCATTTTTGAAAATTGAACCAGAAACAAGTATGTTGTGGACTTGCCGTTCATATAATATATTATATGGAGTTATCGATTATAACATAGTATGGAGTTATCGATTACCTGAATACGTAACAGCAAACGAAATTACTTGTCAACGTCACTCAATCGCAAATGACCATTTTGGATGTATTGATCCTGGAAACATTTTACTACGTCGACACAACAAGGCGGAAGACTGATGTGCCTGCCCGAGGACGAACACAGAAACCATCAACTGGAATAACCCCCTAAACATGCAGCGACAGGGCAGTGGATCACGAACTTCGGGGCTTCATGTCAATATATCATCTCGGTAACCTCGTATTTCCATTACCTAGAGTCCTTGACAAACGAATGTTGTTGGAAGGGAGCGAACAACAGTAGAACTTGACACGAGACGGACGTCAGATTATTAGAAAATCAAGAGCTTCATGTAATGATTCTCCTCGTGCAAGCAGAATCGACAGGGATCTCCATTCGACGGTAAATCTCGATGGAATTCAGTTTCCTTTGGTTCGATCGATCCAAAATCAATTATGCACTGTTAAAAGAGGCCATCCATACGTCGGATCAATGAACTTCGAGTGAAAACACTTTCCAGTTGACAAATTTCAACTGTGAACGTTCATCAAATCCGGGCTCCCGAGAAGTCTGAAATCTAGCAGACGGGCCATTTATAATCACATCGGCGGGCGCGTAGAGGCAATTTTGCCGCCTTTAAATAAATTTTGCTGCCTACTTATCTCACACATAAATGAATGTTTATGCCAATGACCACTAGCAAGCCGGAATGTACATGAATAGACATTTTAAAAAAACACAACCATAAATATTCGAACGAATACATTTCATTGAAAACGTCTTTGACAATGATTCACAGTCGGTCTTCGCATTTCTGAGGCGGCTTCCGCCGTTTCTCCGCTCTATTGAGTTGTAATTAGGGAATACCTTTGGGTCCCGTTTTGCTCCGTATGATTATGGCAATTAGAGATGGTTTAAACTGAATAAGCGGCCCAAATGCCGCTGACGCGCTTTCCGAAGGTTAACTGCCTCACCCACCCTCTGCACCTATGAGGAAGTTGACGGATGACTGCAGACGATAAGGGAAAACTGTAAATAAGTAGGTAACTTATCTTCAAGTTTTGGTTTATTATCTTCGATAATGAACCATTGGAATCGCCCAAAGAAAAAAAAATTTTAACCCCCCCTCAAAATTTGTTGGTTTACGTTTCAAGATACGTAGATTCAGAAAATCGAATAAAAAAAAATCCGTCCGTCCGCCGTACGCCGTACGCCGTACGCCGTACGCCGTCCGCCGTCCGCCGTCCGCCGTCCGCCGTCCGAGGCACTTTGCCCAGTTAGCGTTGAGTTAAAATTACGAAATTTGGTTTCTGGGTTTGGACCAGCCCCACAATGATCCACGAAACTTTTCATAACCCTAGGTCAAGGGGAAGGGGTTCAAAACGAATTTTGAAATTTTGAAAATTCCATATCTCGAAAAATTCTCATCAAACGGTATGTTTTTTATTTCATATTTAGATAGAGTTTGTTCCGTAGAATTTTTTAAGACCATCCGCAGCTTTGTACGACCAGCCGTTCGTTCACAATGACGGCTCAAAGATTGTGCCTCACAACACGATAATGAATCAAACTGTTGAAATACGGGTCCATTTTCATACTAACAAGCTCTTTGGAACATCATATGGCTTAAGTGATGTCGAGTTTGTTGTTCTGAGGTGCGTTTCGTGCTACGGAAATGTAGGTAATTTCGAATGTTTGTTGGTAGGTACTTCTTTTATAGAAAAATTATTACCGACGTAGTATTAAAAACCCCAGAATTATATCGTATTAATTAATCATAATTAATAATAATTATTATTAATAATAAATACGAATTATTAATACCTAACAATAAATTATAATAATTTTCAGTAGGTACTTGATAAAATTGTTAATAATTAGTGATAATTGATAATAATAATTAATCTAACATTTAGGATCTAGACATTTAGACCTAGTGATCTAGACAGAAGGGTGATCTGTACAAAGAAGATAATGAACCGTTGTGTCAAGAATTTGCAGAGTTTTTTATGATTGTGTTGTAATGATGGGCATACGTGAAATCATCGGAGTATTCATGGTCGGAATTTTTACGACGTCGTAAAGTGTCGAACGTGCGAAACTTCGAAAAAATCGACACTCCTCAACGATGGTAGATTCTGGGGTCCGTCGAATCGAGACCGTGTTATAGTGGTAACATTACCAACGATAAATAGCGGATAGTGGACAGTTGATTTCAGTTTTGAGTCGATTCCATGTTAGTCCATGTTGTACTTCTTCGTCTTCTTCAGAGGTGTTTAGTTACCTTCTTCCTCACTCCTGTTATCATCAAATCAGCTGATGATATTTTATGAAGTTACCACAGCAGAGTTTCAAAAGAACCCTCACATATTAACGATGTTATTGATTTAAAACATTTACCAGAGTTGGACCACGAATCCCTCTGATGCTCCATTATTAATCTATTAAATACTGGTGAAATTTAATTTTGCTCCATTATTACAGTATTAAATACTGTAATATATTATTACTGTAATACAGTATTACTGTATTAAATACTAGTGATATTTAATATTCCACCCTTCATGAGTTGCAAGGTGGTCTCAAACGGGAAGGACTTTGCAGGGCTCAAATTTCACAGTTAACCCTGTATCGACTCGGTTCAGCCTAACGATCTTATCACTCGGAATGACGTCACGTGATCCTCCCTGATAGCAATGAACTGGATCAAGGTGTCAGCTCTGCGGGGCTCCTCGCTCCTCTGACTCACCCATAACCGCCGTCCCAACACCATCTACCGATCCAGTGTAAACTCCCTAAGCCTCACAGGGTTAATTACAGTGGGCCCTCACTTGGAGGCCGGATTAGACGGCAGGGGGGTACACCTATTGATCAAAAGCCTCTAGACGCGTTGATAAGAATACCGGTGACATTATTGTGCAATGATGTTACTGGGTGGATTTGATAGAAGGGAAATTCATGAGAAAATCTGTTATCTTTGTTAACCCAAAAATCACGGGTACCTGAATAATCTACCACTTATCCACCCCAAATAAGGCTATTTGATATACAAGGTTTAATTAAAATTGTTATTCAAAGGATTAGACTTTATCAAACATTATAACGGCCTTAGAAAAACAATTTCTTATCGCAGTATCAATGAAACAAAAATAATGATCAGGAAAAGAGGAGGGTGAAGTCAAAGCTATTTTTCAACGAAGTTTTCGGGTCGCGGTAATCAGTAGGCTGCTATCGGTTAGATAGCCGCGTAGGGTCAGGTCAGGGAACCGCGGGGAACGCCGAGGTCTGTACATACAGCGATATCCAAACGAACCTCATAAACCATATTAATGAGAACGTTAATTGCCAACAGGCGAGAGAATATTCGGCTTTACGCTCTCTCGCCCCGGTTTTCCAGCATTTCCGAATCGCTCTTTCGAAGCTCCCGAACTCCCCCGCCGTCGGTTTCCAAATGGACTGGCGATGTAAAACAAGAGCTCAGAGCCCCTCCCTCCCAGCGATTGTTGGGAGTTTGAGCTCCTTTCAGCCCCCGATAAAACAGTATCGACTGAACTTGGCCAATTAAACTCCATCACAACTCGGACAATTAATACGATGTTTAGGCGAACTCAAAGAGAAAAAAAATCACTACCTACTACAATACACAGCCCCAAATGTCCTTGCGCAACTCCCATCTTCTTTTCATGTTGTACAACATTGTTCGTGCAATTAGATCTCAGAAAATACCAAAAAAAGCGAAGAAACGCAGTTTCAATTCATATCCATAGATCTATTTGTTGGGAATGAAATGGCTCCTCCACGAGACCGAAATTCTATTCGAAAATTAAGGGAAACAGCGAAAAACTCTATTTTCAATTTAAACAGATCTGTTCATTTTAGGGCTATCATTTGGGCAAATTATTGTCCAATTTCGATCAGCATGACTTTATAAATACATACGTAGAATGACCCAATCAAATAAAAAGTAATAAAAAATTGAGTGATATAGCTGGAAAAAAAATTCTTGACACGCCGTTTTATAGTGCAGATCACCTTGTCTAAATCGCGAAATTATAGATGAACCGTTTATGAAAATGACGAATGAATTACAAATATTTCGTACCAATATGATTCTGGGGTTTCTTTTTCCACCTAACTACTATTAATTATTCATTATATTGAAAAAAAGTTGTCACACGATTCACCCATGTATGTGAACGTATACGTTAAAAAAAAAAAACTTTGCTCAAACTTGAACTGTAATTTTAAAATTCGTTTCGAACCACTTCCCACTGGCCTAGAGTTATGAAAAGTTTCAAGGATCATTGTGGGTGTTGTCCGAACCTGGAAACTAAATTTCGTAAGTTTTGCTCAACGCTAACTGGGCAAAGTTCCAGTTTTTTTATTCGATTTTCAGAATCTAAGTATTTTGAAACGTAAACCGTCAAATTTTGAGCGGAATAATTTTTATTTCTTGGGCGATTCCAACATAAACCAAAATAGTAATTCAGTCCGTTACGATACACCTGATTTCTACTTCATCTGGTACTAGGAGGCTTGATACCATTTTTTCTCTTCTTTAGATATATGTTATTTGAACAAAGTTTCTTTGTCCGTCTCTGTCGTTCCTCACATCAAATTTCGATCAGTGGGAGCGGAGTTCTTCAAAGAGCCCCCGGTTCGTATGAAGAAACAAACTCTCGAGGCAACTCGCTGAAAAACATTTCGGAACGAATTGACCAATCCCATCGATATAAATCGGACCGAGAATTCCCGCCAAGTTCGTGATTGAGACTTGACGCCGACTTTGACACTCCCGATCATATTCGGTGATTCAAACCGACAACACCGACAGTTGCTCACGGAGCTGGTTTGCAGCCCTCAAACCTCATACTCGATTCACACAGATCTCATGCCGCTGGAAGAAAAAAAATTTCATGGATATCCCCTTCTGACTTTAGGGCGATGACGTTTTTTGGACGGGGTTCCCAATTATCCGTAGTTGCACGAAAGGCTTGCGAGGGGTCATTTCGTCATAAGAAGTCGGGAGTCTTGCTGAAGTTCAGTTCTTTGGATCGTCCTCGGTCTTCCCCTGTTTTCACTCATCGACTTCTTTCCTTCTGGATTTCTGGCCTGCGGGATTCCGCGCGTTCCCTTCAACACTTCATCTTCCCGCTGGAGCATTGGAATTTGAACAAGCCGTTCGACAAACAAAAACAAGCTCACCGACTGATGTAATCGCGGATACTTGCGCAGTTTGAAGAACTCGAATTTCTCCGCGGCTCCTGATTTTTGACCTTTCCCTCGTTTTGAAACGAGAAAAAAAAAAAGAAAAAAGGAATTTCCTCATTACATACATCGAAGTTTACGAAGCCAAGAGTGAGAAAGTCAATTAATACACATAAAAGTATAAAGATTTCAATTTTAAATTAACATAACACTTCGCGTCTAATAATACAATCTCAGTGTATTTGAATCTTATCGGCTTCAAAATCCGATCGGCTTTCAAAATTAATATGAAAATTGGCGGGAAATCTACTTAAAAAATATGAAACTAAAGCATTGCGTACTTTACAGCGTTTTTGAATGGATGTAATGGTGTACTGATATAACGCACGAACATTACGTACTAATATTACATGGAGGTTGGGGCAATTCGTCAATAATGAATTGCCGTATAACATACTGCCGCAAAATATATATTAGTCAATGATATATTGCCGTATGATATCATCATCTTAGGCGTAGGGGCCTATGACAATCATTATTACAGTTTGGCAGAGGTACAATGATTGTAATTATTGTTTATCGAAATATTTTTTATTCTATCATAACTTTCGATTATTCTATTTTTGCCTACTATCACCCTCTTTTTTCGATAATTTGACGGAATGTACCCCAATTTTCAAGGAGTTAAATCAAGTACCAGACAAGCAGCATGAGCTGCGGAACTCTCCGAAGAAACCTACCAACTTAACCATTAATTCATACATTGCCGGTATTTGAAGCTAGTTATACTTGAACATTATTGACATTTAGGGGCGAAATTCGGGATTCACCGAAGTCAGATAACAAAATTGCATAGGAATGATGAATTATGCAGGTTTATACACCTTCAAATCAAAAAAGCCGAAAGACAGGGGTAGTTGAAAAATTGTATATTTTAACTAAAGTGAAAAGTATACAAAGTATACTAAAGTGTAAAGTGTTAGTCTGGTTTCGGTGATTGAACCATCGTCAATAACATCATTCAAGCACCAGAAGTAGTATGACTAAGCCTGAAGAACAGACCACAGAACTTGTGGGGAAAGTCTTGAAATTAACCGCAAGTTGTATTTCAATTGAGTCATCAGTTTTTCAGAAGCCAAAGTTTGTTTTTCCTATGACCTTGGACACGATCATCCCCATATTACAAGTGAGGTCCGAAACAACTCGTCGGAACATTTAACGCTTGCAAACAGGTGGGTCGTCGATTAGTGGGTTTTCCTGGCATCGATCTGATAATTTAATAAAATACATGCGGAAGGAGGAATCTGGTATATTGTGGTGATTTGGGATCGATAAGCCTATAAAGAATTGCTGAACAGTTTAGCAGAGAAGACTCTTGCATTTGAAGGAAACAACGGAAAGGAACCTCCCATAACTACTCGTAGATATCACTTTGAGGATTACGGATTGGGATTTGCTTCGGGATTTGCCTTCAGCCCAGGCTAACCCGATTCACCTGATTGCCCCTTCAACTCCGAGAGGGGAAGGAGGAGAAAAATAAAAGAATAGGATTTCGTGCTGAAGGAGAAGAAAACGTGAAAAAAGTAAGAATAATCTGAAATGCCATCGAGGGGTGAAAAAGTCACCTAATGGTGTTGATGCAACGGATTTAGACCGAAGTTGACACATGTTCATGGACAGGGACCCTTCAGAGGGTGAAAGATTGGAAGGAGGGCGCAGAGAAAATAGGTGGCAGGATAGTGTTTGTGAGCGATGGTGCGAAGTGGTGGAGGTTGAGGAGGAGGGGATGAGCTATTCGATTGCATATATTACGTCAATCCGGAGGAACACAAGTCTCCTGTCCCCAAGTTGAGGCAGACCAACATTCCCGCATCGTTAGGTGGAAAAAAGGATATTTGAGGAGAAGGAAAGGATCAAGATGTAATCCGAATGGAGAGGGCGCGCTATAAAAGATAAGAAGCCGTGAATACAAACAACAGATGGGTGAGAATTGAGAGAGAGAGAGAGATAATCGAATTTAGTCAAAATAATATTGAGAAACTATTACAGCGTTAATGTAATATAATTATGCAAAATAGGGAAGCCAGATGGTCAGTTGGCAGAGCCTGTGCTACAGCTACTGAAAGCCTGTGCTTGAGCTAATTCTGATTTTTTTTTTGTATGTGTAAACTGGAACATTATGTTGGATACGCTAGTTCCAGAACAGATTCAATATTATATGCACAGGGACTCAGGATGGGACCGATGCACAGAATATGTTTAACAGGTGCCAAATAGAGGGTTTTAAATTTTTATAACGGGAAATTCGCAATTTTGTTTCCCCTAAGTGCAAGCTAGGAGAAAAACGAAAATGATGGTCAGCTGCCTGAAAAGTCTTCCCAAACATTTAGGGAATTTAGAGAAGCTGTTTGAAAAATGCCCCGGGAGCAAGAAAACCGTATGACGTCACGCAGCCCCGCCCATTTACACCAGCAACCCCCCGGCGATATCAGCGCCCCAACCGGGGGTTTCGGCCTGTTTGTGACGTCAAAGGGTTACCTCGATTTTCGCGGCTCCATTCAATTTGCTCTCGGCGTTTTTGAAGTGCGCTCCTCACGTAAATTTTTTTTAAATTAATATCATTGGCGATACACGTTACAGTTGGAGGATGATATTCGGAATCGACAAGTGACGCAAAATCCCTGTTCACAGCCAGAATAAAAAAGTATACTTTTCTAAAATACAAATCGGTTTACTTGGTATATACGGTATATAGATAAAATATAATACTATTGGTAAGAGAACTATCACTATATAGAGCTGGTAGTGGACTTTGTACTTCAACACATATGTGAAGAATATTGAAGACACACGTGTGCGTCAACGGGTGTTTGGGCAGTAGTATTGCAGGATGGCCAGCATGGTAAGAGAAGTCCGAATTTTTCAGACACCCTCCCACACGGAGTATGTCATCCCGATCATCAATGAAGGTGCTGAGGATCTCAGAAATCTTCATCACCGGTCTGTCATTGGCGGCGTCTATGCGTTTATCAGCAAGTGTCTGTAGTTGGGCGCGACGTATCAATGCATCAGAGGCTCTATGGAGTTCTGCAGCCTTCAGTGGGCCACTCCACGTGCCTCTATTACGGCATTTGTTGTTTATAAACCAAAGACACCATGCTGTTCTTTTGCGACTTTCCGTTTGGGTTTTATGGGTAATTTGCTTCGACATAATTCTTTTTGTACGTTCTTTTCATGATTTTTGCGGATCAAATGTTGAAAAAAATAATTTTTTCCAACATTTGATACAAAAAAATCATGTTGGTTTACATGTACGAGAAGAAAAGAACGTACAAAAAGATTTATATCGAAGCAAATTACAATTATTGTGCACTCACAAATGTTGCACTAACTACTGTATCAAAATGTACCACCAAACAAACACAACTGTTGTGTTTGATTGGTGGTACATTTTGATACAGTTTCCCCTCCCTTAATTGTTAAATTCCGACGGCGATGTATCAACCAGATCAAAGCGCGAAAAATCAGACGCAAAAGTTGTCCAATTCAACTTTGGGGAGACAAATAATTCGTGGCGGCCCCTAAAAAGGGTAGTGGGAAGGAAGGCCGGCAAAAGGACGTGCACAAAAAGGGTAAAGAAAACTGACTTGGACTGACTTGTGGATGACGAGACGAGACGAAGGCGAAGGGGAGTCCGAGGGCCCACCCACTAAGACGCAGTAGCTATTAATCCGTGACTACGCACACACACTGACCCACACGAGCCGCGGTCTTTCTTTATAAATGAGCGCTTCGCCAGCACCGGAGGCCCTGAATCGATCAAGGGGCCCCTCGCTTCGCCTTCCGCTAAAAGACACCCAATAAGAAAAAGAGAAAAAAAAAAGAATCCCGAAACTGGAAAATAATTGCCTTTTGATCCGTTCATCTTCTCTTATCCTTTGGGGAACGTTGAATTTGTTTAGACGGCGTTGGGAGCGCAGTTTTTGTTCCGTCAATAGACGCAATAGCGCGCCCTTTTCTATCCTCACAAGGGCGTCGGTAATAATAAAAGAGCGGCGTCTTCAATGAGGTTAATATCATGGTGCGTTAGTGGTTCATATGCTCGACAAACAGAAGAAAAATCACAACTGATACCAGCGGGGGAAAGGAACAAGGTGAATGTGCTGTGCACTTGGACGATATTTCACGATAAGTGTGTAAAAGTGTTCGAAGTAAAGGTATTTGCCAAACGCGAGGGAGTAGGTATTGAGTGTAACGCAAGGTGGGTGCAGGGAAAAAGAGGAAATACATCACCAGACATAAAGTCTTGGACAAGGATTATCATCTTCAGCATAGGTCACCCTTCTGACTAGATCACTGATCCGAATGACGAATTACCCCAATATCTATAGCTATTGATGTTTTTAATTTTTATACTTTGGATTGAATTATTTTCTAGTAATATAATTATAGGAATTTTTCTAGTATCTACGTCCACCAAATATATATTATAGTCAATATTTACTGAAGTTTTCACCGTCACACAGATAAAAATCCACTCTTCATACTGTTCTCAATCAACTAACTGTCCATGTGCAGGCCACCCGTGTGGGAGAGAGAGGGGGGGGGGGGCTAAGGAGGAAAATTCCCCGGGCCCAAGAGTAAAAAAAATTACCGTTAAAACATATTCAACAAGAATAAACAAATTGAACAGGCGCTAAAGTTGGCAGTTTTCGGTCAGAATTGCAAATGTCGGAAAATATATTAGGCAGAATGATTGCTTGATGTGAAATTGTGTGACAGAGATCGCTATGAGGATTATAAGAATCCTTTCCCCTATATTTTCACGTAAAATAAACCTGCAAATTTTATGAGTTGTAAAATTATTTCAACAATTTCGGGATAATATCCGTAAAAGTTTTAAGTAGTAGGAAAATGTTACAACTAATATTATTCATTGTAAGATTTTCCTACAGAAGTTTTAGTGTGTTTTTCATGTCTCTCGTACTTTTCTCTCTGCCTCATGGCATAGTAATATATGGGGTGATTCTTGTGAGAGGCATCTGAATCCGGTACGCATTATTCTAAATTTGTTGCTTAGAGTAATTTGGGATAAGCCGTACACAGCGAGTTCCGAGTGCTCAGTGTTGACTAAATCTTTTTGCTGGAGTCGTGTCTACATGTTCATAAAAGTGTGTGCGTGATGGAATAATCTCTATAATTTGGCGATAAAGTCGATAATCATAAAAATAAGGAAGAATTCGAAGACCAGCAACTTCGAGCTGTTACTATATGCTATTTACGTGGGGGATATAGAGGACATAGTGCCGCAAGGCGTTCAGATCATTCAATTTGCTGACGACATATGTGTATTTGTAGAGTGCAGCGATATGGAATCGGGAAAAGAGAGTTTGGAGGAGTTCTTGAGACATCTACAAACATGGAGCGAATCGAAGGGTTTGACGTTCTCTGCTGACAAGTCAGTATTGGTTCCTTTCACTAGAAAGAGACGATTAAACGTAGGCGCAACCGTGGAAATAGCAGAGAACGTCTTTCGTATACATCATCAGATTAAATTTCTTGGAGTCTGGCTCGATAAAACGCTGACATGGAAGCCACATATAGATTATATATTGAATAAGGCCGAACGGTACTACAATATACTGAAGATGGTTACCAGCCTCAACTGGGGAGCAGATCCAGAGGTAGCGCTACTATTCTACCGAGCAACTATCAGAGCAATCATCGACTATGGAGCTATCTTTTATGGCAACGCTAGTGACACAAATCTTCTTAAATTGGCTAGACTTCAGTTCAAATGTATCCGTAAATGTATGGGATTCCTCCGGGCAACACCTATCGACGCATTATTGGCAGAATCTGGTGAATGCCCTTTGGGCTTCCGATACCAAATGCTTTCAGATCGTTACATCTTGAAACTCAAATCTCACAGTCGGCCAATTGTTGATGACGTATGTAGACTAAGTACGAACATACTGGTATCCAATACCAGTATGAACATGCCCTTACTCGTCAACAGTTTTACTCAAGAAGATTTGGATATGTCAAGACTGTATTGTTCTAATAAACCATCACCATTCATGTTAACGTATTCAGAGCTGATGGTACCGGTAATAACTGTTCAATTCACATATGGAAATCGGGAAGAGCATACCATCAACGATAAATTCACCATCTTCGTTAACTCCAAATGGCCGCAATCTGTGCAAATCTTCACTGATGGCTCAAAGTCCAGGAACTCAGTCGGATGTGCTTTCTTTGATACTTCCAACAATTATCATGAAAAATATAAATTACCGCAGATGACTTCCAGCTTCATTGCTGAAGTAACCGCAATAGTAAAAGCCATCGAATATGTTGTGGGATCTGGGACGAATGACTATGTTTACCATATATGTACCGACTCTCTTAGTACACTACAGTTACTAAAAACATGTAACATTCAGAGAGCTAAGAATGGTGTCATTGTCGAATTGCTCCGACTGTTGAGGCGCTGTTTGGATATGGGGATTAGAGTAGAATTCATTTGGGTGAAGGCACATGCAGGATTGTTGGCGAACGAACAGGTGGATCAGTGGGCTAAGGAAGGGGCGGATAATGGACCCCCGCTGAACACTCTCATCATGGCAGATGATTTGATCCCTTTCATCAACCAAAAACATAAGGAAAAATGGAAGGCAAGATTCGTTGGTTCTAACAATGCCCTATTTTATAAAAGGATCCAACCCAACCCCCTACAAGTACCGTGGTTTTATAAAAAAGGCATCGAGAAACCCCTAGTACGTACCATATCCCGCCTAAGGGTCAATTGCGGAGTTTGTGACACGTTCCTGAACATGATCAATCAAAGGGAAACGGCCCAATGTAGAAAATGTGGAGCACCAAGCGGATCACTGGAGCATTTGATCATGGAGTGCCCGGAGCACAATGGACCGAGAACAGTGTTGTTTAGTGCAATTTTAAGTAAGTCAGATGTAAACCTAGAATACTGCTCAATATTATCAACAAGAGATGTTTCCGTCTATAAAGAACTGTTTAAATTTATTAAGAATTGTAATATACTTATCTAAATAATCTATTACCTTCCATTATTGTGGCTGTATACTACAATGTAATGCCAATAAAAAAAAAAAAAAAAAAAAAAAAAAAAAAAAAAAAAAAAAAAAAAACTTCGAGCTACAAAACGATGAGAATCCGTTCAAAACGGTTCATGATATACTCTATAAATCACCTTAGTTTCCGTCTAGTTCACCGTTCGGTAAGCGATATCCCCGCAATTCCGTTAACTAGACGAAATAATTGGAGTAATGAGGTGGAACGTTAAGCGTCCCTTCGAGTGGGTCACCAATGGTCCACTCGAGGTGGAGGGTAGTCGAGAACTAGTTCAGAGATGTCCTTGTCAATTTGTCAACTGGATTCCGGACCGACCAAACCGATTGAATAGCACTTGTATCTAAGTACTTGCAGCGACAATCTTTACGGATAGTATAGGGAACAGGAAAAAAAGTCTTCCAAAACGGTTTTATATCTTCTGAACAGATCACCCTTGTGACTCGTATAACTGTACGAATGCGCCAAAATGTTTGTTCAAATACGTGACAATAGGTGGCATATAAATTATTTACATAAATGTTGAATGAAACATTAATATTTGATGAAATATTATCTCCAATTAATTTGTATTGGTGGAATAATGGGGTTTCTCTACCCGTAACATCTCCGCACACCTACTTGGTAGGTATGTCAAGGGTTTTGAGAACTTAATAGTGATCAATACTGATGTATTATCTACGTGTAGGTTTCCAGAATCTGTAGAGGTTGTTATTTCAGATAGTTGAAATCAATATTGCTGGGGGAAAAAAATGTAGACTAAGATTAGGCGGCGGCCGTTGTGACAATCAGAATCGAACAGGACGATCAGAGTCAGTGTAAAATGACTCAAATGGTGCAATTTGGAGCATTTGGCAACGGAGCAACGACAGGTTTAGTGAAATGATACAGCTTATTCACCTACTTCCAAACTTTTTGACGACGGTGTTTACAAAAATATTCCTTATTTGTCAAGTTAAATGAGTGTTTATGTGTAAATTATTGTATTATTATTTATGGCTGTCGTTTTAATCTATATAACTAAACTTAGAGACGATTATCGTGTTCCTTGGGTATTTTCGATAAATTTAGAAATGGAGTCGAACCATGCCGCTTTTGAATTTGGTGTCTGTCTGTCAGTCTGTCCTTCAATCACGCAAATACGGCTGTGACCGGGTAAGGACATAGGGGTGGGGGCTTATTGGGAAGCCGAAATATAAAAATCTTAAATTCTTCCTTCCCGTGAGACAGATGAATATTATTGCTGGTATTTAAGAATATAAGCATAAAAAAAGCAAGATTCATAACCAGGTAACTCGTTAAGCTCGTAACCATAAACTAACCGACGAATAGCATTAAATGTTTGTTGGAGAACTACGAATTCGAGCTCGCTTTCTTGCCATATGCGGCCTACGGCCGGATGGTTTAGCAATATCGCATGTTGTTATATAGTTACATATTATTGTTATTTATGTGATGATAGAAGTTTCAATATAACTTCTATTGTCACATAAATATCAATAATGTGTTATTTAACATATCTTGTTGTTTATAAATAATTACTAACATATAATTATAATCATTAATAATGATAATTAACATATTATAAATAACATACGAGTAATATGTTATTTAATGTGAATTTATTGAGAAATTGATAATTTCATGTCGGTTTTTAACCGGTTGGTGATCGCAAAAACACATTCTGTGATTTTAAAAAACTGGAATGGATTAATAGAAATCTATTTAGGAATAGTCATTGGAATCCGATTCAGTCGTGGGGATCGTACTTCCCTGTTTATCAATAGAATAGATCGTACACCTTGTAAAACTTGAATGAACTTCTATCGTCACAATGAAACGGACATCTCCGTACATGCAACGGCGCTATCCAGGATCGTACGAGAGCAAAATCCAGGATTCGAGACACTGATCGTTATCTCAGAGGTAAATTATCGTTACTACCTTCCAATCGGTTTCCGGTGCATATTAATCCCGCGCCCGAAGCCCTTCAGAGCCATCCAATTCAATGACAAACATTTCCTACGTTCACACAGATAATCGAAAGCGGCGCTCGGTGCCCACTCAGCCCAGAATGACGCCCCGGCGACAGAGGTTCGGGAAATCTTAATTAGAGCAGTAAAAAAGTCAAGGAATTCCGATTGAGTCGAAAGATCCTCCCCGTCCTGAGGCCTAGCCACCTAATTAGCGACAACTGGACCGGAGGAGGAGCCCTGAAAGCTCGAACCATGGACGATATTCGGTGAAGATTGTGAACTGACACGCAACGGAGTTCTTCAATTCCAATCCACTAAGATAGGGCCCAGGGATCAAGACAACTCGGTGTCGCGGTGTAAAAATAAATTAATTGAAAAGAAACAACTTAAAATACCTCAAGGACTTTTCTGCAGTGGTCCAGTTGAGTATTTTGTTAGTCCCAGACCTTCTACTTCACTCAACTCCATTCCTCACCCCTTAACCCTTCCCTCTAGTTCTTTCATTAAATCTTTTTTTCTCATCCGAAGACGTTCTTTTATTTATTTATTTTTCTTCTTTTCGTCGAAGACCACCTCACACCACAAGGCATCCTCAACCCTGGTCATTAGCGCTCTCTTTCAAACACGGGAAGGCATGTTTAAATAAAGAGGGGGGAGAGGTTTGTTTCCATTCCGATATCCTAAAGAAGAGCGACCGTCCAAGACCGTCTGTTCCATCGAAGTAATGGAGTAGCTTCGAGCACGACCTTTCATCAGATAGTTAGTACTATTTTCCCACAAAACTCAAGTCGAACAGTGTTACGACCCTTCGGTTCGTGGTGGAAAAAAGTACGAATTATAACGTAAGGTGGTTGCGGCGAAAAATTGGAAATCTCCGATGAAAAACTTTATTTCCACAAAACTGTAACAATTTTACATCACAGAATGAGGATTCAAAAGTATTAAAGGTGCCTCCTGATTGGATAAGAGCAAAGTGAAAGGCAACGTGACAAGTGCCTTCTTGATTGGCTAAGGAGGAAAAGGATCATTTACAGGAATAGGTTAATCAGAGGAGACTGCCTAATTTTACCTATATCATTTAAAGAATCGCCCAAATGGTGAATCCTCTGACATTCCAAAGACTCCAATGCATTCAGTTTTGGGTCTTTATTACAAATATGGGATATCTCAACTGAAGGGTTACCTTTATCTATTTTGTAATTGATCCTAAGGTATTCATCTAATAAATCATTATCAAATCCCTCCCACCCTCGTCTAAGGCTAAGATCGTCCCTGTGATCCCTCGTCCTAACATCAAGTTGACTTCATATCGAATCGAGGTGTTTGATTGAGATCGAATGGACCTTCAAGAAAAGCAATCGTCAACTCAAATACATCGAGATAAACGAAAGAAGTCGACTTCATATCGAATTGAGGTGTTTGATTGAGATCGAATGGACCTTCAAGAAGAGCAATCGTCAACTCAAATACATCGAGATAAACGAAAGAAGTCGACTTCATATCGAATCGAGGTGTTTGATTGAGATCGAATGGACCTTCAAGAAGAGCAATCGTCAACTCAAATACATCGAGATAAACGAAAGAAGTCGACTTCATAATATTATCGAATCGAGGTGTTTGATTGAGATCGAATGGACCTTCAAGAAGAGCAATCGTCAACTCAAATACATCGAGATAAACTAAAGAAGTCTACTTCATATTGAATCGAGGTGTTTGATTGAGATCGAATGGACCTTCAAGAAGAGCAATCGTCAACTCAAATACATCGAGATAAACGAAAGAAGTCGACTTCATATCGAATCGAGGTGTTTGATTGAGATCGAATGGACCTTCAAGAAGAGCAATCGTCAACTCAAATACATCGACATAAACGAAAGAAGTTGACTTCTTCATAGCTACTATAGTTGACAAACACAAGATGCAACGGTACGCAGTGACATCGTCACCAACCATCAACCAACTCCAACGTTACGAACAGTCTTTTATGAAACTTGCTTGTCTGTGTCTATAAATTTTCCTTTTTGCATGTTCTTGCAATACATGAGTTGTCAGTTGACTTGTTTAGTGTTTCTCCTTCCAACTTAGCTTCTCAAAAGGTTATGGGCCCAGATTAACGTGAACTGTGTTCTGTTGAGTCAGTGAAGTTGTTTTGCGAATGAAATCGGGTCGTCTGTGAATTGGTGTGTGATAATTTTGGTTTGTGACCATGAGTGCACCAGGATTCGATTTTAAGGCATCTGTGGAGAAACTAGAGGATCAAAGCAACTGGTCTCGTTGGAAAAGACAAACAACACTAGTGTTGAAACACCACAAGGTTTTGGGTGTTGTAAATGGTGAGTTGACATTGGCAACAGATGGTTCCAATAAGGATGCATTTGAAACTAAGGACTCACTTGCTCAGCTGATTATGGTGAGTACTCTGAATGCTACCAATGAGGAACTAACTTCTTCTTGTGAGACAGCCAGGGCAATATGGGAGAAGTTGAGTTCAGTGTATGAGCTGAGTTCAAGTCAGCGGTTAGACAGGCTTCTGGAAAGTTTCTTTTCCTATGGTATCATGGGCTCCCAAGATTGCATAGTCAATCACATGGCACGCCTCCAGCGTGATTTCAATGAGCTTAATGTGGAATTAAAGAGGTTGCAGCAGTCAGAACTCTCGGACCTAATATTGATGGGGCGGATCATGTCAACTCTCCCTTCTCCCTACTTTGAATTTAAAAGTGTTTGGGAGAGTGTACCCATCAAGGATAGAACCTTAAATAGCCTGACTGAACGGTTAAGACTCATTGAAATGCGACTACCAACTAAAGAATCAAGTGATGACCTTGCACTCTTTGCTAAAATGTCAATAAGGCAAGAGGGGAGCAGTAGTGGAGACAATTCACGAATTTCATCAAGTAATGGTAGTGGTGAAAATTCTCATACATCACAGAGTAATAGTGAGAAAAATAAAACTTTCACAAGGCACCATGGGAGTCGTCCAACTGTTTGTTACAAATGCAAGATAGAAGGCCACTGGGCTCGGGAGTGTCCCTCCCGTGAAAAGAATAGAGGTGACTTTGAGCAATTGGATGGTGCTAGGAGAAATGCGTTGATTTGTGACGAATTAACTCTGCACAGTACGGATGGTAGTTCATGGGTTGTGGATACAGGGGCAACCCAACATATGACAAATTTGAAGAATTATTTTGATTGCTTTAAACAGTTCCAGACACCCAAGTATATTCAGATCGGTAACCACGATGTTATTGCGGCATATGGACAAGGAGACATACTTGTTGACATGAAAATTGACGGGAAATGGGAAACAAACTACCTCAAGGATGTTTGGTATGTGCCTGATGTGAGCCGAAATTTGTTTTCAGTCAGTCGTTCAATGGACAGAGGGTACCAATTTTTTGCCAACAAATTTGGCTGTAAATTGATCAAAGATAAACGTACATGTGTTAAGGGCAGAAGGATGTCCAATGGCCTGTATGTTTTGAACATGAAATTCCACGCTCCTCCGAGTGCTGCTGAAGTCTACTTGACAGTGTCAGATGGGGACTCATTGCAGTTATGGCATGAACGTCTTTGCCATCAAAATAAGCGTCATGTAAAGTGTGTTGTAAAGCGGATAGGACTCACATTGCCAGATGATGAGAACCTCTGTGAAGGGTGTATCTATGGAAAGCATCATCGCGACCCATTTCATGATCGCCAAAGCAGGCCAAACAAATGTGCAGAATGGATTCATGCTGATGTATGTGGGCCCTTTCAGGAAGAATCCCCTGGAGGGTCAAGGTACTTCCTCTGCTTAAAGGATGATTTCTCAAAGTTCCGAAGAGTTTTTTTCTTGAAACAGAAGTCTGAGGTGGCTGGATGCTTAGGTGTATTCATCAATGAGGCAAAAAATGCGGGCCACACCGTCAAGGAGTTGTTTTGTGATGGGGGTGGTGAGTTTATCAATGCTGCTGTTAAGAAGCTCCTGGATGATAATGGGATCAGCATGCGGAAATCAACTCCATACACACCCCAGCAAAATGGTGCTGCAGAGAGGGAAAACCGTACACTTGTAGAGGCAGCTCGGTCCATGATCCATTCAAAGAATTTGCCAATCAAGCTTTGGGCAGAAGCAGTGAACACTGCAACGTTTGTATTGAATCGGACTGGACCAACTGGACACGCAAAATCTCCAATTGAAATTTGGAAGGAATGTTCACCCCCAATGATAGATTATTTTAAGATTTTTGGAACGAAGTGTTATGCCCGTGTGCCAAAGGGAATTGGGCGAAAGATGGACAAGAAAAGTATTCCATGCTTATTTGTGGGCTATACTGGAGACCACAATGGCTACCGTTTGTGGAATTTTGAGAGGGGATCGATAATAATTTCGCGTGATGTTATTTTTGAGAGAGAAACTCCCATGACAACATTGCTCAAGTCTTCCGATTCAGATCCATTGGTTGAAGATGAAATGGAAGAACCTTTCAAGGAGCATAGTGATACCAAAAATCCCGCTGCGGCGCTTGAAAGTTCCCTATCTGGGAATCGATCTGATCAAGTTGAAGGAAGTACCACCACTGAAATACAAGTGAATGAGAACATGCCTTCAACTACTGTGATCAGTACACCTCAGCCCCGCAGGAGTCGGCGTGATAAATCATTGCCATCCTATCTTGCCAACAATTATGTACTCATTGCTGAAAGGAATCTTACTGTCAAAAAGGCACTTGACTCAGATGAATGTGAGCTGTGGAGGCAGGCGATGCAAGAGGAGCTAGATTCATTGGCAGAAAATGGTACATGGGATCTTGTTGACCTACCTGCAAACAAGAAAGATGTTGGAAATCGTTGGGTGCTGAAGGTCAAACGGAAACCAAATGGTGAAGTCGATCGTTATAAGGCTCGTTTGGTGGCAAAGGGTTACACCCAGGAAGAGGGTGTGGATTTCGAGCAGTGATGAATGAAGAAATGAAGCTTGAACATGTTTCAAGTCGTTACCAACTTGCGGACATGTTTACCAAGACTCTTTCAGCGTCAGCATTCTTGAAGAACACGAACTCAATTGGAGTCTTGTGTTTGAGGGGAGGTGTTGAAACTTCATAGCTACTATAGTTGACAAACACAAGATGCAACGGTACGCAGTGACATCGTCACCAACCATCAACCAACTCCAACGTTACGAACAGTCTTTTATGAAACTTGCTTGTCTGTGTCTATAAATTTTCCTTTTTGCATGTTCTTGCAATACATGAGTTGTCAGTTGACTTGTTTAGTGTTTCTCCTTCCAACTTAGCTTCTCAAAACATATCGAATCGAGTGATATTATCACTGTTCACTCAAGCGATCGTATTCTTTTATAAAGACAATATTTATTGAGCGTAATGAAATTCTACTTTATATTATTCAGGAAAGCACGATTTCAGAGTTATTTCTTTCCCCATAGATTGACTATAAATAGGATATCTACCTTCCGGAAAATCAAGTCGTCGTGATTCTCAAAATAGTGAGTTACCTGGAAAAGGCAAAAAATATTTCGGTTAGTGAATAATATCAAGAACTCTCACAACTATAGCGTATAATATACGTTCAACAGTTTCATTATGCGTCCTTTTCACGTTCATAATTTCTACCTTGATTTTCTTGATTCAACAGGTCATGTTTATTTATTTTTAATATTCCGTACTGTTTTCTAAATTTTAAATCGTCCTTTGCCCCTAATTATCCAAATAACAAACTAGATTGAATAATAAATTAAAAATGTGATAATATCGACATTGCGTATCAACATTTTGGGTAGCTTTTCAAGAGAAGGAACATAAAAGTTCCCGAACAAATTTATATATTTAGCATGAATTATTATAATTAGCAAATGATTGAGTTATCTACTACGAGCGAAATCGTGGTAACCAGCTTATACGGCGGGAAATTTTGAATAAGAATGATTAATAACCCCATTTTGGCCAGAATGTTGATACGCGGTGTAGCTTCTTCGGCAACGATATAATATATTGTGTATGCACAGTGATGTTATGAAGTCGATGGTATCGATTTTATCATAAATTCTATTGATATGTTCAAATATTAGTGAATCCGTGAGTTCACGTTTGCTTGCGTGCGGATGTTATGTATGCAGGAATCAGATAATCGTAGTTAGTTGTGCGTGTTCGAGTATGCACAGTGTTCAGTTCCGATCCAATCGTATCACCGAGGCAGCTCACCGTGTCCTGTCCAACTGTCCACAAGGCGCATGACAAATCGCTCGAATTATCAATATTGAGTAATCAACGTAAAATATCAAGTTCCGGGAATCACATTCAAGCTGCAGCAACTCCGGGGAGGTCATTGTACGATTTCTCAAGATTCCCAAGGAATCCACGAGCCAGTTAACACGTTCCATCAATCCAACAGAAGTAGGATTTAGATAATCAACAGTTGTTTCAGAATGGAAACATTTCAGCCTTTTAGATCATGGAAAGAGCCGCCATGTGCATCATCTCCAAACTGGCGCCACTTGGCCCGTTCACGGCCTCTCGAAGACAACACAATCATCTGGCATTCGCGTCGTTTAATTGTAACATGTGGAAAACCGGTCAAAGGCTGTGCGAACATCATTTTCAGTCAACCGATTTAGATCATAAAATATAATGAAATACCCGAGATGCCACTATTTTGTGGCCAATTTGTGTTGAGTGGTGTGAGTTGTATTGTGTGGATATTATGCAAGCTTGAAGCTGATGACATGGATTTACGGGGATAGATTACTAAACCACTAAATTTTTAATCTTCGCAGTTTCATTCAAACCTTTTTATCTGCAGTAAGCGAATTAAAATGATATATTTCGACCTCCCCAACGTCAGGAATTGGGCGTATGCAGCGTTACTCCCAACAACGCCGCCTCCTATCAATTCCCAGGCGTTTGAGTATCAAGGGGCAGATATTTCGTTTGGAGCTTCAAATTAGAAATGACGTTAACAAGCTCGTAACGGAAACGCTTTGGGAAAAACCTTTGAAAGCGTCCAATCCAATACGATCAGTGTGTGTCGGGTCCGAACATACGGCAGTTATCGAACTTCAAAGGGAACGCCAGCCGAACGTCCGATCCAAGAGGGAATGTGAGTAATACTATCAAAGTAAGATCTGAGCGAAATAGATTGACAATAATGAATACCCGTCCCACAAACTGGTACGTGTATCAATCACGGAACCGACTTGTTTGATTCTCATCACTGAAGGGGGAGACCAACGCGGTGTTGTGGTTAGTGTCATCAATTACCGCGATGTTTACACTGCATTGTCACTCAGGCGGGTTCAATTCCCGGCCGGAGTTGAAGAATTTGACCTCAGGGGCACTTGGGGGTTGTAAAACGAGAAATTGATTTCTCAACGCGTTCAGTGCACTGGCAAATGCCAATTCCGTAATTCTAGTGCGATACGGTACATGTTGACCCCGACTAAGAGCTACTTTTTGAGCCAAAACTTCACGAAAAATCAGAATCTTTCATAGGTCCAAATTTAAAATAATAAACCAAAGAAATGCGAATATAAATTAACTTTATTGTATATCTTATTACATTACACTTAGGAACAAAATTTGTTTTTGATTTGAACAAGATTTGATTTAATCATGGTAAAACCACACAATATATTATGCATGGAACATGAAGTGGTATCCTTTGATAGTCTACGTAAAGTTAGTTAGAGCGGAGGTCTGACTGGTGCTTCCCCTTCTAGAACTTCCTCGGTGCAGTGCAAGAATATTGGATTAGGATGGTCTGACATCGAATCATAGAGGCGTTGGTATGATTGGGCAATAACTTCAAACCCTTTGTTTTCTGCTTTAGTAGAACGTACCTGTCATGTAAGGGGTGTGAAGTGTCCGCTAATATTTTAGCACTGCGTTGTTGTGCTAGCCATTTCCTCCTCAAGTCTAGAGGTGTCATTCCTGCCTCTGCTTGTAAAGCATTGATCGGTGTGGATTTGTAGCACCCGAGGCATATTCGCAGCGCCTCATTCTGAACGACTTCCAGCTTACTTAACATTTTTCCCTTCCCAAAAGCATACAGTGATGAGGCGTAGTCCACTAATGCACGAGTTATTCCTTTGTAGAGTTGTAAAAGCTTTTGTGGCTGTAGTCCTCCCGAACCATAGGCTGACCGTCTTCAAAGACCAGATATTATACTCGAAGGGATACATGAAGCAATGGATCTTTGGGAAACACTACAGAAGACCCCGGTACAGTTCCAGTTTTGTCTCAGTACACCACTCCAACAGGTTCAGCTCCCGGTCAAAACACATGTTCCAGGAATAAACACAAGTAAACAACATCTACTCAACCTACAACTGAAAGCCCTTGCAGATGCGATGATTAACGAAAGATACGCAGATTCCCTAAAAATATTCTCGGATGCTTCAAAACAGCAAGAGACATGCGGAATTGGTATATTCGATCAACAGGCTGATACCTTAATTAGTCACCGCCTAACAGGCACATTAAGCACTGTATCAGCTGAACTGATGGCTATTAAGGTAGCAATAGAACATATCATTTCTAAGGGAATCAACAGAGGAGTGGTACTAACCGATTCAAAAAGCTCTTGCGAAGCCCTCATCAACCTGGGAAAATGTGAGACCAGCAATATACTACTCCTTCAAGTAGCTCAATTGTTGCAATCGGTAAACAACCAAATAACTGTCCAATGGATCCCTGCCCATTGTGGGATACTTGGCAACGAGAAGGCCGACTTAGCAGCTAAAAGAGCGGTCACCCTCCCTGCGCATCAGCTACTGCCCACGCAAACTCCTCTCCCTGATGTACTAACGCGCCTAAAGAGACGACAGCTGCACAACTGGAAAATTAGATATGACACCTTATCGTTAGAAAAAGGTCATTTCCATAGTTGTGTACAGCCACGAGTAAGTCGCAAAACATGGTTTTCAACCTGGAACTTATCACGGAGGCAGTTATCCCAACTTTTGCGCTTAAGAACTGGACATGGAAATATTCGACGAACTCTGTACCTCTACGACCACGCCGACGACCAGTATTGCACCGAATGTGGCGTACTGGAGGATATGGAACACGTCATCATGGAATGTGCCCTGTACGAAGAGGAAAGAGCATTAATATTAGGAGACCTCATCGGAGAGCGTTCACTAACGCAGATATTAAACAGTGAAATTAGAAGTGATTATGGACAAATCATACGTTTCCTGAATTCCATACATCTGACCCTTTGAACATGTGAAATACTCTGTAGTTCATTTATTAGAAGTTTCTCTAATTTCTCTATTCAGTCGATTTTACTTACTTATATCTACAGCGACCGTTTATTTACTCTCTTGATTTATTTTTAACTTATGTATTCTATTGATTTCTATGGCACATGGGTCTTTGACTTAAGCCAAATAAAAGAAAAAAAACAAAAAAAAAAAAAAACTTCAAACCCTGGGGTAGGTCCAAGTCTCTGTGGAGGACTGAATTCCTCACATACCATGGGGCGCAGCTGATGAGTCTTAGCACTTCTATTCAAGTGCAAGGAGTCGAGTGAGAGTCATAATATAATATATTTATATCTACCTATATATTTATTCGTCTGGCAATATGCTTCAGGGCTCTGGAAATCTGCTGGCACTGCCTAAATTACTAGTATACAAGTGTAACAGAATAGAGTGTTATTACGTAGGCAGGTTGTGGCAGAATAGAGAATAATATTATTATATAGTAGGTTGTGGGGGTGTGGGTACAAAAATCTGTACAGCTCATAAATTTTTCGTTGAAACTCCGCAAGCACGTAGTGGATTTCCTGTCACATTCATTACAAAATGTGCATACTTTCTTCACCTTATTGACCGTCTCCTTGATGTCCAGAAATTTTTATCTGCGGTAACTCAAATGTGGTTGGGGCATATTTGTCAACAGATTGGTAACCGTGTACGAGAGTAGTGTTCCCAACCACACTCATCCATACTGGAATTGTTCAATCATCATTATTATTCGCGACATGACGCCATTCGCACGCTACCAACGCTTACAAAGTTTGGCACTGCATGTCTTGAAATAGACGTTTGAGGTCAACATGTCAAGTGCTGCACTGAACGTGTTAAGGCAGGTTGAGAGAGGTCCTTATTGAGATAACTAATTGGTGAATACAAAGAAATTTGACTGTAATTACTACATCTCTCTAAAACTAGCTTAGGACATTAGCTAGGAGTTGAGGCTCAATCGACGCAGAATTTATTGCCCATTATTTTGTATACTCGATTTATTTACTCTTTGTTAAGACTAAGGTTTTAGAACGAGTTTCCAGCTTTCCCCAGGTCACTTCGAGGTAACCCCCAGTCAAATCTAATTTTACTGGAGTGAAACCAAAATTACAATTTGACTGGGGTAATAATGCAACGTAGTTAATTGTCTTTGAAAAACGGGCCCAATATCCTTGATTGATGAAAATATAATTAGAAATAGAGGAGTAAGTATAATAAATTATTCTGCAAGTTGTGTACGAAAATGGTATGTTTTTAAAACTTCTTAATATTCCAAGAAATTAATTTCCAAGAACATTCGCTGTTTGGGTTATGCGCTGCAAGACTGATTATTGCAGTATGATTTCAACAAAAGTCCGAGTTGTGAACAGAAGAAGCACCAGGCTTTGAGGGACATTGCATCTTCAGCATAAGATCAAGATATTCGGTCTCTGTACAACATTAATGCTCAAGACGTCACCAAGATTTAAGAGGGTATTCCGCTCCATAAAACAGAAAGGGGACTCCTGCGCGAATATTTTGACAAATACCTACTACCCCAGTGTCAAAATGCCGAGCGTGAGCAGATTATGACGAATGGTATGTACCACAGTTGTGGGAAGAGTTAAGTTCAAGCCCAAACTATCAGCATTTGCAGAGATCTTGGTGAAAGGTTCATATGTATTTTCTTTCTACCTTAGAAATTAGGATAGACACCTTCTGAGTGATCGACGGCTGGGGAGGGTTAAAATATAAGTGTCATATTGCCATATTTTTTTAGGGTCCTATTTCACAAAGATAAGTGCCATACCTATTGTGAACGGCTCTAATTATAAGTTGAAGAACGATAATTACTCTATATTGTTACTACTGCATCCCACATTATTCAACTTGTACACAAGGATAATAGTGGCTTTCTGTCTGTCTATCTTAAAATTGTTTTTGGATTAAGAAAATTGTTTTTGAATAGTTAAAAAATATTTTCGATTTCCTCCCAATTCCGAATAATATGACTTAGTAATGAGCCCTGCCTTAAGATGCACTGTTGAAAACTACCGGCTATCTCAGGTCTGTTGCTTCCTCATCGTTGAAATTGGCAGTCCACCTGCTTTTCAGATGTCAAAATGTCGGCTTCCCACGAGAATAGTACCAGCAGTATTACACACACTTCATTAGATGTTCTACATGGCTCAATCAGGAGTATCGAATAAACGATGTCAATCATTGTCAATCATTGACATTCTATCAGGAGTCATGTAAGGATGATGTCATTTTGTTTGAATTTAATTCTTAGGCTCGGTATTGCCTAATAGGTATCAATGAGGGATAGAAGATTCGAATTGCTATTACGTGCGGATGCTGGAAAGCCAAACGTGGATTATCTCCCTGACACGGGTCTCAAGCGGCATTACATGCTGATATGCTGAATCTGTAGTCTAACTGTTGTCGTAACCAAGTAGCGGAAGCTATTGGCTTGTTAGGGTTTAGTCGAGTGTAACTTCAGGGTGATCTCAATGTCAATTCGACGCATAGGGACAATGTCCATTTACATATTATATCTACCGTGAAAGCAGACGAGGCGACTGGAACAGCCGTGCTTGCAATAATTTACAATAATAATTTATCAACGACGGTAAAACAAATAAGGAGCATCCATCAAGAATTTGGGGAAAGGAAAAACCATCAATCTGCTTCATTATTCTGTCATGGTTCACGTTCAAAGCTGGAAAGCCTTCCGTTCGACGAAGAAAAGCTGCGGCAATAAAGGAATGCAAGAAGAATGGAGGGAAGAACTAAAACAAATGGAAATTACTGAATCAATCGACCTCCCACCCATTTAATATCGCCTTAATTAGGTTTCGATTTTTGCATAATTCATCAGTACAAGGAGGGGGGGTGAGGAGAAGGCGTAGTGTAGTTGTGAAGGCAAGAGGCGGTGTGCGGGTCTTAATTAGACTGTAGGGATGATGAACGGCTTGCAAAATTGGAACTCGACTCTTTAGAGATTCATGATATCGGCGTCGGTCGGGATTTCCTCGGAGATCTTGGCTTATTTTCATGGAATAGGAAGTGCCTTGAGGATATTTAACTAAAGGGGACAAGAAATGTATCGAGTATCATAATTGTCTTTTAGAATGATGATTATTGAGCTCAAACGGTACTTAGTTCTCACATGCCTTGAATGATATTCAAATTTGAAATCATCTCCAAGAAAAATTTGGTAAATCCTATTTGAATGACGCAATTCTGGGAACATTGATTTAGTCATGCGCCACTTTGCCCATTCAAAGTTGTTCTGAAATGTTCAAGTTCGGGATAGGGTTAATAGGAAGCTAAGGAACGTCAACGTTTCAGTTTTCCGTTCTAATTTAGATTGATTTCAATGCAGAAAATTGTTTAAGACCAGGTGGCTTTAAGAAAAAACGAGAAAATTCGGCCAAATGTTCACCCGAAACTGTCCATGTGTTGATGCGAGGAAGTATATCGCACTATTTGTTGCACGAAAAATACGAGTTACCGTAATCAACACAGAAAATAGTGGACCAGCTTTTCCACTCGTGTTTCGCCCGTGGTTGATGTAGGTGATTTTCATGCAGAATGCAGTTCATGTGTTTTACAGTGTAAATAGGTACATTAAATAACAATTTATTACCTATTAGTGATGAATGTGTAATTTACGTATCATGTTATCAAATTCTTCCGGAGAAATGAGTTGATTGAAATTTACGTGGTTCTGTGCGAAGACATACGAGTGTTTGAATAATGGGATGAGAAATACATATTGAAGAGCAATCCCACTTGATGATTCACACGCTTCATATCTCACGTCGGAGGTTCACACGTTCCGGCTGGATCACCCACACAACTTTCATTGTGATCTTCTTCGGTCGAACGCAACTGCTATTAATGTTACAGTCTCCCTTAGGGACCACGCCTTCGTGACAGTCCTCGGTTTGGTCCGCCTCTGCTTTCAGTATCAAATCAACGTTTCCCTCTGATATCACCATTCAATTAAAGACTTGAGCAATTATAAAACGCCATCTCTAATGTATGCAGGATGGTTTCGCCCAATTCTTGATTATCCAAAGCCTAATCCGAATATATTTGTTTGATTTTATTCCTCTTCGATATCCGCTCTCCGATTTGGCGAGGGACCGGAGAACGAACATCTGCCGTTTGACTTTTTCAATATCTTTTGATTCGAAAATAAATAATACAATTACGCTCTTGTACTCATGTTTATGTATGGAGATCAACCGTGGCTCCGAAAAAATACGGACACAAGCCCACGGATGGTTCAATCGGAAAACAAATTGGGTTTACGGCTACCAAATATCGATTCGCACCTTGCAGCGGGCGAGTTTTGAAATAGGGCGTAATGACGGGAGGTTTAGAATGACGTAGAAAAGATATGGGAACGACTTGTAGAGTTTCCAAAAATATTAAAGGATTCATGCAATTACCAAGGTCTTGAAGAGAAGGATGAAGAGAGGGTGGTTAATAATGTCTCAAAAGAATGCATAACTTACATGACAAAATAAGAACAGAATAGAGGAAGAAGAAGAACATTTATTTCAAAAAACAAAATGGTATTCCAACTATTCAACAAAGAATATAAAATTAATGGTATGGTAAAAATAATTATTATTATAATATTTGTTCATACGCACTTTTGTGTATGTTTGACTTGATTATAAATACGGTTCAAAAGCTTTTCTGCATCTGCGCCGAACGAATTGTATCGCCTATAATCATAACATGAGATGCCAATGAGTTAAATTTATGTAGGGGTTCACTACATTCTGGATAAATTGAAAGAGGGTGGAATGGTAAAGGGAGAATACGTTTCATAATGAATGAACGGAACAGAGTGAACTGAATGAACGGAGTGCATGGTACTCAATGTCTCCTAAATACAAATAAGCTTCGAGCTAATTGCGTCTCACCCAAATTCAAACTCGAACCATAACCGCTGCTCTGTAAGCTCGTTCATTCTACTTAAATGACGTGGATTTTAGCGTGAATGATTATGTGAGCAATTGAACTGTGAAGTCACCTAAGAGAATAATCACTGTTTAAACTAGATTTCATATCTGGAATACCAAAATCCACGGATTGATGGACAAAACGAATTCCGAAAAATCAACGACTACGATTTTTGATTGAGGAGTGCTGATTTATCAGCACGTTTAATTCGTAAATGCAAGCATCTGGCGAAGGTTTCGATAATGGCTGAGTCCTGGTTCAAGAATAGCTACGGTCGAAGTGATCGAAGCTGGAGTTTTTTGAATGGACAACTGGAACTCTGGCTCTGAAGTATGGTCTCCCCAGTACACTGCATCTCCTTGATACGAAGCAACTAAAGCTGGACGCCGAAGGATTGCTCAAGGCTTACAGGAAGGAAAGGCACTTATATTTTTGGTAGAGAGCTATGGATTTGGACACTTACACCCTGAACTGGATCCAAATGTAGAGGTGGCTAGTTTCTCCTACCAGGTCGACATTCCCTTGTATGCTGCCCGGTGGCTATTTAGATTGAGGACCGAAGTCATAATTGAATGGTAGACCATACGAGCACTAGGCAGGAGTGCACTCTTTGCAATTTAAAAGCATTTGAAGATGTGTTCACTTTTTGTACGCCTGCCCGGCTCTACTTGACTTCAAAGTCCATGCCTTTGAACAGACTGTACTTACTCGTGATGATGCCCTCCACATCCTGAAGCAGCTTGAAGAAGAAGAAATGGGGTTGATACTTGATGGGTTCTTCATGTTAAGTCTGCTCTAATCTAATAACGGAATTAGATATCGCAATTCTGACTTCACCGTCGTGTTCAGTTTACCGTTTGTTTTGAAGTTCCTAAAATCATTAATAATTATCACTTTGGCTCATATCTAAAGTCGAACTCCGGCGGATGATTGCAAGCAACCATGCTGTACTGTTTGTACGGTATTGTTTGCAATATTATACTCGTCCTTTGCATTTCAAGATTCAATAATAAACGTTTCTATTCTAGGAATGAGGGTGCACCGTTTCCAATAAAGCGATAATTCTAAAAGGCCCACACTGTGTAATTGATTCATAAAATCCTCTGATAGCATCTTCAAGGCTCCCGTTTTCTTACGTGTGGACTGTTGATATCTTCATCACATCCCCGCGGCCGGCGTTTTGGGTCACCTGGATTTTGATGCCGAATCAAGATAAGTTTTGTCGTTAAAAAATCCTCTCAAATTCTTGAAACTAAATGCACGTTTTAATGTACATGCCAACGAAAGGAATAACCATCGTCGTTATTTGAGTTTTTTTTTTTTTGCAGGGGGGGAGAGATACATTATACTTGTTTTCCCTCTTTTGAGACGCGTTTATATGCATTATAATGTCTTCATTCTCGAAGCGAGTAAGTTGGTTGAGAGATCGGAATCTACTAAAGAATATTTCTCTCGTCGGTTCCTGCAAAATAACGGGACAAAAAGGAAAACCGCAGGAGTTGACAAGAATTAATAACGTAGCATGATTTGACGTGTCAATTCCTTCAACCGAATGAAAAGTTTTTCCCATAAATTGCAGTTGAGCTACCGTCAAATGAGAACACAGTTTGTTGGTACTTTATCGATAAGCACTGTTTAATTTATAGCAATTTCCTACTACCCCTTCTCTCCCCTTTTACCAAAGTATTATATAACTTAAAACTGAGTAATACCTCTACAACTCTTTGTTTTCTTAACCACAAGTATTCATGTTGCTAATTTTTTCCATCCACTTTATGGAATTTATACTGAGGCCTCAATGCTACGAGTGGACTCAATTTTTGTCGGTTTTGAGTTAACTCCACCATAATATCAATTGGGAAGTAACCTGAAATTTGCCGCTAACCGAATTGGAACACGTCGGTTCTTCAGTTAGTTATTGATGATTCGAATAAAGAGAGAGAAGCAATTAAATTCTACGACCAGATAACTTGAGAAACCTAGTTTAAGATCTGATCTTCGTTACCTACCTTGCTGGTTTTTACAATGGATGAATAAAAATTTACCGATTTCAGTAGTTTACCAGTGTCTTACAGGATGTCTTTCTCCTCCAGAAACCCTCCAGCACCCAGAAGAGATTTCTTCAACTTATATTCCTCATTAAAACAGACTGAGGATTGATCAGATCTTTAGATGATTGATGGTTATTTTTGGATTTAAATAATATTGAGTTTCACTTGATATTAATAAAATAATGTGATTTTACCATTGTTTTGTTTGCCATATAATAGCGAAATCGTACTCACAGTTTTCGCTAAATGAAGGTATCTCCCATTTTGAGTTATTAAATCGCAATCAAACCTAATAAAATAATTGGATTATCATAAAACCAATCAAGTTTCGAGTGTTGAGTTTTTATTTGATGTAGTGAGGATAAGCAATAATTGCTGTATCTGGGAGTATCTGGTAACAGGACTGTTTATTCACATGTTGTGTTCACAACTTATAATCCAACGGGGAAGAGGATGGCGCGGCCTCCACAGTTCGGATAGGCGGCAAATGGATGATTAAATCATCCCCATCGCCCGGACAGTTCGGTAGCGTTCAGTGATTTTCAACACGGAATTTACATTTGAAATGCAGTCCACTTCTCGTGCCCGAGCCTTGATTTCTGTCCGCGCCACTGTTGCAAAACCTCCGAAAACGTACCTATTTAGTTATTAACACCTCGCGTGTCTGATTCCTCCACGATTGGCTTGTTTGCACAATTTGCCACATAATCAACAACAAAACTCACGTAGGCGGTAATAAGGGTCGACGCCGCCAAAAGGGAGCAATTCATCGTCGGAATTGATTGCCTTTTTTGATTGATTCAATCATCGAACTGACCCCGCTCTCATTTATTCGTCTCTAGTACTGACCTCGATCTATCTGTGTCAGGTGAGCACTAATTCTATTTTGGCAGACCAACAAGGGCCTATCATGAACCATTCAAACGAATTAGTTCAGATCCTTCTACCAGCCGTGGACCCATAAAGATGATGGTGTTCTTTATATTTTTCTAGTTATAACTTGAATTTTTTATCTGTGGTATTTCTTGTAAAACCAATAATTCTGTAAAATCTGAAGAAAAAAAAATTAAATAACTAGGTAATTTACTTGAATGGCCAATTTCAGTCAAATTATCAAAGATGCCCATTTGTATTAGTTGGGTAATTTTTCAATTTTAATTTAGGCTCGTTTCTTGAGCCTAATAAAAACAGTTTGAAAATCAGGAGATACGACTCATTGGATTCCTCTATTAAAATCTATTCTGGTTGTCTCCTCTTTCATGTTCTTCATCATTGAACAAATATGATCTGAAACATGATTCGTATTAGTGATTAAAAGGGGTCGGTGCCACGGAATAGGACCTGGTGTAATTATTGCCGTTGAACTTGTGCGAGGTTGGCTGTGCATTCAACTAATCTATTATTCGTTTCGCGTGAAATGGAGTCGAACCATGCTGATTTTGAATTTGGTGTCTGTCTGTCCGTTTGTCTGTTGGTTTGTATGTCCTTAAATCACGCACAAGCGGTTCAATGGATCGAACCCTTCTCCCGTATTTAAATGTTTCTGTGACCAGGGAAGGACATTGGGGGGTTCACTTCCGGATCCGATGCATAGGGGTGGGGGTTTATAGGGAAGCCGAAATATAAAAATCTTAGATGGACACACCCCGAGTTCTGGCCGTCAGCGACGGGCCAGACAGCTGGCAATAAATTATTGTTACAATTTAACTTGAGTGACAAAAAGGTTGGGAGTTTTGTTCACGTTTCACTATTGCCCGTCCATCAGGTCAACCGCTCTTTTCCTCTTGAACCGTCGGGGTTTCAGCTGTCGACTCCATGCTGATATCGGAGCTTCAAGTGCAGGTAATGTATTTTATTACTAATAATTATTATTTTATACGAATTATCTAATCAATCCGCTGTGGCAAATTCTTTTCCGAATCACGCAATCCCGAATAAAGAGGTCTTTGAGTATTGGATTGCACGAGTATTCAACTATTCATTAGCCGGGACGTAAGACCCCTGGCGGCACTGAAAACCGCTCTGCTGCTGTTATGTCGGCAGAAAATAACAAACGAAAAAATCAAAAGAAGAAAAAAAACCAAGAGAGGCGGTAAAGCAAGAATGGCAGTGAGGGGAAACGGGGCTTTGTACAGCAATGCCCTCCTCACTACGCCCTTTTCGGCCCAATCACGCGACAGCAAACAAAAGCCGGTCGTTTGTACTCACGGAAACCGATCGTAAGCAGCTCCATTTGTACTCCACCTGCCCTTGATAACCTTCGAGATCGTATCGTTTGCTTCAAACAAACCTCTTGTGACTCGGACCACTCGACCGGGACCATTTCATAGTCGCCAAGTGCCAATCCATAATTCGGCGAGATCGGAAGTTAATCTTTACAACTGTTTGACTTGAGTTGTGGAATTCCATAAGAGGGAGAAGTAAACTGCTGCCGTAAGTTAAAACCACCTATCTCCATTTTTTTCATGTCGAGAAAAATGCAGTTAAATGAGGAAGAGGGCCCAGATCATCAAACTGGAGATAAGATAAAGTCTTTTTTCGAACCTTTCCAATGGAAGAAAAAGGCAGAAAAGACGCGCCACGTCGAGATCCACGCAGCCATGTGCCCAACTCCAAAAACACCAAAATGGTCGATAGGGGACTTTATCTTAGCACGGCAGTATAGTTTGAAACTTGAACGAGATAATTCTCACATATAAATACACTTTATATTGATGATAAACGATTTAAAATTATTTTGTATTAATTTATTTCAGAGATATTTCTTGTATCTACGTCCACCAAATATCCGACATTACCCTCTTTCCGAAGACACAAACTATCTGAGGACAAGAAACTCTATATCTCACAACCATGAGCCGTTTGTATCAGCCGGGTCAGTATGAACAATGACGCAACTTGCCGCCGTATGTTGACGACTTTCTGTCTGCTCCACCTTTGAGCCCCCAGTGTTGACAGAATGACTGATCGTAGAAAGCTCCGGGTGGTCCTGAAAGAATCTCTAAATTCAACTTGTCCTAGAACAATCTCGGATGTGAACAACACCGTTCAATTTGAATTTATCGAGGTATGACCTTTTTAAAATTTCTAAATTTGTTTTGAACCCCTTCAAGGATCATCGCAGGGCTGGTTACAACCCTTAACACCAATTTCGTAAGTTTAGCACAACGCTAACTGAGCAAAGTGGCGCGGACGTTCATTATCGAAGATAACAAATCAAAATAGGTACAAATTAATTGGAAATGGGTGAAGGCTTTGTGATTGTTCTTCTACGGTGGGAAGTACAACAAAAACGGTCAATTGCTATGAAACATTATCGCCAAACCTTAAAGGAAGTTTAAATCAAAAGTTGGTGTAGGCCGCCCGGCCCTCTTTTGCCCCTTGGCCTAGGAAACTAACTCGATATCTGCAAGGACTACGAGGTGAAGGGGAAGTAAAGGGCTCCCTCTCCTAGCGAGGAATCTAATTTACAAAAGAAGTACAACTCCCTGGGGGCGGTAGGGCGAGAGCTGGGGGTAGCGCAGAAACTCGCCCTCTTCAATCGATACCTCCTTCAACGGGGGGTTCCTGGTTTGAGAAACCTAAGAATGTAGAGAAACAACCTTCACTCCCTTACGATTGTAGTGTTCGAAGTGTTGGGGATGATTCGCTCGTCTCGGTTCCCCAGTTTCTTATTTGGCAATGAATTGGATAAAACTCATGATGACGGCGAGAATGAGGAAGACGCACACCTTGTGTCCGCGTCTTCCTCATTATCGCCGTCATCAATAACTTATTAATTTTTTACTATAAATAATCCGTAAAGTGGTAGATAATGATGAATAATATTCTGTATAGATATTATGTAAGATTCGGAGCACACATGTATTCACTCTGATGGCTAAATCAAAACTAACAATAACAAAACAACGAATCCCAGTTTCCTATACGACCAACTTTGTTAGGATGTAGTATTATTTTAATGAAAACAGAAATGTAGGTAACCTCAACCTCAAGCAATTGGTCACAAAATAAGCGGCAGTGTTCACTAGATCTATTCATAACATTAAAATATATATAAGTCTGACGTAAATACCAAGAACAAAATTTGTTCTTGGTATTTAATACGCGAGAAATGCGTTATAATTCGAGAGCTTTCGATCGGATGGAGCACGATGTTTGTCCGATGAAAACTACAGAAGTTTCATTTCCCTAGCAACGGCTTGGTTGTAAGTGAAAATTATCGTAAAATGTTGGCTTTTCGAGGACACTTCTTCGTGACAGTTTTGTATTTTAATGTGCCAAAGCAAAGATATAAAATGCCAAAAACTTAAAATTCACGTTATCCTTGTGTACAAACCTGAATTCAACGTACACGGAGTTGAACAAAAATTTAGAGTGTATGCTTCATAATTTCAAATGAAGGGCAGTAGAATTAACTTCGATTGCGTCTTGAAGATTAATTCCAGGTTCCAAATTGATCAATTTTTTCTGGAAGCAGCCACAGGTGCTAAGCTGCTTGGGGTCGCAAGTTCTGGGTTCGATTCCCGGGATGGTAATGATGGAAACCAGGCGTTATGTAGGATGCGTTTGTGAGTGCAATGCTTTTGAAAATCCATTGCAAATGTGGAAGCAGCGAGAAATAGTGGACTTTCTGCATAGTAAAAGATGACGGCACAATTCGGACTGTTATTGGTTTTCAGCTCATATTATGAGCAATAACAGTCCGAATTGTGCCGTCATCATTCACTATATTTTCGCTAATCCACATAGTTCAGAATATATTATATTCTAAACCATGTGGATTAGCGAAAATCCGGTACAACCACGCGAAAGAAAAATGTTGAGATAGTTTGAGAAAAAACGCAGGTTTTGGGATAGTAACATAGGTCGATGGTAGCCTCCTTCATAGCCCTCATAGAAGTTATACGTGTTTCTTGAGCTGACAGTTCCAAACAGAAACATAAAAGAGCAGAACAGAAAATTTCTTAGTAAAACCCAGAAGGCTATGTAGTGGAATTGTGAAATTCCTGTTATTGAATTTCGCTGAATTCCGTTCGACAAATTATGTCAGGTTTTTCAAATTCTCAGATCCGATCTTTTGTGATTCTCAAAACTGGTTGGTCAACAAACACGTATAATTTCTGCGAATTCCCTCTATTCAAAAACTTGAACAAATACCTGCGGGGATTTTATGATTTCCGGGATTCCTGTCGTTGAATTCGGCTCCCCAACGGTAGCTGAGCAAACCTTGCTGTGGTCAAACATGATAAAATTTACTATTCAGTTATTAGTATTCAACTTTCAAGTCAACTTTGTTTTGCTTCATATTTTTATGATATTTTTTGGTTAATAAATTAATATTTTATTGCTAGTCAGCGTACTAAGTCAATTGTACCTCATGCATTACGTAATGACTCATTTAACATTTTACGCCCCGGTCAAAAAGACTGGAGTGTACCCTCTGCGTTCTGCGAAGGGGAGTAAGGGCTGCAGGTTAACCCCCCCCCCCCCCTTAAAGAGCTCAGGGTCCTGGTGTTCGAAAACTTGGCAAAAAAAAACTTGGCAAGAAAACGTGGCAAACAATCCCACAAATTTTCGTCAACGTTGGAATTAGGGTCTATCACACCCGGTTTTTGAACAAGTCTCCTGGACTTACAAATTATAGTTTTAGAGAGGATTTTTTAAATTTAATTAATATAGCATAAGGTGATTAATGTGGCAACCACCTTTATTTTTTACTGGTAGTACACCTTTCATACACAGCTTTCATACACATAACAATAATTGTTATTGTTGCTCTATAAAAGCTTAAAACCTCAAAAAATCATATTTACTCAAACACCCCAACTGGGTCATCTCCAATAATTGAATAGGTGGTCGAGTGCGGCTTCTGAAACCATCTCATTCCAACGGTTTTTAAATTGAATGATTCGCATGTGTCAACCGACTAAATATAGAGACAGACGTCTGATTGATCTATGGCCCTAATGATAATAACAAAACTGCCATTTTTCTCGAGAGAACTTCTCGGAAACTGGACTCCTACCGCGTGATTTCTTGGATAAATATGCTGATCAGTTTAATTAGCCGACTTTCTCGATGATTTACGAGCCCCTTCACATTCTCAACATCTTCAGTAAAACGTTTTCTCGGCTTTTTTTCGAACACATCGCGAGTCAGGTTTGAGTATATTTAATCAAACCCCCTCCCCCTCCACCTTGCCCTCACAGACTGTTGTAAGAATAATTCATTTTGTGTCAAGATCGGTGCATGTGGGGTGTTTGGGCTACCGACGGGGGCTCTGAGCACTCTCACTAAATTGATAGGTTTGACTGGAAGGTTAATGATGAGACGGCCGAATAGCTTCTTCCTGTTCGAAGAAGATCTATCTGCCTATTATGATAATGGCTCTAGACCTCGTCTTGAGCCCGCCATTAGCATTAGTTACAACTCTATTTTCATATTTATGGCTCATCAACTTTGATGAACTTTGTCTATGGTTGAATTTAATATTGCTGTGTTGTTTCCAATCGATGGTACACAATGGCCTGACTCCGTTCAGCCGGTTTCCGGAGAATTTGTATGAAAGAGCAAAACTAACGTGAGAAAGTACACCTTCCTAAATTACTGTTTCCATGAGGATTGAGGCATTCAGAGTCAAAACTGTGTAACTTCAGATCGTTCAATATTAAAGGAGGTGCCAGAACGCGATTGGAGCTCAAAATCATTTTTAATTTCTCGTTAGGACACGATTTAATTTGTTGGGTGAACTGCCCTATATTAATACCAATATAAGATAAACCGATGGCATCTAATAATAACGTCGTTATAAATAACGGAGGTATAGAGTGAGAGAGTCTATTTACACGAAAATAATGAGTACAATAATTGTAAAAATAATGAGTACAACAATTATTGTTAAATCGATTTCGACGATTAGGTCATCATCAGTAACAAACATGAACTGAAGGTACATCATGAAATACAGCTTATATAGTAGCAGAAGTAGAAGGTATCATCCAATCAAATTGAAGCAGGTTACAGTGAAGGGAGAACTTAAATCCCTCTGAGCCAATTCTCCCTAAGTAACCGCGATATTATCCAACGTTTCCAAAACAATGTGCTGAGATGTTGTGTGGACGCCTACCGGTACACCAGAAATGTCCGGCTACACAAAGAACTTCGCATACCAACTGTCAATGAAGTCATCAAGGTTCAAGCCATAGCCCATCACAAGCGGTTACAAGTACCTACACGTCAATGAAGAAGCTGTCCAGCTGCTCGACGTTGACGACCTACTCAGACGTCTCAAGAGAAAGAAGCCTCATGACCTGTGGAAGTGAGTGAAGGTGTTCTCGCGATAAGTCCGTTCAGTGAAATCAGTGATCGGTTTAAGTGCACGAAATTGCACTCCTAACTTTCAAAACTATCAGCGGCTTAGTTAAGTATCTAAGTTGTACTACAACCAATTCACATATATGTCAAAAATATGTTGCTAATAAGTTGTCACTTGGTGCAATAAATCATTTGAAAAAAAAAATAAAATAAAAAAAAATCTGTGATTACGTCATATCTTTGGGATTGAAGAGATACGAGGTTATCACAAAATTTAGGTACAATCGGGTATTTTTGAATTTTTCTTCTCGAGTACGCAACTGATTCACGTACTTAATTAGTGAATTTCAAGTTTTAGGTTCATTACCTTTTTTATTAAATTTTAGGTAAGTAGTTGTAGATACCTGCATTACCTTTTAATGCGGTGATTGCTATGTGCACTGTGTTACCGGATATGAACAATTATTGTTGCCGACAGTACGATTCTCAGTTGCAAGAAACACTCACGGGTTGATAGAGCGGAAAATTCGAAGTTCAATAAACTACCCAAAAACGAGAAAAAGTGGTGCAGTAATGGAAGGGATGTGAGCCGGTTGTCCCTAAGATTGATCTTTTCCTACCAATCTTCTACCCAATTTTTAGTGGTGATGCATGTAGGTATTGCCAGAAGATCTTGAACCGTGACGTGATAGCAAATCCCCTCGTGTAAATAGCAGAACCAAGTTTTGGTTGGTACAATATCGCTGTGCTTTTGAATTAGTGCTTTAACGTAAATAAGAAATCGCCCGAAAATGAATTGTGTTGAGAAGCGAGAACTTCTCGAGCTCTCCTTCAAATCCAGTGTGGCTGGTCACACGTCCCAGAACACTCGCGCGTTTTGAGGGGCCGATGCAAAATGTATACTGAGCGAAACGGCGAAAAAAAGATACCTACTAAACGCCACCCCTAGCCTTCATCCATTTTGGTTCATCATCTTCGATAAATCAATCATAATATCAAGTATAATAATATTATTAAAATAATATAAAAGAATGTTCTAGAGGAGTTATGTAGAGGATCAGAGTCGATTAAAAAAGATATTTATTTCATGGTCCAATAGTTCATTTCCTATAGACCTACACCTGTACGGCGAGTCAAACTGCATTACCTAGTCACAGTTGAACGGAAAACTAACGCAGAATTTTTGTGATTTTACAGAGCACCAACAGTAACAGTTTTATTAAAATAAGCACATTGTCTTATTTCAAAGTCAGGCATATATTAAAAATAATTTTATCTGCTTTAACGAGTTACCATATTTACAGCAACCACATCAAATAGGGGTTGTAAATTTGGTCTCTTTGACACAAAAAATACACGAATACTCACAATTGTGGTGGATTCACTCTGGCGGATCATTCTACATATCCGAAGACGAGGGACTGGAATCTAGAGAACGTAGGATTTTCCACTACAGATCACGACTCACAACCGTCTTCGCGATTCGGGCTACAACTGAACACAGTTGAGGTTATTCAATAAATGAAACGAGTGGCGACCAATGAGTGACCAGCTTTCGTATGGCGTGATTCTATTTACTAAAGTTGAAAAAAAACCTTACTCTTGACCCCTGTCTGTCATCTATTGTCTAGTTGTTCATGATTGATTTTCCAAGAACGTTCGGTCCTGTCGACGAGGAAAACAGGTAGCCGTCTTTCGTTGGTTTGTTCCTTTCTGCTTCTCTCATGAGAATATTCAAACCCCAAGATCCGGTCCTCATGTGAAATAAATCTAGTACAACGGTTTATTATTTTCTGTGCAGATCACCCTTCTGTTTAGATCCCTTTAGCATTAACATGCAGTCGACGTAGTAATTCTCTTTAATTTGTATCAAGATAAGGTTTTCGCTAGGTTGCGTTCTTTGGGAGTAATAAATCTGTAAATTCAAGGAAGTCCAAAAATTTCGGGGCACTAAGCTCAACCCCAAGGGCACAAACTCAAATTACTCGTTTTTAAGACTATCTGTCTTTTTTCGCTTCCTCAGAACGATTTTCAGCATCCCCAGGTCGCTTTGAGGTCCCCCCTCTCTCCCCCCCCCTACTTAGCTCTAATACTGATATTGTTACATCATTGGTAAAAACATCCAGCGACCAAGGAGTAAATTAAACCGTCTTCATCCGAAGTGAAATTCACGTGACGATAATACAGACGTATTTTCGTAGACCATAGTAAATAAACACAGGCATAATAATCATTATTATTATTTATATCCTGATCTAATTGGCGGTTACTGAAACGTAATTGCGTGTGTGAAGAGCACTCGTGGACTAATGGGGCAATTAGTTTTGTTTTTTTAGCGTTGAAAACCAGAAGAAAACAAAGGGAGGAAGAACATGAGTAATTTGTTGGCCACCTTGAAGGTGAATGAAAATGAATTCGATTCGACGATCTTGATAACTTGGTTACTATTATTAACAAATTTTTTCGAGGACGGCTGCGGTGTGCATGTCTCCGTTAGAGCGTTAGAGTATTCCGGTGGTTGGTGGTACGTAACAACTATTTATAACGAACTAGTTACTACTTTGTTACCTAAATCCAAGCTTAGTTGAGTTATCAGTGTGGTATTTCATGGATTAGGGGAGTTACAAAAGTAACTTCTATACCTACCATCTCCAACGTCCAATAAATACTGATACATACAATAAATACTCGTACATACGTCATGTATGATACATGGGTCATATCAAGATTTCGGTACATGTTGGTGCAAACGTAACCCACTTAACCCACATCAATAGAACGTAATTTTGCGAAGTCACTGAAGTAAATTCCACGTTTACATTCATAAAAAGTTCGAAGGGTTCTGAGAACGGGTTGATTAATTAATGCAGGTCTTAAAGAGATTTCAGCGCATCTCAGTCTTATCCTCTTATCCACGGCAAAGACGAGATTTGTCGTATTCACATATTCCCTATCACAAGCTACGCCACCGATTTTTAGCTTGTAGCGGTGAATAAGCGTGAAAATCATGTGAAGAGTTTCCCAGTTCCACAAGCCGTCATAGGGACCAAATACAGTTGTTTTTTCGTCTCCTGAAAAGTGGCTATGCCTTCCATTCATCAAGAGCTTGAAACATCATCCGAAAAGTGATTGATGACCTGGCAAAAAATTGTCGAAAAATTGACTTAGTTTTGTGATTAATTTAAAGAGTTATAGTTCTGCTAAATTTTGTTCTTATTACATTACAGATAATTTTGTAGAATAGTTGTTTTTTTGTAAATACAAACCATTTCCACCACCCCACCCCCCTCCACAGTGTCTATACCACCTCCCCCCCCCCAGACCGAACCCCTATTTACTCCTGTTGTTCCTACTTATAAGAATACTTGAATTAAAAATGCATGGAAAGAGATATTTCAATTATTTATGTACTGTGTGGGATTTAGTGCACTTAATTGAGGGAATTTTTTTAAACAGAAATGTAGTGAAGGTTTGGTAGCTTCCACGCCACAATAAAATCTAAAAACATCCTCCCTAGTCACTCCCTCCCGAGACCATAATATGGAAAAATCGGTTTGTGTAGGGAGAAACGTCAGATGATGAAGACAGTATACAAAAGTTGAACTGCGTCATCCTACTGGCGACTCCTCATAAATCCACTCCACTCCATTGCCTGCCCTTCAAATTGTCACTCGTCCTGTTCTGATCCCTGAAACCCCTCAATGCGGAACTGGGCCAGAAACTATAAACATTATGTCCAGCCGTCAAAACTCCACCGCAGTTTCAAAGCCGATATTTTTTAAATTCAAATTTGAAACAACTTATACTGTTGAATTTCGAATTTGACGTATTCTCTCATTTTATTGTGATTTTCATTCTTTCCAGATTGATGCCTGGATCATCAGTCATAAATTTTTCGCGTTTTCCTTGATTTTTCGGGAACGGACGACTAATAAAGATCTTAGGTGGCGCCATCAGATCCCGTACACTGTGATCCATTCAAATTCACTACCCCCATCCCCACCCTCACCCCCCTGATATGCTTAGTAGTGATTCATTTTATCAATCAGACAAGAAAGTAGCACTATCAGAATACACTGAAGCAACTTGAACAATAACCATCAACTATCGGACCAATTGCAAAGGAGGATGGTGAGAACTGAAAGCCCCAAAGTTGGGTAAGTGCTCCCAATATTTTCGGTAAGGGTCAGTGCAGTGAAACACTAGACATTGAAAGGCCTTTGTGAGTCTTCCTTGACCAGGGTTGCGTCTGGGTGGGCATTAACGGCCAAGCACGTCCGAGGCTTCGGCGAATGTTCGGCATTCGATCTGGGCTCCCAAGGAAATGGAGCTGTTGGCCCGCATCATCAATTATTGAGAAGAAAAATAATGGATAATGGCGGAGGGTCGACTAAATAATGAACATTGATTTCGATATCTTTGAAATCATCATCCATAATGAACTTATCGCCTCGGGCGTATCACTCGAATTCTGTGTGGGTCGGGAAACGTAAGGGGGAAATGCAGATGATATGCCTACTATTATAATCTCAGATTGGGCCTGCTCCCTGTATAAATTGATATAGACCCGTTATGAAAAGATTTTGTTTGTCAAATATGATGGCGTATCAGTGGTGGATGATGATTCAACTGGATTCGCGAAATTCATCGTCGCCATATTTGAGCATCACCGATTCAATGTAGTACCTACTCTATGCGAAAGAGTTAATCTTCAGATTTGTGAATTTATAGGTGTCCCACCACCCAAGGCTTACCTAATAAATTTCTTTTCATGTGGTAATCCTCTATTCTGTGCAGAAATCAGATATTTTTGCGTTAAATTGTGTTTCATAGCACAATATATGAATCAACTATCTCATTTCAAATGAAATTACCAAATGTTTAGTCGCATATTAAATTTTAAATATAATATAATATAATTAAATATTAAAATTTAATATTATTTAATTATATTTAATATAATTAGTCGCAAATTTTGTATTTTACGCACAATTTCATGGGAAAATCTGTCATAGTCACCCCAAAACACGTAATATCCCATCTTTTTGCACAATTTTTCAACGTTGGTTCCCATGGGGTCGGAGTGATGAACCATCGAGTCTGCCGTATTATCGAGGTCTTATGAAAATATGAAAATTGAAAACGGGAAAAAAACTCTGCAAATTCTTGACACAACGGTTCATTATCTTCTTTGTACAGATCACCCTTCTGTCTAGATCACTAGGTCTAAATGTCTAGATCCTAAATGTTAGATTAATTATTATTATCAATTATCACTAATTATTAACAATTTTATCAAGTACCTAGTGAAAATTATTATAATTTATTGTTAGGTATTAATAATTCGTATTTACTATTAATAATAATTATTATTAATTATGATTAATTAATACGATATAATTCTGGGGTTTTTAATACTACGTCGGTAATAATTGTTCTATAAAAGAAGTACCTACCAACAAACATTCGAAATTACCTTCATTTCCGTAGCACGAAACGCACCTCAGAACAACAAACTCGACATCACTTAAGCCATATGATGTTCCAAAGAACTTGTTAGTATGAAAATGGACAGTTTGAACAGTTCACAGTTTGAACAGTTTCAACAGTTTGATTCACGATCCTGTAGTGAGGCACAATCTTTGAGCCTTCATTGTGAACGAACGGCTGGTCGTACAAAGCTGCGGATGGTCTTAAAAAATTCTACGGAACAAACTCTATCTAAATATGAAATAAAAAACATACCGTTCCATTTGAATTTTTCGAGATAGGAAATTTTCAAAATTTCAAAATTCGTTTTGAACCCCTTCCCCTTGACCTAGGGTTATGAAAAGTTTCGAGGACCATTGTGGGGTTGGTCGAAACCCATAAAAAAAATTTCGTAATTTTAACTCAACGCTAACTGGGCAAAGTGGCGCGGACGGCGGACGGGGGACGGCGGACGGGGGACGGCGGACGGCGTACGGCGGACGGACGGATTTTGGTTTATTATCTTCGATAATGAACCATTGGAATCGCCCAAAGAAAAAAAAATTTTAACCCCCCCTCAAAATTTGTTGGTTTACGTTTCAAGACACGTAGATTCAGAAAATCGAATAAAAAAAAATCCGTCCGTCCGCCGTACGCCGTCCGCCGTCCCCCGTCCGCCGTCCCCCGTCCGCCGTCCGCCGTCCGTGGCACTTTGCCCAGTTAGCGTTGAGTTAAAATTACGAAATTTGGTTTCTGGGTTTGGACCAGCCCCACAATGATCCTCGAAACTTTTCATAACCCTAGGTCAAGGGGAAGGGGTTCAAAACGAAATTTTAAATTTCGACAATGTCATATCTCAAAATATTTAACTGAAACGTCTAATTTTCAGTTCACTTTTGAATGACCTGAAAAATTACGAATCTTTTAAGACCAATTGGATTTTTGTGCGACCAGCCGTTCGTTCACAGTGAGCGCGCAAAGGTTTAGGAAAAACACTAATCTTTCGCGTCGAAAACGGCCGTTATGTGACCCAACCCTCAGACGCCCAGAATAAAACTACCTTTTGTCATCTTCCCGGTAAACTACAGTCTAGAAATTTTAACCGTGAGTCGGGGATAGACCACATTGCAATATTTACTCGGTTTCTCATCTGTAAAATTGTTTAAATAATACCTTTTTGTTTAAACAAATTAAATTTTGATGATGAGCTAGATACTTGAAATTTTAAATATAGGTCAGAAATGGATGACATTTCAATATTCACTCGGTTTGTATGACATGGTATGAGTATGGTAAGGTATATTATTGTATGTATGATTTAGTACAGTATGATAAGACAGAAAAGAAATTCGTATGGTATGGTATGAGTACGGTGAGAATATGGTATGGTGCCGATTTGCAACACAGTCTGGTATAGACAGAAGGGTGATCTGCACAAGGAAGATAATAAACCGTTGTGTCAAGAATTTGCAGAGTTTTTGGTTTATTATCTTCGATAATGAACCATTGGAATCGCCCAAAGAAAAAATTTTTTTAACCCCCCCTCAAAATTTGTTGGTTTACGTTTCAAGATACGTAGATTCAGAAAATCGAATAAAAAAAAATCCGTCCGTCACCCGTACGCCGTACGCCGTACGCCGTCCCCCGTACGCCGTACGCCGTACGCCGTCCGCCGTCCGTGCCACTTTGCCCAGTTAGCGTTGAGCTAAAATTACAAAATTTGGTTTCTGGGTTTGGACCAGCCCCACAATGATCCTCGAAACTTTTCATAAGCCTAGGTCAAGGGGAAGGGGTTCAAAACGAAATTTAAAATTTCGACAATGTCATATCTCAAAATATTTAACTGAATCGTGAAATGTTTAGTTCACTTTTGAATGACCTGAAAAATTACGAATCTTTTAAGACCAATTGGATTGTTTTGCGACCAGCCGTTCGTTCACAGTGACCGCGCAAAGGTTTAGGAAAAACACTAAACTTTCGCGTCGAAAACGGCCGTTATGTGACCAAACCCCCAGACGCCCAGAATAAAACTACCTTTTTTCATCTTCCCGGTAAACTACAGTCTAAACATTTTAACCGTGAGTCGGGGATAGACCACATTGCAATATTCACTCGGTTTCTCATCTGTAAAATTGTTTAAATAATACCTTTTTGTAATAATACAAATTAAATGTTGATGATGAGCTATTGACTTGAAATTTTAAAAATAGGTCAGAACTGGATCACAATGCAATATTCACTCGGTTTCTTGTCTGTAAAATTGTTTAAATAATACCTATTTGTTTAAACAAATTAAATTTTGATGATGAGCTAGATACTTGAAATTTTAAATATAGGTCAGAAATGGATGACATTTCAATATTCACTCGGTTTGTAGGACATGGTATGAGTATGGTGTGGTATATTATTGTATGTATGATTTGGTATAATACAGTATGGTATGATAGGAAAGAAATTCGTATGGTATGGTATGAGTACGTGAGAATATGGTATGGTGCCGATTTGCAATACAGTCTGGTATAGACAGAAGGGTAATCTGCACAAGGAAGATAATAAACCGTTGTGTCAAGAATTTGCAGAGTTTTTTTTATTCGATTTTCTGAATCTACGTATCTTGAAACGTAAACCAACAAATTTTGAGGGGGGGTTAAAAATTTTTTTTCTTTGGGCGATTCCAATGGTTCATTATCGAAGATAATAAACCAAAATTCAAGGAGCTTTCAATATTAGTGTAGTGATGAAAGGTGTCCCAGCAATTATTTAACCGTTCATCCATTTATCTTTAAAAGAGTTTTTATATTCAATATTTAGTCCTAATGTTGATAAGATAGAGACCATAAGGAACTTTTGGCATACTGGGCAGCGAGGTGAGCTTGTTTACCGCATTTCATCCGGACACTCGTCCGGTTCACAGGACAAACCAAACCGATCGACATCGAAAGAAATGCGAAAGTACGGAGGGATTGCAGAGGAAACGCTAAGCTTGAGCGAGATGGCGTCAGAAGTGACTCATCAACAATGATCTGATCAAAACAGACCTGCAGTGCCCCAAGGCAATGTGTTGGGACCTCTGCTCTCTTTGATCTAAACGGCTGATCTGCCAGAATTAGAAACGAACACTATCGCTACGGAAGACTCCGCAATTCGTTGGTATAGGCAAACATTAATCCTTTACTATTCTAAACTACGGGTGTGTTACTATTCCAAAATACAAAAGACTGCGCAATGGTGGATCAGAATGAAATAGACCAAGTCGATACATGTGGACTTCACACCTACCTTTATCAGTGGCAAAATCACCCCACATGCCAATGAAGCAATGCACATTATACTCGTATGAAGATATCTACATTTAAGAGACGAAAGTAATGCTGAAATTATTAATTAACCAAGAGCATACTCGCTTCTTGTACTGTGATCTCTTATGGGCTGAGGGACATCTTGGATTTCGGACATTTTATTATAAATCATGTGAATGACGTAAGAATGGCTTCGTGTTGTAAGTACCGGCAGTAATGAATAACCAACCAACGTTTCGTTACTGGTACAATTGGTTGGATTTGGTCGCATTTTGCACCTTCCAACCTGATCTGTAGTACAGCCGATCTGCACATCAGAAACCTGGATGTCCTGAATTTATTTATTTTAGTATGTTGTACATTTTACTATTTACATCAAGAAATTATCTTAAGTACAATTATTCAATCAACATTATTGTGAGACAACAAGCCTGTGGCGACTCACAAGAGAAGTCCCAAGCTACTTATTGAACATAAATTAATATTACACTGACGTACTTAATTAATACTTCTATAACTTAACAACTTCTAGGACTCAACGACGACAAAAACAAAAACAAAAAGCCCTCCGGTTATCTAACTATAATATAGTATATATATTATATACATACTGTAAATTAACTTCTCTACATCCACAGTACCAATCTTAAGAAGCCACTTTACAATTTTCTTTTTGTACACATTCCTAGAGCACAGCAGTGGGGATTTTAGGGGGGAGTCAACGGCCCGATGGACTATATAAACCATATATTGAGGGCTTCTCGTTGTTGCTGATAATTCGTGATATGTACTGTTTGTTACTATTTCTTGGATATGGTGAAAAATCAACAATAGTTGTTTAATTATTTACATGCCCACGTATCCTTCAATTAGTTATGGAGGCCATTCCAGTTAGAACCACTCATAATAAACCCAGGTGCGGTGCTTGTGAAGTGGTTAGGACATCTATTTAGTTGGAAGGAAAAAGCCGAGCGGGAAAAGTGCTGTAGAACAATATTTACGGGGCGATTTTTGGTGATTTTATACGGAGTGTTTTTTTTTTTTTTTAATTTTAATGGTTTTTACACCGAGTGATTTGGGGGGGGGGGGGGGATACGATCTATTCAGCAAGACGCCACACCAACTGAACAGGGCTGAGGGAAATGCTTAATGTGATGTCCCCTGCACACGATGTTTGCATTCGTATCATTGAAGACACTTGAAAAAGCCTAAATTTGCCTCGTGGATAGAATTGAGGGGCCCTCGTCTTAGAAAAAAAAAGAAAAAAGTCGGGAGTGCTGGGTATTCAAATGGGTATTCAGAGAGGGAAATGCCCCGGGTCGGGAGGTTCCAGAGCAGTCGCCGGTAGAAAACCTCATTTCCACCCATTTCCAGTGGACACCTCTCAATCAAACCCTCCTATTCCCTACAGCCCTTTTCCCCACCCACTCAGCCGACCCCGCATTTGGTATTCAGGCCTGCTAGGATTCGGTTTTGATCAAAGTCCTCCCCTATTCGTACCAGCCCTTCAGGGGTGTTCCCCTATTTGTAGCTTCCTCCACCACTCCTCTAATACAGTCCTGCATGAATAATGTATCCTTCCGGCAGAATCACCTTCCTCCACGGCCAGGGCGGAGTAATGGATTAAGATAACAATAGCGACAACCGCCTCACCTCGCTTTCGGAAGTTTCCGCTACAGTCGAGAGCTTTCCCTGCCAGTGAAAAATTCAACTACAAACTTCCATTCGAGCCTCCATTCGGGTTCCTTTCAACATTTGGTGCCCATTGACGCTTTTAAAAAAACGGAAGTTTTTTTCTCTCATCATTTCAGTTGGAATTCGAGGGATTTCGAGTCGAGGACGTATTGGATTTTGCATGAAACCCCGTTCTAAATGAGAGTTACAATCACTATATTCAGCTCAGCTCCAACCTTTCACTGGCATTCAGGAAAAAGAATGTTCAAGTGACTCAAACACTCCGGTCTGATGAGATCTTTTTCCTCAATGCAACCGCGAGAAATTGGATTTGCATCTATGATGCGATAGAACGGCTAAGCCGTAAATATCACAAAAAGACACATCGCCGAATACCAGTTTTGGTTCATTCAATCGTAAGATGCCGTTGACATCTGCCTTCTTGATGGGAGAGGAGAAAAATGGTGAAAAATCCCCACAAAACGCAACATCATTTCTTGAACAGAAAATACAGAAAAAAGACCACCAATTTGGAACTCCTTCTGATAAGATCACTGTTCTGCATGAAACATCCTTGTAACGTCTGTAACTGCATAATAGAATTGAAAATTATAAACCAAAATGTTCTTGAAACCTGTTCGTACTCGAATTGTGTCCTTTGTGATTAGAAACTGATATGCTAGTGATTTGCTTTGTGATAGGCTACAATACTGTTATGTTGTGGAAAAAAAAAAAAACCATGGCATTAGGTAGGGTTGGAAACTTTCTGCGTAAAATCTATTAATCGATTCTGCGATTGCTCACAGTACCGTAATGGGTCTTGATGAATCGACCAGGAACAATAAGTTATTATCAATTATTAATAACTACTCAAAGACTCAACATTGAGAGTGTATTTACAAGGTAGACGAAGGATTAGAAATATAGAAAGAGCAGGGTGTAGAACCCCCCCCCCCCCTACCATCAGCCTCCACTCTTCTTCTTTCGTTTTGAGCCTTACATCTCCTCAATTTCTATAAGCTTGGAACATGTTTTAGCCAAGTTTAGCATAGAAAATAGATTTAGGAGCCACTCAGCTGATCCTGAGCATATTATGCTGCTTCAATTGAAAGTCAAAAGGAGGCTACATGCCAAATTACAGCTTCATAGAGTGAATAACCTAGAAATTAGCTTTAGGAACCACCCAGCTAATCCCAGCCCAATGCAGCTTAAAGTGTAAGTCCTAAGGAGGATACATGCCAAATTATAACTTCATAGTGTGAATAGCATAGAAATTAGCTTTACGCCAGCGTAATGGACTCTCGGTTTCAGCCAGTTATGTGGGGGCTAAAACATATTCCATGTTAAAACCGACGATTATCAAGACAACAAATCATAGTTCATCTCAAATAATTGGGCAATCAATGCGTCATAATCAATTATTCAATTAAATTGGCCCAGGTCCCTAGAAGTTTTACACATGTATATGTACATAAAACCCCACCTACATACATAATATCAACGATATCGCATTGTATCCATGGACATGGAATCGGATTCACTGGAACGCCTTATCCTGGCAGAGTTCCAGAATTTAGGGGTTGAGTGCAATACTTTCCATCTCCCCTCCGAGTTGGGAAAGGGAAGTGAAGAGGGTTTTCAGACAGGGAAGTGGAGGTTGCAAGAAAGGAACGGGCAGGAAGAAGGTTTTCCCGGTGAATCAGAACACCCTTTAGAAAGGGATGTCTTCATTATTCTTCTTAATAATAATTAGGTAGCAGCAACTTCTCCACCCTTTTCTATAACCCACCTCTGCGCTTTCCAAACTTCTCGAATTACTGTTCAGTCAATGGGTACTCAGTTGCCCTGAAGAATATAATAGGATGCAATCGCCATTCGTACAAAGGAATAACATCATCATTAAGTTACATAGGATAAGATCACCTAACAGAAACCGCCTTGTAATGAACATAAATTCGCATTGATAGCATTGGTGGCCTCAACAACGTTGTAACTAACAATTTTGCGCAAATGGGTTACCTACTGGTTCAACAATGACGTCTACGATCTCGTACACCAATTGATCAAGTGATGATTTCATTTCAAATAGAAGAAATAACCCTCGCACACGACCGATATTCGACACAAAGACGACGAAAAATCCGTAAAAATGTGGGTTTTATCTCGATTAGGGTTTGAAGCTCTCATTTAACCCACGGTAACTGGTGGGTCTTGAGCGAGGTAGATCGCCGGCGGGCGGTACACAGTGCCGCCTACACGGAGTCGACAACAGTTTCTATAATTCTCAATTCGTAGTTTTGCGCTAAAATGAGTGAACCTCCCAATTTAGCATCAAAAATAGCCTCTATAGAAGGTTATGTAGATAGGTTATTTTTCTCATAAATTGTCAGCTAAAATCTTGATTACGTTAAGAATAATGTAAAAATATACGAATGAAATGTTCCGAACATCACATTTTACATAAAACCAGTGATTTCTCCGAAATTCGGTCTTATAGCCATGCTGCATGACTGGATTTTTTCCCGTTATTACTTGTAACATTATTGACATTCCATTACGGATGGTCAAATGGTAGGAAAGTCACCCAATTAAAATTATTCAATTAACCGGTGATCAGACCGATTAACCAGGGCAATTAACGTGGATGAGTCAACGAGGTAATGGGAGAACGAAAATAATGCGAATGTCTGCCGAAGGATCGAAAAACTTCCTCAAGGAAGCTAACGGAATGGGATTCGGCGGAGCACGCGATTCAGAAATTAAACCCAGTCAACAAACGGCAGGATGTTTACATTTCATTAAGTCCAAGCGAGGGGATCGAAGTTCGGCCCATAGCGGGGCCCGATAGTGGCGGGTTTCTTTCAACGAAAACCTGGTTAAATCATAGTTTTCCTACGTGGAGGGAATGGTCGATTCGCGAGTTTCAAGGTCCTACATTCGGATTGGGAGTAGGTCAGCGGTGTAATTGGTTCTTCAAATAAGGGGAAATATGGGAACGGCGCTCAAAATGAACAAATTGGTAGGAATCGTTCACACGGGACAATTATTGGGACGTTTGGATTGTACTTTTATTGTGGAGTTCATGAGATCAGAATCTATTGAACGTTTTTCTGGAGCGTTTTCGTCGACTGAGCGAACGTTCGTTCGTTCAGTGTGAGGAAACAATTGACGAGCGAATCCAAATAGTCAAGTAAAATAACGAAAGGATGTTGTTGCAAAAACGACTAGTTTTCCCATATTAGCTAAAATGTTCTATTTTACAACTTTCTGTCGTCTGTGGCATCTAAAGTACCTACTGGTCCTGTCATGCAACAACATCAGCCAAGGTGAAACCACGGAAGGGCCCTTATCCAACACGATATTCCAAAATTATTGTATTTGGAATTTTTATGTAAGTTGGTTAAAATCGGTCAAATCGTCGCCTAAGAAGGATTACAGCCTAACCCTTGTTTCCCGACTTCTCAGGAGAGACACAATACTGTTTTACTCTAAAACTGCCTGTGATTTCACCTAAAATTACTACTTTTAGCTTTCTGTAGGCTCCCAAGAAGTACTCATCCAAGATTTAAGATGAATTAATGCTCCGATCGAAAAATCGTGAGAGTTAGGTGAGGTTGGCTTAAGAAATGGTGGGATCGGTTGATTTGCTTCAGGAGTTTTTTTTTTCTTTTTTTTTTCATGTAAAATTTTCTTGTCGAAATTATTGTGAAATGATTACGATTTCAAAAGTTTCCTGCTTGTACAGGTACCTCCTTGAAACAATAATTTAGAAAATGCTGCAAAATGGTTTTAATGATCAAACAACATCTAATGAATGAAAGAGAAAAGAAAATGTTATTAAGAATAATCGTTCTTAAATTGTTTACTCAACATGATAGTTGGGAACATCGAACATAGATTGGGAATTTAAGGGTTTCGTGCCCCCCTCTCTGAATCCGCCTCTGACTCAGCCATTACGAAAAATCACTTCGAAGTGCACACACCTAATAGCGAGCTTAAAATGGTGTTATTTCATTTTGTTTGTCACACAGAGATCAGAACGCGAAACGGAACTTACATACTTTACGAACGTACCTCGTATCAGATCTAAGGCCTAAATATTTCATTCAGGATGTGGTCAAGTATACTTATTTGGCATAATTTCTTATAAATGTATAAATATGAAAATAATGGCTTGATGTTGAATTCAGGTACCTAAAAACAGAATTCTCTTAGGCGTGGAGGTCTATCTGCGGAAATTTAACACGAAGAGAATGCAACGTTTCAATGTAAATTTTTCAGGGCAACAATGTTAAAGTTTACCTAGCCCTCAAAAATCGGGAAATAACCGTCTGATCTCCTTCCTGAATGCACCTACAAGCTCATTATTCCATTTTGTATTTTAAAAGGCCGCCATGCACGGTCAAACAATTTGCTCGAATTCGGTGTTTGAACAAATGCCTGTTTGCACCAACTTGAGCTCATCCACGTTGCAACCCGTTGTGCAAACATCAGTTTCGTTTTTAACATCCTGTGAGCATGTCAGATACGGACGATTGTTGTTCCGCGATTATCCTTGCACTGGGGACAGAAAAACGTGCTTAAAAAGAAGAAAGCCAAACACCTGGGTGAAGAGTTTGCTTCTGAAGAGGAACAAATTTGGTCAAGACCGCTTGGTCACAGAGCTCAGGCTTACCTCAGCTGCAGAAGTCTACTACAGAAACTACCTTCGAATGGACGCACCTACGCACCTATCGTACGTTCAGCGAGTTACTCGAAATGGTTACTCCCTTCATACAGAAAATAACCACAAACATGAGAGAAGCAATATCTCACGAACTGAGATTATTGGCAACTATGCGGGGCCTCCTTTGAAGACATTTCAAACTGCCATCTCAGCAAAAAAGGCTTGGAAGAATAATAGTGGACACTTGTGATGCTCTGGTCCACGTTTTGAAAGGGTATTTAAAGGTGAGTAAATTAAACAGTTATTCCATCAAAAAAAAAAAAGAGGAAGAGACAAAAAGGCGTCTGTTCACGAAGGGAAAAAACGTAGACTGATCCGAAGTTTGTACAATACTACCATCCATGGTCAAACAGGTAGTCAAACGAGGGTCGTTTGCGCAGAAGATTTCGATTTTACTCAAACAGTTTGTACAACCATCATACAGTCCCATCGACGATCAAATACAAACACCGAATTAGCGTAAATTGTTTGACCGTGGATGGGGAATGGGGAATCTAGCAGTTTATAAATTGATTTGTAAAAAATAATGTTGGTTGCCCGAAAACCTGGTATCAAGGAGTCGGCGTTGACAATAAGGTGTTGTCCTCAATAACGTGAGGACAAATTCATAGGTTCGAGGAATTTACGGTTCTTGCTTGTTGCGAAGACGATGAGATAACTGGAATCAAAGGTGGAAGACCATTGTGGTTTCACTGATAGAGCTGATTTTACCCGGAAGAGTACCTATCTATTCTTGTGGCGCCGAGGCGTAGTTCAGAGTAGCTACGGAATTCAGGAATTCCTACTTTCACTCCGCATTTAACCTGTTCAACCTACCTAACCTTATACAACTAGAGATAACGGAAATTGTACCTACCTATTCATTGATAAAAAGGTAGCGTACATCCAACGAAACAAAATGTACCGTTCTAGGCTCATAAATTTATCCGGAACGGTTTTTCGGTCGGCCACGAATGTTTATCGACCATGCGAGTTCATGCGAATTTTATTGTATTCATGCAATGCGGGAGGGCCGTCGACATTAATCCTAGAAAGTAGATGAACTAGCTTATCACTTACGTTTTACTCCTACCGACGAAACAGCTCGAAGTAATCCAAAAGGCACATCACTAACACTCGCGTTTTGTATCGAAATGACCTTGGCACTGACCCGTTGCGACCGAGTTTCATTCCGACATCGCGAACACCCCGAAACTCACGATTCAATTCAAAAGTGGTGGAAGACCAAAAGGAGTTGAATCCGTCGATATCTTGATGCACAATCACAATTAAAATAGAAAAAACCACAGAACAATCGGCACAGGAGCGACTGCGGTCGGGAAACTGCACTGCGTAGATACGCACCGCCGACTTGATCGGCCACGTATTGATTTTTTTCCCTAAAGTATAATATTCCCGTATACGAAGTGTACAATTCAGCTAATTAAGATTAATCTTATCAAAGTATGATAAGAAGTCGAATTCGAATGAATCTTATCAGTTTGCATCAGTAAGATATACCTACACATCCCTATGGTTCACATGGAGAAGGTTTACCAGGTTCCTTATCTTACTGCTACAGACTGATGAAGTTAATTCGAGTTCGACTTCTTATCAGAATTTGATAAGGTTAATTTTAATTAGCTGAATTGTACACTTCGTATACGGGAATATTATACTTTAGGGAAAAAAATCAATACGTGGCCGATCAAGTCGGCGGTGCGTATCTACGCAGTGCAGTTTCCCGACCGCAGTCGCTCCTGTGCCGATTGTTCTGTGGTTTTTTCTATTTTAATTGTGATTGTGCATCAAGATATCGACGGATTCAACTCCTTTTGGTCTTCCACCACTTTTGAATTGAATCGTGAGTTTCGGGGTGTTCGCGATGTCGGAATGAAACTCGGTCGCAACGGGTCAGTGCCAAGGTCATTTCGATACAAAACGCGAGTGTTAGTGATGTGCCTTTTGGATTACTTCGAGCTGTTTCGTCGGTAGGAGTAAAACGTAAGTGATAAGCTAGTTCATCTGCTTTCTAGGATTAATGTCGACGGCCCTCCCGCAATGCATGAACACAACAAAATTCGCATGAACTCGCATGGTCGATAAACATTCGTGGCCGACCGAAAAACCGTTCCGGATAAATTTATGAGCCTAGAACGGTACATTTTGTTTCTTTGGATGTACGCTACCCTTTTATCAATGAATAGGTAGGTAGAATTTCCGTTATCTCTAGTTGTATAAAGTTAGGCGGGAAGAACAGGTTAAATATGGGGTGCAGTCGTTTTGACATGGATTAGTCTCGGCGTGGGGGTCTATCCGTGAAAATGTAACACGAAAAAAATGCAACGTTTCTATTTCGGTCGATTTTCACGTACAATCTACCCGTTGGTAGAAAAATGTAACTTCCGTAATTTTCATCGCGAAGAAATCGTTTGCCACTCGTTGGAAAGTTCTGGATTTATGTGAAAAATGTACACATCTCAAGCTACCAATTTCCCGTTTCTTAACACCTGGCTACGTTCCTGAACTAATTTGATCGGAATATAACATCCGGAGGGCGCTCCTTCCCGAATCACACGAGTGGGTGCTACCAGAATTGAGGTCGGCCACACGTTTTCACTCAGCGGTACTTGCAAATAAACATTATTATGAATAGAACAAAGGGTCTGACAGACAATTCCATTACACGTCTAATACGAATTTATTGACGTGTGAAAATAGGTAACTAATAAATGGTAACATGAAAAAACATAAGTAGTTTGGATCATAATGAAATCATCATTCTTCTTCAGTGTTTTTTTTTGGGGGGGGGGGGGGGGGATATGTGGCGAGGTTCTTTTCGTTGAACTTCTTGACACGTTAGTTGATAATGACTAGGTCCAGGAAGGAACTCATCATCTCTGTTCTGGTTTTCAAATGATGCCAGATTGCTTAGGAAAATACGCCTTCTTTCTACTTTCTCTGGGATTTGCGCATTGCACCAACTATATCAGCATACCAGCTATAACAAGAAATCGAGAGGAATGAGCCAAGGGCCATCTACTTGTGATTCTTGCAGAGGATTACGATGCACACATCTCATCGACGGTATCGACCCCGCCTTTAGATGCCTTATACTCGTAAGTGTATTATTGTAAAAGGACGAATTCATTTTGGAAAGGATCGAATTCACTGGGAAAAAACGAATTTATTTCGAAAAGGACGAATTGATTCTGGAAAAAGACGAATTCGAATTGATAAAGCTATTACTCTTCACAATAAATGACGTTTCATGTTGTAAGAAGAGGCGTAATCACTTTTTCGACCGTTATTACATTGTTTACAACAACGAGAACATAATAATAAAGTAATGGTGTCAGATAGAGAAATTACATGAGCGGGCGCTACCAGTATTGTAGTCGGGTAGTGAGTACCTATTAGACTTTATGAACTGATAACAACTGAAACCCTGGAGGTAGCCGGCGTTCGAGGGTGTAGTCACGTAGGGGGGATAGTAATAGAGGAGTAGGTACTGTGATTCACAGAATTTGCCGTTGCCCAGGGGAGGCGAGGTGACGTTAGAAAACTAGGCGCCCGTGGAATAAACACAATTTTCGTAAGTTTACGTTACGTCAATAATTGGACCAGAAAAATAAGTCACCACAATGAAGTAACCATAAAATGAAGTAGGTACCTAACCATTATGAACTTCATTATGAATAATGTGAAAGGAAGGCACTACATGGTAGGTGCCTTCTTTTCAGTATACATACTATTGATTAGTCGGTACTTGCAAGCAGTAAGTAGGTACTAGACATATCCTTTATAGGGATTTTTAGGTCGGATTGGCCTCTAAAACGGAGTCACCAGAAAACGGATGTGGAGGATTGTCAGTTGTCTGTTGACGAATAGTGTGATATAAGATACGATTGTATTGAAAAAATTATGTTGGTGGAACGAAAACCATGTACGTCCTGACCCTAAGGACACTTGACAAAAGAAGTATTCTGGGAACTTGAGTTCTTCACAATCACTTCCTCGTACATGTCTCGACTAGCTGCTCGAAACCCTAAAATTCGTGGAGTTTACTGCTCCCTACGTTGCTCAATGGGGTCTCTGGAGCCTGCGTACAATGGAGGGTACAAATATTCCCAATACTGACTGCTAATTCATAGAAATCGCGCTTTGGAAGTGATTTCTTCTACCATCTACCTGAAATATTAGTCGGAGGGGCGCTCCCTGATCATTTAGAAGCAACATAACGTGTTACGTACAGTATAGTTTAAAAATCATCAGGTATAAGGTGTCTGAGGTATGTTGTCGAACCCAAGCTCTTCGAGTCCCCTCACAGTGGCGAGCATCGGTTCTGTACAAGGATTCGTTCCTGGAGCAATCGTGGTATTCAATCAGGGACAACATCAGGAGACTATCACGGCCAAATGAACGAAAACAACTTCGAGAAATGGGTCACCTAAAAAGTCATACTTACCCAATTATTTATAACCTGCCAGTGTATTCGTTATAGACAATGGGTACAAGTATGTTATAGCCCCGCCAATATCGATTGTATCGATTATCTCAAATACATCGATCCTTGTGGTATCGATGACGGCTCAATATAGCGCCCGGCGGATCTCGGAGGCTCCCGTTATTATTCGAGTTCTATTTCTATCGTCTTGTGCTTGTCATTTCACAGTGATCACTAATAATATTGTAGTGAGTTCTTCTGATGGTAACATAGCAAGTAGTGTAGTGAGTTCTTCTGATGGTGGTCACATATTCCTGTAGTGTAGCGCTCCTTATGCTTACTTTCGTTGGTTGCACTGTAGACTATTGCCTGATTTTTCAATAAATATTAATCTTTCACTCTTATTTTTTGGTGTCCTTACAATGGTCTTCCCGTAATCATTTTGAAAGTTGATATCGGCACCCGGGATGTAGGCATCGGGACGCCATATTGAGCCGTCATCGATACCGCAAGGATCTATGTATTTGAGATAATCGATACAATCGATATTGGCGCGGCTATAACATACTTGTACCGACAATGAACTATACCATAGAGTGCAGGTTGACCTCCCACAAAATATGCCACCAACGTGTCCATGAAGAGCTTGTTATACCTGTATCTATACTAGCTATAGCTATATCGCCGTTTAAGCGGCAACATGACCCATTTCATTTTTTGCTACTTTACAGGAGACACAAAAAACTGCCTATTTATCTATCCTGTAGTATAACTTGATTTGATTTGCCTAATAGTTTGATTTGATTTGCCTAATAGTTTGATTTGATTTGCCTAATAGTTTGATTTGATTTGCCTAATAATATTCACATATTGGTCAGGTCGAAGGTCCTCTTCATCTCAAATAAATAGCTCGACTTTCAGGTCAAATCTTTTTTTTTTATATAAGGAGAAGGTAATTATTTTGTTAATGAATTCGATTCCGTTGATTACCGAATTGAAGTGTGGTACCTGGAACTAAATCAATTATTCATTTTCTGATCAATAGTTGATTTAACTTGATTGCGCTTACTGATCGAGGTGTACTTCGGGTTGTTAGTGGACGAATAATTAATCGCCAACTTTAATCGCGATCGCCGTTGACTGAAAGCGGCAAGGCGACAAATAATTAGGGAACCCTTCGACAACTGAGTTACTCCCGTTCCGCATTCGGAGCTTCATATTCATGAACATCGATTGGACACCGCATGTTCTCTTAAAACATCCTACTCGTCCATAGCTCGTCAACCTCCTTTAGGCTGATGACGGTTTTATTAAATAAACGCCGAACTAACGACGAGAGCTCAGCCTGGTGTGAAAATGGGAAACCGTCGGGAAATCCATTCGTAACGGTGGCGCCGCCTGCAGCTCATTATACCGTGCAGAATCGCGCACGTGTCACCCGTCCCGCTTCTACGCATATGTGTGCCCTCACTGCCGGAACCCTGTAATTTTACTTGCATGAATAATCTTGTTTGTGTGGATCAGACGACAAACGTTTCGTGCGGCGGAAAAAACGAATGGTAGAAATTCGTAATGCTGCTGGTGGATCCGAGAATTCTGCGTGATTGCAACAGAAACTGCAGGTTCTTGAAAACTTCTGTTTGTTTCGTCATTTGTCCAACCAAAACCTTAATATTAACTAAATCATACTGAGGCTCATTGTGCACAATGAATTATTTGCGTAAAATTAGTGGCACTGGTTCTGAACCTACGGATTGTCATTTTGGCCTCAGGAGCAATAGTCCAGTCAAATGGTGGTTTTGTCAAGAAAACTTCAGGTGTTCGGTCACTCAACGGTTCTTTATGTTTTTTAGGATGCTGAATCCGTATTTCAACTTTACGCCGTACGGTTGACGCATCATCCTCAAAATTTTACAAAATAACGAAACCTTCTGCCTGTCCGTTAGATTTTGCAATTTCTAAATTCTCCTCTTGCCTTTCGAAGTCATAAAGGTACTCGTAGGGCAAACACTGTATAACAGCGGCATAACTAAGGGAAATGCCACTAGATGGCCTCAGCACTAACTGTTTGAAAGGGCTCATTAGCCCAACTAGAGAGGCCCACGATCGGTAATATTTGGCAGTTACTGTTTGACCTCAGACATAATCGTGTCCGATGTCAATTTTTTGCACCGTGAGAATTCTCCAAGTGTGTAAAATTTACTTCTCAATAATTTAGAATTTTAGAATTTAATTCAATTAATTCTCAATAATCGACCTGTGCCGAATACCTTTAAGTTTGCTAGAGTTTCGGGGTGGTTTTTCGCACTTTTTCGGATTTATTCGCGCGTTTGTAGATAGGGCTTTTCTATGCTCAACATCCTTCCCAGCCCCAAAACCCAGCGTTCTTACTATTATACAATATGCGTAAAGTTTTTGTATTAAATAATATGTACTTAATACAAAAATTATACGCAATAATATAGTTGTGTATATTTTGTACATTCGTATTGGGCTCGCCCGTATTATAAATAAATAAATAGATCAATAAATGAATGTTTTATACACGTATATTTTGCAGTCCAATCGCGTTTGTCAACGGCCATACCGCGTTGAATATTTGATGGGTTGAGTGACGATGGCATTGTTTTTGGACTTCAATAGAATTTCCAATGAATTCAGTAACTGAACTGTCATTTCTGGTTATTATGACAATATTCATAGATGCGTTTAATTGATTTAACTCTCCTCCTAACAGCTTGTCCAATCAAAAATTTAAACTCGACCGAGCATTGAGGGAGAATTTTATAATATAAATTTTATTCATTTTGAAGCCCAACGTCGTGGTAGGTTTTGGAACTTTTCTAGGTCGGATTGTTTCGGATTGGAATTCTTAGCCTCGCTGGGTTCGCCTCTTAAACTATAGGAATTATAAACTCAAAATTATAAATTATAGTTATAGTTCAACGGACAGGTGCGCTGGTGGTAAAAAGCCTTCGAAACAAACGTCATTATTGAAGTGAACTGTACTTTTATGTTTTCAACTTACACTCTATCGACCGAATTCATTTGTAGAAATTGTAAGGTGCTTGATAAACACTAAACATGACACAATAACACAGTGCTTTGATAGCACTGTAAAATTGCATGTTCGGTATAACAATAACGCTGATATCATCAATAATATTGAAGAACAGAATTAGCTAAGTACATGGTGTACCAATCAATAATTTGATTATTTATTTCTTCTTAAGTCAGTAGATTTTGATGAGACAGTGCCTATTATAACGTGGATTCTGTACGAGAGAATAAGTGCGATGTTGTCTGGATACCAACAATAACATAATGTATTTCTCAGCCGATCTATTGATGAGAGACACTGCATTACAATCACGGCAACTTAACTTTCTCGCTGTTATTAAAATTACCTTGAACTTCCCAGTAATCAATCGAGTGTAGGCCTGCGATCAATTTCCTCCGTTTAACGTCAAAATGTTACACCATATATTACCCACTCGATCACGGAAAAATAAGGAATGTTGGTACTGTAAAGTACTTACTGCAAAAAAAATATCCAGGATTCAATAGTTTAATATTTATAATCATAAAAATATAGCTTCCGTTTAGATGAGAAACGGTCACCGGATCTGGGATGGAGTAACAAGCAACACGTTTCACGACTTACTGGAACAACAGCGTTTTTGCCACCTTTAAACAATATGGAAGTTAAAATTGTCCCGTGTCAAGGCAATCGAAAGTCCCTCATCGGGTTCCAAGTTACATCAGTCGGGCGTGTGGTCACTGCAGAACTCATGTATTCAGGGCTGGTGCCACCGAGATTTAGCCACTGTCGTGCTGATTATTCAGTGTCCTCACGAACCCTCTTGTCCATCTCTCCTTTGTATATAAGGCTCGGAAGTCTACCTCCAGAGCACATCAGTTCTTCTGACTTCAAACCAACAACATGTACGCCAAAATCGTAAGTAACACGCTGTTTGCTCCTCACTGAATAGGTGTTCAAAAATTCTCAAGAATCAAAAATTCTAGATGCAACCGTTTTAAAAATTTCAAGACCAAAACTAAATAAGTACTCAAAGCCATTACAATATCTGTAAATCGAGAAAAGTTTCAAAATAAAAATTTCAAAAACCGTTCTCCAATAAGATCACCCACTAAATTTTCTCACTTAAGGTAGTGGTGGATAAACGAATGATTTATTTGCGCACTAGTTTATATTCATATCAGATATGTGTAGATTCTACACAAATTGTAAACTAAATACTCTTAAAAGTCATAACTATTCTGACCACAAAAATTTCATTGTACACTATCATAACTGTTTCTAAGTATTATGAGTAGTATTGTTTTGGTTCTTAAAGGTTCCATTCAGAGTTCAGTGTATTCCTTTTGGTTCAGTGTATTGCAGTGAATGCATGATTGAGAGGCCCTTAGAATCGTGATATTCCTTGAGAGATATTCCTGATCTCGGTTTTTCTTCTCGATCCCTCACTATATTTTGGAGACATTCATGGTTGCATGTTGGAAGCATTTTATGTTGATAAGTCTTTTGAGTGTAATGATTCTCTTGTAGTTCTGCAAAGACTTTACAGTACAGAACGTGTTCTAACTAAACGTGGTTTCTTAGGCCTTATACAGTCACTATGGAAGGATAACACTATTATTTACTATGTGGATGATTACACAGCACAATATAGAGACCTAAGAACGACCGGTAAATGCAGGGCCCTTTGTGCTTTTATTAGCGAATGTTTAAAGAAAAGGAAGCTATTGCGTTCGGTCCAAATTTTTAAAACTCAAATTTTCGAAAATGTTGTACCAAAATCCGTCATGGAACAACCTGAATTCACTGCCGAAAGGCACCAAAAATTGTACGTTCATGTATATATTTATGTATGTGTCATTCCAGACGATAACTCTCGATAGAATTGAGATAAAGAGTTCAAATTTTCACAAACCATTTTCCTGGATATTTGAAAGGCTAAGTTCTTAGATGGTCAGAATCGGGCAGAATATGCTGAACGCCATGTTGAAGTCAGAATTGCCATAACTTATTCCGTTCCCAAACTAGAGCATTTAGAAGATGAAGAAACGTGGTTGTTACTTGAGATGTTCTTCGCGGTTCATAATATTATGCTCTAATCTGGTAACGGAATGAGATATCGCAATTGTGACCTCACCATCATGTTTTGCGTTGAAAATGCTATAAACTGAGGTGTTATTCGGCAAAAAAAAGAGATTTTTTGTTTATAAAACCAGTCAAATGAAGACATTTTAAATAAAAACAGTATGACCGTGGATTTCAATTACACAACCGGAGGTTTTCCCAGACTCTTATTAAATTAGATAGACGTACGATACAAAGCGCGCTCATGTGGGACCCGTGAAACTGTGAGAACAACTTACTATAATCGTAATGTACATTTCGCGCGTCCAAGTAACTCATAGGCTCTCAACAGATTGGGCAATCTTCGATTCAGAGCGCGGCGGAGATACGCACAGCCTGTGAATATTTATACCCGCAGCTCTGAGTGTCGTAAACGTGTCTGAACTATAATTACCACATTAATCGGAATACGAATCTGGAGGCGAACTTGTGTATTGATTATCTCATTAGGCCGTTCATATGTGACGTAATGAGGATGACAAATTGTCGGCAGTAATACCTAATTACACAAAATAATGAAACAAAATTTAACGTCGAGCCAGTTGAATTGTTAAGAATTATTCTTATCAATTCAACTGGCTCGACGATAAATTTTGTTTTGTTGTAAGATTATTCATTTTCAACTGATGTTTCGTCTTTATTTACACAAAACTACCCATACGTAAATTCATTTGATATCCAACTTTTTCCATGGCTATCACATCAATTGATTATGGAGATGATGATTACTATGGTTACGATATGATAGTGATATTTGCTCAGCTACCAATTTGACCAAAATGCTACCCTTTTGCAGAATAGGAAATCTGCACAAAAGGAAATCAGCAATGAGTTGAGATGTAAATATTGTACCATTCCTTATAGAAAGAATTTTGTTATGTTTTGTAGCCGGAAGTGCAGGAATTGATTTACGCAGGCGTACCTACTAACATACACAATGTGTACAATGTGAACTCTTTCTGATATACACATGTACTTTCGATATTCGTAGGTTATCCTCTGCGTCGCCATCACTGGCACCCTCGCCGCCCCCAGTGTCGTCGCTGCTCCAGCAGTGGCGGCTCCTCTCGTTGCTGCACCAGCAGCCTACGCCGCCGCCCCAGCAGCAGTTTTCGGACCTCCTGTCGTCACTTCCCGCAGCTCTCAAGTGATTGCCAGAAACCACAACGCTTTGGCTCCTGCTATCGCTGCTCCTCTGGTCGCAGCTCCGGCCCCACTAGTCGCCGCTTCAGCTCCACTGGTTGCCGCCCCCAGTCCATACGCCTATGCTCCGTACCCTGCCTACTCTCCGTACTCCGCCGCAGCTCCACTCGCATTCCCAGCGGCCGCCTCTCCCGCCTACTACTTTTAAATCCAACTTGTGACTATTTGAATCACCAACATGCAACACATTTCCAAAAATCTTACACATGAAATTGTAAAACACCACATGAATACCGCCATGAACTACCAGTCAACCTGAAAACATACTACCAGACGCTACCGAAAATCTAAGGCTCAATAAAAATACATATAAAGAATGATTCTGAAGCTTTAATAACCCCAAGTGAAATGAAACAGGTGCCAAATAGAGATAATGTGGCGTTTCAAACGCCACATCATGAAATAGGCGCAATATTTCTGAAGAAATTTAGCCTTTTTTTTAGTAAATCCATCTCCCACTTGATTAACCTCAGCTTAGAGACGGGGGTTTTCCCTAAAAACATGAAACTCGCCGTGGTATAAAGCAGGTGCCAAAGATTTAATCTCTATTTACCGTCCTATTTCACTGGTTACAAAATAATTATTTTCGCTACGTAACTACTGAAATATTTTCTAAAGAGCCCTTATTAGATTTCCTTCACCACTCAGCGGCAATCAGTGTGGTTTTAAGAAGGGTTATAGTACCCAGAACGCTGATTGTACGTTGAGTTCTCTAATTATTGCTGATCTTGACAAGGGGTTAAGGCGGTTATACATTTTCCTGGATCTGGGTAAGGCTTTCGACAGCATCTCTCACGATTTACTCGATTTTAGTATTGATTTGTTGATTTTTTCGCCTTCGTCATCAACTTATATATAATATCTAACGTAAACTGATAATAATATCTTAATTCGTGGAATTTTTAAGACCATCCGCAGTTTTGTGCGACCTCCCGTTTGTTCACGTGAGAATTCAATGTTGAATCCAATAAATAGCCTTCAACATGAGCGTGAATCAAACGGTATAACTCCGAGTCAACTCATACTGACGAACGTTTAAACTAAATTCAAACAACACATGGTTTCAGTATGTCTAGTTGCTTGATCTGAGATATTTTTTATGTTTACTGGAAGAAGTTAATTTCGAATGTTTATTAATTGGTACAGCATTATATACTTAAATGAAAGTTAATTATGAATAATTTATGGTCACCCGTTAGAACAATATTTGAGTTTATTACTCCGTGAATGGTACAGAGATGATAAACCGTTGTGGAGAAATTTGCAGCGTTTTTCATTTGAAATCACTGCTGAACAAGTCAATTTTTTCTGATGGTAAACCGATTGTTTGGATGATAAAAAAAAGAGTTATAGAACCACTAGGAGCGAGGGGCCTACAGACATTATCGAGGGAGGTTTATTGTATTGGTAATGATCGCCTAAGTAACCTCGGAACTGTAGGGGGGTTTCATGGAAGGATTGAAAGCTTTTTAAAGAGCATTCATGAAAGCTTACTCGTAATGGGGTAACGGGGATTAGCTGTAACTGAATGAAGGGCGTGGGACCCTCGAGAGGAAACGAGGCACAAAAGTCCAAGATTTGAGCTTCAACTCGATTCAAATGCTCTGAAATAGAAAATAACGATTTGATTGGGAATTCATGAAATTGATGGTGATAATACGACGGAACCAATTTTTGGTACAACTAGTACTGTATGCCAGTAACCAGTTATCAGAATTTCGTGAACCGATACCGTAATGAGGGCATGTTATTTCGCTCATCAATGAACAGTAACATGGCCTGGAGCTGGAGAAAAACTTGTGGCTCACAAACCGAATTTTGACACGCCTTTTGTATTGCAAAGCTCTCTGAACCAATTTTGCTTCTCGAGTTTCTTGTGAATCGGTCTTCGTGGCCGAGTTTGAGTAGGGGATGTTAGTACGTCTGACAGTTCTGGGGACTTCTGGGGACTTCACGTTTGTATGTGAAGAGTATAGTTTCTGTTTTTGTTGTGTTAATCTTAATTTTCCACTTTTCTAAGTGTCGAATTGTCAGGTGGGTCTCGATTTGCAGCCGCTTGGGCATCTCCCTGGACAAGCGACTAACCTTCAGAGACCACATCAAAACGACAAACAAGAAAGCCCTTTCCGAATTGGGTAGGTACTACAATCTATTCAAATCACACGCACTCAGCCTTAAATTAAAATGATTTCGCCCATGTACAGAGAGGAAGAAATAATAACATGTAATAACATGAAATAATAACACATAATGTATGAATAGCTTCTATAGCTAATCTGGTTGTGAACGCGCCAAGACATATTTCAGGAGTATTTGTACTTGAACTCCTCTATAATATATTATATATATCCAGAGGGCTAAAAATCATATTTTACCGTCGTTTGAAACTTCTTACGTATAAATTATCAATAATATATACCTACTTGTACATGTTGTAGGTTTATCTCTCGGTGACGATTGTTCATAGAACCAAAAGATGTGTATTGAGATTCCTAACCCCAGCACGAGTACTAATATTTGGGTTAAAAGCATTAATTTGAGTAACGTTGGAGGAACAAACTGTTATTTCTTGGCCACAGGGCTTTTTTATATTTTTACAAACTTAAATAATATTATTATGCATAACATGTACCTATCTACCTACGTCTCGGAACGTGAAATAAAATTTATGAATTTTTCATTTAAAAAAAAAAAAAAAAAAAAAAAACCACTCGACCATTCAGGCACTATCAATCCCCATTGAAACTTGGCTGACAACAGAAAAAGTCCTTTAATGCACACGATGGGAGAGTTTTAGCTGAATAGGACGTGAAGAAGTGGTATTAAGAGGGCTGTAGTTGTAGGACAGATGAAGGAGAGGGTTGGGCATGTGAGGAGGGGAGGGTTAAAGGCAATTTGTCAACCCGAGTGGGACAAATCACCCTGTGAGCCTCCCCAATATGGCCGTCCTCTACAACAACCTCCCTCTCACTATATGAGGTTACGTATATTCACTGAGGGAATAACTCGCGGATGACAACAAGAATGAAAGAACTGTAGAGTTCATTAAGTGGAAGCCTAGTGTAAAGCACAGTTTCAACATCAACACAACATTGGGACGATTCCATAGGTGAGTTTGCTGTCAAATAGGCTCATTCCATTCTTTGCCCCCTAAAAATAGCAGTTTTTGCAATTTATTAAGGTTTTGAATGGAGGTAGCTCAAAGCAAGCTCTTTCACCTGAAATGAAGCGAGACCTGCTGCAGAAGCATTCTGCATCAAATCCAGCTCATTTCAATATGTTTGACTTGTTACGAGCATTCGATGGCCTGTATTTGGCCATACTTACGCTCATCCCTTAGTCGATTTTCTTCTTGGCTTCACTGTCGGTTGGCCACAATCAGTTCAGTTTGTCGGACCGGAGACATGGTCAATGGCCAACCTAGTGCTTTCCTGAATGATCTGTCTAGTACGACTATAGTTTTGACATGATCTGGACTGAGCCTGAATTCCAACTTCAGCAGTTGCAAGAATAGTGCGGCGCCAATAGATGAATTTTGAACAACTCCTAGACCCAAGTCATAAAATTTGACCTAAATCCAGGAAAGCTTGCAGCAAAGCACGTGAACCTTCTTGGCATACGATACCTATTTGATCATCAAGAATGTTGATCAGCAGTCTATCTCCACCAGTTCTGAAGCACATTTACTATCCAGGCCACTAAATAGTATTGGAATTTGTTTTTACAAGTTCCTACAAGCGCTCCTGATGGTGTCTATTTCTGATAACATCAAGAAACTGGTGTGCACCATACCAATATCGATGCAAACATCAGTCTGGAGAGGTTTCCGTGCCCGACCGAACTAAATTACTCAGGAGTATTCTAATAGGACTATGAGAAGAGGGGACCATCACATAGAGCCATCAAAGTGACTCGCTCCACCGCGTCGTTACCGGCAAATAGGATCCGTAGTCCGTATAAAAATTTCTCCTTGCGTAATTGCGTGAGAGATGACATTAGGATTGGGATGGGGACGCCACCCGTGTTTATTCTCCCCCGTTCTAAATCTTTTGGCTAATGAACTCCATAAAGTCCGCTATCAGAGATTTCACCGAGTGCAGCGGGACGACGCGTCGTAGGATTTCTTTTCAGGCTCGTTGGCTCTTTTTATCATAATGGATGTGCCCATACTTAGCTGAGGGGTGGAAAGCTGTAAATTTGCGTGAGATAGATAGTGCCGTACTACGTTTTCAGCTATTGCCTTCAGCACCTCAAGTGCGGCAGGCTACTCCAAACTTAGAGAAAAACGCTGCAAATTATTCCACAACGGTTTATTTTTTTTTGAATTTTTTCATCTCCAAGTGAAGAAGAGAGTCTTTGATTCACGATCACTTCAGTTTTCCAACAAAATTCTGGGCCAACCTAACAATAATTCTTTTACAAAAATTCTGAATAAAATAATTGGGTAAATGATCATTTATAAAAAAAAAAAAAAAAAAAACAACAATCAGACTATGATTAACATTAATTTAAGGGGAGCTGTCAATTGTACAGAAGGTGTTGACATGACATGTAGGTGTTACATTGTCAGTAGGTATCATGAGAATTTTTACCTACTTCATGTCCGTTTTCTTTCCAAATTAACTTTATCTGACTCAGGTTCAATAATTTCAATTATTGAAAGTGAAAAAGTTGTGATTAGATGGGAAAATACTATAATTTTTGGGTGTTTCCTTGTAGAATTAAGTAACTTAACCTTTGCAGGTGATAATGTAACAAGAAGTTCCCATCAACAAATGCTCGAAATACACGAAAATTATCTCAGAACAAAAAACGTGAGTTCTCATAACCACGTGTTGTTTGAATCAGTTAATCATTAATCTCAAGTAGAAAATTATAGTATTGGCCTCATTTCGTTTGTAGTGTACAGTTTCCCAAAAAAATTCCAAATGAGAAGAGTGGCTCTCAAACGCTTGACAATACAAATCAGCCCGATTGGCACAGTTAGTTCACCATTTGACCTGTTATCAAGCCGTCAAAAACTTCATTAGCCGATGAATTCCAAGATCGTAAATCCATCCCCTCCCCTCCCCTCACCCCTTCACATAAACAGTTGGGGCCCTCGTGCGCGGTAATTACGGAAAACGTAACCACCTCATATTTCATCCGTCTGCGTTACCGCCTGGAAGATAAAACTTTTATTTGCCGGGCCCGTTCGCCTCGTGATACGGCGCGCCGTGTCTCCAGTGAATTTTACATTTGGCGAAAAATTACGTTCGTCCGAAGAGGTTCGTCCGGTGAGGTGGTGGCTAATCGAATGGTTATTAGAACCAAATGGTTTCCAATCAAAAATCTTTGTTTGATCCTCCACGATATCGAATAGGACCGTTAAAATGTGAAAAACCTGGAACTGTGGTATAGAAACAGCTCATAGCTAAGCCTTCGTTAAACTTGATACCTTTGAATTTTCTAACATTTCACTCAGAACTTTTAGAGGAAAGTTTTGCTCTAAATTTTTTCTCCCGCTTTGTGTTTTTTGATCACGAATATGAAGTTTGCGGTCAACTTTGTTTTTCGGGCTATTTTTGACCAACTTTTGGCACTTTTTCGGTTTTCGGCCTATATCTCGAAAAGGTTTTCGACAATCTCATTCTGTAGAACATTGAAGTAGACGAAATTTCCTATATTTCGCCTGCATAATATTCTTATGTAACTCCAACCGTTTGGCCTTTAGAGCGCCTAAATATTATGCACAGAAACAACAGTCTGTTTATTGAGGGATTAATTACAAGTAAATAATTAAATTATTCTTAATAAGGAATTTAAGCCTGATTATTTTTTCTATCGCAGTTCTAAAATACCTATAAATTCTAATTTGGCGGAGTACTCTAAGAATTTGGTGGCACACAAAGAAAACCATGGCACAGTGGTTGGGAATCACTGGGTTGGTCTTCCCATATAATAATAATAATAATATAATGAATTTTTACCACCGTTAAGTATCACAGCAAGGGCAATTTCCGCGTAACGGGAAATTTCAATAAATCCGATTTATAGAGGTCATTGCTGCGAAAATCGTCTGCGTTTATTGTAGATCAACAGGAAATTGAAAACAATGAGCAAAACAGGTTGAGGGAACCGGTATGAAACTAGAGTTTGATGAGCGTACCAAAAAACCGAATGAAGCCTGAAGTGGCATTCAATGTCGTAGTTGCAGCTATTGATGAAATGTAACAAATAAGAGAATCAAGCACTATAGATAGCAGACAGTGTTCTGCGTGGGGGCTTTATAACTTTGATAAATCAACATTTACGACTGGAGACAGTAAAATTATTTCCGGGCAATCTGTCAGGATGTGAGAAATCATCTAAGTCTGCTTTCGTTCCTGCTCTGTTGACATAGATACATCATTTCCCGGTATGAATTGAAACGAAATTATCGCTGTAGAGTGGAGACTTTTTCTGATTAAGACTGAAATGAATTTATGAAATGAAAAATGAACATTTTTAAAATCATGGGAGTTCCGAAATTTTCAACTGGAACAAGTGGAGGCACTTCAGAAAACGCAAAAAAAGCTGTCAATTCATCCACCACGGTTTATCATCTTCTGTTCAGATCATCCTTCTGTCAAGATCACTGATCTGTAAACAATATCCTTGGAGGTCGCACAACTGTACTAAATAAATGGAGTAGTGAGCAACAATCTCTACCTATTCAAATTTCTAAAGAAAACTATACCGTTCCATCTACATTTTCGAAGTTTTTAAAATTTCAAAATTCATTCTGAACCCATTCCTATTGAATTGGCGTTATGAAAAGTTGCAATGGCCGCCTCAGGTTAGATCGACCCTGAAACCAGAATTTCATCATTTCAGGGCAACTCTAACTGGGCAAAACCAAAAGTAAACCACATCCGGAATTATGCAGCATAAGAGCGAATTTCTTACGAAATTACCGGTTTAATGTCAAATGTCTCCATTTCACATGTTTTACAACAAATTTTGTTTACATTTTTCGCAGTGTAATGCAACTTGCAACACTGTGCATCAACGGCATAAAGCAGAGAAATGTCACTAGATGGTTTTGAGCACCTGGAGTTTGTAGTTTGACATTCGACATAGTCTAATCTCATCAGAATTCTTGAATATTACAAACTTTCAGGCAAGAATATGCTCGTATCTCACATTGTTACGGACGTTGGTCCGATGGTCTTTCATCCGCTCATCCGAGATCTATCAGGGTTTCATGAGAACCAGCAATAAACAGTTTCCTAGGGGTTTTTTGTATCAATTTTGATCGCCCTCAAATACTGGAGGGGAAAAATGGATCCCAAGATAATTATTCATAGTATCTGAGAAGTAAAAGTAAAAGTAATCTTATCGGAAATCCGTTGATGAGGTCGGCCCGTCAGCATTCCATAATCAGCATGAAGCTCACCTGAAACACAAAAGATTGGAATCATTGCAAAGGTGTTCATGAGTTGCACTAGCGATTGATGTAATATGATTCTTTGGTATTGAAAAAATATGATTCTTATAGAAACTAATAGTAGTAAGATGAATTCTTAGTCAGTTTAATCATTGACGCCCAATGACAGAAAATTGTTAAACAAACTGATATATCAAAAAATTGAAAACAAATAACTACAATTTGTGTGAGTGAAAACTCACGTAAGTAAAAATAAAAATAAACTCCGATACTCAGTATTATTTTGGCAAATGTTTCGATACTATACTCACTACTCAATCGATTCAAAATTCTCTGAGCTCTGAGCAGGGAATTATTCAAAAAGTAAGTTTTGTTTGTCGAAGGAAAATAGAATGGAAGGCTATATTACAAGATCAGTGCTCTGTGGCATGAAAACAAATTTGATGAAGAAGATGAGGGCATTCGACACAATTTTGAATAAGTTTAAAGATAAAAATAACATCCGCAGCATAAGGGCTGCCCTAAAGAGAAATAAGTCCACAAAACCAACAATGCCCGATCAATGTCAAACTCAGCCCATAGGATTATTTTTTTCAAGTAGATTTAACATAAACATTTACGCTGGACTCTCTCGATTCGGTTGATCACATTAGCGTAGAAGGGGGACCATATCCTGGAACCATAATCTAGAATGGATCGAACGACCCCGTTGTAATCGGCATCCCTGATGTCTCTCGTATGACGTTCCAGAAACCCTCTTGAGCACATATCAATGTGGTCACTGCATGTCAAGCGAACGTCGAAGTTCACGCCCAAATTCCTAATGGTTGTTTCCCGAGCCACCACATGGCCCTATACACTGTAGGTAGGTAAGTACACCTAATTAACAGGCTCGTTGCACCTTGATATGGGAGTGTAGCGCATTCACCGAGGTTCAAATGTAAATTATTTCAACCACACCAATTACTCATTGAGTCAAGGGCCGACTGCAAGAGACAATTCAGTGGAGTTGGAGTCTTCTCGTCGGATTTGGAGAGAAAAAAAATGTACAGACCTACATGGGCGTTCTGCAGTGAGTTTTCATTCTTATTGAGGATTCAGAATCCATTTTCAAAACTTCGGTTTGTAATATTACCTATATCATTATTACGTGGTCCCTAGTATGCTAACATGAGCGTAATAAAGAGGGGAAAAAGGTGTGTCTGAAAGTCATAGTGTAGAGATTTTTACGTTCGATCCTCTTCAAGCTCCAGCCAATCCCTTCGGTATTTATACGTCATTAACTTGCGGTACGTGGGCTAATTCTCCGAGGGAAAGGCTCCTTGTAACTCGGGCGCCCGTAAGTTCCAAGAGCACTATTCTCATGTAAATAGACCTCTGTACGCATTACAAGCCCGGAGGAGAAAACCGGGTTTCGCTATCTGCGAGGGCCCGTATTCCAGATAATTGCATTGAATTCAAAAAACAGAAAAAACCGAACCATACGGGCCCCTTTCGGGTGCATCGGAAGGAGTCGAAGATTCGCTATACAACCTCGTCGATGTAACAAAGAAGCCTGGTAGCCTCAGGTTGAGCCGAGGAGGCATGAAGACCAACAACTTTTGTGTGGGACGTGAGATATCAGCGATAACTGTCAAAGTCCCGGGGAGTCATACGGTTTCCTCATCTCTGAATCCGATTAATTGGACGTTTTTATCGAGGCGGTTGGAGGGATGTAATAAAACACGCTTGGTAGATCTCTAATGAGCGAGGTGCAGAATGCTAATGGCCCTTTTCCCTTTCACTCTCATCCCTCAGGATCCGCCGAGCTGTCGCGGGGCTTCTCATACCTCTACCTTCATCTTCTTTCTATTGTCGTTGAAATGTCAAAGGGGCAAATTCCTCGGGTTTGTATTATCGAGAAATAACTAAGCATTTGGAAGTGGCGGTTCCTCCAAACCGTTTCTCCGTCCAGACGGAGTTCATGTATTAGGGGGTGTTAGATAGTCGATAGTTGAGACTATCGATAGTCTCGATACTATCGAACACCAACTATCGATAGTCTATCGACGTCGCCTTTGCTCGGCATATAATTACGTATTATCCACCTACCTAGTATGTTTTAGGGCTTACTCAGCAAGCCTTGCTGTGGGCAAACATGGTAAAATTTACTATTTAATTTCCCCTCACGCACATCTTTATCAAAATAATCCCATACATCAGATTCGGGAGGCATAATTAAAGAAAAATTCGTCTCTTGAAAGAGCCCAAATTATAGAACGCACTGAATGTCATCTGACTAATATTGAAAATAAGGAGAAAGGAATAGGCGTAGTTGCTAGTGACTGGGGAGATGAATTCAACGAAATTCAATCCCAGCAGCTATTTCTTTCAAGTTCTTAATATAGAGGGGGATTCATAGAAGTCGTGTGTGTGTGTTGAGCAAACAGCTTCGAGCACAACACAAAAGAGCAGATCAGGGTATTAGGAACCACCTGACTCAGTTTGACAAATGTGAAAATAGAACAATAAAAGGAAAAACCCCAATTCAACGAAATTCAATCACACGAAGAGCCTTCAGGTTATCTTTTTCTAGTCCTTACTAAGAACAAGAACTTCTTACAAACCTCTTCTTAGAATGAGGGGTGTGCTAGGTAGTGGTAAGTGGTAGTAGGCAGTACCTGTACCCTTCCCGTTTCGAGAAATTCTAAAGTTGAAATTTCAAAAACTATCGAACAAAACTATCAATAGAAAAAAACTATCGATAGGGCTATCGATAGGAGGGTACTATCGATCAATCGATAGTACTATCTAACTATCTAACACCCCTATGTATTAGAACGGCCAACCCCAACATTGATTCCAGGGGAGCGAACACAAAACCATAAACCACGGTCATCCCATAGCTGTATGAAAACTAGCTCCTCACCAAGCCGCTCCATTTTCAGTTCCCAAAGTCTTCAATTGGAATGTCAGAATCTCCGGTAACCTAGGTCCGTTACCAAACCCAAACATTTTGGTTATCGACCATGTCGTCCTGAGCTGTTTCTCGTTTCCGTAGTTTTCGAAACCCCTCCAATTAGCATTTAATGTTTAATTTTATGTAGACAGCATGTCACTCGACTGTGATGTGACAACAACCTGCCCCTAAGAGTATAATAATCCTAAATTCCTGCATAATTCTTCATATCATCTAGTGGTTCACAAACATGACATTGTCGCTTTCGATGGTAGGTATGGTAAAATTATTAAATTAAATTAGTATAGAAGCTAGGATTTTTTTGAAAAATAGTACGGAATCTACGGCTGAAGAAACATCTTCGATTAGAATTCCTTATTATGGGAACATTTCAGATAGAATTGATAAAATATCAACTTCGAAAGAGTTTAATGTGAGGTGTGAGTATACATTTAAAAATAATCTCAACTCTTTATGAGGATAAGGATAATATGCAGGATCAAAGTGGGGTATATAAATTGAAATATTCTTGCGGGTTCTACTATAGTTCCCAAACTCGTAGGAAGTTCAGGGAAAGGAACGAGAAAAAGGTTTTAGCGATAGTGAACGAGATTCAGCTTTTGCACGTCACTTGAAAGAATAAGATCATATTTTCAATTTTGATCTTGCAGACATGCAATTTATTAAGTTCCCTCATTTTCCAAGACAGGAAGCATGTTTTGAGTAGTTTTGATTATCAAGAGTGACAGGTTAGGCAAATCTTGCAAAAGTTTGCTACACGGGAAAATTGTGGCGCGATACCAATAGAACAGCAACGGGCAATTGTAACATTATCATGACGCTCCCCAGGCCCCGGATCTGCTGAGTGGCTCCTGAAGCTAATTACAATGCTATCCACACTATGGAGCTGTAATTTGGTGTTAAGCCTCCTTAGGACTTACACTTGAAGCAGAATAGGCCCAGAGTCAGCTGTGTGGCTCCTGGAGTAATGTCGGTGCTATTCACTCTAGGAAGCTGTAATTTGGTATGTAGCCTCCTTAGGACTTTAACTTGACTCTCCCCAGTAAGCGCTGCGAACTATTGTAGAGTGCGTCCTACTTGAAGTGTAAGTCCTAAGAAGGCCTACACCTTACACTTCACAGATTGAATAGTCTGGAAAATTTCTGAAAATCACTCAGAAAATTATAGAGTGGCCCCTACATTATATTCAACTCAGCTGATTCGGGGCCCGGGCATCGTCAAGTTGAAGTCCGAATATTACAGCTTCATAGTCTGAACGCGTAGACATTAGCTTTAGGAGCCACTCAGCTGATCCTGGCTCTATGCTGCTTAAAGGAGGCTACATGCCAAATTTCAAGTATCTAGCACCGTCGGGTGAGGGGTTCCTGCCAGCATAACGGACGGTTTCAGCCAGTTAGGTGAAAGCTAAAACATGTTCCATGTTAAAAACATCATGAGTAACTTCGTCTGGATGATCTGTTTTTAACTTTTTAAATAATCAATTTGACTTGGAATGGAGCTAACGGCTTTGGAAACTGACAACTCAGATATCAATATACGTAATAATCTACAGGTAGCCAGACATCTTACAGTATTATACTTAATACTTAATACTACTTAATACTTAATATTATTAAGTATTCTGATACTGTAAGATGTCTGGCTACCTGTAGATTATTACGTATATTGATATCTGAGTTGTCAGTTTCCAAAGCCGTTAGCTCCATTCCAAGTCAAATTGATTATTTAAAAAGTTAAAAACAGATCATCCAGACGAAGTTACTCATGATGTTTTTAAGACGAAGTTACTCATTATGTTTTCGAAACATCTAAATAATAAGCATATTATGCTTATTATTTAGATGTTTCGAAATTTCTTTCTTCCTACCGGCGGAGAGCCGCGGTGACATAATGATTCGCGGCGAGCAATCTTATCGGCAAGGGGATGAAAGAAGATATAACTCATGTCTACGCATTGTGAGCGCGGAGATGTTTGTACAGACACCTAACTTGGCCTCTAAAGGCCGGTTTATCGCCTGATCAATGTTTGTATTGACAACAGAATCATTAACTCTCCCAGAGGGGCGCACTAATGGGAGCCAGGATTTGCAACGCAGGGGTTCGAAAATTGATCGCCGGTAAGATTGAGCTCGTCGGTTCCATGAAAAATCTTGTTGGATGACTTAAGTTAGTATCGTAAATGTGTACGTTATTACACACATCTTTATTTCATTATAGTAAGACTAAACTATTGTAGGTGAAACTGTAGCTTTAGCAGAAGGTGGAACACCAGAGTCAATTCAACTGTCAAGATATGAAGAAATTTGTAGCTACTGCTTTGTAGATTCTAAGTACCATCTTGAAGTGGTTCGACGTGTTATTCTTGAACACGAGATTGTGATCATGGCTGTTACGCGAGAAAAAAATTGACAAGATCATTGAATAAAACAATGAACAAGATTTATATGAACAACGTAACTGTCGCACTTGTACACAATCAATCATTATCTAATCGCCGTACTCTTGATATAAGAAACAGTGTGATGTGATCAATCAGAGTGCAATTCGAAAACAGGGACCGTAAAATGTAAGAATTGCTTTCAGTGTTCTGAGCGCGTTCATGATGTTTCGAGCCTTCGCAGTTTTGGTGTTTAGCACGGTCGTGGTAGGCAACGATGGAGCGACATTCGACCTGAACCTAACTCCAAACTGCGTGGTAACGAATGATGCGATCGACCGGCATTTGAGTGATTCAAACGCAGACGTAAAGGACCAAGGAGGCGACAGCTTTTGGGCGGATTACTACGGATTCGAACAAGATGTAAATCTACACGTTTGGGGTCATAAGCTACCGGCGAAAGTATCGTTTTCAGTTTCCAACGGAACTCTGAACAATCTGAATACGTTGACTCGCGTCGGGGACTCTTTAGATTGCTCGACTCCAATCTCCAGATCCGTCGAAGGTAAATACACGTACGGGAGTGGGTTGAATTTGACGTACGATTATCTGACGGTGAAATTCCTGTTTTGGGAAGTGAAAGGCAGTTTGACGTACAAGCCCCAGCTCGTCGTTCATTTAGCGTTTTTCAATGGATCTATCAACTGTCGGTTGGAATCTTTCGAGGTTGTTAGCAGCGAACCAAATGACTTCATCGTCTCTACGGACAATTCGTGGGTTGGTTGGCTAGTAGGGAAAATTACACGAAATGCTCTTCTACATGGAGACACGACGCCTCTGGACTCAGTTGTCTTGAAGTACGCTAGAGGTTTTATAGATTCGTCGTTCAGGGAAGCATGGTGCCATTTATATTCACCTGACATAAGAAATTAAACTATTATAAAATAGAATTTTATTAGAATTTGAATAAACATAATTTATTGAAATTTATGGGTAACTCTCGCACTGCGTTCATATATTATTTACCTAATCAATTTCTAGTTTATAATTTTTAATAATGAACCAAAGGAATCGAAGTATATAATATATTATAATGTAATTCGAATAATAGGAATCATGAGGAACAATTTAGTGTGTGTGCTCGAGTGGGTGACCAGATAAATTTTGTTACATTTTACCTCATTATTCAAATTCAAATTATATTGAGTGGCTATGGGAATTACAAGGGTATTGTGCGCAGAACGGTGATATTTTCACCATTTTGATGATGTTTGCATTGTCTATTTCATTCTGAATTTACCTACCTATATGAAGTAGGGTACGTTTGAAAGTGTTTTCCCGTTTTCTGTCCGACGGGTATTCTTTCATGTGGAGTGTGGTTCAATACAATGCCCATCCAAACATAATAGGTAGAACATGTTAACTAGTGTACGCTGACAGTCAGAACAGCCCGGTTGTCTAAGAGAAAAATATTAGGATATTGGTTTATTCATACCTATAACTAAGTCATTAAACCAAAGTTCTAATTTTTCACTAGATGACCCATTTGCCCATATTGGGAATTTTATGTATGGTCATATCACATATTTCTGTAGTTACGCACCGGCATGACACATACACATAATGACCAATTAACAATTGTGGTGAAATTGACGTAATTCACATGATAATGTGATTTGATGTCATTTGATCGTCAAACAAGGTTATTAAATTCACCACCTATGGTGGTTACATAAGGGTTACATAAGACAGCTCAAATGACCTACTTAACTCCGTGAAAATCTCTCAAGAACTAGAGGAAAGGACTTATCATAATTTTAGTTTCGATAATGCGAATAACGGAGTTATCTAATAGAGAGCAATCAATTTATAAAGACGCCAGACGAGATTAACGTAATGACATCTGTTGAGGAGCAAAATACGTGCGAGTATCGGTTCTACATCTAGAAACGACGGAAGAACACACACCGTCAACGTGGAAATAATTGATGAAGGTGCTACAGCCCTCTAAAGATATTCATCCAATCAGGGTAATCACCTTATGCAATTGATAGGGCACTTGGGCCCATGTACGGGTATCAGCTACTTTCTCCTTCTCGGGGTTACGTGTGTGATGGTGGGTCCACCTGATTCACGACTCCGAGATGAAGATTCGTTAACATTCCACCGCCACACTGTTTCATAGATTCGAGTTACTAGTGAAACTGAATGATTGTTTTTTGCCAACATAAGAAGATCTTCATGTACCGTTGTACGGAAAAAAGGGAAGGGAAAGTCGATTACTAGAGCTTTGTCGCCTTGGGAATCACATTTCAGCCGTGAAATATCAAAGAGAAACCCTATTTACACTATTTACAGCTATTTACTATTCATGGCGATAGTAGCGTGAAATCTCAATGAATACAAGTTTATTTTTGATATAACGAAACGACCTTTTCGTGCCGATACACAATTACCTGAATACTTTCAATACCGGACGCCTTCCATTTACATACATTATCGAATAATACATATATTAGGATATTTTGGCAGTTGGTTGACTAGTGGGTGATGTAAATTGTTGGGTGTGGAATGACCAAGTCTAGTCGTAGTTTTTATGTTTCTTTATTCCCGACGTTTCGGCACCTGAATTGTGCCCTAATCATGGGAAGAAATCTACAGACATAACAAGGAAACAAAGTTAGGATAGAACTAGGTAGGTAGCTAAAGTTATGGTTATGTACGAACAATGATGACAAGTTTTGTAGGTAGCTACTTACATTACGATCAGGCGTTCAAAAGCACTCACTTACACATAAACTTAGTTGTTATAATATAACAACTAAGTAACATATATAATATAACAAATATAATAACTATATAATTATTGTTATAATATAATATTTGTTATATTATAACTAATTAATATAACTATATTAAATATTAACTAATTAATATAACTATATTAAATATAACAACTATATAATTATTGTTATAATATAATATTTGTCATATTATGACAAATACTTGTTAGGAAAACGCCCAGAATGGGTGTGATAGTAATGATAAGAACAAAATGGTCGATTGGTAACAATGGTTGATAACAAATGGCTGAAACTAGCAATGCATCACGTCTACAACTGGTACCATTCATAATAATTATGAATGATACCAGTATGAATGATATAATTATTATAATAATATTCTCGTTTCAGATGCATTGCTAGTTTCAGCCATTTGTTATCAACCATTGTTACCAAACGACCATTTTGTTCTTATCATTACTATCACACCCATTCTGGGCGTTTTCCTAACAAGTATTTGTCATATAACAACTAAGTTTATGTGTAAGTGAGTGCTTTTGAACGCCTGATCGTAATGTAAGTAGCTATCTACATAACTTGTCATCATTGTTCGTACATAACCATAACTTTAGCTACCTACCTATTTCTATCCTAACTTTGTTTCCTTGTTATGTCTGTAGATTTCTTCCCATGATTAGGGCACAATTCAGGTGCCGAAACGTCGGGAATAAAGAAACATAAAAACTACGACTAGACTTGGTCATTCCACACCCAACAATTTATATTAGGATATATGGAACCGCCGGTGTCCAGGCGACAAATTCTCTATCCACCTTTCTGATACACTGTTGACCCTCCGACACACATGATCAGGGTTGAACCTCATCCGAAACACATTCTAATTTAATGTTTCCTAAAAATTTCGTACGAGGAACATCGAGCTAAAACAAATCCACCACATTCCAGAATGAACATGACCCGACAGTTTTCCCTGGTATTTCAGGGGAAGACTTCAAGATATTAACAAAAGTTATCACGCGTACACGAGACTGCATATTCCGTTAGGCCTGTCGGGCACCACCACGGCCCACTAAATATTTAAGGTGAAGAGCAGCAATTTATCATCATGTGGTTCATATTACGAGTTGTTCAGGAGTTCATATCACGTAGCCGAAAAGAGAAACGAATAAATATCCCCAGTATCTAAAGAATGCTTTTTATCTCGGCGTTTTTTAAAATAATAAAATCCAGAACCAGCCACCCGTAGCCTCAATCTCCGAGGTCTAGGTTGAATCACACTCTTAAATCTACGGGATCTAATCGAGCTAGAGTCTTTTGATCCAAAAACGCTATGGGCTCTTGGTTGGAAAGAGTTTTTTTTTTTCATTTCTGTTTTCAATTAACACCGAAGAAAGAACCTTCGCATTTACACATAAATAGGCAATAAAATATGGTCCGACCCGAGTGACTAATAGGTACCTTTTAATGAAGAAATTAATCACCTCTGCCTTTCTTTCTCTCCCACTGAGAGGAGGTCGGATCGTAGATGGAGGCTCTCGTGCGGAAACAATTATCTCAAAACACAAAATTCATAAAGGGAATCCGGCGGTTTGTTGGGCTCGGTTGGATTTACGGCTATCAACTAATCAAAAGTGCTCCGTACAACAAATGTGCACTTTGCCCGTGACGCTAACCACTGACTCAGGGGTGCCGTAGGGAGAACCATCATTTGCAATTCATATGATAAGTTTGGCGAGTTTGAATGTGAGGCTCCTCCAGTCATATCCACTGCGTTTAGAGCCTTTCGAGACATTTGGTAATCCAGAATGTTATAACTATACAGGGTGGATGGGGATCAGTGTGAAATTTTTTTTTTTTGGGTAAAACTACATCTAAAATAGAGTAGAATGCCGCCAGAGTGGGGGTCCTATCTCAATCCATTGGAAAGTTATGATTTTTTTAGTGTTTTCACGGTCAACTTCGACCTCACGTCAAGTGATAACTATCAAATGGATTGAGATAGGACCCCCACTCTGGCGGCATTCAACTCCATTTTCGATGTAGTTTTACTCAAAAATAAATTTCTCACTGATCCCCATCCACCCTGTATAACTCGTGAATTACTACGGATTTTTTTCAGTATTTTAATGATTAATTGAAGGAGAAATTATTCAAAATTGACTGCGGCCGTTCTCAGATCATCCACCGGGGGCCGATTACTATGGAATGTTCCCCAAGATACACCACAGACCACGGTTTGATAACATCAATTTATATAAATAATTCAACTTATAATTATAAAGACATACAAGCTCATGAACGAATAAGATTATGAATTGGTTTCAAACTCATTAGCTGTCTACTAACGTAGAGAAGACGAGGTTCGTGAAATTCGGGTGGACTACCTGCTCCCAGGGAACCAGCACCAAACCTTCTGATACATATGGGAAACCAAGGTACATAAGGGAAACTGCTTCTTGAGTTGATGACGGCTGCAGGTGCGGCGAACAGTGGAATGGCGAAAAAGCGGAAAAAATTCAATCTCGAGAACGGATTAACATAGAAACTTGGGGCTGGTCTCATTCGACTCAGAAAAAAACCATGAAGTTCAACTGTTTTTATTGAAATTCTGAAGAAAATTACAGAACTAATGAGAAAATAAAAGCCTGTTGGGAAGATAAAAATGTATGAAATTTTTGGAATAGGTATTTTAAGTATAATAATATTATAGTATATTATAATAATATAGTATATTATACTTTTGAATTTTTAATTGTGAGCAATATTATATTAAACTTAACATTGCTAACAATTAAAAATTCAAGGAAGCTTGAAAGACTTCGTGGAAATTTCGTTTACCCTAACTTTTTTTACCCAATTGGCTCAGAAAATGCATTGTGTTCTCTGAGCCAATTGGGTAAACAAGTTAGTGCAACAAAGGCATACTGTAATCCTTTCGTTTCATTGCGGTGTTATGATCGGATAGGCGGATAAAGGCAGATGATTTTTGTTCTGATTTCTACTCTAACACGTCTAGTTTGAAAAGCGACCTTCCACACCTCGGAGGAACCCGGAGCTTTTATTGTAATCTCAAATTATCAATGCTTATTTACAATTCGTAACATATAACGTTGTAAAGCGCTCTAATGTTTGTTTGTTTTTTGTGTGCTAAGTTTGACTAATGTGTGACTTAGTTGACAATCGTAGAGCAGGAAAAAAATGATGATTTTTCTTCTCCCTCTTTTATAATAATATATCACTTATTTAGAGTAGTGTGTAATTTGACCAAACTTCCATTATTCAGAGAGTGGGCCTAAATTAATGGGAATACCCTTGAAACAGGGGAAAAATCATGCTGTTCCTAGTTCCTGTAGCTTATAAAATAAGCTGTCTGTTCCACTTCAAGTGGCTGTCTAGGATTACTCCTAGGTACTTTATGGAGTTTACAGAGGACAGGACCCCACACAATGGTGCCGAAAAATTCGATTTTGAAAGCGCTGGTTTCGATTATCTAGTTTGTGATTCTCACACTATAATAATATTGAAGTGATTATCTAGTTTGTGATTCGGGAGGGGCGAAGGGGTGTGGTGTATGAAATAATAGTTGGCCACACAACTCGTATACTCTGGACCAAATCAACAGTACTCATCAATGAAGTCGTGTATTTTGAAGACTGAAATAATCTTGTATATTGGACTGTGCCCAATATGAGTTCATTTACCCACTGTTATTTAACGCAAAATCCAAGATCCAAAGGTATGATCAAACACTTTCATCAAATAACATCAATATTGTGTTCAAATATGACATACAAAGTTATCAAAAAGTACGAGACCGTTTCCAAAAAAAACTGCATTTTCCATTTCGGTGATCAAACTAACATCAGTTGAAAACAACCACTACACGACGGTTTGATAATTGAAATTACCTATGAAAGTTCACTTTAACCGATTGAAGCAGACAATTTCTAGGAATCCATCGCGTTTGATTCAGTTTGATGATGGAAACAGAGAATTTCTCAGAATGAAAATCCGTTGATTTCATTGATCCGTTGATTTCATTGATCCGTTGATTTCATAGTATCGGGGTCATAGCCGAAAAACGCCAAGTCGCGGTTTTAAATTCTTCGAATACAGTTATATTCGTGTGCATCTTTTATTGTTATCACATTGCGCGCCGAATTAGGAAGGTTTTATTGATACTTTGTGGCCGATTTCGAGGGAATTTTCCAAAAAAGAAGAAGGAACGGGGGTTGAGACCCGCTTAGTTCAAAACCTCGACACACACTGCCTAGACACTCATTTTGCCCTTGAAACGCGGACATGTCCGAGAAAATCCGGACGCATGACCGCGCTACATTGAACGTTAAAATGGATCTACATAATCACGAATGGTTTCTCAGGCAGTCAAAAATCCCCATGCGAATCCCCAAACAACATTTTAGTAATAGGATAAAGATTCTCACTGAGGAAGAAGTTCCCCCATTGAGTTCCAACAGAAGTGTAGACCATCCGTCTCGTTACAGATGAGCGCTTTTTCAATCCTACAGCCTGCCACCTTAACCCTGGGAGGTAAAACTCGAACAGCAAGGCTCCAGAGGGAATCCAAGACAACTGGTTTATAACGGACTGAACTCACTTTTTACAAAAACTGTTCTGCAATTAAATGGGGAAAAAATAATTAACTTTTTGGAGGGAGGAGAACGAGGGGGAAGAAGGGAATCTAATATTCTATTGGGAGGCTGAAAAGAGCTAACGGACGCCAGTTCTGTTGCGGTGCGCGGATGAAATTAATTTATACATATCTAACGAGCAGGAGGCGATAGCTAGACGTCTGCAGAGCTGAAGACGTCTGCAAGGCGTCAAACTCTTCAACTTCTTTGCCTAATTTGCTGCCCGGCCTTTCACGAGACGTTGAGCGTTATTAAGCCAGAAGAGAAAATAACTATAATAATGTTGTTGGAGGTTAAAATCAATTTTCATCAGAGTGAGAGGTGAAAGAGTGTGAATCGGACTCAGAAGCGAAAAATCGGGAAATACTCGTATTGGAATAATTACTGAGAAATACAATCGAAACTGAATACAAGGAATTCGAATGGGAACAATGTTATAGTTTATAGCCCCCTTTCTTTCCCATCAATGTATTGGAAACAATTATATTTTCCAAAATTAATTCTGTTCTCAAATTAAATTTGGTTATGTGAAACCGTCCCGTCAAGATTACTTTGTAGAGCTTGAACGAAGATAATTGTTACGTTCATACAAGTTCAAGTGGTGTCATAACCAACTTGATGTGTGTAATAAAGGTCCAAAATCGGTACAAGCTCGTATTTATTTTGGAGCGGTCCATACTGGTGTCAACAATGTGAAGAGTATTTATATAGGGTTTTATAGGTGTGTATTACTGGAAATACCCTGTACGTTCAAGTTGCCATATAAAATAAATGAGTAAAGTACATACAATCTCCAAGACCCAACATCATGTTAGCATCAGCATGTCAATTGCTGAATAGAACATCCTGGGAGTCCTATGAATTGGGACCTAAAGATTTTAAGATGAGCTATGACAGATGGAGCTTATTCGGTTAAATAGAAAACCTTGTCATGGAGGTTATCGAACCTATTACTAACTTCTTCACTATTATTAATAAGTTTTGATTGAGAACGCATGATATTTTAGCTCAACATTTTTTTTACAAAGCAAAGTTTACGTAGAAAATTACAATACATTACCCCATTTCAAGGCGAATACCGGTGTGGAATAAAGGGAAGTCATAGTTTATTATTCTAGTTTGTGAAGAATTACGTAAAAGGTACCGATTATTATACAATTGTTGTACCTATGAGAATGATTACGAGATTGGAAGTACAGAAATAAAGTTTGAAAGAAAATTCAACTTCTACTCCTGAATATTTCGTCCACTGTTTGTCGGACCTGTTCCACTATCCAATCCTTTCAGAGGCATTGGTCTAACTACGCTCTAACTATGATGTAGTGGACGTATTTGGTAGATGTTGATAGATTGAATGGTGGGAGGGGGGGTACTAATTACACGTTGAATAATGCGGAAAAGTATGCAAGATTTTATGAAGAGCCGTCCAACATTTAGTGCGCAGAATTCGGTGTATGGTTGCTCGGTTTGGGTCTACCAATGTTAGAGATTATATTACGGATTGCCCCTGGGCTTAATGAATCAGTTTTGCTACGTTATTCCCAACTAACATCCTGATTTTATTCATAAGATAAATTAGTTAACTCAGCTTCGTTACTATCTAGTGTTGCGCGAGTGCGAGTGCGAGATTCTCATCGTTACATTATCTGAAGTATTTTTCGTCAACAACACGATCGTCAAACACGTTAAAAAGGAAACCCTAATTCGAACACAATATTAAATATTTTTCTCTGTGAATCTTCAGGGTGCCTGAAATCACTTGCGATCTTGAATCAACTGTGAACATATTATATGTTATGAACATAATATGTGAACATACCGTATTATGAAGCAAAGCAGTAAACTGCAGATTTTGTGCTGAAATCCTCTTAGAACCGAAATCCTTTAATTTTCCAACTCCTAATGCTAAGCCGTAGAACAACACGCGAGACAATTTATCGGTTCTTGCTCAATTTCATGAGACATAGAGAATTATGTAGGTTCTAAATCATCAATCACCACATGGTGATGTTGACACCTCCTCGTGGAATCTTGTGAAAACCAAACAATCCAGGGCTGTCATGTTGGGTGTGGGGATGTAATCATTTTGAAGATACGACGATACTATAATATCCAACTACCATACAAAAATACACTCGTTAGGGGAAAACGTTGTTGAGCAAGTTGATAAGCAAATAAATACGATTAACTCAAGGAAGACATGCATGGTCGGCATAACGCGTGGTGTATCACATAACCCTTTTCCTTCGAAAGGAATGATTAGAGGGTTATTTTTTCTTCAAAAGCGAGACACCAACTTATAATCAGTTAGACAGCCAGTGGATATCTGCTCGTAATTGCACGAAAGGTTACAGAGCGGGACGGCTTAATGGCACGATCCCCGCTGCACCCGATATAAAAAATTCAAATCGTCTTGCACGGACGGATTCTGCAAGAAGTAGGGTAGTAAAAGTCGTTACGCCATATTTGAGGGAATCGAGGTTTCATGTACACAAGGAGACAAGATGAAAACTTTCTCTTAGATTTCCGTGCACTCGGAGACAAGTTAAGAAGATCTCACCACCTGATTTATTCCACACTGAAGTCCCTTTGACTAATTAACAGGTCTACGCTCGCCATCTCACGATCTAACTGGCGGGCGGTTCTTGTTTTTTGCCACCGGGGGTACCTGAAGCAATCAGGAGTTGTCAAGAAGACTCCTTGACTTCCCCAGTCTTCTACTTCCATTTTCCCTTTTCACAATGGGGCTTCTTCACCCCATTAGCAAAAGGCGTGGACAAAGCCTCTGTACTGTCTGTTCATCAACCTTTGTGACCCCAAACATTGTCCTGGAACGGGTTCGACGCTGGCCGTCCAATTATTTCCGTACCGAAGGACGTCTTTGAAGTTAATAGTAGAAAAATATTCCTCCTTGAAACTCCCTCCCAGCTCAAGACCAGCAGCTATTATTTAACAAACTGTAACAATTGACCTTTGAATGATTTACTGCCCATTTGTTTAATGTTACCGACCTGCTGATAAAAATGAAGAGAAATTAGTTTCAATTAATCAAGGGTGAATCAACTAGGTACCAGTTTATCAAAATTTTCAAGAACAAGTTACCTATGTACACAACATAATATATTATACATTGTACACTGCAATACATTGTCTTCAAGATTGTATTAGATTGGGTTGAAATCAAATTACTAATAATTTGCATCTTGGAGTAATTAAATTTGCACAGAACACAAGGAAATATTCTTTAAACCATAAGCCAGCAAGTTCTTCGTTATGTAATAACATTTCACTGTATTTATATCTTCGCAAGTAGTTAGTAAAGATCGTCCATTTACACTGAAAAGTGATACCTACATCCAAATTTGGTGAAAATAAATGTATTAAACCACGTGTAATAAACGATAGTACGGACTGTCGTTGGAGAATATTCTAGTTAGTCAGTGAAATTTAACTTCCTGAATTGAAGAGAACGGAAAACCCTTGACAGCTGGAGGAACAAAGCATGAGATACTGTGCTGAACGTGGAGGGAGCCCTTGAATTTCCGTCACAGCACTTTCTAATCTCACGGAACCAAAGAAACATCCTGTGTCAGAGAGCTTTCCGACAAAACAGGTCAAATGATCGGACGACGGTATGCAGCCTAGCAGAGCGTCTGACAGAAGGGACCCCGAACAGGATAAATATACGTGTGATTTATATCCACCGTGCCCGAACTGACAGCTTCTTCGTGATCAGATAGCCAAGAAACCCCGGGCAGGGCATAGAGGAACTGATGTAGGGATCAGCGTACGGATCGGGCGTCTTCACAAAGTTCAGGTGAGCCCCTTGTCCAGTGAATCAGTTTGGAGAGGCCTAATATTAATTATGTGTCAATCCTTTGACGGGAAAACGCCTGGGACGAGGATGTTCCTAGAGCTTTTAATTAGTCTGTCTGAACGGATGCCTTAATCCATTAGATCGGGGTCTGAGAGGGTTTCGGAAGGTCAAGCCTTGCCAAAGCACTGGGTCACGACTGCAGACGGCCTGATAAGGAGTCTACCGGAATTTTCGATGCGGTCATACGCTCCAGGGCGAGTTTGGAGTGAGAACACACACGAATAAGATGGATGGGCCCGAAGAACACAAGGGAAAGGTGAATATAGCGATTAATAACGGTAGAACAGTCACACAAATTCAATAATTTCGAGGTAAGAATAAAAATGAAGTTACAAGTTATTTTAAAACGACAAAACTTCTCTCCTGCCTATGACAAAAAGTCCACCTTGACCTTTAACACTAGAAATCCAAAACATTGATCATCATAATAGGTACAGAAAATAACACTTCTCCATCATTTGACTCAAATCACCAAAAAAGGGTGTTTTGACTGCCAATATCATAGCAATAGTTCAAACTTTATTTGAAACGACCAGAATTCTATTCTCGTCCCTCTCGCAAGACCTGTTTTTTTCGAGAAAAACCCCATTAACGACAAATTTTTCCAATGACACATTTCCTAGGTTAATTAATTGCAATATTGAGATTGAAACAAAAAGTTAAAAAGGTGAGCGAATTTTGTTACTAATCTATTGAAAAAAGCCACTAGGTATGAATAATTGAAAAAATTCAAGTGTATGGAATAATTGTAGGGGCCAATATCTAACAAGTCGAATGAATACGCTACTCTAGAAAAGCGCGTTCACGCTCTATAATATATTATAATATAATATATTATGTACATTATTAATGTACATTAAGACGTCTTATTACACGCCCACGGCAAATTTGGTTTCTGTAGAGCAAAAAACCTGAGGTTAGAAAACCATGGCTTTACATTCCCTGCATGTGAAAACCACCGAACGATTGATCTTCCTAAAACAGAACATAACACTTCTCTGTCATAATATTTGTCATAACACTTCTCTGTCATTTGTTTAGTTTTTTCAAAAAAACTAAACAAACAAAAAATTGATTCTTTTTAATGTTATGTCTCATAGAATGTATTGGTTAGATTGACAAAACATGTGACCATAAGGTTTGTGACATATGTAAATGTTACGAGGAATAGCATGTAGAATATAAACCTGTCTAATTCAGACTATCCGCCCATGTTCGATCCTATCGTCCTTTGGGCCTCAACTTTCCCTGAATACTGAGTGTGTATTCCATTGAGTTGATTAAATAATCTTGACTCAACGAGAAAACTGTTGTAAAGGTTCAAGGGAGTGAGTAGGTAATGAATTTATAATTTTATCGAACAGGAATGTTTAAGTGAACCAGTTTAAAATTTCTCTTAGAACGCCTCTTGTGGAAACGGTCATGTCATGTCGCGACCTGAGATGAAAATGAATTTACAACGAGTGGGGGATCCCAGACTTCGATTATCTCAGCGACGAGGTCCCACGATCAGGTAATTGGAATATTGTTCGCCTCGCGATCCAACGTCGATCACCTCAAGTGATTGCATCTTGGTTTTAGATTTATTGATATGTTCGTATCAGGCCTTACACTTTCCAACGCTTTCTAATGATATTTCCAACCCTACACCTCGGATATTTGTTCAATTCAGTGAAACGCCACAGTATCCGCATTTCTCCGTTCATATTAATTGCACTATCCACGCAATACTATCGTTATTATCCCTGTACCAGACTTATGTAATTTGCCCACTTTTATCGGAAATTCAATGGTTTAACGACAAGTATATTTTTTACGGCTGTATATTTTATCCAACTATGGATTGACTGCTGGGGGATAATCCTTACAAGGGCTGATTAAATCAATGGTCGAATAGAGAAATGGCGTATTTAAAATTTGTTAGGGCGTGTAAAATGCTAACATCGTAGTTTCAGCTCATTCGAGTCGTAGTTAAGCAGCCTGGAAGAATCCGGTTAAACTACAGTGCCGTTATACCCCGGTTAACCCCAAGTTATCTCAGATTATTTCAAGTTTGTTAGGGCATGTGGTGATAGAGCGTGTTAGAGCATGTTTTGAGGTAATAACACCAACAATAACAGAACCACGGCCATTCAGTGAGTTCCACGCGATATAAATACCCTGAGTGGCGCCACCGCTGTTTAATGAACTACCCTACGCAATTAAAACTGCTAAAACGTTTCAACTGAACAACGTAGCAAGAATGATTCGGAAAACTAATCTAATTAACAGCACAGCATTACATACATTATTACGTCACCTCTTGACCCTGTTCCAGAACCCCCATTTTATATAATACTATTATTTAATTTTATTTAATAATGTACCAATACATAGGTAAAGGTATAGAGTTTGAATCCATGTACGAAAATTAACGCTCAATCGAATGGAAACACCATCTTTTTCGAAGCTCTTATAAGTTTGAGATTGAATGCTCAAAATAGAACAAAAAACGAGCGGCGGCATTTTGCCGCTACGCGAGCACTAACGTGACTCAAAAATGCACGAGCACTGAAGGGTTAAACTTTAGAAACTCTCTCTTAGTTAAAATAAGTGAGAAAGTGAATTTCAGAACACGATCAAGGAATACATATTACGTATACCTTGATCGTGTTATTTTATGCCATATTATGGCAGAACGCTTGATCTGCAATATTATGGCAGAAGAGTCCCGAGTAACGGGGTTATAACGTTTGTTATAGTGAAGTATTATACCAAGCACAATTTGTGAATGGCCTAAAAATATATGTACAGAGCTGTGCAAATACAGTTTAAATAAAAATGTAGGTGCTTAATCTCTATAATATAATAGGTCAAAATCGTAGCTGAAGCTAATTTGGCCAACATTATTCAGCATGGAAAAATCCGGTTAAACTACAGCGCCGGTATACCTCAGAGTTTAACAAGTTAACCTAAATGTTAGTCTCCACATTATGTAAACATCAGCTGCATCGGAAATCCTCTGTAAGTGGCTTAGGGGTCGTCCCGCCGGGAGGGTCAAGGTGGAAATTCGGTGGGAAAGGGAAGCTTCACAAATGTGTGAGAGAGAATTAACCAACTTTCGGGGAAACCTTTGGGTTTCCACCGTCCGGCCACGCCCTCGTGGAAACACGAAAATAATTGGATTGATTTCTGCGGATCTCATCACTCATACGTTGAAACGTCGGATCAGACCCGGAGCCACTCACGATGATTTTTTCGACCCTCTTTCCTTCATCGAGTGAGCTTTAGAGTGCGATCGTACGGCTTCTGCTGTATCTAAGCTATGAATACTGTTAACACATTCAAACCGACGTGATGCAAATCCGCGTTATCCTTCCCAAGCCAAAAGACCTGCAAGAACCTTGTCATCGTTTGATGCCGGACGGTCTGTCTGACGGATTGTCTCCCAACTCCCAGAAAATCCTCGTTGGATTATGTTGGATAAAAGGGCAAAGTTCGTTTTTTAATCCCCCTCCACAAATTACTCAATTGAATTTAGATTTTTAAGATAGTCATGGAAAAATTCGTGAAAAAAGTAATACCTATGTCACAATAAAATCAAGATGGTCACGGTGCAACCTTATTTGAATTTCCAGATTCCATGTTAGAAGATCCAAGTGTCTATGCATAGAATCATAATTTTCATTATAGTCGCTGTGTTCCCACATCTCTATAACAAGAGAAAAATGTGAAAAAATCAATTCCGGTGTTCTGGAATTTTCCTGGTCCGAACCGATCCGAGTTGAATGTGTTAAACACACAGTGTATCCGTGAAACTACGTGAAGAACGACGTGGTGTACCAGTAATCCGCCTTCCTCGACCAAATGAGATAACCCCCGAGCCTCCCGCAGCGCATGTTCTATTGAATAGTTGTGTGAACCTTCAAGTCAACAGCAGGTAGTTATCGCTCAAATAACTCCCGTAAGAATTGATACTACCTCGTTATTTGTACCTCTTCAAACGAACATGTCCTGCGTCCTACGAGCACCGCTGCAGTGAAATTACTATACGATTTCATAATATATTATGCGACTGTCTATCTAACCAGGATCCAGGAAGAGAGTTTGTGTAGGTGTTTATAACAACCACATCTAACAAAGATTCTACATTTTTTGAAAAACACTTCTCAGATAGGACATACATAAATTACCATAGAACGAATGTAGGGATATTATTCAATCCCAAGTAGGTAATGTGTAAACGATGGAAATGTGGCTTCGTGCATCTGCGTGAAAATTCCCATGTAAAGTTGCGTGAGTTGGAGCCTACGCACGGGGTCCGGAATCGATGGGAAGGGAAGCGGGCTATGGCAGAAAGGATTACGGCTGGGGAATAAACTCAAGTAGGGTCTCTACTGCTTCAATTCAGCTCGGAAAATTACTCGGGGCCACCGTCGGATCATGATAGAACCCCCGAAAATTCTCCTTTGCAAAGGCAACAAACCGATTCCTGAATGGAGAGATTTCTTCAGAGACCAAGAGGTAGAAATTATAATCCGAAAAGAAAAACTCAGCAAATTCTTGACACAACGGTTTATTGAGCAGATCACTCTAATGACCCTAATCTAATTCACAAAATGATGGATAAAACTCTAGCTCATCATCCAAATTTTAATTAAACAATGAGGTATTGCTTAAAAAATAGTACAAAATAATAAATTCTAAAATACTAAATCCTAAATCATGGTGAGACGCGTCCGAACCCGTGAACCAAATTTCTCAATTTTTGCTCAACGTTAACTAGGCAAAGTGGTGCATGGACAGTTTTTTAAATTTGATTTTCGTAATCGACGTATCTCGAAACGTAAACCCTCAAATCTTGAGTGTGGTGGTGGGGGGTAATTTTTTCTTTCTTGGGCCATTCCAAATCGATTCCATTTAAAAGATGTCAGGCTGATGCTCAAATACGTTTTATTCTCGTTTCAAATTTGGTACTTCAAAAATAACAAAATAAGGTTCGGACTCAATGAGCGAATTTTCAAAGTCATCTACTCCTTGACCATTTTACCGACCATTATTTATTGTAAGTGAACGACATAATCGAACAATGCGCCCAAAATCTAGCTCTTCTGCGGTTTATATTAAATAAAATCACGACAATAGTACGTTAGAGAATGTGTTTGCTAGGTTAACGTTGATTTTATGGCATTTTTGGTCTAACTTTTGGGTGATATAAAAGTAATGGTTACGACCTTATTGAAGGGTTTGATAATTAGGAGGATAAAATAAGTGGATGTAGAACGCACATACCTAGGAAGAACTGAGGTTTGTGTTCTGATGGTCCAATCCTGCTGTGATCTATCTCGTAGTATGCCACACCATAGCACCAGTAGGTCACACCCGAGGGAATTTACCGAAGACACTGGCGAAGACCGTGCTAGTGGGTTTGAGCAGGAGAAATGAGAACTGTACAACAGGAAAGGGTTTCCTGGAAAACACGTTAGTACTTGATAAGGCCGGACGTTGGGATCGTCGCCTCTTGAATACCTCCTTCCGATTGGACGATCTCCCTTTGACGTCATAAGTTGACATCGATGCAGACTTTGCTTTGCTTTGGCTTTGCTGAAGGGGGTTTGCTTTTCAGGAACATTCATGCCCCTTTGCCGCTCTCAAGAATCGCAGTTCCTAGAAATCCATGGGACTATAAGAAAGGGAGTTTCGGGTATTCTATAGATAGAAGACAGGTAGAAAAACTCCACATCACACAGTCATTTTCGAAGACATAACTGGTTTTCTGTAAACGGCGACGTTTGAACATCTCATTCAAATATGAAACAATACGAAAGGGATTTCTGGATATTCTACAAGGCAGTTAGAAACACTCCACAGTCGTGCAGAATTTTCGAAGGAACAACTGGTTTTATGTAAAATGACGTTGTGATGTTTAGAACATCTCATTCAAATATGGGCAAACTTTTGTTATCGTTTACGGCATCTTACCCCTCCACCTATAAGTTTCTGGAAATTCATTTTCGGCCTAGGTACGTTTTTGCAACTTGAAGTAAAAGATTAAAACAGGAGCAGTTTTACGCAAAGTAAAATTTGGGTCAGAAGGGGGAACCAAAAATGGTTTGAATACCAGAAGATTATTGGATATCTCGGTCAGAATTGCGATACCTATCTTATTCCGTTTCAGATTAAAGCAGATGAAACGTGAAGAACTTCTCAAGTAACAAACATGTTTCTTCATCTTCAAAGTGCTCCAGAATTGGACTCTCAGAATCGCCATTCTGACTTCGTCGCATTCAGCGCCAAAAAAACCATTTTAAATGAGGTGTCACTTGTCAGACAGTTTCCTTTCTGTAATTTATGGAGATAACGACTTTTGCTAGATCTGGGAACCTAATAGCACTGCAAACCTGACGTAAGATTAAAACATGATAGTGATATTCCAAGTGGTACCTAGCTAAGAACAATGTGGTAAGCGGAACGCCGTAGACGACTAATGTAATAGTTGTATTTAATAGCTACCACTTAGAGTATCACTCTCATGTTTTAATCTTACGTCAGGTTTGCAGAAAAATATATTTTATTAATACTGCTTGAAACATGATCCAGAGTGTGAGGTAATTGGTGATTAGTACTTGCCCTTCATGGTGAAGAGTTATAAAATGAAGATAATCTATTTAGTACCTAATATATTTGTACCCGATCCTCCGCTGCATCGTGCAAATGCCATTGACCACCGATTGTGTCTGCCTACAGTCCACAAAGCAGAGGAAATGGTGTGGGCGAAGGGAACAATTTCCCACGTTGTGTTCGGAGAGCAAACAAACTTTTCATCGTAGGTGCTCACTTCCTGTAAACGATACGAGCTGGTTGTAAAAACCTCTATCAGATCGACGAAACTCATCTGCGGAATACTACAAATTTGATAGTTGCATGTTTGAATCCATCACAGTCTTCTGAACGGGTTTGCCGACTGAGGCCGTCCATCCAACTTGAGCTTCCTAATGCTTGTTCCTATTTTCACAATAAGAACGTTAATGTAACGGAGTACATCCACCCTGTCACCACCTGTACATAATACCGGATTCTTTAACTTCGGATAGGTGCCGGAGAGGGTGATCATCGATCATATTCCATCAACTGGAGTCGCTGCAGTCACATCATTGGACAATGATTTACCGACAATTCTCCTGCCAAGTGGGAGCGCATTATTTTCCCTTCACATTGTGTGAGTGATAATACGTCACAACTCGAACAAAGTGCAAATCAAATATCTTGAACCCATTGCAATCGCATAAATCTTTCAACAATTCGTCAATTCAACGAAAATCCTATACGAAAATTCAATTCCGAACGAAACAAAGATTTGTAGGAAATTTCATGCTGAATAAAAAAGTTTCAGTCTACATGGGTCCGCAACAGAGGTCTGCTATGAAAAACGCGAGGTATTGATTGTCATTATTGCCTGGGTTAATTAAAAGCTTTAAACGTTATACAGAATCTCTGCATGCATTTTTCCACGTATTACATTTTGTTTTACCATGAGGAACTAATGAAGGTTATGTAACCGAAAACGGTGCTTATGAATATAACACATTTCCAGCCCAACATGTCAGTTTTCTAGTTCTGGAAAAATCACAATTTATATCTGGTTCTGATAAGAAAACTGGACTGGAAAACTGACATATTGGGCTGGAAATGTGTTATATTTATAAGCACCGTTTTCAGACATATAACCGTCATTAGTTCCTCAGGGTAAAAACAAGGTGTAGTACGTGGAAAAATACAATTATCGGCCGAATTGTTCGGTTGATCAATAATCATATTTATGTATCGAAGCAGTAATGTGAGGAGGTCGTCTGAAATTGGAGCAGTCGGTTTTGAAGTCAGATCTCAGGCAGCAGCGGTCCGAAGTGTTTAGCTGGGCAGCTAATTCAATCTGTCGAATCGAACAGTTTATTAGTTCAATTGCCTAATGCGGGCAGGCGACAGGACCACTGATTGGGCGGAAAGGGGAACTGGGGGACCCCCTTTTGAACTGACCAGTAACTTGATATCTGTTGAAGACAATGGGACAGTGCGGCGGGGTTGACGGAGGGTGACAACGGGCCTATCACAGACACGACAGATCTGAGAGGGAAAATCAGGTCTTCCTAGGGGTCATATGATAGGAGAAGGGCCTTGCGATGCATTGATTGGGCCAGATGATGATCGAAAGCTTTTTCGGTGGGGGATGCGGGCCCGTGTCGGTTATACGCTCGGATGCGCTGATTGTAAAAATCCTTAATTAGACCGCTGAAAATGAAGTCAACTGAACCGGGATCAAGCCTTTCGGTATCAAGCATCGTTGAGCACGAAAGATGATCTTTTGAACTGAAAACAAGTAATTGTTCAATAATGAAGGACCACCCCTACCAGCCCATTATCCAATTCCCAATTGTGAGCTGACGAAACATTTTTTCAGACGTTAATAAGTTGTCAATCAATATATTTTTGATATTAAAGTTGGTGATTCACTTCAATCGTCTATGTAGAACACAATTTCATAATTTTCACATACTTGAGTGATTAATCAAAATTTAATTTAACTTTTTTTCCAAGAAACCAAGCACATTCTCAACTGTTAACGCCGACTTCAAGTAATATGCACAAAGGACGTAAAGTATTTAGGTCTGTTTCGAATCTGAATTGTCATAAAATATGAAACCGTTTTAAACAATATATTGTGTTTTGTCTTTGTTTTTTTTTTTTTTTTTGTTTCTTTATACTCAGGCAAATCATCGAAATGTATATATACAATAATATTGTATATATACATATTATGTAGTATATTACAAATTGGCAACCTCTTCATATTTAGGATTATTTTCATTATTATGAAATAAGAGGTTAGGAATAAAGAAATGTTAAGTATAAAGGAATGTTTCAATTGGATTTTTTACCTTCTGACTCTGAAGTATACTAGTTACTAGTTCCAGTGTACCAGTACCTACCTAAATTGACTAACATACTTTAGTAGGGGTAAAAAAGAGCATTTGGCACAGGGGCCAAAACGAGGAAGGCTATACTAACCCAGGTACATACCATAACCTATCGCCACTAGCCCCTGCGCAAGATGCCCCTTTTTACCCCCACTCGCTCATTTATTAAAACAAAGTCCATCAAATGCCAATCCATGGCATTAATTAATATTAATATGAACATGGAGGATGACGAAAGGGAGGCTCAGACAGTGGAGAAATGTTGTTTTATTTCAGAACAAAACTGAAAAGTTGGTACCTAGTGACTACATAATATGTATATACCTACCTAATTGAATATCAATTCAAAATTTGAGGAAGAAAAAGAACTGCCCCTAATGCCTAATTGTACTGCGAACATAATGGAGTTTTTTAAAAGATTTTTTAAATGATACATTGGTTATCCACACTAATTAACATGTAACATGATTGCCTCGGGTGTTGAGGGAAATGAGATACAAAGCGGAAGGGAACACATTTATTTTCCAACTTTCTACGAACGATTAAAAAACATTTGATTAAGATGAATATTCGAACAAGTTGTGTGCACTGTGTACAGTGGTTAGGGTCGATCATTCTTCAATTTCCAGAATCAGTCGATCGATCAGTTCTCAATTTCAATCCCTCGAAAATTAAAAGTGGGTTCCAGGGAGAGAGTGAATGAACAATACAACACAATGGTAGTATAGACTATAGAGAGACCTTTTGAATTCCCAGCAAATAAAAGAAGCTTGTCGAATAAAACAAGTTTTTTGTTACTTGATGTTTCAAACGTTTTACACAGCTTTTTTGAACATTGTTAGGCCGTCGGGGACTGAGTGGGGTAACTCAGTCAACCCAGCGGTCCAAATTTGCTGAGTTAGATAACAATCCACGTCAGTATTGGCGTATGCTTTTTTTGTATTTGCTCATTAACACTCAATTTGACGACGAAAATAAGCTGCAGGGCACAAAATTACTTTCAGGCAATTAAATAAGAAGTTGTGCACATGGGGTGACCCAGTACTTGTATCAAAATAAATAAAAAACGTATCAGTATTCCTGCGTCAGGCACACCAATCGTCAGGCACACCAATCGACAGCCTCACAGAATATTTATGGAGCTAATCGACACTGCTGCACTCTATAACTTCATCATTTGGAATATCCGCAGTTGAATATTCGAAATTCGAGTGGGAGAAAGCTCTTCCTAATCGAACTCGTGAAACAACTTGTTCTCCCCAAAATGAAGGTCTTCATTTTGGGGAGAACAAGTTGGTTTACGAGTTCGAAAAAGTTGTTTTACGAGCCATCCATGCGTTTGGCTCACAACCTCCACACTAACGTCCTTAACTGCGTCAAGCTTCCTGCAGGGACCTTTTGCAAACCAATGTCAAGTGTCTTCAATGTAAACAAAAAAGTGGGAGAAATTGAAATTTTGGATTAAAAAAAAAATGTTCGGGGAGGGAATTTTGTAAATGTGCATTTTCTTGTTGATTTCCCAAAATCCATTCATTCAAAATTCATTGTGTAAAATAATGGCATTTTAATGTTATTGTTATTTAACCTGTGTACGACATTCTAATAAAATTACAAAAATACTTATGGAAAGCAGGTGGGGTGACTCAGTCACTCCACTCGGTCGTGCGCGTTGCCTAACGGTGGTTGGTAACCAACGTGTTTTCAACATGCTTGAAACAGCTATTTAAAACATCGTGGTTTTTCTAAACACTGTTTGAAAGATTTGTTTTAAACATTGTCAACCCAGATTGGCACGCTGCACTCATTGCATTATCGTTATTATAGTAGGTACATAGGCAGTTATTATTATTACTATTATTATGAATAAATATGTCCCTCTACCATACGCTATTTACAATAAATTGAGATCTATGAAATAATATCTATGAATACCTATATTGCGGTCGGGATGGTTAGAATATGGTTCCCGAAACCTTTCATTAGACCAGACCAATGTATAGGGGTTGACATTCTCACAATGTTTGACAACCAACCATAATTATTCGTGGTATTATATTTGTTTGGAAAGATCTTTTCGGTATGGATTATGGCCTTCGTAAATAGGAACAATTATTAGCCCATGAATATTTAATTTGAATGATTTAGATCGATGAAATTTCAACTGACCTCGATGCTGAAACCGCTGAAAACTAGTCAAAAACACGTCGTCGTGCTGAGTAGATAATTATAAATAGAGGCAAACTCAACGTACTGCGTTGCATGAATATTGGAGGGTGGTTGAAGTGATTAGGTAGACATAATAACACAGCGCAGTATAATATTACTTATAGGGTACCTACATCTATTTCAGGGCACGAAAGAAATGAGAAACAATTCTGTGTAAATTGAAGCACTCTTTACCACAACTTCACCCCTGTGGCCTATATATTTCTATAGACCCTAAGAGAAAATGAGGATGACTGCTTGAATAAAAGAAGATCATCGATTTCATGCTGGAAAATTGGGCGTCTCTTCCGCAGAATTATTTAGTTTTCATCGTTTTACCTTCATTTATCCATTAATATTAGATATAATGGATGAGAAAGTAAGGTCGGACTGGAGGTTCACGTAACGATCAGCATCGAACTTTCAATAAAGACCAAGTTCCCGCTTGTAATTGGTAACGAGAAGCAGGTATTTTGTGTGGAATTAGTAGAAACTAGAAAAACTCGACCTCCCGATAGAACCAGCATGGTTCAAGTTGAATCAATGAAGAGAAATAAAGTGAGTAAAAAAGCGACGGGGTGCTTGAAAAAGTAGGAATCTGAAAAGACGGTAATTGAGGGAATAATAATTATTATAATCATTCAGGTTTTATGGGTTGATGGAAGAATTCTTCTTCATTGCAACAACTGATCGAAAAATACTCATACCATGTTATGAGAATAGCCTGACCATCGGTCAAACTATCGGTATTCTCAGTCAACGCCATCCCAATGATCCAGGAGGCAGTACTTAGACGTATTTTGATATTAGGAGCGTGCTCTTTCTGCAATCAATATACAAATAGGCCAATACAAAGCCAGATCTTTTAAGGAATAACGTCATTTTCAATTATTTATTCCTATAGGTACACATGTTTGTGTTAAATACTGCATCGATGCCTCGTCTCAGCAACTTTCAGTTCTTAGCCCAGTCAGTAAAGTCATCAAACTTTGCATATGCGCATGTATCGAAGATTTTTTATATGTTGTTAGGATTTTTATACGGTTAGTATGCAACGTAAATTTGCAACGCTGAAAACCGTCGGGTATTTTGCACTAGTTTTAGTTTTTGGCAAAAGAAACAGTTAAGCAGCCTCCTGAAGAAAAACTAATCCGATTATGTATTATAGTAGGTACTTGAAATTCCCGATAATTTCAGTGGTAGTAGAACTCCGTAGATCAAGTAAAATCCGAGATAGAGCTCTTCAAAAAAGGCCATTTATTCCAAAAAGTGCAAATTTTATGTTACGGCCATTTTTCTAGTCCCTTGCCGACCAAAATACTGGTCTTACAAAACGGTCATGAATGAAGAATTTGAAGATCTAATTTAAGGCCAGAATGATGCTTCTAGACCGAATTTTTATCTCAAAAACCAACAAAAACCGAAGAGCGGGAATTCTGGTCCCAGCTGACTTGAAATGTGCACGGCGTCATGAAGAGGTTCTATAAGATATTATCATATTATGCTTCATTTTCTTAAATCGCGTTAAATTGTGCATCGATGACTCCCAGAAACATTAAACTCGGTCCCGCAGTTTGGCCTCCATATGCGTTCAATGATGGGCTAACCTGCGGTATGTCGCACTTCTTAGCGAAGACACGTTTGTCGGTCTAGTTTGGCTACAGCCCAGAAACTATTCGCCCGATACAAAATTTCGTATAAATTAAAACATTTAAATTAAAAATATACATAAAAAAATCGTAGATACATGCGCATATGCCAAGTTTGCCTTTTTTGTGTCTACATTGACTTGGCTAACTATCTTGGGGCGATTACAATTACAATATTTGAGGGAAGTTTGATATCCTTCTTTATGATTATTGCTCCCACGCTGAAAATTTGCGAATTTCACTCTCCTGTAAAATTTGAAAAATGAACGCAGACAGTTGTTCAGCAGCGGTCTTCAATTATGGTGATGCAGATAGCTGGAAAATAATGAAACAATGCAGGCATTAGCCGCACTAAGCAGCTGTGCTCAGTGGGTGTACAATTCAACTGTGTGGTCAGTTGTTCAATAATATTGAACATTTATTCAACTTGAGGAGTTTGATGTACATACCACCTTCATATTCACGGGAGTGCGAGGAGATAATTCCATCGAGTGAACCAAAACCCTCAACTTCAAGTAAGAGCGGCCTCACCTTCAAAATTGGCGTTATCGTACGTATATCGAAGATTCTCAGACTTCTTTTCATTTCGATCTGCATTTTCCAGATGACAAGACGAGAGCACGGTTTTAATTACACCTTCCATAACGATGTTGCGCCTTATCGTTGATTTGAACTTGAAGGGCGAGAGGTAACGTGGTCGATTTTTCGGCCCCAGATAAAAGAGGCCCGCGGAACAAAACTCATGTTTCGGAAGTACACACGTGGGATCTCGCCCAACAATGCATCATTACGATACAGACTAGATATTAAACTAATCTCTTTTATTTTGTTCTGAATACGACAATAGCTCAACAATGTTAATTAACCTCCCAGTACTTTTTAATTTACAAAACCTTTTATGCATATCATCGCCCCGAGCTGAGGGTACCGTGTTTTTATGTGCTGCTAATGAGAGCCCTCTAAACGATCCAGTTTTTTTCGTGATTATTCAACAATTACGCAAGACCTGTTGAGTTTAGATTTACTGGGTTATTCATTTGATGAAGATCTCATCTCTGGGCGAGCCTTGGAATCATCGACACCCTAATTCTTTCGTATTGTCAGTCGTCTCGCCAATTTGTTTCAATAATAATTAACACGAACCAGAATGATAACGCGGTAACTTCTACATGGTTGTAAAGCGTTCTAGACCGGCTATCTTCGTTCTAGACCGGCTATCTTCGTTCTAGACCGGCTGTCTCCGTTCAAGACGGTTACCAAATTGAGTTTTACTTTATTTATTTTTTAACATGGAACATGTTTTAGCCTTTACGTAACTGGATGAAACCGTCCGTCCGTTACGCTAATCTATTTTTATGCCAATTTCTATGCTAATCACACTATATAGTGAAGCTGTAATTTGGTATGCAGCCTCCTTAGGACTTCAACTTAATATTGTTATTTGAAAAAACTTGATTACAGTGTCCAGCTCAAGGTATGAGATTGGCACCTAAATCGTCAGTGGTCTTAAAGACGCTTGTAACTCGCGGACACGTAATGAACAAACGAAAAATTTCAGTTTTTCAACTCCATAACAAGACTGAGTATTTCTGTACGCGAGTATCCAAAATGGTCGCTCCCTTAAAAAAGTGCGTAAACTAATGATTTTTCCATGGGATTTGATTGTAACGTGACTCACGCAACGGTCGGATTCTTTTGTCGACCACGATTTCAAGAATATAAAGGAAAAAAAAACTCATAAAAATCCAGTTCTGAACCTATTCTTCACTCACAACTGCACTTACCACTCCATAAAGTGATACAATAACACACCGAATTACTCCTAATCATCGCAAAATGCCCAGACTGGGATTTCTGTCTCCCACCAAATCAACACTATTTTCGTTATACCCAACTAGTGTTTCGTTGAAAATAATGGTCGACGTATTGTTTTATTCAAATATAAATAAGTACATAACCAGCTGTATTATTCGTGAGTAGCACAGACTAATATAATATATTATTATTCAAATAGAATATTATTCAGCTATTAATATGAGTATTGTCTCATAATTGAATGTTCACCATCAAAATTTATTGTTGTGACTTGCGAAATTATGAATTAATTGAATTATCCAAGTCGTCAGAAAAGTGAGATGAGAACACTTTGGTTCCATGAAGGGAATTTTTCAATATATGAAGGCAGAATAGTAGCAGTTGCCTGACCAATTTCCGCTCAGCGCATAACTTTGTTATTTCTAATGTATTGTGACCGTAACAATGTTACGCCTATAATAAAGTATCATATATTTACGAGTTTTAAGTCGGATGAGAGTCGCATGTGTTGATCGTCAATTGGTGGCATTTGTTAGCATGAGCGCATGCATAGGCTCTATGACATCATTTTCACTTTGATCATTGGGTGAACATCCGAACTGAACATAGTTCTTCATTATGACGCACTCGTAGTTATGCAAACACTAAGCGGCTTCAACCACGAATTCTGCCTCTATTGGTCAACTGGGCGTATAATACACTGGATCGATCACTCTCTTTGTGGCGTGGTTATTTCGCGGTCCGCCGAGAAATAGGTGAAAATGAGTGAAAATTGAGGAAAATTCACTCCGAAAAAAAAGAAGATTTTCATATCCGAATCCATATTCACATATCTACGGAGCGATTCAACTTGGGTCCACCGCTAGAATTGTGGCAGACCATTTTGCTTTTTTTTCTAACCTCAAAAATCACGATTTTTGCACATTTAATCGATTTGAGCCAAATTCGGTACAAAGGGTTTTTTGAGGCGCTGATCACGAATCTGAAGTCAGATTTGCCAAATTCATGATGCGGATCCAATAGAGCGGACAAAATGTTCAAAAGTCAACCAACTTGAACCGAATTTGGTATTGTACTAACTTGTGTAGTATTCATGTGCAGGAGATAGCACACGAATACTACATTCTTCCACGTGTTAGTACCTACTTCACTACCGTGTGGTATTTACGCGCTTTCTCCCCGAAGGGGAGAAAGGACGTAAATACCACACTACCGACTAACGGTGTACTCTCGGTAGTAAGGAATGAGAACTAATTGATTCCACAAGAATATAACATATATTGTAAAGAACCTAACTCGCCAAGCACACGTCTCGCTAGGTACTCTCAAATCGGAATCGGGGAATCGAATGACTGCAGTTCCACGTAAAATCGCCGTCCAGCCCCCGGAAATAGGTCACGGGTGTTGCAACCGTGACATACCAATGTACCGTCAGCACCGGAAAATCATCGTGTTGGTATCTCATATCAAAACCTCGAATCGTCAGCTGGCCGGTGCGGATCCGCGCAGTGGTGCCACCCGCGCAGTGCTGCCATCCTTATCCTCTCGGCAGGTTGGTCCGCCTTTCGAGTCGGTACATCACTCCCGGGGTAAGATTGAGCATGTCCTCATGCGGGCAGCCGGGGTACGCCAGGGTAGACTGGGACTAATTGACCTGGCTCCTTTTGCCAAGGCAGTTCCTTCCATAGGCAGGCCATATAGCATGACGTTATCGCGGTAGCAGATAGAGATACCAACCCTTGTTTCCCGTGGCCTTAGGTAAGACGCGTCAATTCCATTGTCCTCGTGCTCTGTCGAAGCCAGGGAGGTTGTCCGGTGGTGGTTGCTGGGGAAGGGGAGGTAGTAATGTTGATTGTTACATGTTTTCTAATATGGGACTCAAATGAGACGAGGCTTGGCCAAAACATACAAATTGAATACAGAAACATGATAAATAGCGAAGGTAAATAGAGACAGAAAAATGATAGGTGCTACAGTTTAAGTGATAAAGACACTGCAGACAAGATAGATGGTAGAAACAGGATAATACAGAGTGATTATAGTCGTAAGAGTAATAATTGTAACTGAATACAGAAACAAGATAAATAGAGTAGGTAAAAAGAGGCAGAAAAATGATAGATGCTACAGCTTAAGTGATAAAGACACTGCAGACAAGATAAATGGTAGAAACAGGATAATGCAGAGTGATTATAGTAGTAAGAGTAATAATTGTAACTGAATACAGAAACAAGATAAATAGAGTAGGTAAATAGAGGCAGAATATAATGGTAGATGGGACAGTTTAAGTGATAAAGACACAGCGGACAAGATGAATACAGAGTAATTGCTGTACGTTCTGTAGCGATTAGGCGCTCAATCATTTCTGCATCTACGAGTATAAACCTCCTCTGAAATCCCCTCACACTGGAGGCACCGATACCTCAAAGGGCACATTACATGGCTAAAACCCCTCCCAGTGGAGACACCAATACCACAAAGTGGTGCATTAGATGGCTTAACCGTCACAGCGGAGACACCGATACCTCAAAGGGTACATTAAACGGCTAAATCCTCACGGAGGAGTCTCCGATACCTACCAAGTGATACAATATAGGCTAAACCCTCACAGAGGAGACACAGATACCACAAGGTGGTACATACATTGGCCGGCTAAACGGATCCAGAGCAGATAAAGACATAGCAGACAAGATGAATACAGAGTGATTATCGTAGTAAGAGTAATAATTGTAACAAACCAGAAAGAATATAAATAGCAATACAAGAACAGCCTACAAGGTATAGATAACGAGCTCGTGTACCAGTATTAAAAGTACCCTTTAAGCAGATGAAAGGAGTGGGGTTAAGGAATGCACATGGTTAGCCTTTATACACACAAAGGGAAGAACATGTAGGTTAGAAACCATTGGCATGCATAAAGAGAAGTAGGCCTTGTACGTCAGCCACTCTCCCTCCCCCCTCGCGAATAGACCACTTCCAGGTGGTGCTATACTTCCGCCCCTGCCCCTCATTCTCAACGCTCTCGCTCGCTCTCAACTCTGCGGCACTCTAGGTGAAAGCACTCATTTGTAGGGCTATTGATAGGAAACTGCTATCGATCAAATGATAGGACTGTCGAACTATCTAACACCCCTACTCATTTGTGGAGGCTCGCTTTACTGTGATGGGTTGTATAGCTAACAACTATGGTAAATGCTATGGAAGCACTCATTTGTAGGGCTATTGATAGGAAACTGCTATCGATCAATTGATAGGACTGTCGAACTATCTAACACCCCTACTTATTGTGGAGGCTCGCTTTGCTGTGATGAGTTGTATAGCTAACAACTATGGTAAATGTTATGGCTTAACTATGATACTTACGTGGTTCGTGACTATAGATTTACGTCTTACTGTTGTAGTCTGAGTCTGTACCATCACTTGTCCTTACGCGGTCACCATACCGTCATATGTCAGGTTTCCCGCCGTGTACCGTCGTTCCTTCCTCCCAGTTGGTCGAGTCATTCCGTTAATTAGAAATGAAGGTCGCTATTAGTCTGCAAAAAAAAAACTACGATCAATATGGGGTACACAGGAAACTATTATTTTTGGCCAGAGCCATTAGTAGATTCTAGAGAACTAGAGCTGTGGGGTAACCATAACTACTGCAACCCCTGCACAAACAGTTCCTGCAGTCCAGTGGAACACCTTATAATGATGACGCCTCATCCGGACGTCTTCGTAGGATGGATTCAGCTGGGCAATTGCCTGCAGCAGGTCCAAGTGGAGTGATGACATCCGTTGCTCCCCCAAAGTCTGTGGTCTGCACCGTGGGCTGACCAACTAGCACAAAGTCGGGCCCTACTAGTGTGCAGCTGGCCTGGTCCCGGATGCGGCCACAGTGGGCTATAGTGCCGTGGATTGGTAGCTAGTCTACTTACTTCCCATCTTACCTCTTGCCTTGATTAAAGGAAAGCCTTCATTGGCTGAGTAGAGTTCACGTGCGGCTCCAGGCTCGCAACGTCATTTGTAGCTGTCTCGCAGTTCGGAGTAACTCTGAGGGCTTTAGTGAATCTCACCATGCTACCTCGAGCCTGTGACTGCCACTTGCCGGAGCCGTGTAGTCAGGACTTCCGTGCCAGTGTTCAGCTGTGTGTTCTCTTGCCATGGAAGGTATGGGAGACACAATTAGAAGGGAAACAGCAAGTAAGGTAACCTGAAAGCAGAGAACTGTTAGTCTGGACTGATATAGGATGGGGTAATTGATATAATCCAGGGGCAGTTGTTCTGCGCAGTTGTTTTCCATTTCTTTTATTCTGGTTCTATAGTATCCATTTATATTATCTTTGTTTCCCTTATGTATTAATGCTATTTATCTTTTATTCTGTTTCTATATTATCATTTTTTCTTAATTGTTTTATTCTGTTTCTATATTATCATTTTTCTTAATCGTTTCTTTTTATTCTGTTTCTATATTATCATTTTTCTTTATCATTATCATTGGTTTATTTATTGTTATTTTTTTTTATTTTTATTATTATTATTTTTTTTTTCCTTCGATGACATTAATTAAAAATTGGACAAAAACGGAATATAATAAATAAACAACCGCCGTTATTGTCAATATGTCACTAATTTGATTGATTGATTGATGCTTGATTGTGTTAAAAAAACAAGTTTTCACAAGAGTTCACATACATGGAAATAAACTACTAATACTAATAAATGAAATACAAATTTCTTTAAATTCAGATAAAGTACATAGTAGAAAGAAAGAAATAAATTCTGATTTGAAAATTTAGCTCAACAGCCAATAGTGTAAAGCACAAAGAGAGAAATTAAAGATGACAAGATGAGGCACATAACATCAAAATCAGTCTAGACGGAAAAAAAACCTTCGTTTATAGTAAATGCCCGCTGTCGTAAAACAATCTGCAGAAATCCTACTAATTTCCCTTGGTTCTTGCCTATCGTTGCATAGCAGAACCGAGCGGAAAACGGATTCATTTAAAAAAAAGGGCTGCAAAGTATTTAAAACGTTCGAAGGTAACAATATTATTATGTCACTAATTTAAAAGTGGACAAAAGTAGAATATAATAATTTATTATTAATAAATAAATAACCGCCGTTATCGTCAATACGTCACTAATTAAAAAGTGGACAAAAGTAGAATAGAACAAATGAATAACCGCCGTTATTATCAATAAATACATAGATAGATAAACAATCTTGGGCAATGCCTATATAAGTGTATATACCATGTTATTTGAATTATTAGATAATTTCTTTCCAGAGGGGCATCCCAGGGGGGGCATGTCTATTACTGTTACCAATAATTGTTACTTATTAATTGTTACTATATTAACAATTATTGGTACTGTTGTATTTATATTGCCTAGGCATTATAATCGTCAGCATAGTACTGAACCTAGTTCAACAATATTATTTAAAAACGTATCATGTACAAACTCAATGAGTAAAGTTATAATATCGTAATATTATATGTACTGTGTGAAATGTAATATAATATATCGTAATTGACGAAGCACGAGCCTACCAAAGTAAAGGAAACAAACCAGAAAAGTAGGAACGTGCCATAAAGGGTTCCCGATTGCAACAAAGCCGACTCCGTGAGATAAAAAAACCCACAACCGGTCGTCGGTAACCTGCTATATTTCCGTAGCGATTAGTCGCCCAATCATTACTGCATCTATAAACCTACTCTGAAATCCCCTCACACTGAAGGCACCGAAACCATAAAGTGGAACATTACACGGCTAAATTCCGCACAGTGGAGACACCAATACCACAAAGTGGTGCATGAGGTGGTTTAACCGTCACAGCGGAGACACCGATACCTCAAAGGGTACATTAAAACGGCTAAATCCTCACAGAGGAGTCTCCGATACCTACCAAGTGATACAATATAGGTCTAAACCCTCACAGAGGAGACACAGATACCACAAGGTGGTACATACATTGGACGGCGAAACGGATCTAGAGCCGATAAATAGACGTCGAAAGACAAACGACCTTGGCAAAAGCAAACTACTTGTATAAGTTCCTATTAGCAACTTACAACGTAGGTAATAAGAAACTTACAACTAGGTACTTACCTTCGCAAACGGGAGACGTAGTTGGTTCGTATACGCTGCCACCATTAATGTACTAACTTGTGTAGTATTCATGTGCAGGAGATAGCACACGAATACTACATTCTTCCACGTGTTAGTACCTACTTCACTACCGTGTGGTATTTACGCGCTTTCTCCCCGAAGGGGAGAAAGGACGTAAATACCACACTACCGACTAACGGTGTACTCTCGGTAGTAAGGAATGAGAACTAATTGATTCCACAAGAATATAACATATATTGTAAAGAACCTAACTCGCCAAGCACACGTCTCGCTAGGTACTCTCTGGTAGTAAGGAATGAGAACTAATTGATTCCACAAGAATATAACATATATTGTAAAGAACCTAACTCGCCAAGCACACGTCTCGCTAGGTACTCTCAAATCGGAATCGGGGAATCGAATGACTGCAGTTCCACGTAAAATCGCCGTCCAGCCCCCGGAAATAGGTCACGGGTGTTGCAACCGTGACATACCAATGTACCGTCAGCACCGGAAAATCATCGTGTTGGTATCTCATATCAAAACCTCGAATCGTCAGCTGGCCGGTGCGGATCCGCGCAGTGGTGCCACCCGCGCAGTGCTGCCATCCTTATCCTCTCGGCAGGTTGGTCCGCCTTTCGAGTCGGTACAGTATAAAGGGGTTTTCGGTCTGCCATATTTGATCCGGCATCTTGAATTAGGAAAATCTCACTTCAGATTCGAGTTCAATGTTCCAAAAAAAACCTCTATACCAAATTTACTATTACTATTACTACGAAAAGCACCCTCAAACATAACTAACCTAGCTAATTATAAAAGACCAGAGTATAAAAAAATTGGTTTTAGTTGGCTTACCTATATCTCAAGGACATTTTATTTGTGAAAATATATTCAAAAGTATTTATATCGTTTAACTTATAAGTCAATTTCTAAGTTGTAAACTATTAAATGTCAAATTTTGTCTCGCGGCAGTCTGTGCGCCATATAGGAATATATATCTAAATAACAATCGGGAGTTGCTCCCCCACCCAGCACAGAACAATGTTCTTTGGGTGGGGAAATTCCAGTCGATTAATTGGATATGTTTCATTTAAATATGTTTTTCATTTTCATTTTTTCTGTGCTTACTTGTAACCGGTGTTGGAGGAATAAATTTCATTTTTATTTCATTTCATTTCAAAATTTGGCTCAAATCGGTTGGCTTTCGAATTGATCTGCAAAACAAACGATTCACTCTGTAAATGTTGTTGTTCCCGATTTTGTTTTAGGTCATCCCATTTCCCTTCGTAACGAAGCCTCAGATCAGCAACCGATATCCCAATTTCAACGGCCCTTTCGGGGCGGCCTATGATGAAGCACCGCAAGACACACAAGATGCGTCTATTTACTTTTTCTCTATCATCGCCGTCTCTCTCCCCCATTCATTTATCACTCGACGGCATTGAATAGCATTCAATACGGTGAGCAGGTGGTCTTCAAAGCAGGTAGAAAAGGCTTAATGTGTTGTGGATTTATAAATCCATTGTTGTTACCTCATTCTTCAGGAAATGAGTCCCTCCGACAGTCCTCCCTTAACATCTACCCGAAGTAAATGGTCTGTAGCGGATTCTTTCCAGGCGTTGCGTTTGTTTTCTCTTTTTTTTCTGCTAAGGGCAAGCCCTTAGATTTATTTCGTTCCGCAGTATTTTAAGGAGGTAAAGCGAAAAAACCCTCCCCTCGCTTTTTTTGTTCAAAAGAAGAATAAATTTTGCCTCTAGAAACCAAACAATTCCAGAATGCGTTTATGAATTGTTGCATTTTTCAAGAAAAACGGCGGAAAAAATATTGACTCCCAGAGCAACATAACATTATTACGTTTTACGCTGAATAACGAACACGAAATTTACTTCTTACGAAAACTGACCCAACATTTGTGAACTGCAATGGGTTCGAAAGGTTAAACTAATTGACATTTTATGTCTTTACTATGGCACATAACTCAAAAAGTGTGACGAAGAAAGCATTATGAAAAATTTATAATGATTTTCACGTACAACCGATTCGTTGCTACGGAACTTCAACTTCGCCAGTTATCATCGTACAAAAATCGTTCACCACTCGTTGGATAGCTCTCGATTTACCTAACCATATGCATATTACGTTAACCACTGCGGAGTGCGTGGCCGACAAGCTGCGGTATGAGCGTGATTGTTTAAATAATTGTTTACACACAGGTGATCATTCTCAATAATAACATGAGACGATCCATAAATCAGCCAGAGGCAAAAGTTGTCACCGGAAGGCCTCTAAAGTTAGCAACATGGACAGTAAGCTTTCATGTACTGTACGGCCTACCGGCACATGGGATACTTTTACTCGCTCTAGGCCTCAGTTCCAAATGACATTCCGTTTTCAGACGTCTGAAAGACCCAAAGGATGGACCCGGGATGGCGTGACCGGAGTCCTGGACGACCTATGGAAGCTCGAGGAGGTTACGGGTATAAATCTGCGATAGGACACCCACGTCGCTTTGGGTTGGCATCGGCCGTTAATTGAGATTTATGCCTTCGTCCTGAGCGCGAAAGCGTTCAACGTGATTTACCGGACCAGCGAGGAGGAATCCGTGTTGCTTACACAGGAATCAGTTGCTTGAATAGGTTCCCAAAACTTTTAACTCTTCACAACATTTGTGTTGAGAAGCTGCCAGCCTACTACAATTATTAACTGATGAACTACCGCTTGAAGTACCGCTTTACGGCGTGTTTTAGATGAATAATAAGGCCTACAGCTCAATCGGAGATCACCATTACCACTAGACAGCAAACGTCTTATTTACCTGATCGTTCTCTTTGCCAGTATGGTTGCTCGGTATGGGATTCCCTTAATAAACAATGACCCCAGTTTTATAAGGAGCGTTGCCACCCATTGCGACATAGGTATTCCTGATGTGGGAAATGTCACCAAATCAATTATGACATCGCACTAATCTTCGGCGAACTATTTGACTGAGCAAGATTTGTTAAGCTCATGTTTTAGTTCGCTTTCCCTTGTTATGTGAACAGCAGCAAAGCAGCGGTCGCCCCACCGTTTAATAATCTACTATATGATAATATCATAAATTGATTGATCGGATGGTAACATTAGATAAACATGCGACTGACGTAGTAAACTGCCATAAATTACTACGCGCTCGTAAGTGCCGCGTCCTACACAAATAAACCGATAAGATACCGATGCTTGTAGTTACGATAACAAACGACCACTGTGTAGGTTAAAGAGTGATTCTCATAAACATACTCCACAGATGACAAGTTTGAGTCAGGAATATAAATCGTGAGCCCAGCTCCAGGGTGTCGTGTTGTGCAAGATATAACACTAATAGATACAGGTTTGATGCCGATATGCGCTAATACACATGCACTCTTCCATGAGAATCTCCCTAGAGAATAGTAGCATCAAGCTGTCTGAATCACGAAACAAGTTCAATTTTACAAAACTGATGGGTTCTCTGAAAGAAAACCTTTTAGATACCTACTCGTAGATGTGACTACACTGTTGAATATAGATGCGAAAATCGCTGTTTACAAATGAACAGGTAATTTATTGATGTAGGTATAGTAAATACGGCGATCCATGTAATTAATTAATGTTGTTGTTTGTAACTTCTAAAAACTGACTAGTCAGGTCATCAGACAAATCCACTAAACGTAATTTGAAAATTACTGCCCCCAGTTCGGGTACCTCATGTCTGATGTCTGATGAGAAGCGGTAGGAGCGTGTTGAGGAGGTCGGAGCGATGGGAAGATATCGTATCTTGGAGTCAATAGGTCGGTCGTATCTTGGGAGAGACGTGGCCTTCTGAATAAAACATAGAAAACCCCTCTGAGTCAACATACGATCAAGCGTCGCGTCGTAACAGGCCTGAGGAACTGACCGAGCTGCGAACGGGGGTTGCACCTCACGAAAAGTGGGGGATTTAACAATAAGCTTTATTGATAATTTACACTAATATATGAATGTAACTGCGTTTGTACGAGGATTTATAATTGGTGTAACAGAGAGAAAGGAAGAGAGAACCTGCGGTTCTATTCTTTTCCGGTAATGTTAAATAAACGCCATCAATCAATCGCTCACCCTCCCACCGACTTACATTATTTGGAGTTCTTTAGATTCGTTCCAACGCGGTTGTAGGTTCATTTAACTATTAGGTGTCAGAACTCAGTTCAGAAACTTTTCAGTTCATGAACCTCCCTATCTAGGAACGCGGTAGCCTTCTGTCCCGCCAAGCAAACAAGTTGAGAAGAACTATGGATCTTCTTGGTGTGGATAATAGAAAAGAGCTCTGAAAGTTTAAAGTTGCTAGGTTTAAAGGGAGCCGAGTTATATAACTTCAAAAACCCTTTACCATGTTTTTCTACTCATTTAGCCGGTTAGGACTACAGCCTCTACACCTTCACTGATTGACTTGAAATTTTGCACAGAGCTTCGTTTCGCGTTAAAAGATTCAAGTCGCTAAGTCTAAGTGGAGCAGAGTTGTATAACTTTAACAACCCGGTTCTTCACCCTTACCATGTTCTTCTTCAGTTAGGCAAGGTTACAGCCTCTCCTTTATTCTTGCTTAATTTGATAATTTTATTAATTTATAACTTTATTAATAAATAAATCAATAATTTATTAATTTATTAATAGATAATTAATTTATAATGTTATTAATTTGCATAATTTATTCTGGCATATAGCCTCTACTGGTTTTTTCAACTTCAACAACAAAAATATGTGATATTCCTCAAAAAAGCACTTCGCCTCTCAAACCCAGCAGCCTACAGCAGCCGGAAACAATTACTAAAGAGATGTCCTAACAATCACCTTACCCGTTTCAAAATCGCTTCTTGGTGCTATGGTCAGACGTTTTTATTACTACACATCTAATAGATATATTTGTAGTAATAAAAACTACTTAATACTCCAAAATTCGCTCTTATAGCCATGCGGCATGACTGGATTTTGTAAGTTGCATTCAAAATGGTCTTGGGGCTAGCCGCTAGACAGTTAGAATAATTCTACCTTTCCAACTAAGATAACTAAGGTAATCCCTCGTGAGGTGGCCCTGTGACTCAGTAGGAGAATCGAAAATAGGTAATTGAGTTACTAATTATGTACAATAACAGATGTACGTTTATCTTCATAGCTAAATCCTAAATCTTCCTTTTTTTCCGCATTTAATTCCATCTACATCCTGATTGTATTTACATCCTCTCGCCACTGATAAGGAACAAGGTGTATTAAGTACTTCGAAATTATAAAAGAGCATGAATGAAGTGTGTTTCATATGGCTACGCCAGGGTAATGCCATTACGGCTGAAGGCGATACACTACAGTATTAGTATGATATTCCAAATATTTGCAATTTCTCTATTTCTTAATACTTGACCCAATTTACCGGTAGAAGAGCCACATCATGAATTGCCTACAGAATGAATGGAATGAAAGGCCATTTAAAAAGAGAAAACAAGAAACGGAACGAAGCGGGTCGGAGACAGATCGTTAAAGTGGGGCGATATCGGAGATCGGTCGTTGCCCAGTCTGGGCGTTTTCCTCGGTAGGTTGAGGATCCTCGGAATAAATCGATGGATGACTTTGATAGTGTAAACTTGGACCCTAATTGGAGGCAGAAGAGGGCGGTAGGGTGAGACCTGCGACGTTTCTACAGAGTTCTTTTGAGTGAAACGTTCAGTCTTGGACCTCGAAACTGTTCCCTCGCCAGTATCCGTGCATTCACTTTTTTGCTTTCTCATTATTTTAAACAACGAACCATTGGAGTAGGAGAAGAAGAAGAAGACCAAGAAGAAGAAGAAAACAAACAAATGGGCCCACCAGTTATATGCTCACAGTGAGTACTCAAACGTGGAACCGTGAATCAACAACAAGAAATTAAAAATCCACAGTCTTGCAGCATGGTTATAAGAGCAAACATTCGAAGAAATAACTGGTTTTATGTAAAATGTTTCCATTTTTCGGATTTTTACAATAAATTTTGTTTCCATTTTTTTTGCCGAGTACCTACCTAAGTTTAGTACACCTAAGTTGATAGATTTTTCAACGCTGAACAACTTTCTGGTGAAGTCAGAATTGCGATATCTCATTCGGTTATCATATTAGAGCAGATGAACCTTGAAGAAAATCTCAAGTAAAAACCACGTTTCTTCATCTTCAATTTTCTCCAGGTTGAGAACAGAATGAGATATCGCAATTCTGACTTCACCATCGTGTGCAGAGTAGAAAAACCTTTGAAATGAGGGAATTCGGGGGTAATTTTCCCCCTAAAACTCCCCCCCCCCTCATTACAATGGCCCGATTCTGCCCATCTACGATCGAGAGCAATAGCTTCATTTTCCTCGAAAATTCGCTAAAATCATCAACATGAGCGTGTAATAAACTGTTTTACTACAGGCAAATGTTCTTGCAGGAGTACAGCAGATTCAAACACATAGTTTTGTGAGAATGCTCCAGTTCGTTTGGATCGTCAAATACCAATCCGTATGACATAGGTACATGTTGCGTCTTTCTAGATATTCATTGGAATGGAGTGAACGGCTTTTGGACACAGGCGACTAAGAAGAAGGTAATTCGTCCGGTATTGACGTAAAATTCGTAACCAGAGCGAATTAATTCTCGCTCCATTCCGCAGTAGGAAGAACCCCTAGAAAGTTCGCTCGAATAAAGCGCGATTGACTCGACCTGGATATCGTCAGGAATGAGCCGTTCCCTCATCTCGAGGAATTTCTCCTGATGTGAAATGCATAAACTGTATCTGTTGCGGAAATAACATGGTAATTATAGTCAAAGTGGTATGAGCGGCAGGACTCGCCGCGGGAATTATCGCAGCCTGGTTTATGAAGATTACAGCTATCATCGGGAGAGGATACCGTTCTCAATGTGAATGTACGGCTCATGTCTGTACTGCCAGTACGATATATCAAGACTCGGAGACACAGCTGGGCAACGGTAACGCGTTGATAGCCGTTCGTCTGTTGACATTCCGCGGAAAATATTCAACGTGTGAGGCGAACAGTTAGACGGTTGAGACCGGGAATTGCGCGATATTAAGGTATTTTCATCGCATTCGAAGTAACTGATCGACTCAAGGCGTCACGAAGTTGAGTGAATTTTTCTCTGATGCCTCATCAGGTGTTTGGCTCACCGTAAATAGACCTTTTAAATAATATTTGTCAATGAGGTTAATTGACCCTTCGGCAGAGAAATTGTTTTTCGATGAAGAAGGAGAGAGTAGAATTTAGTTCTACCAATAGAATACAACTACAATCACAAAACTACAATCGTGAAATCTATATCGTTGCCTAAGAACAGTAATAGTCTATCAAAAAACCACCACTTACCGGGAACAACAAAAAACGGGTTTCCCTCTCCATTTGTCATTTGTCTCCATGTGTATTCATTCATAGAGTTCACTAAAGTAGTGACTATAGAAAACTCATATAGGTAGTTAGGCCTAAATAATGTTAGACGGCATGGTGAGAGGCCATCATTGAATTATTACGGCGTATCTCTCGTGAAAAATATTATGCTATTATGGCCCATCTCAACTACCCGTTGGAAACACATGAGTGAAATAAATGAATCATACAGGTAGAACAGGTGTTAATCCAACATAATAATATTATGTTATGTTAATACTATGATGTATAATGTTATGTTATATTAGATCGTAACGTTGGCAGAACCGATTCTGTATTGATTCTTGAGCTTGAACAAAGAACGTTAGAGGCGCGAAAGTCAATATCTCCAAACCACGTGTTGTTTGAATTTGCTATCGCGAAAAGAAAATTCATTTTGTTAATTTTGCTTCATTATCTTCAATAAAGTACCATTAAATCGCCCAAGAAAAAAAGTTACCCTCCTCAAAATTTGAGGGTTCACGTTTCATGTTACGTAGATTCAGAAAATCGAATAAAAAAAACTCTGCAAATTCTTAACAACGGTTTATTATCTTCTTTGTTTCGCAGAAGGACGGAATTTTTTTAGATTTTTTTATTCGATTTTTGGAATTCACGTTTCTAAAAACGTAAATCCTCAAATTTATGCCGAAATCCCAAATCCGTCCTCCGTCCACCGTATCCGTCCACCGTACGCCCAGTATTTTATGATATGATTCTGGAATTTTCTATTTCCACCGGCCTACTTCGGCAATGTTTTAATAATGAATTAATAATTATGATTAATGATTAGTAATTATTACTCAAAAGTATTAAGAATCATTATTATTTGATATTGTTAATTATCAATGATTATTATTCATTAACTCGATGTCTCAACACAAATATGCTTACAGAGATTATGAATTAATTACAGATAATAATAATACGTTAGTATTTCATCATATGTATAAACGTTTTATCTGTAATTTTGTGATTTACACACAAAAAATGATCTGCACAAAAAAAGATAATGAACCGTTGTGTCAAGAATTTGCAGAGTTTTTATCGAAATGGTCGACAGAGAAAACGTCGACGATAAACTCACGGACAACGACATCTCTCCTTTCTCAGCGAACTGTTATAGATTTCTGGGCATCCGCCTCAGCGATCTGAACGACATTCGGACAGTGTTTATCGATCGGTATTTTTTTACAACGCGATAAACGGCCGGAGACCGACAGTTTCGTCGGATACGACCACCGGCCTACGTGCCGAGCAATTGCGGAGGTTAGTGGCCCAGTTAGTGTAAGCAGCCGGTACAGTTGACCTGTTGCACGCGCGAGGCTCATCATAATCGGAAGGTGACAAGTCTAAAGTGCCTCCTGTGCCGGAACGAGGTGGTTGTGATGAATCGTGTTTGTTGCGATCATGTAGATCAACCTCCATGTTCGCTCATGATGGTCATTCTACCATGTCGAGTTTAGGAGGATTGATACAGGGGCTGCAACATCGATGTCGATGATTTCAAAACGTCGATGTGTTTAGCATCGATGTTATGTTTGCGATGTTTTTACAATCCCTGTTATCTCTTACTAGCTGTTGTTGTTTTGTAGCTTCATCTTCCAAGCAGTGTTGCCGATTCGGGTAATTCTACCCGATTAGCGGGTAATCGAGATCACGGTGGATAATGGACCGGGTAATGCAAAAGTCGGGTAATTTTTGTGTACCTAATTCAAAAAATTCGATGATTATGAGGGAATTTTACTTCGGTTTGCTAATAAGCTAATTTTGGTTTATTATCTTCGATAATGAACCATTGGAATCGCCCAAAGAAAAAATTTTTTTAACCCCCCCTCAAAATTTGTTGGTTTACGTTTCAAGATACGTAGATTCAGAAAATCGAATAAAAAAAAATCCGTCCGTCCGCCGTACGCCGTACGCCGTCCGCCGTCCGCGCCACTTTGCCCAGTTAACGTTGAGCTAAAATTACGAAATTTGGTTTCTGGGTTTGGACCAGCCCCACAATGATCCTCGAAACTTTTCATAACCCTAGGTCAAGGGGAAGGGGTTCAAAATTAATTTTGAAAATTTGAAAATCTCATATCTCGAAAAATTCATATAGAACGGTATATTTTTGGTTTATTATCTTCGATAATGAACCATTGGAATCGCCCAAAGAAAAAAAAATTTTAACCCCCCCTCAAAATTTGTTGGTTTACGTTTCAAGACACGTAGATTCAGAAAATCGAATAAAAAAAAATCCGTCCGTCCGCCGTACGCCGTCCGCCGTCCCCCGTCCGCCGTCCCCCGTCCGCCGTCCGCCGTCCGTGGCACTTTGCCCAGTTAGCGTTGAGCTAAAATTACGAAATTTGGTTTCTGGGTTTGGACCAGCCCCACAATGATCCTCGAAACTTTTCATAACCCTAGGTCAAGGGGAAGGGGTTCAAAACGAAATTTAAAATTTCGACAATGTCATATCTCCAAATATTTAACTGAACCGTGTAATTTTTAGTTCACTTTTGAATGACCTGAAAAATTACGAATCTTTTAAGACCAATTGGATTTTTTTGCGACCAGCCGTTCGTTCACAGTGACCGCGCAAAGGTTTAGGAAAAACACTAAACTTTCGCGTCGAAAACGGCCGTTATGTGACCCAACCCCCAGACGCCCAGAATAAAACTACCTTTTTTCATCTTCCCGGTAAACTACAGTCTAGAAATTTTAACCGTGAGTCGGGGATAGACCACATTGCAATATTCACTCGGTTTCTCATTTGTAAAATTGTTTAAATAATACCTTTTTGTAATAATACAAATTAAATTTTGATGATGAGCTATTGACTTGAAATTTTAAAAATAGGTCAGAACTGGATCACAATGCAATATTCACTCGGTTTCTTGTCTGTAAAATTGTTCAAATAATACCTATTTGTTTAAACAAATTAAATTTTGATGATGAGCTAGATACTTGAAATTTTAAATATAGGTCAGAAATGGATGACATTTCAATATTCACTCGGTTTGTATGACATGGTATGAGTATGGTATGGTATATTATTGTATGTATGATTTGGTATAATACAGTATGGTATGATAGGAAAGAAATTCGTATGGTATGGTATGTGTACGGTGAGAATATAGTATGGTGCCGATTTGCAATACAGTCTGGTATAGACGGAAGGGTGATCTGCACAAGGAAGATGATAAACCGTTGTGTCAAGAATTTGCAGAGTTTTATTTCATATTTAGATAGAGTTTGTTCCGTAGAATTTTTTAAGACCATCCGCAGCTTTGTACGACCAGCCGTTCGATCACAATGACGGCTCAAAGATTGTGCCTCACAACACGATCGTGACTCAAACTGTTGAAATACAGGTCCATTTTCATACTAACAAGCTCTTTGGAACATCATATGGCTTAAGTGATGTCGAGTTTGTTGTTCTGAGGTGCGTTTCGTGCTACTGAAATGAAGGTAATTTCGAATGTTTGTTGGTAGGTACTTCTTTTATAGAAAAATTATTACCGACGTAGTAAAACCCCAGAATTGTATCGTATTAATTGATCATAATTAATAATAATTATTATTAATAATAAATACGAATTATTAATACCTAACAATAAATTATAATAATTTTCACTAGGTACTTGATAAAATTGTTAATAATTAGTGATAATTGATAATAATAATTAATCTAACATTTAGGATCTAGACATTTAGACCTAGTGATCTAGACAGAAGGCTGATCTGTACAAAGAAGATAATGAACCGTTGTGTCAAGAATTTGCAGAGTTTTTGAAGAAAAGGAAGCTATTGTTGTAGGTACAAAATGTTTATAACTCGAATTTCCAAAAAATGTTTCATATCAAAATCCGTTTCAGACTATCATGAATTCACTGCCAAAAGACACTAATAATCATTTCGATACCTCTGCGCAAAAAGGGCGAATCTGAATTTTCGCTCAAGGGCGAATCTGTTTTAGCGATTGACAACCTCGCAAGTGCAAAAAGGCGAATCTGCAAGTCGTTATGAATGGAAAACGGCGAATATGAACCCAGTAAATTTTACAAAAAGACAAAGGGCGAAACTGCTCGTGCTTTGGGGCGAATCTGCTGCGATCGAAAGAACATCTGACAGTTTCGCCCTTTATACGCTCAAACTTTTCGAACAAAATTTGGGTCGTTAGGGTGAATCTGCATCACGCTTATTAATCATTTTACTGGAGTATCCCAAAGGAATTACCTTTTGAGGAATTCGTAGTAAGATAGTGTAGGTACCCACTGAAAGTAGAGAAAACTGTACAGGAGGTTATAATAACTAGCGGCGCCGTTTGGGGTTTTAGAAACACAGTGCTCGATTGCAGATTCGCCCTTTTTGCGCAGAGGTATCGATTTATACAGGGTGTATATACATATATGTTCATGTATACCTACGCGTCATTTCAGACGATAACTCTCGATAGAATTGAGATAAAAAGTTTCAATTCACACAAAACTTAGCAATCAAAGGTTGATTTCCTAGATGTGCGGAATCGGGCCACTCTAAGGGGAGTTTTGGGAAGTTTTAGAAGGTAAAAATTACCCATGAATAAAATGATACAGTCTGACAAGTGACACCTCATTTTAAAGGATTTTTTGCGCTAAACTCGATGGTGGAATCAGAATTGTGATAATCTTCCGTTAACAATAAATCTATTCTTAAACTGGAGCACTTTGAAGATGAAGTAATGGGGTTTTTACTCGAGATGTTCTTCACGGTTCATCTGCTCTATTCTGATGAAGGAATGGGATAGGTATCGCAATTCTGACTTCACCATCGTGTTCAGTGTTACAAAATTTATGAGCTGAAATGTTACTTGCCATAAAAGGAGAAAAATTTGTTAGGTATAAAACCAGTAAAGTGGAGTCATTTTACATGAAAACCGTTATTTCTTCGAAACTTGGCTCTTACAGCCTTGACTGGACTGGATATTTTGTTGTGGCTATTTAGCTTTTTGAATTTTTTTTATGAACCAATTTTTGCTCGCAAATGAAGTCCATGTTTGATCTCAGCCTTAGTATGGACCTAATGAGTAACTCCTGGATATTTCGGAGGTGTCACTATTCAAATTTCATTCTACAGCAGACAGAAAAAGTTATAATACCCACTTCCCTCGCCCGCTCTATTCCTGCCAACTAAAAAGATGTCCTAACCCCTTTACAATCAACGTACCCGTTTCGAAATCTTCCCTTAATACCACGGTAAGACTTTTTATTACTACATATCTATACATCTAGGTGCGTAGTAATAAAAATGTATCGCCTATTAATTATGTCTCTAAGAAATGAAATTGCGGTTTTAATAGCATTTTGATGGGAAAAGCCAATGCTAAATCAGTTTTTCCACACTGTCTCTATAAAGCCAGTGTATCGAAACGGGTGTTTCCACCGAATGTTATGAAATAAATGCGCGGAAAACGTCTGTTCGAAAGGCACGATTTAATAATGAAATTTCATAAAATCACAAGAGCCCCGAAAACCTTCCGCCCACATTCGAAAGAGATAAACAAAACCAGTCCTACCAAAACAAGGCTGCCCAAAAAAAAAGAAAAGAAAACAGCATCACCGGGATATCTGCAGTAACCAATCTCCTGGTGACCTGTACACCCTCTTTACACCTTCTGTACATTTTCATTTTCGTCAACTTCCAGGCCAAAGAGGATGAAACCGAGAAGGTGTTGGTCGAAATCGGATGTCATCAAATTGTCAGGTGTGTTCCAAATCGCTCTCATGTGAGCCAGAACTTTCCGTTCGTTCTTTTTCTTCTTCTTCCTCCATATAAGCAGTACCTACAATAATATTGTTTTCCGTTATTACATCCCCATATTACGGAACACACTGTCTTCTGATAAATTTGCCAAACGGCACTTGCGACTTCTGCATGCTCAGTCAGTTTTGATCAATTTCACGAGTTCCGTTAAGGCCTCAGAAAATGTTCGTCCACCAATTTCATCATCCGTGACTCGGAAACGAGGATGGTTGTTGAAACTGTGCCCTTACAAAACTGCAAAATTCAAACTACTCAGAAATAATTTGAACTTCACAAGGCGAAATGGTTGAAATACCAAATAAATAGAAAGAAAGAATATAATTAATAAACGCATTCTGCATGAGTAATACAACGGGAATTGTGCGTGAGATATAACTTGCGAAGGGCTATAAAGTCCCTTGTAAGTGGACCGCAGCAAGAACCCCAAGGAAAGTGCTTCCCGTAGTGTTGAGAGTTCCTCATCATAACTCTATTCATACAGGCCACTTCCTCTTCAACTTCGCGTTAACACTGATTGTAAAATTTACTTCATTAGCGCGGCCAGAACCCAGCACTACATTAATTTGCAGTTGCTCGTTGGGCTCTAATTTATTTTTCACGGTTAAAAGCCTTTGCAGGCGGTCAGCTCAACAGTCGAACTTTCCTCCGATGATTCCGTTTGGGTTATTCGCGTATTTCATTTTCAAACAAAATGTTCATGTAGTTCATGTATTCCACGTGACGTGATACGAGTATTATGTGTAGTATGAGATGGTACCAACAACTCAGTGTTGAACTTCATGTAGCCGGCCGATTTTTTTCCGGGGGCGGACCGCTGTCATCAGTGATTCTCATAATATGAAGTAATAATATTATGAAGGTGATTCTCATTAAGAACAGTAATGACCAATCTCAAAAACCATCACTTTTCAGGAACAACAAAAAACGGGTTTCCCTCTCCATTTGTCATGTTAAATTAATTGTTTTTCAGGGGAGGCCATTGCGTGGTGTAATCAAGGGATTGGTATTGAAAGGGTTATAATCACTGGCAAAATTTGCCAAGAATTTGAAGTTTCATTAGTGAACATGTCTGAGTCATAATAGTTTTCATTTATCGGAAATCTCGGAAAATAAAGGAAAAGTGGACTTTTAGCAATGTTTGCCTTTGGATTTACTTAATAAAGTATTGCTGAAATAATACGAAATAATGTGGTTAAGCTGGTTTTTCGTTCAAAATCCGAATTTTTCCAAGAGTCCGTGTCAGCAATCATTCCAGGCTCTGCTGAACAATTTTGCAAAATGAACATGATCACTTTTACCACCAAAATATTATGGCCCATCTTAACTACCCATTGGAAAAACATGAGTGAAATATATGAAGACAGATACTTTTCATTATTCTGAAGATCCCTTAGGTAGAACTAAATACTCGTACTTAGATACGAGTAGAACTCCAACATTATTGATTGATGTTTTAGGGCCTCTTGAGAATATTGTAAGCTTCGTAAGAGCTGGATGACTGCGTTATGCAGGGCATGCCCTGAGGATATCTGGATGGCAATTACTGCAAGGATGGAAAGTAACAAGACAAGAGGGAGAACGCTGATGTGGTGACGATGTAGAGCGAAATGCTAGCCGATTGGAAGTACTGGCATGATTAAGGTCCCAACCTGGATCCGATGGAGGGAAGTGATTCGTTAAGCTAGAGGCCACATTGGCCTGCTGAAACGAAAACCATAACGTACCGCAGTCATAAAATTGGGGGAGTACCATCTGATATTCTATTGATAGACGTCAGTAAGTATATTCTGTTTGTTTTAGATGGAATACTGAATAGTCAACCTCTACTGCACAAACATCATACGTTGACTAGAGAATAAATATTCATATTTCGCCTTATTGGGAGGATACAAAAAAGTGAGAGAAGAAGACTCTTTCGTGAAGAATAGCGGTTTACTAAAAGACCTATGTGGGTTTAGAAAGGCAGTTTCCAAAAGGGTGAAATGTCATTTGGCAACCTTTCAAAGTGTGGCTTTATGGCATTTGTAGAGCGGGGGTAGGAGAGCTGCTTTGTTGATAGTGAATCGGCCATGATCGCTTTACACGGCGAGTTCTTACGGTGTAGTAACCAATGCCTCCGCTCTTCGCAGATAATAGCAATGAGGAAAAACCTCGAGGCAGAAAACACCCCTCGACTATTTACCGGCGATAGTGATTTATCATTTTCCCTGGCTTCGCAATTCCCTCGAGTTTTCAACATATCTCGTCTAACGCTTTCATGATGTACTGAAATAGGGAATGACCACCGAATTACTGTTCGGAATAATGTTGGCAGATACCTCAGGAGTGAGCATGAATGATTTAGTGGACTCTTCACTGCCCCGTGACAAGTACTTAATGTGCTGAGAAGGCTCTGATTGGTGCATTGATCGTGAAATACCCTCCTGCAATACTGGACTTCATTCCAACAGGTGTCCATGAAAAAGAGAAATACTGATAGATAAGGTAGACAATTTTTTTAACCACACTAAAATCAAATCATATTTCTGCAAAAATTCAACAAATTCACTTTTGAACAAATTCATAACTTATGTCAAATTAAATGTGTAAATATCAAGATTTGGAACCGTAGAGGGGACATAACGGCTTTTGATTCTAGAAGAGGTGCACTAATTTTGGTTAATTTCACGACTAGCGGTAGGTTATTGTTAGGTGGAAAAATAACCCTAATAAACGTTTAAAAGACGGAAAAAACGCCGGTAGGGAAGAGTCGCTGGATGAAATACGATCGTATCAGGGTTTGGATTCTGGCACTGGCTGCTAGAGATTCTAACGTGCTAATTGAAGGATAGAAGGACGGTTTCAATATCATGACGGTTTCTGAAACGTAGTTATCTTTCCAATTTTTGCGATCTTCAACAAGTTTAGACTCGTGAAACCGAGTCAAAATTGGAGCTGAGGCCGATGGTACCCCAAACTCAGTTCTTACTTCTTTCAAAAAATGGAAATAAATGCTAATGGAAATCATCCACTCACTTGCAACTATGTCGTCAAAAATAACGTTCATATCAAGAAGTTTCTACCAACTCATATTCGAAATTATTTCCTTCCGTAGACCCAAAACGTATCTCAAAAACACTAAATGTCACAAAACTACATATTCAGTATGAAAATTGGCCTTACCTAAGTGCCGCCGTTTAATTCACGCTAGTTTCACGATGATAGATTTCCCATCATTGAGCCGTGATTGTGAACAGACGGCTGGGTGTAGGTACGATATTCCGAAAACTTCTCTGAATCGAAATCTATCCAAATTTGTACAATACCACAACTTCCCGCCTAAAATCTTAGGGATATTACGTTGTGAACTTTTCAAACCCTTTTCTGGTTCCCTTCCCATAGGCTCAGAGTTATTAAACGTGTCAAGGTTAATCCTCGACCGCACTCTGGAATTGGTCGTATTGGCCTGGACTGGGCTTTGGGATTGGGCTTGAATCATCCTGGTCGTCTTCTAACGTAGACAGTAGTGTTGTAGTACAGGAAATTTCATTTTTTGAGCTGCAGAACTTCTCCGCTGCTTGAGAACGTTGATTAACCGTGTATTACAGAACACCCACATTGCCATATACCGTATCCTTCCTAAACTTATTATCTTGGTTGCTAACCTTATTTTAATTGCTCGTTCATTCTTCCTTCTCTCGTTTGCATCCTCGCTCGCAATTCTTGGAACAAAGTGCGTGTTCCAATTGAACATCATTCCTTCAATCTCGATCATCTTCAGTACGTCCATCAAACTCAATGGAGACGGTAGGTTATGGTTTTTGCCTACCTTTCTCTCCTAACGGCCACGCAATAAGGGATGATCTCAGAGCTCGAGTTGAATTTTCTAATAGACTTCCATCCAGCCTCTGCATTCTCGACGTGGGCACCGGCTCTATTGTCGACATTGACGATAAATCCTCCGCCTTTAGCTTCGGCCTTCAACCTAATTGGCATTCATGTTACGGACAATAAAATCCCCGTTAGTGGTCTTCGAGTGCCCTCCGCCGAGTTCACGTGATAGTTCACTGAAATTCCTCCGACTATTGCTAACAGTAAGTACAATTATGTGTACCCTCGTCCTAACCTATTCCGGGTAGATCGAGTTTTCAATTTAATGTCTATAGGTAACTCTAATAAACACTTTAATCTTTCTACCAGAACTACAAGGTGCTTTGAAACGGAATGCGGTGTTGTTTTTTTCCAATGTTTGCGGATATTGTTCGCCCTTCGATGAGCACTGCAGGTTTCTATCTCCGTTGACCTCCAAATTATTTGTTTCCCAAGTAACTATTGAATACAGTTCAGCAAAGACTATAAAAAATATTATATATTATGATTAGGTATATATTATATAATCTTCGAGAAGAACAAAAAAAAAATAAAAATAAATAAAATCCACAGTCATGCAGCATGGCTGAAAGAGCGAATTTTCGAATAAATAACTGGTTTTATGTAAATGAACAATACAGAAAATTAACTGGTTTTATGTAAATTGTCTACATTTTACTGGTTGTATAATTAATGTTGTCTCCGTTTTTCACCGAGTAACACCTCAGTTCATAGATTTTTGAACGCTGAACACGATGGTGTAGTCAGAATTGCGAAATCTGGTTCCTTTATCAGATTAGAGCAGATGAACCGTGAAGAACTTTTCAAGTTTCATCACCTTCAAAGTGCTCCAGTTCAGCGTGGAAAACCTTTAAAATGAGGTATCAGTTGGCTGATTGTTCCATTTTATAAATTTATGGATAATCCCCCCACCCCCCTTAAAGTGGCTCTAATTAGAGTAGCTCGGTTCTGCCCATCTTCGACCTTAGTCGATTGCCAAGACAGATCTATTGTGCGAGTTTGAACTTTTTTACCTCAATTTTATCGAGAGTTATTGTCGAGAGTTATCGAATGACACATGGATAAATATATATTATTTTTGGTGTGTGTGTGATTTAGTTTGACCGTCAGTAAGAATGATGTTGATCCCGAACTGACGAAGAACTGAAATTGGTAAGCTGGGTGCGCTCTGTCGGTGAACTTTCTCAACTTTTTGCTCGCGGCCAAATTCACATGTTATTCATATTTAATTCCAGCAACTGGACCGAGGTAGAAAGTTTAAACTTAAGTTGGACAACTATTTTTTCCCAACAGTCCAACAGCATCTTGAACACCCTCTTCGCCGGCGGGCCCCTTGTAGGATGGGGAAAGAGAGAATTTGTAACGTTTCGAGTGACGTTTATTCCGGAAACGTAAATTATTGCAGCGGTGGAGGGCGACTTCCTGTAACCGCACGCGAGCTCGACCGGGTTTAATGCGAAATAACTTCAGTCCCTCGCGAACATTTACCCTCTCAATTCCGTATGTAGTTCACGAAATTCGTCTTGACGGTAGAAAAGCTCCAAACTTTTCGGCAACGGTTTATTATTTTCCGTATAATAAACCAAGTTCTATAATTCACAACACGAAATAATAGGACTATGAGGGATACTGTTTTACAAAATTCTGGTTTACGGCATTATACATAGTTTTTGGCCGATTCCAAATAGTCATCATTGTAGTAAGCCAAATTGTGGTAAAACAATAGAATCCGTCGAGATATCCGTCCGTTTAACTTTATCGTCGACACCTTTCCACCACACATCGTAAAACATACCGGGCGAAAGGAAAAATCTCATTTCGTTCTGGTCTCTTTTTTATGAGACCTCATAGCTGCTGTCCCAGCCTTTTGTGGTGTGTATTATACGACGTACCTTTTGAAGAGAAGTTTTCAATTTCTCTTCAAATACATAACACGCGCAACATATATCTGTTGTTGTCAGTTGTGGAAGTTGAAGGTATTCAATTTTGATTCACCATATAAGCGCACTGTTCGTTATTTACAGTTAATTTAGATTTGGGAAAATGCTACTGTTCTCGGTACAACATTTTTAAAACTCGAATTTACGAAACATTTTCATACCAAAATCCGTTTCAGACCGTCCTGAATTCACTGCCGGAACACAAAAACCATATGTACATGTATATTTACATATTTATACATATATTTATATAATTTATATATATTTAAATATTAAATATGTATGCATTTATAAATACTTATATATTTATGTATGTGTCATTTTAGACGACATCTCTCGAGAGAATTGGGATAAAAGGTTTAAATTTGCACAGAAAATCTGTATTGGCAATAATTGTTGAATCAATTATTGAAAGACCAAGTTCGTAGGTGGGAATAATCGAGCCACTATAAGGGGGTTTTAGGGAATATTAAGGGGGAAAATTACTCATAAATTCCAAAAATAAACAGTCTGACAAGTGACAAGTTCAACGATTCTTTCACCCTGAACACGATGGCGAAGTCAGAATTGCTATATCATATTCCGTTCTCAAACTGGAGCACTTTGAAGATGAAGAAACGTGGTTGTTGCTTGAGATGTTCTTCCCGGCTTATCTACTCCAATCTGATATTTTAAATAGTCGATCTGAGTACTTGGAGGTACTCACCTCACAAGGAAAATGTTGATTTGATTGACTCTAAGCTTCAGTTGAATTTTCACATTCATTGGAAAATCGATTTAACGAAATCCCTGATCCCGTGCAGAAAGTACCGAATTAGACCGAAAATCTCGATCGTAAATTTATATACGCACAATCGACCGAATTAAATAGGTTGCAGATTATTGCAAGACATGATGGTATTTAAATAAAAATAAAAGAAAAAGGGTTTCTTCTAGTCGCAATGTCGTACCCCATCACGGATCATGGAAGGTATAGATTCATCGAGACAAGACTTGTGTACTGTTGAACCAGAGACAATTAGTGTACTGTTGAACCAGTAGATGCTAAAAGTCTGATTTTTGACCCTGTGAAATATTCTGTATTGGAGGTCCCCTCAAATTAAATTTAGAAAAACATTAATTAAATTAATGAATCATGGGGTTAGTTACATGCTTTACTAATTTAAATAAGTCCAATATTTATAGTTATGTACTGATGAATTGGAGTAGCTTCTCATTGTATAGAACAGCATTTTTACTGTAATTTTATTGTATAGAACAGCATTTTTATTGTATAGAACAGCATTTAAAGTGGTATTCAGTGGTGTTACATCATTGAAAGGAGGAATACATTGCTGAAATTGAAGGTAACGGGGTGAGCAAGGGTACGTTGATATTGTCTTTACATACGCGATAGGAGTAAACACGACTACACGAGGACGCTTTTCGTTTCAAAAATAATCCTAATTGACAAACCCTGATAATTAAGATTGAGTTGAATCAATATCACAATTGTGGGAAGGAGTCAATATCACTGTTAACTTCCACAAAAGGTGAAGATGGTAAGTTAGGAGCAAAATAGAGACAGTGAAAGTAGTCGAGACTGTTTGTTGAGGAGGATTTGGAGTGTATGAGTTCAATACAAATAAAATAATTGGGAAACTGTTATAATTTATTAAGGGGATTCTGATGGAGATTCACCAGGGAGGCGACAAAATATTGGAGACACATGAGCTTAGCGGTGTGATGATTAGGTGAAGGCCGTGGCTTATCACTGATATTGATTATGAGTCATCATGAAAACGACTGAGAAGGAGCTTACCTAATAAAATGACAGAAGGAAAATCCACGTTTGGCCGAATGAACGAGTGTCAAAGATGAGGTCGTGTTATCAAATTGATCACTTTGAACACTGCACTATCACTCCGCGAGTCCCTCAAGGGAAGGATGGATGCCGTTATAAAGACGCGGGAATGTTATTGAAGGAAAGTTTGATAACGAGAGCACGCTGGCTGGAGCGAGACTGGCGGGCGAGGGATCGGGTAGTCGGTGGTGGGGGTTGGTTTGGCAGTTTGGACCGTGACGTCACGGCTCCTCCACCCCCAGCGAAGTTCCAAGCGAAAACTCCAAGGGAGAATGCGGGAGGCGGCAGAAGACCCCCGGGGGCGGCTCGTTTTTTGGTGGTAAAAATATTAAGGCGAAAGACCAAAAGCTGGCGGAGTTTACCAAAATCCGTCAGATGTAACTTAGGGGTAGTTTTAAGGTGAGTCCACACGCTTAGATTATTTGTGCAAACTGAACTGAAAACGTGGTTGCCGTCCAAACGTTCAGTTGTGGTTGTGCATTTGAGTGCGTTGGGTGACGGATCGTGAAGTTGGTTTTCCTGAAATTGGCTGATTTGAAGTTATTAAAATTGAAAAATCAACATTTCGGTTTCGAACCTCTTCTGGGCAGAGCGTACACAAATCCAGACGACATCAAACCCGGGGATTGAGGCTCTGCCAGTATATTGTACAAGTAAAAATCCATAGTCATGCAGGATGGCTATAAGAGCGATTTTTTGAAGAACCAACTGATTTTATATAAAATGGACTTGAAGTCCATGAGGATCATCTCAAGTATCAACCACGTGTCTTCATCTTCAAATTGCTCCAGTTTGAGAACGGAATAAGATATCGCGATTCTGACTTCACCACATCGTGGTCAGCGTAAAAAAACCGTTCACTTGTCAGACTGTTTCATTTTAAGAATTAATGGGTAATGTTTCTCCCTAAGTCTCCCCGAAAACCCCCTTAGAATGGCCCAATTCTGCCCATCTACGAACTTGGCCTTTTGATTGCCAGGACGGATTTCATATAAATAATCATGTTCTTCATATGAATAAATCATCATGTTCAGCGTAAAAAAAACCTTTAAATAGGATGTCTCTCGTCAGACTGTTTCATTTTGGAAAATTTTGGATGATTTCTCCCCTAAATCTCCTCAAAACCCCCCAGTACCAGTGCCAGTCCCGTTTTTATATATGGCCACTACTTATTACGGATCAGATGGTTGAAGGGATAGTGCGAAATTGACCCAGATTCGAAGTGGAAAAAATGATCTACAGCGTATCTTCAACTTCAGAAACACCACCGTGAACGATTTTCCTGGAGATGTTTGTAGCTCCTTGATTAATGATTTAATAATATTTAAGTAGGTAACTAACCCTTGAAAACAGAAACAGAATGGTTTTTGTAGTTACTTCTTATCTAAGTCAGTAGATTGAACTGTAGTACAAAATCATACTAAACTATATTTATATATTCAATTAAAAACTTTACTAGCGTAACTTTATACTTTCAGTTCCTAATCCCAAAAATAGAAGCTCGAAAACAAGAAAGAAGGTTTCTTAAGAAAGTAGATGTGTGACAGACACCATAATATGAGATACCTAATAATTATATATGAGATATATTATATTATACTATCTCACCCGATTTGAGGTGTATAACTACTCACAAAGAGACATCCACTACGGCTCCCAAGCCCTCTGTTCCCAAATTAAATAACTTATCCTGTTCGAAAGTGAATTCGTTGAATTTTCGTAGACATAATAATATCCTTTGATTTTTGTTGTGTTAAAAAAAATAATAATGTCCTAGATACCTCGTTTGGATCATCAGCATTATTTTTAGCGTTTTTCTCGATATCTTTCGGAATGTAGTTTATTTTCTTGAACGACTCACTCGAACCTGTATATCTCGGAGAACAGCTTGTCACATTCTATAGGACTTTGTAAAGTTCAACACCGAATTCCAACCACGAAGAAACTGAGTCTTTCCGCTTGTTGGAGTGGGCGAAGTAAGCCCACATATGCAGCATTAAACTTGATTTATGACAGATAGTCGACGCTTCACACAGATTCACCGTAATGTAAACGAAGATTTGGAAGTTATTTATTGCAATTAAGAAATATACGTTCGAATTTATACCCCTCTAAGGGGTTCACTTGATTAAATTTATAGCTCATTGAAATCGTCGTTTAATTACTAGGCGTTTGCGAGCGTGAAAGGGAAGAAGTGATGGATGGCACCGGTATCCATTGAGCATCATTAGCATCTTGTGTATGAGACTGGATGTTACGAAATGAGGCAGCGTACTTATCAAAACAATAAAAATACCTCTTATATTATGATGGATAGCTCTAGGCCTCGAATAATGTTTTTTCTGATGTTCTTGGTGATGCGGTACGTAATTTATGTCCTAATTGTGTTCATTTGAGTTGTTCTAGAGAACTTTAAGTGTTGTGTGACACAAGACGAATGGTTTAGCACTGTCAAAGCCGATCCCGATTTGAAACGTTAAAACTGCTGAGATCGTCCAAAAGTAAAATTTTATCAAGTTTATGACACGATAAATACAACCTACATTTGCATGAAGCATCATGTCTAGAGACGCCATCGTCGTCCTGAAATAATTATTAGAAATCGTAAATAATATTGTCGATGGTACAGATATGAAGTAACGTATAGCTCCTCACTGAGGTAGGAGATATGCATCAAACTTATTTATTTTAATGGTGCCTTCACTATGGATCACATTTTAAAAATCCATTCCAGACATCTCATAGATCCGTGGATTTTAATAGGATCGCATACACCGATTTATAAACCGGTATGCCATCCTATTGAAATGCTAAATAAATAATATTTTATAATAATAAATAAATTTTAATAATAAACAAATATATTATATTTGTTCTTTCAGATGTTAAATATACATTACTTATTATGTATTATTACTCAAATGTAGGCTGCATTTCGAACAATACAATGGTTCTTAATCGGAAATTGTTCTTGTTGAGCCCAGGGGGTGAAAAGCCCGATCCTAAAATAACAGGGTATTAGGTAGGTACTATTATAGTAATGTGATATAAACTAGGAATAAACATGAAATACACACATACAGATAGGATTTCCTAGTTAGATAATAGATAATTATGTTATATTAGACAATACTGAAGGATTAATAAATTAACATGGATAGAAGGTCTGAACACACAGTAATCAGTAATCAATGTAATTGATAAAGAGAACTTAAATTATATAAGAGTGGTGACTATGGATTACAGAAATTTAGCTACGATTTATTGGCAGCTCTGGCTAGGTCTCAACATGTAGATTTAAGGTGTTTGAACATCAATAAGTAATCAAAAGACCTCAGGAAACATGGGTTTCTCAAACCACCAAATTTCCCCTCGACCCAATTAGTGATTTGAATTCCAATCCTCCACAATACCAAAGACTTCGTGGACAATTTTATGACAGCAAAAAGGAAGAATCGGCTGTTTCTCAAAACCTGTAGGATCCTCCAAGAAAATCGAACCGCCCCACGAAATGGGAAATCACATCTGAAACCTCAGACACGCCTCATTTGCGATAGATGATGCCCGCTCTAGCGAGTATGGCCCGAGAGATTCGTCGAACCGCGAACTCATTTCTCGATTAGAATCCTCAAAGGAGGCTCTGAATCCCGTCTGACGACCCTCCGCGTCCCGCTCAGTCTCAAATCCCACGGAACCTACTAATAATCCTGAGTTGCCCTTTTAATGAAGGGAAGGAAACAGAGTCTGGCAGGTTTTTCATCTTTTTCTAAAAGAGAGATCCTCGCTGAGAGGAAGCTGGCAAACAAAGAATTCTTTCTTATTTTTCGTACTTGCGACTCTCAAAAGTTTTTCCTGGTGAGAAATAAATAGGAAAACCGGAGCGAGAGGTGGAGGAGGATCCGAGAGTGCTTGAGGGATGAAGAATCTCCATTCATCGACACCTGGGTCCTTCTAATGATGAAATGGATATTTTGAATGAGTCGTCTTAATCAAGAACGAAAGGAACCAGTCGACGGCGTTCGCGGGATAAAGTTATATTTGGGAAAAAACGACTTCGTCCCTGCAGAAACGCTGATTTTGAGAATCAATTCACACGAACGCCGATCGAGTACTAATACCACGAATGAAAAGAACTCGTTGTACGATCATGAGTAGCATGTTTTGAGCAGAGCAAGGGCTTAGTGCCAGATAAATCGCCTCTGCTCAGGTATTTTGCTACGTGGGTATTTGATCCACCATTGTCCAATTCAATAGGGTAATTATTGTGAATTTTGAATAAAGTATACCCTGTTCAAAGTAACTGATATGCGTCCTACCAATCTCAAAATGAGTGTACATTTGGTAGTTGGACTCCTACGCCGGGCTTTTGTTCCATCTCCAACTCCTTCGTCCTGCCGCACTGTTCATCACGTGGATCGACGCAGAATCCGAACTTAATTATCCAATATCTAACAAGTAGTTAGTGCTTGTTAGATATTGGAAAAAGTCCAAATAATTGTATTAATCCAGAAAACAAATCAAATTAGATAAGTAACGGATCTGACAGAGAAAACTTGAATAGACCCAAAATAATGTTATAGATTATTTTATAGTCAGTATTGCGATATCTCATTACGTTAACAGATTAGAGCAGATGAACCGTGAAGAACCTCTCATAACAACCACGTTTCTTCATCTTCAAAGTTCTCCATTTCAACACGGAATAAGATATCGCAATTCCGACTTCATCATCGCGTTTAACGTTAAAAAAAAAACAAAAAACTTCAAAGTGAGGTGTCACTCGTCAGACTGTTTCATCTTCGGAATTATGGGTAATTTCCCCCCTTAAAACTTCCCGAAATTTACCTTAGAGAGGCCTGATTCCACCCATCTACGAACTTAGCATTTCGATTGCTAAGGCAGGTCTTTTGTGCAATTGCCCTTGACATGGTGGGTTTGTTCCATAATCTGCAAGAATTAAAATTTCTGGCTAATTATCAGTGAACTTGGGAAAAGTTCACTGATAAGGAGGCTCCTCAAGGAGGCTTCTATATAATATAATATATTAATATTAATAATATTTAATATAATATATATTAATATAGCATATTATTGTTGACCCAGTTGTCCGTGAATCAATATGTACATAGATCCTGCCGATCAGGGATTGAATTTCAGATACTGAACTATGGGCTTGGATATTTATGTATACGCAGGTAAACTTAGTGGAGGTTCGGCTTGCTATGATTTTTGATGCGTATTTGGTTGGGTTCTCTACTGCTCTTCGCGATATAATACGGGAATTTTGCTGGTATGGGGGGGCATTAGAGTACGAGCTACATGTTTATAAAATAAAAAAAATACGTACTCCACTCTTTCTTCGGCCAACGCAGCGAATCCTTCAGACGAAAACTCTTATTCAATACCACTCCGTATTGAATAGGAAAACAGTTGACAATAAAAGGACTGGTCCCAGGTTGAAGGATTCTAGTAGAATGTAAGATTATCCATTGTATAGCAACAAATCGTCGTAGAAGATACACGGTTACTTCAACTAGAACACACTCCACTAGACACCTTCTAAAGTTATTAAATCGATCTCATGCTATTCGAAATTTATGGATTGTTTCTAAGACCAACCTCGGCTTAATATACCTAATACCTTAAGGCGATAGTTCTCGGATAGAACTTCTAAAATTGACTAAAAAATGGTCGAGTCCGAAGCAGAGAGCACTTGGGCCTTCACTCCGTTATCCAGTCTCAAAGCAAACAAGCATTTTATTCTTGACGACGCTGCAGGTCCAATTGTCTTCATCAAACCAAAACACTAATTATAGTTCGTTCACCGATGAATACATTTTCGTTTCGAACGGTTTATTTAGCGGGACATGAATAATTCATGGGTCCTCAATCAATAGGTCCCGCTCGGTAGGTACATGGGTGAACACGTTGGACAACCCCTGCTATGTCAATTAAATATCATCGAGATTGCGAGGCCCCATTGATTAATGGTTGAATCGGTAACCTTTAGTAGACGTATTGACCCACGTCAATACATTTTAGCTGCTGGATTTCGATAAAAACTGAGGAAATTATTACACAAAGAGGCAAAACGTTCTTATACACGTAGACGAATCCACTACACAGGTCTCTGATCTGCCCTGTTTCATTGTGGTGGTTTTTCGTGTAAGGAAAACATCCATGATAGGTACTCATGTTCCTACGGCCAAGTTAACATACCAACAAATCCCTTACTACCGAAATTCATCACACAACATACATAATATCTCGAATATAGTAAATTAAATTATTTTTATAGATATTGACCGTATCAATAATTCCTGATATTGCATTCCTGATATTGCAAAACTGGACAAGAACGATGTTCACACTTCGCACATCATCAATGCGCCGTATGTAGTGGGACTTCATTGCATGTGCGTATTTGTTAATATTTGTTGTTAGTCTTAGCGATCATAGAGCTAGTGAGTGGGCTTCTGGTTGGGGCTTCGCACCCTGTGATACTCGATTTTGGTAGAACCTGTCATAATTTTGAAGCTCTGGATATAAAACACTTCTTGGATGTGGGAGTGACTTCGGTAACTCAATAAATTGAGCTATTGAAGTAAGCTATCCTACGCCTCAGATACGGCGTTTCAAACGAAATCAAACCGTGAAACAAACACTAAAGGTAAAAGTTATACTGGGAACAATGATTTGGTGAGTTAAGCTTGTTTGGATGGGAGTTCGAAAACCTCGGCTCGTAACAAGATGCACGGGGTGAGCTTATTGGGCTTCTAAACGCCTATTAGACCAAGGGAAGTCTGGGTGACCAGTTGCCGTAACCGTCTTTTTTTCTGTCTCCTCTCTCCAAAGCTATGATTGGAAATTGGCGCCACTCGGTAAAGGGATAGAAGGCTGGATTATAAGGAAATTGACACCTCAGCGTCTGTAGAGTGCGGAAAGTAAATATACAAGTGAGGTACATGGACCGTCAAAAATGTCCTGGCGAATGGTGAAAAATAGTGGATGTACTCGAAAATCAACTACAGTAATCCCTCGATACACCGCGCTGGGTGTGAGTTGAAGGTAAATAGGGGACAAAAGCATTTCTACAAGACAAAATTCATTATAAAACCAGTAAAGTTGAGACATTTCTCATAATGCCAGTAAAATCGAGACAACCAGACCGTATATTTTACATATTACAAGACTGTTTTTTTTTGTTTTTTTTCGATTTTTCTTTTTGGAATTTTTGGATAAATCACTTTTTGCACGCCAAGGACGGCCATATTCGACCTCAGCCTGAGTATGGACCTAATGAGCAACTCCTGGAAATTTAGGAGGTGTCACTGTATTCAAAATCGTGATATGCTGCTGAAAACGTCTGTGGTCATCGGGCAATGAGGCTGGGCTTCGCCCAGAATTGCCGATTTTTGGCTCCCGTGGGCATTATCCCCCCTCCTCCACCACCTCAACCATATCCGCCCATGTAAATGTGGTCTGAATCGTCCCCAGTATGAAAATCGGCCCGATTGAATAGTGTCGGTGCAGGACTTTACACAAAAGTGCCTTATCACATTTCTTGACCTGAGTCACCTTGAGGTTTTTCTGTACAGAAAACGATGAACCGTTGGCGAAGAATTTTCAGCGTTAGATTCTGTTTTTTTTTAGCATTTGAAGAGGACTTTAACCCGCGGGGTCCACTCAAGGTAATTATTTGCCCTCAGGGTTCGGGGGGAGGGGGGGGGGTGTCCTCAGTTAAGCGGTGGCGGGTGTGTAGGTACTTTATTCCTTTGCATCCCTCGTCGTCTCATCCTACTATAACCTTCTCGTATGAAGCTTTGGCGCCGTCACCCTCGGCTTTACCCTCAGGTATTTCAAACATCAAAGTTCATCCTTCACTCCGCTCTCCTCGTCGTCTCGTCACCATCAGACCGTCAAGCGGAACTGCCCTTTGATCCGGAGTTTCTCTCAACATCCCCACACCACCAGCAGTTACCACCAAAACTTCCTCCATGCACCTCCTGATCTCTGTGTTGATGTCAACCCTCCGAAAGTTGCATTTTGTGCATATTTTCTGACTGAAATAGACATCAAACGGCCAAATGTACCTTCAACTTCCTCATCTTACAGAGAATCAAATACCCAGTGTTCCTTTTCCAATTTATCCATTTTTATTATGCAACTCTATCCTTCAACCTTGAATACCCAATTAGGTGTTCCACAATAAATGGGTGATTCTCCGAAACTGTTCATATTCCTGTGAGGGTTGTAGCTCATAAATTTTTTTATTTTTCCTCACTCAATAATTTTTGAACATCAACATCTCCCCAATCGTGTGAATTACCTATCATTTTGAAATCTTAGTATTATAATATGATATAATATATCATAATATGATACTAAGATTTCAAAATATTATGGAATATTCTGAAATCATATTCATATTATAGTATCATATTCATATTGTTAATGAAATATTGACTTTTCGTGTTGAGGGGGAATTTCATGTAATTTGATGTGAACGTTCAAGAATCATCACAGTCAGTGACGTTCCGATACTCCTTTCGATCCGGTTTTTGGTATCAAATCAATATCGAAAGCACGGTATCGATACTCCGATATTATCGAAAGGAAATATCGATATTGAAAGTATCATTTGATAACGATAATCCTTACTTTTTTTGCAATATAAGTAATGGAATTACAGAATTTGAGGATAATATTATTATTCATAGTAGGTATGCACCGGAAGTATGCGATTGTCTGACCACTGTTTTATTGAAAGTTATCAGTCCCTCAACTACTTCGGTTTCTTCCTGAGCACCACTGGGTTGAAATTATTACCTATTTGTGCTTATTGAGGGCTTGATTACGAATTAGCCTCATGATCATCATTCCAATACAACGGGATATTTTGCAGATGTTCTCCTACTTCCTACACAACGTGCAAAGAGCCATTGAAATTACCTTTGAATTATTCTAAAAGTCCATTCCTTATAGTAACCCTCACATGTACCTGAATAGGCCAATCCGACCTAAAATAGTTCCAAAAGCTGTCACCACGTAGCGCTTTAAAATGAGATACATTTACTTTGAAAACTTCAGCTGCAATTCTCGGTTGATTTGAAATTTGAAAACGGTAATGCACTATTTGAGAACGTGAAACGTGGGTTACACTCATGTTTTGAATTTAAATTCAGATTGTTTTCAAATTTAATTTTAAAAATTCATTAATAAATACTTTTAACCACTTTTTTTTGAAAAAGAGCGCTCCAAGCACCCTTCGGAAAACTTTCAGGAGTACATAGGATTTTTCCAATTTCAAATCGGATGATCGATCGTTAGGAGGAGAATGCGACGACAAGTCGCGGGCGTGATATCACAAGGTTATTATTATGCCAGTTACGAGACGTTTTTAGGATAATATCCTAAAATATTATAAGAAACCTTATATTATAAGAAACCTAAGAACTTTGAAAATGAAGCGCAGCCAGTATTTCGTCAACAGAAATCAGCGGGAAATATTAGCATTTTCGGAATCATTTTCAAACAATTCGTGTGGTTAGATCGATTTGATGGTTTCATATCTCAAGCCTCACCAAACCTCACAGAAAGCACATATAGGTTCGTCATAAACCTCATTCTACCTCAACCTATGTACCTCATAAACTTCATTCAACCTCATTCAACCTCAACCTAAGTACCTCATAAACCTCATTCAATCTCAACCTCATAAAAAAGGAGTTATTATTAATCAGTTTTTTGGCAGTCGAGTTATTAGGTTATCATAAGATGCATTCGATAGTACACTGGTAAATTAGTAAACAAATTTGAAATCACGCTGCTTATTTGACCAGAACGGTTTATATCGAATCAATGCATCGAATAAATATTTTGTGCACGTTAAGTAATTATGAGATTGTAATATTATATTAATCGTAATAACTATCTTGGTGTCACTTCCGATTTTCGTTCATATTATTTTCCACACCTGTCCTGAGCCAATCGCATGGCATTTTGAAGATAGCGATAGCTTTTAGTAGCACCCACTAGTTCGAAAAGTTTCGTTAGAGTTACAAATATTAAAGCACCACCTAACTCAAGATCGGTATCTTGATTCGTTTTATGAATAACCCATTTAGAGTAGCCTTTGATTTATCTGAATCGAAACGGACACGCCCTTGCAACGAGTCCAAGGGTGTCAAGCGTTTTTTATGGTTTTTGGAGCGACGATATATCTCATTGTCCGCTATGCAAACATTGTGCAATGATCGGCCCCAAAAGCTTATTGGATCCCGTTCCGATTGGGAAAAACCGGTTGTACAAGGCATGAAAATATTGTCGCGGAGACCACACAGTACCTCATGCGTTACGTCTTTCCTTTTATTTATACGCCCCATACAACTGCGCTCATGTGTTTCTTATACCATAATCCCCCGTCGAATAAATTTGTTCCCTGTTAAAAAGTGAGTAGCTGAAGCCGTTTGAAGACGGATATCACAGCGCACAGAGGCTGGATATTATCATAATAAATTTGTATGACAATGTGTATAATATACAATTAATAGTTCTCGGATACAAGACCAATATATTATATTGGTCTTGTATCCGAGAACTATTCAATTAAAATAAATATTGCATCATTCAAAAAGATTACCTGTGAATGAAAACTTGGGTGGGGATTTTCTTTTTATTGGAGCAAGAGGAGCCCCGCTAAAAATGGGAGTCCAGCTGTAATAGGAAAAGTATAATATACGTTATCTTTGTATTTTGCTGACATAATAATATTATATAATAACATATAATTATATTATATTTCAGCACCAATCTAGATTCCAGTATATCGATCTTGGTCATAATTACTTAAATATATCAACACTGGTCTTAATAAGAGTATTACCTTGGTCATAAACACTGCAACATATCGGGACTAGTCTTATTTAATAAGATACGTGATACTGGTATTTGTAATTACTGTATGGACATTGAACATAGGCACTAGTCCACAGTGCATTGGTCCTGCAACAATCACAGTAATGAACCGCAACTATCACCCATCCCCACATTATATGTCTCTATTACAGTATAGTATAACCTGTAATAATTGTAGGAGGCTTATGAGCGGCTGAAGAAGGAGCGCGAGGCCATTTGCCCCCCGGAAAAACTGAGATTATTACCTATGTGAGATTGATATCAATCATCTGCATACCTACTGTATTGAAACTTGAAAACTTAGGTAGGTATAGATTCACTTTTACCCAATTAATGTACTTGCATGAATATTTTTAATATGTCAATTTACGTCACGTGGTGTTGTAATAGATCCCCAGTGTTCAAAGTGGTGACTGAGTACTTCAGTAAATTAACATTACCACAGGCCGGATATGACTAATCAAGATCTAAAGGACATTCTGATATTTATGAGGGGTTTGAGTCCAAGGCGAAAATCAGTATTCAACAATGCACGAAGGTTCCTGGTGATTGTTCTTGATGTAGGGCCTCCGCTAGGTAGTGTGTCGGTTGGCTACAGTATAAATTCGAAAAGGCGCAAAAGCCAGCGGCCTATGAGGAGAAACTTGTTTGTGATTTACATTAAAGCTCCAAACACTGCAATTGAAGCGATAATTCACCAAGCCGGTGGTTAAAAGTTGGTTTTCCCATCAAGAAAGTCTTGCCAGGCTGCAAGGCCGATGAAGCGGTCGCATATGCACGAGTCCGACCGCTCGTTGTCCTTTCGACTGAGTTACTGCCCAGTTGGCTGGCTATGTAAATAAACTTGAGGGATGTATCAATTACGATGGAAACCCTCGGATAGAGGCGTCGGAAGAAATGTACACGGGGCGTCGGTGAATACTTAGGGACGTGTTTTACTTGATGGAACGACCCCAGGCGTGGGCGATCAGTAATAAACGCCCGACTCTCTTCGTTTTTACTCGGCGAACGTGATGTGAGCCAATTCTATGTATGGGAACCACATGATGGCGTCACAACTTCCAACATAAATTGAAAATGTTTGAGTTCATGGGTAAATATGTGATATATCGTCGGCTTTTCAACAGAAATTCACAAAGTCAAATGAAAGTTTCGAGAAATTCGAGTTTGAAGTTTTCCTGTATGGTCACATTGTTTTGCACCGATTTCTTAAGGCATTGTCATCCGGTTCTGACCTATATTTAAAATTTCAAGTCAATAGCTCATCATCAAAATTCAATTTGTATTATTATGAATAGGTATTATTTAAACAATTTTACGGACAAGAAACCGAGTGAATATTGCAATGTGGTCAATCCCCGACCCACGGTTAAAATTTCCAGTCTCTAGCTCACCGGGAAGATGAAAAAAAGGTAGTTTTATGTTGGGCGGCTGGGGGGTCGTATTTGATGTTGACCCACCTAACGACCGTTTTAGACGCGAAGTTTAGTGTTTCTCCTAAACCTTTGCGTGCTCACTGTGAACGAACGGCGGGTTGTAGAAAAATCCAATTGGATTATTCTTAACTTATTCGTAATTTTTCCAGTCATTCAAAAGTGAAAGCCAAGTAGGTACCTGAAGCAGATGAGGTACTCCGAGTTTTCGAAAATCGCCAATCCGTCGACAGGTCGCGACAGGAAATTTACCGCGCGTGGTTGAAAATGAACGTTTTCCAGCCGAGTATGTCATACCGTATGAGAACGCTGTTGGCGACTCCGCGGATAACGCTGCGTTTTGGGTTTTACCGCGTCATTACCCTTATAGCCATGCTGCATGACTGTGGATATATTTAATTTTTTGCATAAACCACTTTATTAATTTCAATCGTATATTTTTGGTGTTATCGCGCAACGCAACTGTACGTATTTTCTACCATAAAACATAAAAAACTATGCTGATTAAGAATGATTAAATGTAGGTACCTACAGGAAAATTTCGAAAAACTAAAGCCTACTAAAACCTACTAAAGAGAGGGTTTTCAACTAATTTGAACATTTTTCGAAGAAAATTCACTGCTTTCTTCTCAGGTTAATAATATGTATTAGTGGGAAGTGAATAACACCTTTTTGCGCAGATTCCAAGTATTTCAAGAATAAGTACATAAGTAGGTTTACTATAAATTATCTGTACCTATGGGATCGTGTGCACGAGGTATTCGATTCGTCTGCGGTCTTGAGGGTGCTCAGATCACCAGTGCTCAACTGACCTGTGATTAGAAAAGGACTGAAACCACTGCGCTCAGTTAGTCTCTCCCACTTATTTACAACTGTACCAATCTCAATTGAATAGGATGTACCTAGATGTCATAAAATTACCTATTTCCTAAAAAGGGGACCTGACGTTGAATTTATTCAGGTTGAATTGTTTTGAAGAAGGAAAGTGAGTGAATATTATGAAACACTCAAGATACAAGAGAACGGTAATTTGGTAATAAAACGGAGTCGAGCGTGGAAATACGTACACCTGGGAAGGATTTAAGGTCTCCAATTTGAGCCTGGGTTTCAAGTTTTAGTGAAACAGTTACCTCGGAGTTAACTCTACTTTAGATTGGTGAAACGTCTTCATAACCGATAAACCTCCTAAATAGACGGATCAATGACCATGAATTTGAATGGGAAAAGTTTCTTCGAAAAAGATTTAAAAAAAGTTCAGTATAAAAGGCATCCGGCTCCCTTTCATGTCACACGAACTGATTGTCCAATCAGTTTGAAAGGGTTCTGGTCAATCCCGCAACAAAACTTGATTAACAAGGGCATACATTTCCTTATTGGTTCTTACACCCAAAAGACGCCGCTGGAATGCTCTTGAGGTGGTGACAGAAGGGAACGAACTTTTACTGTGATAAAAACAGGTTGTTGAACGCTCAGTTTCCAGTTTGACCCCGTTTAAACTCTCATAGCGACCGATGGGGTTTCAATAAAAAGTTTCAGTCGTGCAGCATGCATTTTTTAATGACCGAGTTTTTCAACGTACATGCTTAATCTACCAAAATATATGACTCATTTTGCCGTTTTTAATTAGTACAAGTACTATGTACTAGGTCTAGCGCATTTATCGAAACCGTCACTACACAGTGGGTGAATAATGAATCCTTCTGATTTACTTCCAACGCAGAATCAGGACGATCAGTTTTCCGAACTCCCTGCGTGTGTCTAACATGGCAAAGTAGCATTACGAGATTCGGAAATCGTATATATACAAGCGCATGTGCGCAAAAATTATAAGAAAAGTAAAATATACAGTTGGGAAACGTAGACGTTGAACGTTCGTATTTCTCGTTCGCAGCCGAAGAGGTTCGCTTCCTCGCGGTCAATCAGGGGAACCTGCAAAAAGCCGATGTTCCTCTCGCTTAAGTACAGAAAAAATAAAAAGGGGACCGGTTCCCAACTTGGACACTCCGCGTTTTTATCAAAATATCTTCATCAAAGAGAAGAATTTCACATGGGCGTAAAAGAGAAGCTGCATCCGTCCTTTGCCGGATAAATCTTTGTCTTACGCAGCCGTTTCAAAACGGGCCGGATTCGATTATTTCAACTGTATAACTGGATATCTGAGATTATTAGTGAAAAGTTTCTGAAATAATTTGAGGGTTAGGTAAAGTACTTGGCTACCTTTCCACAAACCTAGCATACTGAACAATGAAATGACTAGTTCACATCAAATAGCAAGTTAACATTGGTTGCTGGCATGAGAGTTGAAATAATCTCAACACATTCTTCATGATCATAATATTTTAAAATATTATGCGTTTTCGAACGATAAAAACCACATGCCCAGCAATGCAAATGACACATTTCATGTATAGGCGGAAAAACGCGGAAAGTATTCCACAACGGTTTATCATTTTGTGTCTAGATCACTATTTGAGGGCAATAACCTTGTGATTCCTTCAGCTCTACGAAATAGTTGGCGTAATCAGCTAAGATAACGTGAAATAATTCGAAAAGGAAGAGTAAAACCATGAAAACGGGAAAATGTCTCATAATTTTCTGATATCGAGTATCTTGTTCTGGTAATATCAGAACAAGACACTCGATATCAGAAACTCATGTTTTGTTTGAGTCACTCTCATGATGACGATTTTTTCTCGGTTCTACCTTGAAGCTGTCGTTGAGGCCTTGATCCTTCCTGGATCAAAATCTATAGAATTTGTCCAGCTCATGACGTATCCGCTGGTGCCTGTAGGACAATCGTTAAGGGAAAATATGCAAATCTCCCTCAGACTTTAGTAGAAGAAACGATTGGGATCATCAGGTGCACAACAAAATTGGCGAACTCTAAAAAGTGTATTTTTCTTTTGAGTACCTATTAATTTAAACCACTAGACGATCACATTAATGTTCAGATAAAGCTAAAGGTTAAGCTTAGGTTGCTCTGCATACAATTCAAGGATCAGCTTCGTGCAGGATGGAAGTCGTACGAAGTCAAGCAAACGGTACTTTGGCATTCAGAAGTATGATCTTACAACCTGAGAGCTCACAAATCCGAAGAGAAAGACTTCAATATATATATAATTTTTTTTTTGTTTTTTTTTTTTCGGTGGCCATAATTCCATTCGAGCACAGCAAAGAGAGGGAGATTCCTTAGGGGCGATTTAGTGGATAAAGGACAGCGGCTGACAGAGATTGTCTCAGGTTCGTTAAGTGTGACCATTTAGTGGAATCTAAGGACAAGAGTGACAGTTGAATAGGCGAGCCCGCGGAAAGGTGCGAGTTCCCTTCGGAGCGGCATCCATAAACCAAGTTCAGGAAGGCAGGGCGATCTCCGGTCTCTTTTATTTCTCTTCCAGTCAGGTGAGATCGGAAATCGATTCTATTCGAATTCTTCAAATAGCTCACTTGCAAACTTGAAATCCCCATTTTCGTACAGCAGAAGAAGTTGGATTATTTTACGATTCAAGTTCAAGTTTTTTTCTTTTTTTTTGCTTCCAACAATCTTCTGTAAAGCAAAGAGTACGAGCAGAGCACATAATAAAATAAATGTCATCAACCTTAAATATTCTAAATAGTAAGTAGGTATGAACGTACTAGGAATGGGTATCGGTTGAAGAAAAATCAATGTTTTTTCCGAAAAGAGGTACCTTACCTACTGCAGGACTACATACTAAGTACAAATACCTACATAGTACCTAGGTACCTGTCATTTTTTTTTGTTCGTAATTTTTGTTCTTATTTAGGAAAATTAAACATGAAAAATGTACTTATTCAATACGACCCTTCTCTCTAGATCACCATCCTGTGTACAATATCCTTAGGTCTCTTATTATTCACTAGATCCTCAATAGATAGAACGAATTACCTACTATTATATTATTATTAATTACCTACTATTACGTAATAATACGAGTAGTATATAAGTAGTAATAATACAATTACTATATAAACATAAATATATACGAGTAGTACTAAATTGTATTTTATGTTACATTTATATTTTGTATTGAAAGCAATTCATCATTTTTTCGATTATTGTGATGAATGACTTATTTCAATGAAAATACAGAGAGTATTATTCTCTGTATTTTCATTTAAATAAGTCATTCTCTCTATCTTTCTCCCTTCTAGTGCCAAAATTGTCATGTCGTATGCATCAGCCCTTCTGTATAAACATACCACGTTATGAGTGGGGTTGCACACGAATTCCTATGCTTATTTTGTGTACGTCACAGGGACGTATTTAAATATTTTTATTTTTTAAATAGTATTTAAATAATTACAGCCAAATTATCATGTACACTTATCATGCTTACTAATTTTCTGAGCCCTCAGCGTTTTCAAAATCTGCGAACGTTATTGTAATAAGTATGCTAAAAATAATTAAAAATATTTTGTTCAATGATTACGCTACATCGGACAAGTTTACTTGTAAGGTGCGTAGATAAGGTCACGCCGTGTCAATGCTTGTAAAATACTGCGCCGATTTCCATTTCCTCAAATAGGCACCATGAAAGGGATCCCGCTGCACCTCACATATAAATATTCCAATCTGGCAAAGCTTCATTATGACGGTGATTTATCTCTTCCCCTCGCCACTTTGTGTTCATGTCATTTTTTATTAAATACTTGCCACTAAATCCTATCCGCGTACCGCCATTAACAACCTGTTACCAGCGTCCGACCAAAGAGTCACAGCCGTAGCAGTGTTGATATAATGATGAACTCCACGCTGCGAAAGTTGTCTTAGAAGTCCACTATGTAGGTCGAAGTTCATTAGATGACGATTAATCTGAGCACAAACCATAATTTGTTCCCTATTCGTAGTGTAGTGGAAAGAGATCATCAATTTACAGGAAGAAACACAGCGAATTATTTCATAATGGTTTATAATTTTCTGTGTAGATCACGAGTGCAACATCCTTGTGAATCACAGTAGAAGTAATAAGTTAAAATTGTAGATCACTAGGTCCTATCTGATTGTGGTAATCGGTAACTAGCCACGTTAATAGCCAACGAACTTCGCTACATGTTTAAGCGGAATTTTATCATTCAATCACTATGCAAGAACTTATATTACGAGTATTTATTCATTAATACGTGTTCCTACCAAGTATACCAATCTAAGACGAATTTTCCTCGGTTATACCTTTGAGCCCTCATTGCGAACAATTTTAAAAATTACTCTGAATTAGGATCTACCAAAAACCTACAATCCAAATATTGAATTGAAACAAAATCCACAGTCCATAGTAATTTTCTCATCTAAAATAAACTGAATGAGATCCGACATATGGGATCCTTGAAATTTTTGAAATGTTCAAAACGCCATGTCTATTCATGGTTATTGCTAATTTGAATGAATTTCGATTCAGAGTAATTTCAGCCCTCAATCGATTCCAATTGTTCAGTATTCAAAATAAACCAATTCATCAAATTTCACTCCGTCCTATTATAGGATTATAATAATGAATATAACAATATCCTATATAAATACTAACAATAAATACTAAATATCCTATAGATAATGAATAATTGAAGATGGATCTGCTGGTAGTTGAAAATTGTCAGGAGAGTTTCCATGATGAAGTCACAATCCTGCACAATCACCTTTGACATTAAGCGGTTGCCCTGTACAAGTATTTTGGATACAGACGGAGTCAAATAAGGAAGATGGTTTCAGATGTCTCCGAATAGCATCCGACCATGTATACAATAGAATATTTCGTAGCTGATCAGAATTAAGACAGATGGAAATAAATTGAGTCATGGTACAGTTATTTACAATTAAAAGTAAAAGGGTTATGTAAATCACATGATCCTAATTTGGGTAGGCGATGTTTTTGTCAGGATTTCTAAATGGCAGTGATTCAGCGACCTGCTCCGAGAGCATGATCCCGAGTTACGTTATGTCACTGGCTTCGCGCAGCTTCAGGGCTCGGCCAATTACTGTCAATACTGGCATAATGATGCGAGATTTCCAAACAACAGTCTATCTTTAAATTGGATGAGATAACTCTTCGTGCTTATTTGAAAATGAAACGATTTCACTATCTTCCCTCGCCAGGGGTCGTGGAATGGGGATCCGACCGAGTTCCGATCAGTCGAGATTATCTGGCCGCGTTTATAACCGCTGCTCTTCTCGTCCTGGCAGATACAGATCAAACGAGAGGTGAAAGCTATACTTGTCGCCCTCAAAGGTCAGTGCTGAAACCTCTAGAAGCAAAAGCGGATGATTAATCGGGCCTTTCGCTCCAACGATAATTAACTGTTAGGTTGATCGGCCTTCGGAGACGCTTGCCTAAAGGGACGCGTACGTATAATTAAACTGTAATTGGAACAACGTTTTCTGGGAGGATCCACTTTTGAAAAGGTGTTTTTCCAAACAATAGGTGGTTACTTTGCATCAACATTAATACAAGACTGGGAAACGAATGAGTGGCTATGTTTTCTCAAAGCTTGATGGAAGAGTGGGAAGCTAAAATTAATAAACACACTGGCTTCCAAAAGTGGCGATTTACTGATAAAAGGGGAAATCGCATCTTATTTGCCTATAGCGAAGTTTTCTTGTTGGAGTCTCACGATCTCTTGATCTCAGGTTCTGTTGTGCAACCGTTTAGATGCTTCCATTGTTAGCGATGTAATGACGAGGGACTTGTTAAATACTGGTTGATACTTGTTACTCTAAATCGTACATCGTCCGCACGTTGCCCAGTTAGAGTTGAGCTAAATATACGAAATTGTTTTTATGGGTCCGGACCAACCCCACAATGATCCTCAAAATTTTTCATAATCCTAGGTCGAAAGGAAGGGGTTCAAAACGAATTTTGAAATTTGAAAATTTCGAAACTCAAAAAATTCTGATGGAACGGTCTCAAAAAATTCTGATGGATCTGCAACTTTGTACGACTAGCCGTTCGTTCACAATGACGACTCAAAGTTGGAGCAAAGCAAAAATCGTCAACATGATGGTGAAACGCGAAGCCAGCGGTCAATTCATTATTCATACTGGCTCAGCTGATTCAAACAGCACATGGTTTCAGACGTCGAGTTAATAATTCATAATAATAATTATTTATTTCAATAAGTAACCATTACAATAATCAACAATAATTATTGATAATTTTTTTTACTTGATAAAATTATTAATAATTAATGTTAATTCGTATAATAATTAATCCATCATTTAGTGATCTAGACAGAAGGGTGTTCAGTATAAAGAAGGTAATACACCGTTGTGTCAAGAATTTGCAGATTTTTTTTTATTCGATTTTCTGAATCGAGGTACCTACCTATCTTGAAACGTAAACCAACGAATTTTGATGGGGGTTAAAAAAAATGTTCTGTGGTCGATTCCAATGGTTCATCATCGAAAATGATAAACCAAATTAAGGAAAAGCCGTGAAGGGAAATAATAGTTAATTAGGAAAATTCGTCGCTAAATGAATGGGAAAATTTCTGAGGCCGGAAAAACTTTCTGTTTATGGTCATAAAACTCTTAGTGTGATTTGAATGAGGAGAAAGCGAGTGAATATGGAGCCACTGAGGTGTAGGTGGTGGGAGGACACGGGTATTAAAAGCATGAAAAGTAATCTCGTTGAGTGGTGTTTGTGTCGAATTTCCTAGGATCCTATTTTAATTTTTTTAAAGACAATAAAATGTATGATAAAGACTTCCTAGCTATAACGCTCGGTCCCTTTCAAAACCAGTCGGAAACTGCAGATTTTTAACCAATAAAATAATTCCATTTTGTGTAAGGTTTTGGCCCATAATATGACGAGGAAATGAAGATTTATGTGTGAGGAGCGATTAAGGAAAGTCTTCTCCCCTGACCTACAAACCCAATAATTATAAAAATATTTATGTTGGTGGATGATAGGGTCCTCGTTCGGTATCTAAGCTGATCAATCGACCGTGAATGATCAATGCGGGTACAGGTGGTCGTGATTCAATCCCCGAACGACTTCAATCGAAGGCTCACTCGAAGTAACCGAAATCATAAAGTTGGCTGTTCAGTTTGTACGACAAATCTTTGAATATATCGCCTTCGATATTCACTAATGTATTCAACTGGAATAATTCCAACAAATTATTTGTTCCACAACGGTTTACGACCATGTTCTGTATACAGAATAGTTGCTCAAGTGGCTGGTAATTATTTTTACTACCTCATAATCAGCAGGAAACAATAGCAGATACAAAAGATCTCAGTACTCAGGTTAATACTAATTTTCGAAATTAAAATTGGTTGACCAATTTAAGTCAAAAACGGGAAAGATCGGCTATACCCAGGCCACACGGCAATATTGCTGGGGAATCTTGTTGAAGTATCCATGTGATAGTATAGTATTGCTGGCATGATGAATTGCCGGGATAAGATGCTTGTCTAAAGGCACCTTAAGGAACGGTTTTGGCGTTATTTTGTGTTTTTGCCCTACCTCACCATAGGTATGTATCAATGATTTTAAGTTAGACAGCTACACCGGTTGAGGGGCTACAGAATCTCTTAAGCGTTTATCTAACTTAGACAAAAGCAACAGTCTCACGCACAGCTTCTTTTTGGAGCTCGTCAGGATTAGGATTCGTTGTATACTCGTACAACAAAGTTTTATCTCAGGGTAAATCAAATTAGACCTTAGAGAAGAGTACAGTCCGGCTAATCAGATTACTGTACGGGGCGGCAGAGAGGGTTCGGCTGAGTGTTGTATTAGGACTACTGTTCCTCCAGATTTAGCGCCCTTCTTTCCCCAATACTTGAGCTTTGAAGACCTCAACGAGGGCGGGGAAACCGCTCCGAAAAGCGTCGCCTCCGAGTAGCCGAGGCGCTCGAGCTCCATCCGTCAGCGTTGCTACAGGCAACGGGCTCAAGAGGATGTCGGTATATCGCGCTTCCCTCAGTCCTTCACTGTTTTACCCGTCCGACTTGAGATTCCTCACAATGTCATCCAGCAATGGGATTAGTTAACTACAATTTTAGTCGAACTAAATCTTCAACAAACAACTTTAATAGTTAAGTTGGAAACAACTAACTTCGCCGACTAAGTTACCTAGTTGTTAGTTGGAGTGTCAGCTATTTCCCTACAACTTCCAAATTCCAGAAGTAAAAATACCGACACCAGTAAATGAATTCCGTGCCATTTCTATTCTTTACAATGATAATAATGTACTCCCGTACAAGACAGTGCTGTTGTCCATTTGGACCAATGGCATCCAGCTGGTTTGCACAGATAATACAAATATCAAAATTATACTAACATTTCAGAATAAGGTTCTGAGGAGCAGAATAAGGTTCTGAGGAGGTACACGCTCTTTGGTATGTAAGGAATGATGACCTCCACAAAGATCTCAAAGTAGAGACTGTCAGCGATGTCATAAAAAAGCTAGCCATGAGATATGAGCACAGGCTTCTTCCAGCTGCATCTAAATCCAGCTGCTTAACAAATTCGACGCATGAAGAGAACCAAGTCTCATGACCTTCTGTGCTGACAATGAGTGACGTGCAGTTTAAGTGCGGTAGAAGTTAATGGGCTCTCACCGCAAAAAGTCTTAATTTGTGAAGTAAATACCTAGATAGTTGCCTAGGCAACTAATCAGCTGATTTATCATTGTAACTAATTGCTGTATCATCTGAATAAACGCAAGGGAAAAAAATTATCTTCTTTGACAAAATCGTTTACTCCGAACTATGCTCCTACGTTGAGAAACAAGGGATTTTAAATGAGTAACAATCAGGGTATATTATATACCCTGATTGTTACTCATTTGGTTGAGCACTTTGGTAGGGTACTTTGTCGTTAAGTACTTTGGTAAGAGCCGTTTCAGTGCTGAACCCTGTTATATACCGTATATAATAGGGTTCTGCACTGGAACGGCTCTTACCAAAGTGCTCAACGACATTCGCAGAGCTATAATAGTCGAATGCGGAAGAAAAGTCAATCCTAACGATAATGGTGACCCTGAATAATTCAGGGTCACCATTATCGTTAGGATTGACTTTTCTTCCGCATTCGACCTTTTGAGAAAGATCATATTGATGTTTATATTGAAATCCATGTTAGCTTTGCTGAGTACTTTCCTTTAACCAACATGTTAGCTTTGCTGAGTACTTTGCTTCAACCAACAGGTTAGATCGCTGTTCCACGGAAAAAAAGTATTAGACTATGGTAATGAAAAAATCCAGACAAGCCTATGATCCGTAATCATAAAAGAAGAAGAAATTTTTAAATTGATGAAATCGTGAAAGCGAGTGGAGTGTAATTTCCTGTTCAACGGTTTATGTTTTTAATCGGGCTCATGTTGTAAAATGGTAAACCTGCAATAAAGCAGGTCAACCATACAATAGATTGTTTAATTCATTATTTTTGTTCACCGTATTCAGATATACAAAATTTGTATATTTAATACACTGTACATGTAAGACTCTGGTGAAAAACAGGAGATCAACTGATTTATGGGAAAATTCCCAACAACTACTCGGAACGTCAACATGTTTCTAATTCCATAAATCAAGCTCTAACAAAAATATGAAATCGCAGAAAGAACCATCTTGAGAAAAACTGAATACAAGTCCTCCAGAGAAACTTGAACCACGGGCCTCATAAATTAGTTTTCCTTGGAGAGAAATAAATAAAATTGCCAACTATTAGTAGTCCGAGCACAATTGTTGTAGTTGGAAGCGCATTACAGATTCTCATCACTAAGGTGTTCTTTCTAGAGAAAACCTTAAATAGGAGTTGATACCTCCAGTTGATTGGTAGAGAATAAAAAGGGTTAGAACAAAGACGTAGTTAAAACTGACAGCCTTCGACCTTAGAAGAGTTTCTGCCACAAGATGACTTATTGGCCACGGTCCCTTGATCTTTTATATATGAAATGCCCCATATAGGAATACAAGAAGAGGGGAAAAAGAAGGGAATCGCCGACGGCAAGAAGAAAAAGGGATGGCAGAAAGGGAGGGCAGGAATGAAGAAAAACTGAGATGGATAGACGCTGAAGAAATAACAAATGATAATTAGGGCTCGGTGGAACCGGTATTGGAAAAAACGGGTTGAAAAAGTGTTGGAGGAGCAGAACCATCTGGAAGGCTGAGATAACAGGAGATGGGGTACCGTGATTAGAACTGCATGGTGTTATTGCCGGTAGCATACAAAGGTGATGCGGTTCACTTGCGCCCATCCTAATCCTTTGATATGTTTGTGAAATTTGTATATAATATTCAATCCTCCCAAGCATAGTTCAGTTCAAAAAAACTTAAACACATGACTTTATTTCAATTATTCATGTTTCTATCGCCTGACATTATGACATCGATAACATAAACTACAAGTCGCATGGATTATCAGGGCAAATCGAGTGGAGAAACCAGATTTCTGAAAAAGTCCAACATACCTATCTCGGGTAATCCATAATCCGGTTTTCAGAAGCCAAAACCGTTCTTTCAAGAGGACATCATCTGACGTATTGACGATAGCCGTAATAACAACAACATCGCGATCGGTTATTGTGCATTTACTGTCGACGGTTCGTGTCTTCCAGAAAATTCTCAAAATTCATCAATCATCATCAAAATTTACCATCATTATCGTCCACAGCAAGTCCTTTATTTATTTTTTCTATGGCCATAGATTTAGGCAAGTTTAGTTATTTTCCATTCTACATTGGTACCATCAACCGAATACAGAAATAAAATGATTTTGTTTACTTTTCCAACAATTATGATTATTTATTTATCGCCACATTCTTTTCTCAACACTTATTGCAGTAAGATTCAATTTAATTTCAGTCTGAAGACTGTGGCCCTTCGAGTTTTTCTTTTTCTCATTTTTTTATTTTTGGTTTATTATCTTCGATAATGAACCATTGGAATCGCCCAAAGACATTTTTTATTAATTTATATGCTATTTTGAATCAGGAATAAGGGTAATTGGCGTTGAGCCCCATCTTTATCCAGGTAAAGCAAAAAATCGAAAAAGTTGGTATTCATTTATTTGTGTTACGTTAAAAAGACGTAACGAATTTAATTACTCAACTATCAATTGTACGGACCGCGGAAGTTAAAACAACGATTGTTCCGGAGGCGGAGTATGATAATAGACTATTAAGCATAACGGACTGAGTATAAAGAGTTCTATCAATCCGCATCAAGGGGTAGTAATTAAAAGTTGAAATTAAAAGTTCACGATCCGGAGCTGGAGGCCAAAGTTGAAGGAAGAGAGAATATGTGAAATTTACATTTTACAAAGCCGCTCGTCTCTTGAAATAATATGATGAATGAATAAGGGGAGCCCCCGCTTGGATCCAATAGGTACGAAGCCGAATGTATCCCATGATAAATAATATCTCGTTAGCTAAATTTATTTCTCGGTCCTCCAGGCCCCCATTAGCGGACAGAGTGGGCTAATGAGTTGGTAAACTGCGGGGCTATATAGCTGAGCCCGTACTATATGTTTAGGAACTCTAATAGCGCTCCCTCTGCCCACCTGGAAAGCGTTTCGGCACGATTCCTTCAAGTAACTCATGTGTAGGTAGTACGCGTCAAACGATCTCATTCATATGGGGCCCCCCATTCCGGTGATAGTTTCACCAAGATTTATGGGCACCGTCATTATTTTGCCTCTCAAGCGCTTTAATTCAACACTCCACCCGAACCGCTCCAACGCCATTTCCATTTCTTCCACCGCCGAAGTCCGGTTTGAATAGCTTAAAACACCCTTCATCCATTCGCATATTTATTGGAGATATGGAATATTGGATTCACATATCAAACGATTGGAAGTCACGAGGATGACGCGCTGACGTAATATGCAGCCAGTACAGAAATATACCGATAAAGTGCGGAGAAGACAACGATAGTCCGTTTTCTCCTTGAGCCCTTTCGACGTTGGTGAGAATCAAGCTTCACTGCACTGCCTAAACAGGAATGACTATTTTCGTCTGCGCATGACAATCACAACTGAGTCACCTTGATTGCATTGAAACTGCAATTTCGAACGTTTGTCTCTTACCCAGGTGACTGCAGATCATGATGAACGTAAATTTACCCTAAAAAGACATTACTCAAAAAGACATTACTTTCATGATTGGCGAATTCCACGGGCACGTCCTCTGAACTTTATAATGTCGATGGACCATTTGGGCTGTTATTATGGCGCGTGAAAATCGTCATGGATTATGAATGGTCGCTTACTGTTAACTGTCGGTCTTAGGCCTTAACGTCAGGAGATTATTAGTGCTTCAAAAGTGCACAAAAAGCGCTCAGAAAGGTTTATTAGTGCTCGCATGTGTTGTGATGTATACAAAGAAAAAGATACATTTTCCATATGCATCACTCAACAATATGTTTTTCAACTGTAGTTTCTTGACGTTGTTTCATTTATGAAATCACTTTTCACGGTCAATATCATACCATTTTGGAATGATGTTATGGTCATCATTGTGCGTGAAACAGTTCCACCTGAACCTCTGAACTGATATTCGATTTTTAAACTATGCGAATCTTGCATCAAAATTTGGATACTAACAATGATTGGCCTTGCAGAAAAGTATCCACAACGTTTGACGTATATTAGTATCCACAATGTTTGACGTATATTACGGTGATGAATGAAGGCCTTCAAAGCCAACACTTGTTTCGAGATCTCTTGTTTTCCGTCTTCCGGCGCTCGCAAGTGTCTCGAGTTACTTCATCACATCAGGAGCAGCAGGTGCGACCTGACACGTGTTCGTTACACAACTTACCTTTGTCTCAAGCTAGAAAGCTTTGTTAGGGTAGATTTTACATACGAAAAGCCCGACGGCTCCTCGATAGACCAGTGGGTGTGCCACCCACGTAGAATAAATTTTGATCATTGACGAATGTGGATATGGTTGCCTACAGTTTGCATAAGCCCGTAGTCCGATGCTCTGTAGGTCTTTGTTGGTGAAGCCCTCCAAGTTGTCTGGATTCATCAGGCCGTGCCGTTTTTTTGGATTTCATATGCCGAAATGATTAGAGAGCTCGCCCATAGAAAGCTGTAAGTTTCTACTCATTCTTGATACACAATCTATCTGAGCCTCTACAACGGAGAAAAACAGTTGCCCTAGTCAAACAATGGTATTCTTCGTCTTCCATAATGAACCTACTTTTGAATCGATTCGTAGGAAAAAAAACCATTTGAATATCTTATAAAATTCCTCATTATGGAATGTTAACAGCGTTTTTCTCAAAACTATGTTCTTTCGTTCTACGGCTTTTCTGATTTGACGGCACTATTAACCCACTTGTGAACTGCGATCTTGTGATCTCACGATGAATGAGGAGGCTGACTAGAATGAAGTTATAGTAGATAAGCCCCTACAAGTTTTAGAATCTACTCTCGGCAGACATTGGTACGGAGAAAAGGAATGAATTTGACGCCTAACGGTCCGAAACGCGAGACTCACGAAGGATTAAACAGTAGCGATTTCCAATCATCAATGAATGCACCTTATCGGAGGGAACCGCGGATCCAATTAAGTAGGTGAGGTGACAAATGACTCTGTCAATGGAGACAGTCAATAATATCTTGGAGGAAGGGGGTGCTGTTATACTCCTATCTGTCTCAAAGGTCTGTTCAAGTAATCCTATTTGACATGACGCTACACTGGGAAGGTCGGATGGATCGAGTCGATAGGATCGGTCCTCAGGCAATGGAATTGTGTACCGCAAAGGGCCTTCCTAAGTTATAGGCAAAATTCAATCTCCTTTTCGACCCTGTTTCTCAGTAACGGTTCGCCAGAAGACCCTACGTTTTGGTCTTTTGCATCGGGATATGTATCTAGTATTTGATACGTACCTATTGAATGACTAGTGGGTGTATGTATCCAAAAACTAATTACGATGGTTCTGATGTATTTTCAGGTTCCGAATCCAAACATTTTGACCGAGAAAAGTATTGGCTGTAACGACAAACATAGCCAGGAAGGTTGGAAATTTGGATCAAAATGTTTACGCTCATATTATTTTTGTACTTGCAATAGTTTCAATATTAATCTGAGTTAAGGAATTTAGCGACACAAGTTTTCCATTTTGCACGCCGAACTATTTGTAGGGAGAATAGTTGGCATAGTTGGGAATTGTTGGGAGATGTCCCATACGAGAGCTCCTCAATATATTTGCTTGATTAGGTTTTTCGATGCTGCCCAATAAACGATGTTCTTACTCATGATCATTAAGAAGCTTTCTGGTGACCCCAGGTCCGGTAAATGATGCTGCAAAGCCGTGAAGCACACTCTCAGACCGTTCGATGCTACGAGATTCCTTATCCCACCAAGGTGGTTCGTGAAGATTGCAAACGACATTTCATATCGGAGGTTTTCCGTAAAAGGCAAACACGACCATTGCAAACGTACACGTACCTACTTCACTGGTTTGCCTAAGATGACGATTTCTACAATCAATGATTTTCTCAAGGAGTCTGCCTTCACTCCAATTGCACTGGGGTTACCGCAATTGCTAACAACAGATATTTTGGTTACAACGAGTCGTTCGATCACAATGGAACTCGAGCGTAGAACCAAGAGAAAATCGACATTTGGGATAATACAGATCTTCGACTCGAAAACGTCGGAATAACTCAAAACATTATTTTTGATTGAAAGAGTGACAATTGAGTTGAAAAGAATCATCGGAAGAGGCTATATTCGATTCAAATGTCGACCAAATGCAAAAAAAAGTTGAATTTGATTTGGATAGAGTAAGGCAGTTCAATTGAAAAGACTCACTGTAATTCTCGAAATGCGACTGGAAAAAGTTGATTTCTGATCAAATCGAAGTATTCATTTGGGATGTACAAGAACTTAGAGAAAACGTCGAAAAAAATCCACAGTCATGCAGCGCGAAGAAGAGCTAATGTTCGAAGAAATTACTGGTTTAATGCAAAATGTAATGTTTGGAACACCTCATTCAAATATGGGCAATCTTAAAGTTATTGGGTAATTATAGGTAAGTATTTAAGTATGAAGCTATTCAGTTATTTCCACCATGTCTATATGTACATAGGTATGTGGAAGAATGAGAATTCTTGAGGTTATAAATGCGAATTAATAGATCATACTTGCATAGGCGCCGACAACCAAGGGCTCGCGGGGCTTGAACATATCGGTCGTGGACAATAAATGAGGAGTTTGCACTACAAAAATTTTTTTTATAATCAATGAAACTACCTAAGTGTGAAATTTCCAAATTTTATGTTTTTTTAAATTATTATTTTCGTACCTAATTCAAATATTTTGCCAAAACAGCACGGCGTCTTTGTGAACGAGGCGCCTTGGCTGTAACTTTATGACCTCGGACTCCATTTTCCTCGGATTTCTTATTTTTATTTTTTCAATATGTCTGGATTTCAATTAAAATTTTCAATTACGTTGACACTACGTATAAATTTATCATCAGACCATCGTTATTCTGAGATTGAAACTTTGTCAATTTACAAGATGTTTTGAGTTCAAATAACTTAAAATTAAAAACTCTGCAAATTCTTGACACAACGGTTCATTATCTTCTTTGTACAGATCACCCTTCTGTCTAGATCACTAGGTCTAAATGTCTAGATCCTGAATGTTAGATTAATTATTATTATGAATTAGGTATCACTAATTATTATTAATTTCATCAAGTACCTAGTGAAAATTATTATAATTTATTGTTACGTATTAATCATTCGTATTTATTATTAATAATAATTATTATTAATTATGATTAATTAATACGATATAATTCTGGGGTTTTTAATACTACGTCGGTAATAATGTTTCTATAAAAGAAGTACCTACCAACAAACATTCGAAAATACCTTCATTTCCGTAGCACGAAACGCACCTCAGAACAACAAACTCGACATCACTTAAGCCATAATATGATGTTCCAAAGAACTTGTTAGTAATACTATGAAAATGGACCTGTATTTCAACAGTTTGAGTCACGATCGTGTTGTGAGGCACAATCTTTGAACGAACGGCTGGTCGTACAAAGCTGCGGGTGGTCTTAAAAAATTCTACGGAACAAACTCTATCTATATATTAAATAAACCTAGTGAAAATTATTATAAATTGTTAGGTATTAATAATTCGTATTTATTATTAATAATTATTATTATTAATTATGATCAATTAATACGATATAATTCTGGGGTTTTTAATACTACGTCGGTAATAATTTTTCTATAAAAGAAGTACCTACCAACAAACATTCGAAATTACCTTCATTTCCGTAGCACGAAACGCACCTCAGAACAACCAACTCGACATCACTTGAACCATATGATGTTCCAAAGATCTTGTTAGTATGAAAATGGACCTGTATTTCAACAGTTTGAGTCACGATCGGGTTGTGAGGCACAATCTTTGAGCCCTCATTGTGAACGAACGGCTGGTCGTACAAAGCTGCGGATGGTCTTGAAAAATTCTACGGAACAAACTCTATCGAAATATGAAATAAAAAACATACCGTTCTATATGAATTTTTCGAGATATGGAATTTTCAAAATTTCAAAATTCGTTTTGAACCCCTTCCCCTTGACCTAGGGTTATGAAAAGTTTCGAGGACCATTGTGGGGTTGGTCGAAACCCATAAAAAAAATTTCGTAATTTTAACTCAACGCTAACTGGGCAAAGTGGCGCGGACGGCGGACGGCGTACGGCGGACGGCGTACGGCGTACGGCGTACGGCGGACGGACGGATTTTTTTTTATTCGATTTTCTGAATCTACGTATCTTGAAACGTAAACCAACAAATTTTGAGGGGGGGTTAAAAAAATTTTTTCTTTGGGCGATTCCAATGGTTCATTATCGAAGATAATAAACCAAAAAATAAAGATTGAGTCACTGGTAACGATCTGTCCAAAAGCAAACATTTGAGCAAAAATAATAGTTCAAAATAAACGTAAATGTATGTTTGATCAATTATTTGAGAACGGAATAAGATATCACCCCAAAACCTTGCTTAGAGCCCATCTACAAACTTCGCCTTTCGATTTCCAAGACGGATATTTTGTGCAAATGCGAACTTTATACCTCAATTATATCGACAGTTATCGTCATGAATGAAACAGAGTATGATTTTTGGTGTCTTTTGGCAGTGAATTCAGGATGGTCTGTAACGGATTTTGGTTTAAAAAAAAAGTTTTCGAAAATTCTAGTTTTAAAAATGTTGGACCGAGAACAATAGCTTCCTTTTCTTCGAAAATTGCTAAAAATAAAGACTGATTTTTAATCGAATTGTGAGATTTATTTTCGATGAAAAGACTTGTTGACAAGACCAATAATAGAAGAACGTCTCAATCTTCTCAAGTGCATGATGAGTGCGTGGATAAGCAATATAAAATTATTGTAATTTTTTAAATCATCATCACTACTATTCCTAGTAGTGATCTTTTATTTCATTCGTTCTTATCAGTATCTCCGTTATCGTCTTATATTGCTTGTTAGTTTTCTCGAGTCAATAAATTTCCCGTAAAATCAGCTGTACCTAGATCCACCTTATTGAGAAATCTTAAGAAATCCCGCCTAATAGAAGAGTAACTCGAGACTCCCCGCTGCTCTTTCGCTTTGCGCAACATCTTAATTGTCCGAAGGACCTCGGTGCCACGTCTTTGAGGCAAAAGGGACGATTTATAGTTGACATTTGCTCACGAGAACGTTAGTTCACCTATCCGTCGCTGGATTCCGAGCTACGGTATATTTCCAACATGAAGATATGCATTCGCCTTCACTTCACTTTGATGAGTAGTATCCCCTTCACTTGTGTTCTATCTACAATGCAGAGAAGCAATTGTTACTTCAGCAATGTCGGACAGTTTTAATTAATTATACTGAAGTTGCAACTCCCTTTAAATCTATTGGTACTTCTCTGAACTGTGTGGAAATATACCTTCGTGAAGTCGCCTGTATCGCGAATATTTCCAAGACCGACATCTGTTGGTGATTTTCATTGCTTTCGTTGTGTCACATTTGGAGGACTAAATTCTGCGTTCCTTCGAATACAAAATTTATCTCACATTCGGCCACCTTTCATACTTCAATTAAACCAACATTTGATATTTATTATCGCAAGAATATGAAAATTTAAGCTCCAGTTCGTTGGGTCCTGCTGTTCTTTAGGTAAAACGCATTCGTGCTGTGCATTATATGAATATGAGGAGGGTCTGTCCTGCACTGATAGTGCCGGCCACAAGTGCAGGGCCTACATCGGGCGCTGTGGTACAATTGTCACCACTCAAACTGTATGTCATTCTGAAATCGGAAGATTCGCATGCGAGAATATTGTATCAAACTTTCAGGAGAGCCAATTCGTATCTCTAAAATTCGACGACATGTTACCTATCAATCTGGCGGACGTGAGGCGTGGATCTTCGTGCAGCAAACGTTTACAATTCGCGATGCAGCAGCAAGGTGTTGCCATCCCGAGTTCCAACACCGTTTTACTCGTTCGGATGTGAAGATGAGCCCTCGATAGCTCACGAGTCGGTCGGTTGGAAGAGATAATCTTATGGCGGTGTCTAAACGTGCACTCCCTATCGTCTTTCGGCTCCTCCTCCCAACTACCGAAACTGTGATATTAAGACGTCGCTGGAACCTGCATCTGTCCTCTTGGGCGGTAGTTTGTTCGCTTCGGGGCATTCTCTCCCGCCGTACGAACCAGGTGCACCCGCGTAGGGCCGTTTTCATGTTCGGAAGAACCGTCGCCAAGGGCCAAGTCGGTATATTTAATTGATAGAACAAAGAAGACCGGCTATTGTGAGTCGAAATCGAGGGACCCATGAATGTACTGTGCATGAAGGGTTCGGGTTATAGTACAATACAACTATTTTCAAGATCACTGACTCATGTTCGAATAGTGTCTATTATCGGACGGATCTTGAAGTGGTTTTGATTTTGAAGTCATATTATGTACTTGATTCTCAGGGCAAATGAAGAACCAAATTGGTTACCTACCACTACATTATATGTGAATTATTATTATTAATATTTAAATAATATAATATCAAACTTCAAGCAATATAGTATACATATGTATATATACATACATTTTTATTATATTTTGTAGCACACCAGTTCAATTGTTATATTTATGTCAATAAATCTCTCTCTCTCTCTCTCTCTCTCTCTCTCTCTCTCTCTCTCTCTCTCTCTCTCTCTCTCTCTCTCTCTCTCTCTCTCTCTCTCTCTCTCTCACTTGTGACACACACGTTACATAATACTCAAACATAAATTTGATTCCATTAATAACTTGCATATTTTATTCAAAATTACCTAGTACGTACAAAATGTAGTAGTACGAAATGTCAGTAGATATCTTTTACGGTGCCTTTAACGTTCTTTCCCACATCACCCTAAATTCTGAAGGGTTTTAGGTTTTTTTGAGGCCATTTTTTCACGCTACTGAGACTGATAATTTGCCCTTTACACTTACTCAGAAAGGTGTTTGAAAAATCAAAAACAAAAATTAAATCCAAACTTTGACGAATTTGATTTTTTAGATTAATTCTCCAACCAATAATCGCGTGAAAAATTATTTAAAGGTATCAGGGAAATGGTAAACTCAACGCTCTTTGCGACAGTACCCTCAATTTGAAGGGTTTGAGGCTTTTGTTGAGGCCAATTTTCCCAGCTTCTGAACCTGATAATTTGCCCTTTACACTTAGTCAGAAAGGTGTTTGAAAAACCAAAATCCAAAATTTCACGAATTTAATTTATTAGATTAATTCTTCAACCAATAATCATTTGGAAAAATGTTTATTAGGTATCAGGGACAGAACCCTTACCTAATTGTGAGGGGTTTGAGGCCGTTCTATCAAGCTAATGGGACTGATGATTCGCCCTTTACACTTGGTCAGAAACGTGTTTGAAAAACCAAAAACAAAATTTGAATGAAATGTTTGATGAATTTTATTGTTTAAATGAATTCTTCATCCAATAATTTTGTGGGAAAATTTTGATTCAACGCTCTTTTCAGAGGTACCCTTGATGTGGATGTTAAAGTGTACTCGAAGGCCATTTTAATACGACTAAGTTGAACAAGTGAGAAAGTATAAAATTGTCGGAGAATAGGCGTGGAATTCATGGAACTAGTACGTCGCACCAGGACGCTCGGTGTATAACTATTCGTCTTCCTTAAGGGGGTTGGATCGAATCCTTGGTCCGGCATAGAGCGGGTTTATTGTGTAAATCACATTGAATGAGTTTCTAAGATTAGTTTGTCCGTTATTGTCGGTATGCACTCTCTAGATATCCTGCAGAGTTGAGCTACACCCATTTCGATTACACGTCTCACGGAACCGTCTGATTCATTCATGGTCGTCATTACGATCGTGACGGGAGCTGAAATAACCTTTCAGGGCTAATATAAATGGTGACAAGGGGTTTTAAAGCCAGAAGGTCGAAAAAAAAGGCTGATGGGACCCGCGGGCCTCTAAATAGAGGCGATCCCCAACAACAAAGAGGCGAGAGAGGTAGAAGGAAAATCGTGACACTAAGCAGAGGGTCCTCTTCCATCCCTCGCATCACCCCGCTCGGTGGAATTTACATACAATTACTGTCATTCGAGTGACGGCTGACACCTGGAACCACCGTTAGGTACCACGTGCTCCGAGCAGAGTCTCAATCATTGGCGAAGTTCTGGAGCATATTGTGATGAACATGCGAATTATTTATCAATTTCATAACGCATATTTGATTAAAAGTGAAGATACAAAATTGATTCAAGATCGCCAACTTGCATTCAGACATCACCACTCCAGGCCTCAGAAGGCATTGATGAGATCCATCGGATTACCAACGCAATGGAAAATGATATTTAATATCATTGGAAAAGAAGAAAGTGTGCGCCTGTGCGTTCTTGGATGTTTCGCAAGCGTTTCATAAGGTCAGGCATAGTGGCTTGATGCACAAACTTCAATGTGATTGGCCAACTACATACTTTGAAATCCTTAAATCCTACGTCAGTAGCAGACACTTCAGAGTAAGGTATGAAGAAGAGCATTCTGGGCTCAAGAATATCTGCGCAGGAGTTCCACAAGGAAGTATCCTTGGGCCCGTGCTTTACCTAATGAACACAAGGGATTTGCCATCGGATGTGGTGGGTGACGTCAGGGGGTGACTGGGTAGCCAATAGCCAGAAACCCCCATTTCTTCCTTAGGTACCTACTGTTCGTACTTACTGTGACAACAAGAAAATACAATAGTTACCACATTTGCAGACTCCCTAGCGACACCTAGAGACTTGAAACGTTTGGGGCTTTCTATCATCCACATCAAGAAGACCCACACCAAATTCCAAGTTAATGGGTCAAATAGGAGCCGAGATATGGATACAGTCGGTATCGTTCGTTCTTCTCAACTTGTTTGCTTGGCGGGGCGGAACGCTACCTTGTTCCTAGATTATGCAAGTGAAACCCAATGTTAAAAATATTCACACCTATTTTTCACATTGTAACATTTTCCACACCCGCAGTTTAAAAGGCCCGGAGGCGGACGTATTCTACAGAGAAATAACGATATGCTTCAAATGATTGATTGCAAATAAAATACCCTGATAATAATGATGACAATTATATTAATAATAAGCCATAGGAAGTTGGTGAGGACGGTAACGAGCTGACCACCTTGACTACTCAATGGAATCCCCCACTCCCTTACCCGGGGGATGTAACTCAGTTCCAAAGAGTTTTAAATTGTTTCCCTTTTCTCTTGCGAAAATTTATCCTCCCCACCCCCTTACGCTAAGACACAAAATAAGTCCTGGGTGCAAATCCCAGCATCTCCAAAGTTTTATTTTGCTCTCATGTTCGTTTCTGAGGAGATGGGAACGAGTCTATCACAAAACTTACGTCTCCAACTTTGTTACTACCTCTATCCTGAAAACCTTTGCGTTCCCTGTTCAATCGTAATTTTAGACAATCTCGTATTGTTCATGTAATTGTTTCAACCTACTTACGAAATTAGACTGATTATGGTAACATCTTTAATATTACGACCTTGTTTGTGTTCAGGAGGAATTTTCGTTGGAACAGGAACAAATGCGTTTCTGATCAAAAATTTTGTCTAGAAATCAGTCAAGTTTAAAGAGTTGATCTCTTATGACCGGCATTGTCGTAACAAAATTTGTTATAAAGAATATTCAAATTTCTTTCTATCGTTTCCAACTATTATCACTATATCACTGTTTTGGTGTACCTGTTCTATATTGAGCATCTCTAGTTTTTGGAAGGGTGATCATCATACACAATAAGGTCGGATTTTCTCATTGGGTTTTTTATAAAAACCTCCTGAACGAAAATGGAGGGGATTTGGGCACACGTTTCATTATTAAGGCATAGTTTTCATTATTCAACGCTCAATTATTTCCCCATTTTTTGTTTATCTTCACCCTTTCAGTTAAAAAAAACTCAAATACTTAGATCTCCCAATGAAGATCTTCAAATGTGTCAGTTGTTTTTCTAGTCCAAAGAAAGTTAAAATCCGAACCTGAAATAGCATCAGTGAATACAAGGCAATGGCGAGGTCACGGCCGTAACTTCGGTTTGTAGCTAACATTTCAGAGTAAATCTCAGAGCCACGTCGTCAATATTCAAGTGAGGTTGACGGTGATAGTTTTCGATATTTTTGAGCATAACATATTATTTAGTAGGTAAAGGATAGTATAATCTTTCGGTGCCAGATAAAAGCGCCATTGAAGTGTTTTTTACTGTAGGACAAGGGAGCCAGTGTCACAAGCCGCGAGATACAGATTATGTACTTTCCACTGAATGCATTGTGTCCAATTAAAGTATAATGAGTTCAACTAATCTATATTGTTCAACTAAGCTATATGTATATGATCTGTGGCTTGGGGGAGGTTTTCTATTTTTGTGATGGGACATTAATCATTGTGTTAATACATTATACTTACTTGTATTAAAATATTATACATTATAATTAATGAAATTTATCATTAATACTACAATAGTACTTGGCAGCTGCATCTACACCGGCGCTTCTGGGAGTTCTGCCTTTCTTGTTCTCCCATCGCGCTCAAGCGCTTTCAGGATTACGCTGTGGGGCCTTCGGGCACTTAAAAAATCAAATGGACGCTTTTGGGTAGTAGCCCAATTTTTTTACCCGCTCAAAAACTTTTAATGGTTGTCCAGAAACTCTTCAAGAAAATAGTTGTCGTCCTTTTGCACTGAAAGTGCGATGTTTCCTCCTCTTCAATGTTGCCTGTTGGTTTGTTTGAGATAAATAAAACTTTAGAAACGGGTCAGCATACAGAATGAAAGACACCATAACGCAAGGAACTGTAAATTCAAATGAAGTCCCCAACAAAGGCCGGTAACGCGGATAGGAATGGGAGGTTCCCAGTGTTGAGTGGACGGGATAGGAGGGCGTCATTACCGTGACCTGAGTGTGCTCTGCTTCACTAGCTACTACATAGGTAAATAGATTGTCCCGTCTGTTCTTCGGCAAACGTTATCTCGATCGACAAGAAACAATGCCAGCTTCGAAATACAGTTTAATAAGACACGTCGTCATTTACAGAACACTCATAACTCGTGAACTCTGTTTGGCTTTAACTGGTTGTAGGAGGGGACTCGTCATTACTGATTACGTGGAGACATCGATGAGCGTGGAGGTTAGGATATTGAAGAAAATTCTAATTGAAGAACAAAAATGGAAATACGAAAGTTATATGTGAACCAATTGGAAATGCATACTTGCCATATAATTGTAACTCTTTCTACATCTTTCTACGACACAATTAAATCAGGTATAAAACGAAATCTACTCTGTCCAGAACAAGAAATTGTTATTGAATTAGCTCTTTTTTTCGTTCCCTATTTTTTTCGAACACTAAAAGGTCGGTTAGCGTTGCTGCTGCTATCAAGGTGCCATGTGGTACATGAGTAGCCAGATATACCGGCTGCACTAGTGCGAAGGCCGTGATTCATATCTAACGCTCTCAATATGAATGTAGAATATTCGTACCAACCTCTCCCATGGCAATAAACTAGGATAAAACCGGTAATCATGTTTAAAAGAAGTATCGTTCCCATCAATAATAGAATAACAAACCTATAAAACACGACATCGAAGGTTGCCAATGCAATCGGTGGGCACCCCAGCCCTTGATACACTTTCTGTCAAGATTATCTTAGGAACTCACCGCCATCCGGTTGGTAATATTTAATATCATATTATCCGTGTTCGGCGCGCCACTTGGATGTCGACATTGGCTCCGTTATCTTTGAATCTACTCAGCCAATCAGGTAATACCACTTTTTCTCTCTGCAAATTGGTTCCATGGACACTTAATAATCAGACACCTACATTTTCATGTTGCACTCAATACTATACTTGCACCATGAATAATAAGTCAACATTACAGGTCCCTATGTCTATGTGCAATTTAAGGTACCCCCTAATAACTTCTCGCTGAATTGTTCTTCATCAAACGCAGAAGGGCAGTTCCTCAACTTGATAGTATTTGTGTAAAAATTTGGTACATCACGAAATTAATTATTACGACTTATTCCAAAACAGGCCTAGAACGAAAAAGAAATGCGAAAATAGAATGAACGAATCAGTAATCTGATGTTGAGTATGCAGATACATCAGATACATGCAGATACATTAGTACATGGATATGTCTCAAATTCCCCAAGGAAGTCATATTTCCCAAGGGAGGCCCGCTATGTTTCTTACAGATGATAAACAGTGTTGTGGGGTGCTTTCACCAGAACATCCATTGCCTTTTATTTGCGGACGATTCAAAGCTTTTTTGCCATGTCAACTCTGCATTGGATTGTGAGGCCTTGCAGCTTGCGGTCCAGGATCTTGAGGTTTGGTGTTCGGAAAATGAGTTGTTTCTGAACCCTTCGAAATGCTCAGTAGTCACTTTCACCGTACAACGCAAACAGTCTGCTACGACTCCACTTTGTCGGGGAGTTGGTTGATCTCGGGATTCTCTGTGATGGTCAGCTCTCGTTATCGCTCACATAGTTAACATTGCGGGCAGAGCGTTGCTGGCCTTGGGTTTCCTAAAAAGAAGTACTTGAGAGTTCACCGTAATCTAAGCTATAGTGTTGTTTTACACTGGTGCTCCCAATACTTGAATATGCCTCCCCGGTCTGGTCGCCTAGCTACGCTGTCCACAAGAACTGCTTGGAGAGGGCCGAGCACAAATTCCTCCGCTACGTCGCCTTTAAGCTTGGAATTCCATCTTGCAGTGTGTATTGTGACAGCCTGCTACGGCTTTGTCGTACGCAGCCCCTGGGGACACGCCGATGTATTTCCGACCTCGCCGTACTCTACAAACTTCTAAACGGCCAGCTCTTCTGCCCCGGCCTGCTGTTGAGGATTGGCATGTTGGTTCCCCGTCTCTCTGCCATTCGCTCCTAGTAACTACCTGCAGGATCGGCCCCTTCAGCGTTTTGCTCGATCCGCCAACCTCATAATTATTTTGTGCCCGGATTTCGACTTTTTCCCACATAGCCTTTCAAAACTAAAGCAATTGTTGCTGCTGCTCACATAAATGTGTAATGTGCTTGTTTGTCTTTTATTATTATTACTATTATTATCATTATTATTATTACAGTGTGTCAGCTTACACAGAATACATATTGGCATATGTAAATAAATACATTTTCTCCTTGTTAAACAAATTACAGCTTCATAGAGTTAAGAGCATAGAAATTAGCTTTAGGAGCCATTCAGCTGATCCGGAATCTGGCCACCGTGAAGTTAAAATGTGAGACTACATACCAAATCACAGGTTCATAGAAATGGTAAATAGCATAGAAATTAGCTTTGGGAGCCACCCAGCTAATCCTGGGCCTATTCTGTTTGAAGGGTAAGTCTTGATGGGTGAATAGCATCGAAATTGTCCGTTGCTGTTCTGTGGTATCGCGTTACATTTTTGTTTTCCGTGTAGCAACATTTTTCATGGTCCCCAGCGGTATATCATTGTCGAAATGTAATAGATTAGCACGGCAGTGAAAACAAAAGCGTGACAAGGAGAGTTGAAAATTGAAGAGATTCAACGTTAGTAGATACCTAATTGAAGATCTTCAATATCTATATTAAATATCTTCATAAATTTAATTATCTTCATGTCGATTATTTGGACTAAATGTCAGGTGTTTCTGTGAGTGTTTCTATAAGTGTGAAACCTACATCTTGCCCCAATATAAGTAAGATTTGATGTGGCAAATGATCTGAGTACGTCACTTCTAGTTTCCTGATAGGTGAATAGCCATCGGATGAACTATACCGGTTTCTGTTCAGGCGGCAATCGATGAACGCAGTTCCTTGTGAGTCATTTTCCAGAGAATCACCCACATCGGCTGACTCCCGACCGTCTTTAAGATGCGTATCGTAGTTGAGCAACTGGTTTATCCCAACCTGACAGTCCTAATATCATACTTTACTCCCATCAGTAATCGCTCTTCCCCTGCCGGAGCGAGCGCGGCGATTGAATGAGACAGGCTCGCTAGCATTTGCCAGCTTTTGAGACCTTCCCAGAGATTCTCAGACTAGATCTCCCCGCAGCCGTACGGCAGAACGTCTAATTGCCGGTCTCTTCTCGCAAAGCGCTCGGTATCGGTTCTGATCGCACTTCTTTCCTATTTTGCGATCCTTACGCTGCATTCTGCCGTAGTAAAATTACCATGCCCAGGAACACGGAACGAATCAAGGGGGGTCGCGGGCTTAAATTGAATCCACCTCGAAGTCAAATATAAATTTGCATCATGCGAATCGTCGTTAATAATCATCTACCTACCCCAACGGATGATAATATGCTACGACTACGAGGTAAGTTCTCATCATCTTGCCATCCGAACTGACTTCTTTACGGCTACCTTTATTTTTCATCTCAAATCCCCTTACACGCACAATATTACGAACTCTACACTCTCTACCGTCTCCAATTTTTTTAAAAAGAAAAGAAACTGGGTACTTCTTCAAAAACATATGAAAGCAGCAGATGAGCTGCAGACGATATTATCGTCGGAATTAAGGAAACTCAAAATTGAATTAAACTCACCATTGGATGAGAGTGGTGAGAGTGGTCCTTTAATTGGGAGCTTGTCTGCAAGTACTTAGTAGGTACTTCTGAAAAAACCTAGTAACGAGTTTTTCACGACTATATGAAGTTGAAACGGCTAGTACCGTCTATTCTTGTTGGCTTTTCAATGTAAAGAGGTTTGTCGTGGATACCATACTCAACCTTTAAGCATAGCCGGATTTGAGCATAGGTTACACAATTAAAATTACAAAATAATGTCACTGGTCATGTTGTATAGACATTTTTTTTCAAACAATACAGAATATATAGCGCAAATTCCCTTAAAAATCTACATTTCGCACCTAATTTTTCAAATTTTTCCGGGGTGAGGACCCCCGGAACTACGAGCCTAGAACTACAACGGGATTTTTCAAATCCGGCCCTGATACTGCCATGAAACAAATGAATGCGAGGTAGGTAGTTCGCCTCAAAATATTGGTCAAGTTGTTCGAAAAACACTGACCAAAGTAAGCTTTTACCGTCGAACGTAGCCAACCACCGGCGCGCCGGCCCTCGATCCAAATATGCCTGAAGGTTCTCCACAGGAACACTCACCGGTGTCACAGCATGTTGTCACATACAACATGAAATCTTTCGTTTTCTGCGTAAGCCTTAAACACCCTGTCGCCACTTGAATAAATTAAATATAAATTAATTAGCACTGAGCCGATGAACCAGGATGAACTCGGTGGTGAGAGGAAGAGAGAGAATTTTCGCCCTGACGGTTGAACGGCGAATCGATAAATTTCTTAATTGCTAGACGGAACCTGTTTTAGATTATAAAAACACAGGTAATTAGTATCTTCTTGTGTAAAAATAAATAGACATATTTATAAAAATAATTATTAAATATTCACAAATCTACATCGTAAATCTAAATCGTACATCTTCCATTCTTAAAATTACTCATAAGGAGAACATTTTCATAATCATATATATTATATGACATTTATCCAGAGAATAGATACATACGAATTTACAGTTGAGACTTACCTAGTTGGAACATAGCAATGCATGGATTAAGTTTCGTTGAATTTTGTATTATTACATTTTTTGTCCACTCCCCCACACTGCACAGAGCCTAGGGGTGATTCCGTACCACTACCATTCAACTTCTGAAAGGTATTTATATTTAAAATATCTGTGATGTTCATGCTTGTCCATTTACACGTCTGATGTAATAAATCTTTTATTCATTCATTCATTCATAGAACGAAAAATTAAAGTTGTACCGTAACTCTTTGAAATGGTACCCCAAATCTCAGCGATATCAAGTTGTTTTCACTTCCTTCTCATGGTAGTATAGTTATATATCCTATTCGTCAGAACTAAATTAATATGTCCCAACTATGCATCGCCAACCGTATGCACAATGAATGAAAGTCGATATTATTTCATTTCTAAGAGGTGGGAAGAGATACTTGAATCGTGTACCGGATGTAGATGCCGATGACTAGATCTTACGGACAGGACTAGGGCACCCTGTCCCTTTTTTCTATCTCCAGACCTGTCACGACCCCACTAGCTTACAAATGGGTCATACTGGAAGCCGGATTGTTTTTAAATGTGAGGAAATCAACATCTCTCACCGCCTGATAAAGTTTCCGAGGATGAAGGGCCCTCCAATGTAATGGAACAGTAACGTTATCTGACCGAGAACTACCGTTTTTCAAGCTATTACCGTAAAGAGGTCTTGTCTAAATGCTTCGAGAGTAGATAGTTACCACCCCGCCCCCGTATGCTCAATGGAGCCTCTAAAACATGATCCAGTGTGGACTACAAAACTTCATCATTAACCCACTAATCACTTGCTGTAAATTATGTTTTATATGCCTGAACCAGGGTTTTTTACTACGTCTCCTTGAATAATTTTCTCAATTGGAATCCTTGGAATTTCCTTTCACTATTCGAGGATGTCGCTGTGATACTGGATGCACTGTACTTTTATCATGTACGGATAGATATGCGCTCTTGGGAAAAACGCTGGCGAGTGATCGCCAGAAGTATTGATACGTGATCACGATCGGTGTCCTCGGGTAATAACTACCGAATCAGGTGTTCAAACATAGGAATGCAGCCATGGAGAAACTAAAAAGAAACGCAGAACAAGAGGCAAGATTGCGAGTCGGGAATGGTATATGAGAAGCACATTTACCAGGAGCGTAGCGTGGCTCTGGACATCGGGGTATCGCACTCAATTCCGCAACTGGTATCTATTGTAGTTCTCAACATTAAAATGACGAGTGTACTCACGGTTACGTTGCTTGACAACTCCCTCCGAGGTTGAACGACCGCTTGTAATTTGTCAAATTTTCCCCTAAAACTTCGCGAACTTAACGACTGCTGAACTATTGAGGGTAAAAACTATACGAACAACTAAAAACTAGAAACTAAAAATGAAACGGGTAGGTATCGAAAAAGATGGGTGGCAAGTTGAAGTTCTGAAAGTGCATACATATCGAATTGATGGATATCATGGATCCTCCGCCCTCCCGCTATAATACGAAAGCTGGGCCTGCGCATTAGGAATGGAAGCGCTAGCCAGCCTACGTTACCCCAGTCAGGAGTGATACACACGCACGCGCGCCAGAACTTGGTAGGTAATCACTGCAATCAGAGGTTCGTGATTCTTCTTCTTCATAGATGACTTGGCTTCAGCCAGGCCAGTCATAGTCATTGGAGTCGTGATTCAAAGCAACCATCAAAAGTAGGTGGCTATAGGCTATTCAAATTTTCAATTGAATGTTGTACCGTTGATTGAATATTTTGTTGTTCTTAATAAATTGTTTCATCTCTCAACTTCTACCGACCTTCATTTCTTGTGGGGAAGCTCTGCTTCCTGTGCTTTCCCTGTCGCCACGCCCCTGACATCTACAAAGATACCACAAGTGGCAAGTCCAAGGCCAATACAGGGTGAATAATAATATTATTCCATTAACCATAAACCATATTATGGTTTCGTGTACGTTCTATACGTCTCCGTTAAACAATTCGTAATAATGATTGATTATTTGATATAATGTGCTGAATGATTATCATATGGAGCGTCATGAGTCATCAGAGGTCGAAGGGTGACTGGGGCGAACGAATTCCGTCTCCCTAATTGTCACAGTTCTTCTCACCATCGTATCATGCCAATGATAATCACCAGATCATTAGTTCAATTCATTAGTAATTCATGTTCCCCAAGGAGAGATTAGAAGAGTAGATCAAAGCTCTTACAGCATTCTAATTAGATCTTCGTAATTAACTTTGAAAATTAAGGTTGACTTCCTTCCAGCATTTAACATTTTTCAGATCATGTAACACTGTATCACCGGTATGAAACCTGTGTAAAATCACGAAAGTCGAAAGAACAAGTTTAATACGTTTCTGAAACCCGTAAAATTATTGTGCTACTACTGGCCCGACATTTTAGTTTAGCTAGAACTTTTCAAGTTATTAATGCACCCATTAGCAGATATTAAATGTAGGTAACTAGTGAGTTACCACGTCATTTGGTGTTGCCGCAACCCAACAATTCAGTTAATTTCCCCTTCACAGTTGGTAACAACAATCACATATCTGGCACACCCAAGAGCTCCAGGAATGTTGATGTGCTACATGAAATGGCTTTATGAACGGTAGAACGATAAGAGGATAAACCGCGTCCTCATACGAAAAGGAAACATTAATGTTCAGAGGTCTTTCATTGCTGACATTTGGAGAAAAAAAAGAAGAAGAAAATGGAGGAAGTTCTTCGACCGAAAATCGTTTTTTAATTCTCCGGTAGCTTTAATGGTGGCTGACTAATGTACTGAACCGTCCCGTCACGGTCATGAGGGCCAATCGCGCTGTCCGAATTCTCACATACGCCGAATCTCCTCTTCCCTCCGCACACCCGTAGGTAATGCCGTCGTACAAACAATCTCGACAACAATACCTGTCAGAACCAGCCAGTAATGATGATACCCTTTCGGCTCAGCCGGTAATCATGATTTGAGTAGCCCGTTTATCGCTTTTTGCCGTCTCTTCCCGCTCATCTCGTGTCGGTTGTCGAAAGAGCATCGAAGTGGGAGCGGATCCCAGAATCGATGCTAATTTACCACTAAAAACTAGTTCTCTGTCTGTCTCCCTGTCACGAAGAAACAGTCAAACCCTTGGAAAATGCATTGAGGACTCATTTGCAATGGTTTTGGTGGAAAAATACATCGATCAGCATCTTTTTGGAAGTATCACACGCACCAGATAGATGAAACATGACAGGCTTTCTGGCATAGTGGAGGAGAGCTTAAGATTATCCAATTTTTCCGCGCGTTGCACTTATAATGCACCTACCTATCAAAACGTAAGCAGTCTCATTATTTCCCTGTATCCTTTAGATGGTGTTGTTTGAATAGTTTGCAGACACACTAGTTATTTTAATTCAATAATGTACCAATACATAACTAGAGTGTCTGCAAACTATGCAAACCCATAATTCTTATTTCATAATATTATTATGAGTTTGAAACCATGAAGAAAATTTAGCGCTCAATCGAATGGGCACACCCTCATTATCGTAGCTCTTATAATTTCGAGGCTAAAGACTCGAAATAGCACTAAAAACTCGCCGCCATGCGAGTACTAGCGTGACTCAAAAAGGCGCGAGCACTGAAGTGTTAATATTTGGATAAACTGAGATACACTTCATCTCAGTTTGGATGAATAGGTACCAACCTTATCGTGTCCTCCACCTTTTAGTCAACTTTGAACGTCATTGTCAATCGCCTAAAATAATTCCAGTGTGAACAGTCACTCGTTCCAGGTCCCTGAGTGAGGGTTTGGATCTAAATCGATCTAGGGTGGGCATTACGACAGGTCAAACAAACAACAACGTTATTTGCATATAGACTGGCCTATGTGTCTGTCGTCGACTTAGGCCTATCAGAGGTTTGTACACGCGCGTTTCACGTAACTATGGTCATATGTCCCTTTTGTTTCTCTATACCATCAAGTTTCAATTACCTTCGACAAATTATGCACCCCGTGTTCACCCGTTCTTTGAGCGCATCGTTTGAATAGAATTATTGAAGCGCATCTGAAACTGTTAATCCGACTGTAGGGAACTCGGAATTTAGGTTATTCCGGTTTGGTTACGAGGTTGGGAATACGAGTAGATGAGACGTGAAAATGGAGCGGATAGCTAATTTAGTATTACATATGTAAAACGAGCATATCACGCATCTAGATACATTGTCCACAATCCACTGGGCTGCATTTAAACTTGCGGGTGCACTAATATTATATGAATTGAAATTATATTAAATCTGTTTATTTCTCTCTCTTCAAATAATATACACAGAACCTAACCAACCGTGGGCTGTGCACCAGATAATGCCCCACATGCTTAAAACACTCAGTTGTGCAAAATTGGACGAACTATTCCAAAACCATCCAGTAATTATTAATTTCCTCGACATCTTATTGACAGAAGAAGTTTGAGATTCTCATTTCATATTCGATTCCAAGATCCTTAGTAGGTAGTTAGTTTCAGACTTTAGAGGAAGGGTACGTCCATTTGTACAACTACTGGTTATACAATCAGATTTGTGGCAAAGTAATACATAATTAAATTAACTCAAATAATGAATGAAGTGAAGTTGAGTTATCGACAGTCCAACCTATACGTTTCAATGGCCCGACCTTGCTTCTGGTTTATCCTCTTTTGCCATTGATTTACAAGGAGGTTATGTTGGCAAGTTGGACCCTTATTCCTTATTTGTTCGCGTCGCAGGGCGTGTTGCAAGGCCCGAGCTAATTGCCTTCAGAATGTCGTAGCGAAAGAGGGGCAGAGAGGGTACCGGGAGCTTCACAATAATTCACAGCGTCCGGAGGAGCGCAGCTTTCACGGAGGAAGCATCCAAAGAGGAACATGTTCCCTTCTCAGTGGAAACCAGCGGTCGAATAACATAAGCTGCCGGCTAAAGGGTTTCTTGGTGACTTCTTAGGAAACGAGCTATAGCTTCAAACGGATTGAAACGAAAGAGAAAAAAAGTCCTTCGCCTTTGAAGATGAAAACGATCATTGCTTTTGCAGTAAAAAAAATAGAAAATCCCCCTTACGGCGTAGATGTTATATAAAAAGAAGTATAATTAATCCTTCTGCGATTTATTTGTTGCGTTTCATCGAAGTCACTGCACCCTGCGGAATCGCTTTGACAAACCCTGGTAAAAATTCACGAAGGAGAATCGAGAATAAATCGAGTTATGGGACGTAGTGAGAACTAACGCCATTCTCCCTAACTAACATTCAAGCATTATTCATTTGAACCGTCTCAATTGAACATGTCCGAAATATTTATCACTAATGACATTAGACGTCAAATCCTAGAAAATCAAGGGCGATACCTGATCAATCACAAGAGCAGTAGTACAAAAGCCGGGTCTGGATGGAGTCGAGTATGACTGTCGCTAGATCAAAATCCACAATTCAAAGGCCTTCGCCCAGAACTGGAATGTATGGAGGTTGCTTGTGCAGCACTACACAGGACTTGGTCCAGTAGGAGGATATGAAAAATGTACCAAAAAAATCCAAAATATTAATAAAACTTAGTAGTTAGTACTGACTGCTCTTATAGACAAACACCATCGGTAATATCGATACAATCAACATACGAGTAAATACTCGTAATTTCAACGTAAAGTAGAGAATTATTGTCTACTTTTAAATCTGCAAAATTTGCCGAACGCATTATAATCCAAACCCTGTAAATAGCACTGACATGTTTTGAGCCGTTATCCACGTTCCAAATGTTTTCGAAGGTTTTTTGGTGGTAAAAGAGTAATATGAATAACTACTAGGGTGAACTGCCCAGTAGATGAACACCGTCGTAGTGCCACTTGTTAACGTCGTTATCCTCACTTCCCAAGAAAGATTTCATTATAAAACTAATTTTAATAAATGCTTCAGACATCAGAAGTCAATGGATAGAAGGATTGGTCGAATAAAAACATCGGTTCAGAAAAAAGAAGGAAAATAGGATGAGAAATGCGTTTTTACTCAATGAATGAACAGCAAACTCCAACGTATGAACTTTTAGGACCCAGTAGAGGAACAAGTGGGTACTTGTTTTACCTACCTACTTTAGGTACCTAGGTACCTAAGAAGGGAAATCAGCGACAACAATATTATTAAAATGGGTTTCAAAAAATGGTTGTATTTTATACAAAACAATACTGAAGCCACAGTACATCACATAAAAAACCTGAAATTTAAAAAAGGAATTGAAAATTCCAAAGAAGTAGTGAAAACATTCAATTTGAAGATCGTGAGCGCTTTACCAACATGAAACACCATGGGCAGACTATGACATCAATGACATGTACACGAAATCCGCTCGACGATGCAAACCAACTTTCAATGTAGGTACATGATAAAGCAAATCAGTATACTGATGTTTAGTATCTACACTGCATGCAGATACATGAATGTGTCTCATTTTTTCCCTTTTAACTAAAAAAAAAAAAAAAAATGCCGAACGAATTATAATGATCCAAACCCAAATCCAAATAATGTAAATAGCACTGACATGTTTTGAGCCATTATTCACGTGCCAAATGTTTTCGGCGGTTTTTTTGGTGGTAAAAGAGAGAGTTATAATACTAATAGCAATTTCAACTAATGCAATCCTAATAATCTCAGTGAAGGTTTATTCGAGTATAAAATGGGAAGAATTTTCCCCTCGTTCGAAATTCTCAGCTCAACCAGGCATCCATGTATTTACCACAAAGGAATACTCAAAACCAAGCTCTTTCAGCTGGCGTGAGTACATTTTTCAACTTCCCAACCTGAGCTCCGGAATCCTCCATCCAAAAAGGCAGAAGAAAAACATAGCGCAAGGAGGTTTTTTTTTCATGGTCTCCCTTACACATTTATGAGTGGTCGAAAGGGATCAACTCTCCAACTTATACGAAAAACCCTTGCGGAGTGGCTTTTGCTACGGTCCGGGAAGTTGGGGGGCTTGTCAAAAGGGTTACAGTTGTCTTTACGTTATTCATGAACAGATTAAGAACCACGACTCTTTCCTCTTTCCACTTCCCGCTTGAGCCAAACTTTCTTTTTTTTCCTTTTCAAATAACATTCTTTGGTCCGGCATTTAGCTTTTGGTGCATGTAGAAAGGATTTGCTAGGGCGTAAGAAAAATAACATGTAGGGATGAATGAACACCTGATCATGAATGTTAATTAAACACTCTTTGAAATTTGTTTTTGAGCAAAAGTTAGTGTTTCCTAGATGGGTAGAATATCTCGTGGATTTCACTTTCTTTTTCCATACTTTCCACCTATTTAAGACCAATTTATCTATTAAAGTGCAGAACTCAAGGCAACCTACCTACCTAGTTATGCGTTAGACAGCTCTTCGCGAAATCTTGCCTACTTTTCCATCACAAACATTCCGCATTATTCACTCAACACCTTTCATGAACACTGTACATGTGGAGATGCATCTTCATACTCCACTAGATCACATTCACGCCGTGTAATTAGAACCCGTTCAATCAACCTATCATCCAACCTACCATTCAAACAAGTATCATCTCCCAATTATGATAATTATAGATAATTATAATCATTAAAATAAGCTTCCGGAAAGACAAAATGATAAAACGGTCCGTAATGATATCACTCCCAAATATCACAAGAAGGCGATCAGAAAGCCAACTCCGGGTTGAGGAGAGGAGTTAGTAGGTATATTGATCAAGAACCACATTTCAATTGTGTTTGTTATAATATAGATTGATTAGAAATTTCGTAATTGACCTGCCTGTTGTGAATTAATTTATAAGAGCTTATGGACCCAGAAACATACCAAAAATCGTGCCTACATTTACGGAACTACTTACATAGACATCAGGCACACGTTTATTTGGAACTGTATTGAGAACAAGATCGTCAAATTCAAATACCTGCCGACAGTCGACATGCTTGAAGATAATATCTACAAATAGGTACCTATGTTTACGAAAAACGAACTGAAGACGTATATTGATCAACATGCACATTTCACATAATATTAGATTATATTATTCATATTATATTATGAAACATTATTCATATTATATTTCACAGCAGGCAGGTATTATATTATTATGATCGTTGTAAAATATATTGTATAAATATATCTAATTTTTAAATGAACCGAAATTCAAATGGTTTATTATTTTCAATCATATTAAATTCTAATAATTAGTTCATTATTTGCGAAAATTAGTCTCATTACTTTGCGGACTCACCTCGTCAACAAAAATATGAATATCTGTGGATGAGCAGGACGTTCTCATTACAGTGGAGGATTCGCGGATTCGATTGGTTGCAATAATTAGCAACTGGCAGTTCACAACTCAATCAGGCGACTCATTGTTATTCAAGACCATTCCGCTGAGCGGAAACATTACGGAGGAAAAAAACCTAGAGGTGTGAACTTGGAGGTTTTTCATTCGTTCAACGAAAGAAATCACGGGTGTAAGAAAAACAATAATCCGTACACGGGGCCCTCAGTGATATCGGTGCAAATGGTCGCATTTTTCCGAGTATAAGTCAGTACTTTTTTGTAAAGCTCAGAAAGGGAAAGAGAAGGTTGTGACACTTTAACGGACACCGCGCGATTTCACCTTCCCACTCGCCCCAAAAGAGGAAAAAGGAGGGATTTACTTATATTTTTTCAAGAGAAGTGCTCTGATACTATTCTTCAGCCTCATCCCTTGATGTCTCGGGAGCCTAAGATTTACAACAACCCTCTGACTTGCTAATGGTCTTTATGTAACAAGAGGGTTGCATAGGATTTCATCCCTCCGTATCCTGTCAGGCGCATAATTACTATACAGTTTGGTACTTGATTACGAAGTTTGGTTCGTAGGGCCCGAGGAACTGGTCTTCTGATTGATGCCGACAATTAACGCTGTCAGTGGGCGCCCGGTGACAGAAAATATCGCGCTCCGTTAGTGATGCAATGTTGAGGATTACGAAGATTTCAAAATTATACTTTACATTAACCGCTTCGCTCCGATCGATGCTTTCTTTTGCTCCTCCAACTCCTCTGCATTCATAGTCACACGTTCTTTGAGATTTTTAAAGTTAAGAATTACAGTTGTATATCCGTAGAAATTCTGCACTTTAACGAGCTGCGCTGTAGCGCCGACGCAGCACCTAATTCTTTGTTTAGCTTTCGAGTTTGGCTAAAATACACCTTTTTATTCAATACCTATTATTTAAAAGATTTTGATCACAATCAGTCTTGTATGTTTAAAAGTCCTCAAAAGAATAAATTCGAATTTCAACAAAGAGTTTTGTGCTTCACAATTTTCACAATAATTGTGAAAATTGTGAAGCACAAAACACTTTGTTGAAATTCGATTTTCGGATTGATTGTATTATGAATCGTAAACACACTAATTTTGAGAGGGAATATAATTTTGGGATATTGAAAGTAATAAACCAAAGACGCCGAACGTGTTAAGAGATGAGTGCACAAACGCTCGTGGACAGATGTGGTACCTCAATCTTTTCGCTCATATGATGAGTGCACTTGGCACTCACGTGCATACCAGGTGGCAGATTTGCTTAATGTCTTTAACAAGAAACTCTATTAGAGTTCCATTTTAGGCATTAACCCGTATTTAGGGTTCATCTAGATGACACTGAGCAAAGGGGCGCCTGCTCCGTACACCTGGTTTTCTTCTATAGACCTATTGGTTCGCTTGTGCTCTCACTAGAAATGACCATGTAGTCTTCATTTCTGAAAACATCTTAATTCTGATGAAAATTGGCTCAATATGCCTTAATAACCCTAACACATCATGACAATCCCACATTAACACATTAAGTAATTGGATCCTCAAACACATCACTCATATCATCAAGCAAGCTCACATCATATTAATAACCCGTTTAGCCGCTTCATATCATTTTATTTTTGACGTACTCAGAGTTTTATATTGAGATCCTCAGCTTTTTCATATTAGTTTCATATTTTTTTATTAGAGATTTATATTAGAGCTCAGCTGATCACGTCCGAGACGCCCGACTGCGTTGTATATACCGTTTACTTTACAACTCTCAATGGGTATCTATCCCGCTGTTCTATGAAGCTGATTGATACCCATTATATTTCAGGTAAAAATATTGTAGTAGGTGGGCCTAATACTGCTTCATAACAGCTGCAGAATATTAGAAACAATTATTCCTGAGAGGAATAATTCCTCAAACAATTATTGTTACAATGATGATGTGTATTTAAATAATATTCAATTCTAATATTTGATTCTGAATGGATAGGAGATAAGATTATTAAAACTGACTGATCTGATTAGGCTATCTTCCCCGATACAGCTTTTCTGCTGACAGCAATGCGAAATTCTTCCTAGTTAAACTACAGAAAAAGCATCGGTTGTAAAGCGAGTTTGCCTCACTCGTTGGGAACCAGGTATGAAATAAATATCTCGGTGTTGAAATGCCAACGCCGCCTCAGATAAATTCACACCTCTCAAGTCGGGATGCGCTTCATGTTTCAGTGGACGACACCAATCGCGACGCTACAACAACGTGTCGGCCCAAGACGCTGGTAATAATTAAGATCTTGCGGGTCCGTAAGGTCAGAAGGAAAGTCCGCAAAGGCGGGAAATTTACTGAGGGAAAAGACAATATTGAAATTACGGGGCACGCCGAGGACCGCTGATTTATTTCCAGGTGAAGATGCTTCAGTTATGACGCTAATCGTGGTTTTCCCCTTGAAGACCTCACATTCACTTACCCGCTCCCCGGCCTAAGGATTTATGGTGCGTTCGGGACATTATAAACGCGTTCCACGCGTCTGGTCATTCACCTCGCAGGAACCTTCTAGTTACGTTTTTATAGATGCTCGGTTCGTTTGTAAGATGTTCCTGATGGCTATACGACACGAATTCGCTATTATCCAAATTCATCCACTCTTTTTTAATTTATCAACAAATTCTAATTTAAAGTCATCTAGATAAGTACTGGATAGTCATAAAGTACACGCAACAATGACTACAACTTTGAAAAACTGAGGAGATATTTTTTGATCGATCGAGGAGGACTTTTGTTTCCAATTATGTAAATGATAAATTGATAAAGTTATAAAGTGATGATAAAGTGATGATAAAGTGATGATTGATAAAGTTATGATAAATTGAAAAATGACTTGAAAAACTCATGGGAGTGGTATAAATTAGTACATGTCAGTTGATGTAGGGACATGTATTATACAGTGCTATGCAAATAAGTACTTTGATGTAGGTACCGAAACTTAATTTTGAGTAGGTGGGTACTTAAAATCCAAATTGAGGCCCCAGCATGTTCAAACTGAAGTAAACAGTCCGCCGCAGCATTTAAACATTTACTGAGAATTTCCTCCAAACTTCACATTGATGGGAGCCAAATAGGCATGTTCACGAAACTTCAAATATAACGGTTTAGTGTTTGTACATAATTTGAATGCATTAGTAATCAGAGACTTTTGTAAGACTACTCGGGGCGTTGTACGACTAGATGTTTGTTCAAGACAGGACCGGAATGAACAAATTAACGTGCACCAAACGGTTGGACTTGCCTAATTGGAAATGCCTAATTTCATACCTGACAGATAATTTTGAATATTTGTTGGTAGGTACTTCTTGTTATAAATGACCACTAATGTAGTCAGCTTAAATGTCACACCCCTAAATGATATAGATACAAATAAATAATTTATCTGTATTCATAGTATAAGTATCATAACTTTGACTCAGAGATAAAATCATCTGGTCACCATCGCGAACGAACTCGAACTTCTTCGATTATTCCGTATGCTTGAACGACTCACAAGGATATTGAATACAGTAGTCTAGACTGAAGGCTGATCCACAAAAAACAAAAAAATATAACGCCTTGTGGGGAAATTGTATGTGGAGAATTATCTTGAGTTTTGTAAGTTTGAGTCCAACGATATTTTGATCATAGAAAAATAAACATATATGTATATATATGTATATATCGGTATCTACCAACCTAATGAGCCCATTTTAATTAAATGCTTGACATTTGATGCCCCTGAGGAGATGGAACGGGTACACGCCCCCAGTACGATGGAAAGGGAACACCCCCCTCCTCGCCAAACTATCCAGTTGGTTTTATGACAGGCGGAGCAAGTAGTTGAGGAAGGGTCCCCTTCTGGGACAGATGCTAGAAGTGCCTTTCGAAGAGTGCAGTTGTTCAATATACCAATCTTTACTATCGCTGTGCTCTAAATGCCTTGTTTTCATTTCATTTCCTTCCTCCCTAATCTGCATAATGGATCAAATCCGATATCAGAAGTGGGATTGTACTCTACCCCTCTATTTTTATTTTTATTCATATCTTACTTTATTCTCTTTATTTTACCTCTTCAATTTCTTCATCTTCTCACTATATTTCAATAATTTCTACGTCTCAAGTTCCTCCGGCTAATCTTCCATCTCTATTAAGTCTTTCGTTACTATCGCGTTCGCGTGAGTCGGAAATAGTCAGTATGAACGACTGGAAAGACCACGTGTGCGGGCTCGGACAAAGACGCCAACACCGACGCCGGCAGTTCCCGATGGCACCTTTGAGGAATGTTTTCGAAAGAGCTGGGCTTTTTGGGACGTTGGGCTTTTTCTCAAAAGCCTCAGAAGAGATTGAAACTACCGGAATCCTCTTCTTTAACCAATCTTTGGCAAACCCCGCTGGGAACTTCGTTCGTTAAGGTAAAACATTTACTCATGTTTTTGATAGTGGAAGTGAAGTTTCCTTATTATCTGAAAAATTTATTGCCTCAATTTTCTGGTCGAAATTTTAATAATCCTATCAACCTAACAGGAATAGATTTTGGTAAAATTCTGGTACCTAAACAAATTTAGGTAATGTTGATTTTGGAAGGAATTGACGTACCAGTTGTACTTTTAATTACCATCACGGTTTTAAAAGATCGATATGAGGTTGCAAAAAAAAAAAAAAATATTTAATAAGAATGAACCGATTTGAACAATATTTATTTAAATCGGATGACAATAATTTTGATAAGAGTGAATTAGTAAAGGACGATGATATGGATCGGTTGAAAAAAAAAATATTTTAAATAAATATTCAGATAGTTTCACAAGAGGTTTACCTAGAAGGCCAATAATAATTATTACTACCGCAAAATGTCATATTAATCCTTTTAATCCAGAGCGAATTGTTTATAGAAGACCCAAATGATAGGTTAGATGTAAGGGACTTCTTTCACTGCCACTGAATTTTTGAATTTTTGTTCACAAAATGACATTGAAACCCATGGCATCGCCACAGAATGCACCACGAGCGAATTCGCTAGTGGAACGTGTGATGACATCAATAACAAATTTAGTTACAGTAGCATTACACATCAAAAGACAATCAATCAAACAGTTGACACCCAAAATTCAGCTTTGTCTAAACTCAACTATTCATAGAGTAAACTGCTACATCTCCCCTTGAATTGTTAACTAGACGTAAACCGCACATTCCTGGTTCAATCCTAGTAAGAGACGATATCTCGTCTCCTACCCGCTCAAATTTATCCGAGTTGAGGACTGAAGCGAAAACTCGATTTGACAGAGCGGCCGAGTACAAATTGAAACGCTCATTGAAACCTTCATATTTTAGTTGTTTATGTGTGTATTATATGGACAACAGATTGTCTTTACACAATAAAGGTTTTTATTATAATTATTATTATTATTAGAAAGCCAAAATTACCCCGCTTGTGCTAGGGGATTTGTGCGTACGAATGATTAAGCCTCGTGCATCCCAGAAAACGTCAGATAAATTCAAAGGAATGTATCGAGTTGTAGAAATTTTACCTGGAGACAGGTACTTGCTTGAGAACATTAATACTACAAGGAGAGTAAAATACTCACACGAAAGAGTTCGAAAAATAACTCAAGATTTTGACTTGTTACCACAACGTCTTGTTGATTTTTTTTATAATAGCATCTCCACCTTCTTTCTTGTACATTTTGGTTTGGACTGCTATGGACTGCAGCCATAGCGTTCCCTTCTCTGCAGCAGAATGGAAGTATTCGGAAATCTCATGCTGGAGCTGAATTTAGCTCATGTGTCTTAGTTTCTCCGATTCTTCAATTTTGGTGGAGAAGACACCATCCCGGTCCTATGGACCTATAGTGGCCACTGTTCCGAGGTGAACTAGAGAACTCTGTGGTGTTATTTTATTTATTTTTTTTCTCCCTTACCTATATCCCTAACCAAGATTTTTTTACTTTTCACCCAGAAAATAATTCTCATTCACCTCCAGATGTGGTAGCAACATCATTCGGATACGAACTGGAATAAGACACTAGGTCTTTTTCTGGATGTTGTCCCTATGTGAAGCTTTCGTTGTATATGGACCCAAAAGTATTTTGTGGAGCACATGAGCAGTCAACAATACCATGGAGATTTGAATTTTCCTTATGGTGCTCATGGCATATGCCGCTATATCGGACCCAAAATCTTTTGTGGAGTTCTAGATGGTGTTCCCCCATCTTGAGCATATGCCAATTTTCCATCTAATGCCGTTGGTCTAAGTCCGGCAAAATGATGAATACATTCTACCGTTGGTCTAAGTCCGGTAGCAAATTTTATTATTAAATTTTGTAGTCTATCGTTGGTCTAAGTCCGATAGCTACGCCGTTGGTCTAAGTCCGGCAAAATGATGAATACATTCTACCGTTGGTCTAAGTCCGGTAGCAAATTTTATTATTAAATTTTGTAGTCTATCGTTGGTCTAAGTCCGATAGCTACGCCGTTGGTCTAAGTCCGGCAAAATGATGAATACATTCTACCGTTGGTCTAAGTCCGGTAGCAAATTTTATTATTAAATTTTGTAGTCTATCGTTGGTCTAAGTCCGATAGCTACGCCGTTGGTTTAAGCCCGGCAAATGATGCATACATTCTACCGTTGGTCTAAGTCCGGTAGCGATTTAATTATTAATTTTTGTAGTCTGTCGTTGGTCTAAGATCCGACAGCTACGCCGATGGTCTAAGTCCGGCAAATTATGCATCATTTCACCGTTGGTCTAAGTCCGGTGAAATCCCAGTACGTACACAAAAGAAGAGTGGTGGAGAATGTTCTATCTCAAAAAAAAAAAAAAAAAAAAAAAAAAAAAAAAAATCAAACCAAAACCCAATGAGGGATACTTGTGAACTTTGACGCATTTCCTTCTCAAAAAGGAACTATGACGCATTTACAGAAAACAGGTGACTTGTTGTTGTCAGAATAGCCGAGTGGACCTCATTTTTCTTTCAATTTTTATTTCAATTTACACCTCCACTCATACTGACAAAAATTATTTTACTCCTGTGCATCACCGATTTTACTATGCAATAATTTTTTTATGCAATTATTTTAATAATACTTCTTATTTCCACAGGAAAGCGATCTGGAAAACGTTGAATTGAATAACAATGATTTTTGTTTCTTATGCGTCACGATGAATGACGACTATTGTTAATTCAGCAAATTGCTGTAGTTTTATTTTCAAATTACGCTGATATTTTTTTTGGCCCGCCAACACGTCTGGTGTTTGATCAGGGAAATGCGTTTACTTTAAAATTGTTTACCGATTTTTGCAACCAACATTCGATAAGAATGCATCTGATTGCAACTGGTGCAAGTCGCGGAAACGCGCAGGTAGAACGTTTGATGAGTACAATCACAAATTTAACGACAATGGCCCAGTCAATTAAACAACAATCGTTGAGAATATTAGCATCCCAATTGCAGTTGATTTTTAATTCAACTACAAATCGCATCACTTCATTTTCACCACTTGAGCTTTTAACTGGAAGCAAAAATAAATCTCAATCAGGTTGGCGATCTTGTGGTTCGACAAATAGAGCCCAGGATTAATGAGAAAACGTCCCCTAAAATTCAAAGGGACTTACAAAATTATTCAAGTACTACTAAATCATAGAAAATTTAGTCTCTAATTGGCAGGTTAAATATCCTCATGAACGTGTGCGTAAATTGTCAATGGATAGATCTCTCTTGCCACAGCTCTTTGATAGTGAAAGTGATTGTCAGTCACATTCCGAAGAAGATAATTGAACAAATTTTGAAGGTTCATTATCATAGGACAAGCCATAATAAGGACCAATTTCTCGTTGAGAACGAAACCAAATGATTTCTTTTTGTTTTCTTTTTAACTTAACGATTTCACAAAATAAATTATCTGAATTTATGAACTTTAAAAGTAATGAATGATTGTTAGAATCAGTTCTCTTGCACGAACATCGAATTATAGACATATGATGTTGACGGAGCGCTACGCCATCATCTCTTGATCGTTTTCTGTACGGTAGTCATGTTGAGCTTATCCAGCGTGATCTCCAAACGGGCGTACGATCTTGGTCTCTCCCTTAATGCAAGAAAACTCAAGAACTTTGAGGGTCATCCTCGCTTAATGTCAGTGAATAAAAGAATGAATTTCAGTCGGATATATCGACAATAACAAAATGTTCGAACATTCGAAATTAAATTATGCTCTCTATTCATGTGAGTTTCAGAAATCATTCATCTCTCGATAAGAGATTGAACAAAATCGCTGCATAGAATTTTCTGAGGTTTTTCTCTCTCAATAAAATGTGAACGTTGGTTTCAAAACTGGTCTTCGCTTGTTGTTCAACTTATCCTAGTGGAATTCATGTTCTAACCAAAAGAAAATTTTTTTTGTCAATTTTGACACGTTTTTCAAGCCGACGCAGTGTTCGCACGCGTCTAATCTGAATTCAATATTTTCAGGACTACCCTGAGGCAAATCACACGAAATAAATAATTCTCTTTGCACTCTTTGCACAAAATTTATTTTGAAATACTCAACCACAAATGAACAACAACTATTATAGCTTGACAGTCGAAAAAAGGGAATACTTGAATATTGGCTTGAATATTGAGATTCTTATTTTTCTAAAACACGTGTTTGTGAGTTCCTTGGCGAAACCAGAGTAACTTCCGTTTTTGGAGAAAAAAAAAAAAAGGGTCAGAACAGTGAGTGGCGACAAAGGGCCACAGGCAGTTAAAACCTGGCAATAAACCGTAGGGACTTTCCTGTAACTCTTTTCCAGGAAACTCGGTGTCAACAACAACCAGATGGTCTAGGCAGGTATCAACTTACAAAACTCGAAACGCATTGTTGAGTTGCTTCAACTCAACTTTCCAAACCCATAAAAATCACCCCTTCAAGTTTACCGGGTGTCTTCTAATAGCGATTTTACGACCTCCTTTTTCGTCCTTCTCTTTTGTGCAGTAGGCCCTCAGACAGGGCACCTGCAATCGTTATTTTTCCATGGGAAAAATATGTCAATATGATGATTTCTAATCCTTTGAATCTGTTACAGGAGGATCTTCCCGATAAGGGTACACTAAGTGATTTCTAAACGAATGAAATTATGATGATGTATTAGAACCTGTACATAGTATACAAATTTACATCCAACATTGTAAATATTTTGTAAATAATAGTTTTTATATCTTTGTTTACCCAATTTAAATATTGTATCGATGTAAATATTATATCGAGTCATCTTGACGCCGAATCATCGGTTTTTATTTATGGCATATTGTAAACAAATAGAAAAACAAAAGGGTGATACTTTATGGCGATCACCGGGTTTACATAAGGTGTATGTAAAATGTTATTTTATATAGTGTAATTCTAGCTTGTAAGCGCAATGAATACTTTGTATAACGCATATGTGAGCGTATCGATTTGAAGTATTTAAATATCTCCGCCTTAGGAAAATTTTTTTTTGCTTTGCATACAAGGCACTAATTACATTGCCTTGCAGAGGGTTTTCATCCTGGCGGTTACACGGGGCTATGCGTGGCTGTCAAAGCCTTTTCGCTGGTCACGGGTTCTGCAAAGGTTTCCCACTGCCATAGAGTCATGATTGCAAACCAAACCGAAATTGATAAATCAATACATTGTGAAATTAACGTAGAGTCTCCATAGGTTCAAAAAACCAACATTGTTAGGGACGCGGTAAACTCACGAGTTCGGGTAGGCGCTTCATAAACCTTATATGTTTTGCTCGCGCGTCCGAACCAACATAGGATTTTTGTGACACAAAATTATTGAATTTTGAAAATTTTTCCCTACTTCTCGCAGGGACCGCTCGAGGTCAGGTTGGCCGTATCGGTATCTACCAACCTAATGAGCCCATTTTAATTAAATGCTTGACATTTGATGCCCCTGAGGAGATGGAACGGGTACACGCCCCCAGTACGATGGAAAGGGAACACCCCCCTCCTCGCCAAACTATCCAGTTGGTTTTATGACAGGCGGAGCAAGTAGTTGAGGAAGGGTCCCCTTCTGGGACAGATGCTAGAAGTGCCTTTCGAAGAGTGCAGTTGTTCAATATACCAATCTTTACTATCGCTGTGCTCTAAATGCCTTGTTTTCATTTCATTTCCTTCCTCCCTAATCTGCATAATGGATCAAATCCGATATATATATCCCCCTTAATCTCCGTATGTCCACATAATATGTGGACATCTATATATTTCTCCTATATATGCGATATATATGATATTATATGCAATATGGACATAATATGTCCATATTGCATATAATATATTGCATTATTGCATATTGCATTATAATATATATTATATATTATAATATAATATATTGCATATTTATTGATCAAAATATCGTTGGCTCAAACTTATATTGCGTGGTTAGTTGTTTGCAATAATTATTTTGCTCCTTCCTGGTATGAATCATGTGGTGGCAGTTGAATGAATGACTTCCTCTTGCCCTGATCACTGGCAGGAAACGAAACGAAGAGCACTCGTCACCTGGTTCGTATCAGGGAGAAATACAATGAGTACCAACTCAGGGATGACGGATCCTCATCATCGTCATCACAAAGTGTCGAGCTTCCTTCTGGGCTTCGTCCTAATCGCGCTGACAAAGTGGGATAAACTCGAGATAATGGACGAGTCAATGCCGGCCATTCATTGTCAACTATAATATGACAGTGTGATCTGTTATCCGAGGCAGCTGTGAAGGTATTGAATATCTTCAAATGGATCAGCAAGATCTGAAATATCCTCAAAACACATCATGTTACAATTAACTACGTTCATCAAGGAAATTTCATTTGATAAATCTACAGAAACGTCATAATATTATACCTACATGCCTTCTATTACATAAAACACAAATTTGTCCCATTCATTCTTCAGTCCAATCGGTCATTTTGGTTTATTATCTTCGATAATGAACCATTGGAATCGCCCAAAGAAAAAAAAATTTTAACCCCCCCTCAAAATTTGTTGGTTTACGTTTCAAGATACGTAGATTCAGAAAATCGAATAAAAAAAAATCCGTCCGTCCGCCGTACGCCGTACGCCGTACGCCGTACGCCGTCCGCCGTCCGCCGTCCGCCGTCCGAGGCACTTTGCCCAGTTAGCGTTGAGTTAAAATTACGAAATTTTTTTTATGGGTTTCGACCAGCCCCACAATGATCCACGAAACTTTTCATAACCCTAGGTCAAGGGGAAGGGGTTCAAAACGAATTTTGAAATTTTGAAAATTTCATATCTCGAAAAATTCATATAGAACGGTATGTTTTTTATTTCATATTTAGATAGAGTTTGTTCCGTAGAATTTTTTAAGACCATCCGCAGCTTTGTACGACCAGCCGTTCGTTCACAATGACGGCCCAAAGATTGTGCCTCACAACACGATCGTGAATCAAACTGTTGAAATACAAGTCCATTTTCATACTAACAAGCTCTTTGGAACATCATATGGCTTGAGTGATGTCGAGTTTGTTGTTCTGAGGTGCGTTTCGTGCTACGGAAATGAAGGTAATTTCGAATGTTTGTTGGTAGGTACTTCTTTTATAGAAAAATTATTACCGACGTAGTATTAAAAACCCCAGAATTATATCGTATTAATTAATCATAATTAATAATAATTATTATTATTAATAAATACGAATTATTAATACCTAACAATAAATTATAATAATTTTCACTAGGTACTTGATAAAATTGTTAATAATTAGTGATAATTGATAATAATAATTAATCTAACATTTAGGATCTAGACATTTAGACCTAGTGATCTAGACAGAAGGGTGATCTGTACAAAGAAGATAATGAACCGTTGTGTCAAGAATTTGCAGAGTTTTTAATTGCAAATAAATTCTTCATAAAGTGATATTTTTTCATGAGTACATGGAAGAACTAGACCCTACATATAAAATATGCATCTCAAAATTCAGGATGAATAGGTTCTTCGACAAGACCGAAATTCGAATCGAAAAATAAGAAAAACCGCGAAAAACGTCAAATTCATTTCAAATAGCCCTGTTCATTTGGGATGCGAAAGACCTTCGACAAGACCAACATTCAACTCGAAAAATTTGAAAAAAAAAAAAAAAAACACGAAACAAGTCAATTTACTTATTTTGATTTCGAATGGTCTTCGACAAGACCGAAATTTGAGGTGAAAAATCACGAATGGTATAAACCTCCTTAGGACTTACACTTTAAGCGGCATATGCCCAGGATCAGCTGAGTGGCCCCTGAAGCTACTTTCTATGCTATTCACTCTAGGAAGTTGTGATTTGGTAATTTGTAATTAGGATTTACACTTTATGCAGAACAGGCCTAGGATCAGGTGAGCGGCTTATACACCTAATTTCGAAAAAAAAATTCTAGACGGAAATGTTTTCTTTAACGTGATACTAATAAAACGAGTTATAACGGCCCCATTTCTCTTACAAAACGCGAACCAATTAGAAATATACCTAATTACTGATACATTGAAGTTTTCAATTGTTCACCGTTATTTTCTTTTACATGAGACACAAAACACATATTTTTTAGGGAGAAATTCATGTCTTTTTCTATCTGTCGGTTTGAGAGTAATATATCGTGCCACCTTTATGTCCGATGCTCTTGCCTTATTTAAAACACGAACACACACATCGGTACAGCTCTATCTACTTACGGTGAATAGTCTACTTGACAAGACCCGTAAAAGAAGAATAGAATTGCAAAAGTATATTCCGATCTGAATAGAGTAGGAAATAATTACTCTATTCAGATCGGAATATACGAATATATGAATTATTCATTTGGGGAGCATCACGTCTGGTTCAACTAATCGCATCAAACTTAGTAAATCGAACCGTCCTACTGAATTACAAATCTAATGATGACCTTTTTGAATCTATTACGGCATATTATATACGTATACCAAGAGCAATTTGATTTGTAACTGATTATAAGTCATTACCTGGTTTAAAAGTATTCTTTCTGTCAATAAAATTCATATCCATTTTCATATTCACAGAAACACAATAATTAACGGCGTTGAATAAACTTGAAATGTCGCGATCACATTGAATCGATTTTCAACAGATTTCGATAGATTTTACAGTAGACGCTCTCTTAACCGGTCTTAACGGGACCGAACAACGGCCGGATAACGAAAAAGACGGTTAGAGAGAAGGTGGTGAAAAACCAATAAAAAAGGAAATAAAATAGTTTTTTTTCAAAACTTGAAGAAAATAACTTTGATTCTGTATTAGAAACACACATTAAAAAATAACATTTCACAATCTGTAAAAAATGTATATGTACTTAGTACAATGTACACGGGCGATACAAACAATAACAATGCAATCCCAGAAGAGGCCGGTTAAAGCGGCGGGTTAAGGGAGCGTCGACAATTGAAATATCGGCAATATAGTGAGCAAAAACCCGAAAACTGGCATGTTTCATGATACGACCTGTTGTGAGCGTCGTTACGTTTCAATGCAAATGTGTTGCTCATTTTTGAACCAAACCCCTCGCGTTGATCGCACATTTTACGTGATCACATTCCATTGTAACGTCTTCATTTCATTGAAATTGAACGTCCCACTAAAAGGGGGGGTGTCAACCGCTATGTGCAACCTTTGAAGTAGTAAACTCCGGGCAAACGAACCACCCGCCTTGGGCACTGTTTGATGATCAGAAAGTTAACAGAGGGGAAACCTGGTGTGGTACGATCAAATAATTCAGTGTCCCCGAGCCCTTGTAATCAGGAGCACATGTTGCCGACGTTGTAGAAAAGGAAAGGTTTGGTTGTTTGTTCACAACTAATGGTAAGAGAGAACCCCGTCTCCGCACCCCACTTTACCGTTTTCCTGCCTACACTTTCTGAGTAATAGCAGCTAATTTAGAACTTCACTTCGCTCACTTATCACCTGTGTCTAATGACTCTTGGATGAACTTTGATAATTTTCTTCAAGGTGTATCAGATGAGGGTAGTTGGACAAATTTTCACCAACGAAAGATGACAAAAAGTTCATTTTAGTAAAACGGCGGCTCCTGGCCCAATGTAACTTTCAATATTCAACTTGAATAATATTATCTCTCCTCACACGAAAAAATTTGCTGAATGTTTGATTAAAGTCAAAGACACAGAAATTATAAAAACGCAATCGTTGTTTATTGAGAATTCTGAGTAGTCTACGAATCATTGCAATTATTATGAATATTTTTCTGGTTACGGTCAAAAGAAATGATATATTATAATATAATAATATTATATTATATCATTTCTTTTGTATATATAATATTTATTACAATATATTCATAATTATAGTGAAACATACTTTATTATAGGCAAATCGTAAATTACCAATTACTAGTAAAGTATTCATTGACATTGACATGACACATTGTGTTGTAGCGTGAATATTTTCAAGAAAATAATTTGAGTTCAGCAGTTTTGGACGGGATTCGTCAACAGTTATGATGGCTCCGGCAAGTGCTGCCACCTGATGGCTCAGCGAAAAAACTGTTACCGGCTCACATGACATTGTGCGGTTTCATTTTTCGTATGCTCTGACGTCTCGTTGATGACTGCGCTGTCAATCGTTCCCAAATCGCCAAAATCCCACCTTATTTTCGCCTTTTCCCTGTCGTCGTGGATGCCCGTAGAAGAAATAAGAAAGGATCTTTCCCAGGCCTACGACTTCAAGCATCATTTTCGTGCCTTACCTGTATGCGCTGCTCGATTAAAATGTACCTGTCGTACTAGTTCTTTAGAAGTTATGCTGAATAGTATGTTCGATAGTTTCAGATTTGAGCCTACTTCCAAACCGAGTGCCTCGTCTGTTGTCTACCGAAAACCTGGAAATTGAAGTTTCCTGTTCCATCCCGATCTCGACTTTCACAAATGCATATCGATCTCGACTTTCCCAAAATTTATACCTACCTCAAGTTTTCTAAATTTTACCGATCCCGGCTTAATTTTTATTTTATTTTAGCAATTTATTTCCACGGCCGTCGGTACATAAGAAATAATTTTGGTTATATCTGTGAACGAACCCTGAGAAACAATTTATTTTATATATTTTTTTTAATAAAGAATTAAGTGCCAAGCTACTGTTTTCTAAATTTTGCCTACTTTTCTAAATGGATATCCCCATCTAGTTAGTTCCCGTCACAGCGTTAACTCTGGACACACAGCGCCGTCTGATAGATAGATAGATAGATAAACATGTATATTTTAGAACAAGTAGTTCAACAGCGTGTGTTACAAATACCTACATAATATTATGACTATGGGCTAAGCCCGTCTGCCAAGCGCCGTCTGATAAAGTTTACCCTCTTCAATATAAAATTGTAATAAATACGTGTATGTGCTTTGTATAGTGCCATGTAAACATCACCCAATATTTGGACCATAACAGGAATCTATTATGTCTTCCAAATAACTATTACTTAATTATCTACTCCATTTTCGATTCACCAGATTATACAATAATTTCTGAAATAAATGTACCTATTTCTTTGAAGAACTCACTTATGGATTTACATTAAGTGTACCTCGTGCGAGGTGAGTGATGTGTAGTGTGTCGAAATTCCGAGATCAAGGATGCCATTGTTCTGGTACCTGCAGGGTGAATGCACTTATTTTTCTCTCTGTTAGCTGCTGCAGCAGGATTTCTGCTCCCCGGGCGGCAGCCCTCCTCACTTGCGCGTTACATTATTGATAAGCGGTTATTTCCCCGGAGACTCCCTCCATTAAAGCTATTAGCGTTTGTTCGGAAGTGCCTACGGCGCGGAAGGCCTTCCCTCCCTTCCATCCAGTAGATTCCAAATTTCAATCCCGCCGAGGGTATTGTGATACGACCGGAACCGTAGCAATCAGAAACTCCATCGGGCCGCAACCGGCGGTAAAGAAAGTTTTCATTCCGGCTTTTGATTGTTTCCGAGTTCACCTGAGCTAGAAAAATACTCGCCTACTTTACACAGTCACTGTGTATGTTTCTGGTGAAAAAGCGGCGCTGAAAACCTAAAATCAACCTGAATGAATAGGGTTCATAACTAAGTCCGAACATACCGATCTTTATTCCTTGTGTAATTTTTGATGACGGGAATGAATAACTGGACACTCTTATTATCCACAGGACAGGCTACAGTGTCCAATGTTATGACACTGTACCCTTGGGTATAGTGTCATAACATAGGATTCGGCGGTATCCCCGAAAGAAACGTCTAATCTAATAACGGAATAAGATATCGCAATTCTGGCTTCTATAAGCTGAAGGGGGTTTTGAGAGGTATTAGGGGAGGGGGTGGATTTCCTATAAATTTCCAAAATGAAACAGTCTGGCAAGTGACACTTCATTTTGAAGGTTTTGGTTTATTATCCTCAATTATGAACCATTGAAATCGACCAAAGAAAAAAAAATGTTTGACCCCCCTCAAAATTTGTTGGTTTACATTTCAAGATACGTAGATTGAGAAAACCGAATCAAAAAAACTCTGCAAATTCTTGAAGGGGGTTTATTATCTTCTTTATGCAAATCACCCTTCTGTCTAGATCACTAAATGATGGAAAAGTTATTATTACGAATTATCATTAATTATAAATAATTTTATCAAGTAGTGAGAATTATTATTAATTATTGTCAGTTATTAAAAAATTCAAAAAAATTAAACTCTATCTAAATATGAAATAAAAACTACACCGTTTCATTGGAATTTTTCGAGTTTTGAAATTTTCAAAATTCGTTTTGAACCCCCTCCCCTTGACCTAGGGTTATGAAAAGCTACGAGGATCATTGTGGGGTTGGTCCGAACCGTGAACGTAAACCAAAAAATTTTGAGCGGGGAGGGGGGAGGGGTTAAAAATTTTTTTTCTTTGGTCGATTCCAACCCAAGCAGCACAATTGGTCGGATTTCACGACTTGCTACCTAATCTGTAGTATATCCGACGTCGGAAATCTGTATGTCAAATATTAACGTCATCACGACGTCGGTACGACTTAGAGATTCGTCGGAAATCTATAGTACAGATAGACGAGGTCGCTACGACGTCGGATATTTGTATTACAGGTTGACGAGGTGGCCACAACGTCGTATATCTGTACTATATAACGCTGAGGTCGCCGCGACGTCGGATATCTGTAGTAAAGATAGACGAGGTCGCCACAACGTCGGATATCTATAGTGAAATGGCGATGGCGATAACACGCAGGTGGGACGCTACAGGCGCTCATTCTGTTGTACCGTTTGGGAACTACGTTACTATATATTTCTGTACATGTTTTGTACATCAGCCGACGAGAGGTCGACCTGGTCAGATCCTCTACAGATTTGTTACACAATCGTGTAACAATATCGGAACATCCCTAGTTCGCCATCTTTTTCCATTTCCATTACAGGTTAGGTTGAGGTTAGATATTAATTTAAATAATTTTCCAATATATTTATTTCTGAAATTCAAATGTAATAATAACTCTGATAGTTACCAAGGAAATACAGCAGTTTAATAGTGAAACCAGCGAAATAATAAGTCGTCATAACATTTTCACAATAGTTACCAAATTGAAAAAAATATTTACAACGTCTCTAATTCGGAGGGCACTGGTTTTTGAGAGATAGAATCGAGCATTTCACGTTAAATTTTTCTCCGCGGATGATTTGAAGAGACATGAACTTACATACGGGAGTTGGTAGGTACCGTGTAATATTCACACCAAGTATTTCACCATCCACCATCTTAATGATTTCCGTGGAGAGAGATAACCTTCCTCGTCGGAAGATGTCGGTTTTGTATTGAGTCAGTTGAGGTCGGGCGGCGACGTCGGTACAACCAAGAAATCATTCCCCACATTGGTCGGCATTTGGTCGTGGTGAGGTCGGCACGACGTCGTCGCCCGACCTGAGGTCGGGCGGCGACGTCGGTACAACCAAGAAATCATTCCCCACATTGGTCGGCATGTGGTCGTGGTGAGGTCGGTACGACGTCGTCGCCCGAAGTCAGGTCGGATTTCCCGACCTCTTACGACGTCGGACCGACGTCGTTGTGCTGCTTGGGAATGGTTATCCAATCGAAGATAACCATAATCAACCAAAAATCCGTCCGTCCGCCGTACGCCGTCCGTGGACTTTGCCAGTTAGCGTTAGCTAAAATTACGCAATTCTTTATACGGGTTCGGACCACCCCACAATGATCCTCGAAACTTTTCATAACCCGAAAAATTCGAATGAAGCGGTGTATTTTTCAGTTCATATTTAGATAGAGTTTATTTTTTAGAATTTTTATGACCTTCCACAGCTTTGTACGACCAGCCGTTCGTTCACAATGACGGCTCTAACTTGGAGCACATCAAAAATCGTCAACATGATGGTGAAACGCGAGGCCGCCGGTCGGTTCAATCTTCATACTGGCCCAGCTGATTCAAACAGCACATGCTTTCAGTCGTCGAGTTAATTAATCATAATAATAATTAGGTAGGTAGGTACCTATTAAATATAACAAATCAAAATTATTAATAACTAACAATAATTACTGATAATTCGTAATAATAATTAATCTCTCATTTAGTGATCTAGACAGTAGGATGATCTGCATGGAGAAGATAATAAACCGTTGTGTCAAGAATTTGCAAAGTTTTTTACGCTCAACACGATGGTGAAATTCGAATAAAGATATCTTTCTTTATAATGCTGAAGCTTGAAATGGTCTGTGCCAACAGAAATTGTTTCGGCTTTCTGGTTTCAATAATGTTTAATGCTTTCCGGGATGGAGAATACGTACGTACCTGTATGAAGTTGGATTTATTTATTATGTATGTAAATATATATGTATATATAATTTAAAAAAAAAACCATGCAAATATTGCAAAAATGCACATTTTTCACAAGTCTAAATGATTTTTGTACAGAATGTGATAGGAAAAATCTAATTGGAAATTCGGGTTCTTCGTTAATATTGTTTGGGAATGTGGAGTAGACCTAGATAAATTATTATTGTATACAGCATTTATATAATAACGATAGTTTTCTATTGATATTACGGTAAATACTTGGGGGTATTACGTGTATCTTCTTGTCAGTAATCGTATTGTAGACATGAAAGATTGAAATTGTTTGTCTTAAATCCAATGTTTCATTATTGGAAGCAATAAACCAAATCACCAAGGAGAATGATCCGGTTGAGTGCCCAGTAGGCACCTAATAACCATGTTAGCCAGAAATATAATGAACATACAGAGGAACAGTGAAGAGAGCTTAGGCAGAATACAGATGCACCTCTTTGCCCACTGCGACCTCTGTTGAAGGCTGTAATAGTATAATTGAGGCTGTCTGAGTGGAGGACTGTGGTTATTCTGTAACTCCGGTACAGCTCTCGTCCATTAGTTCTGTACGTGCTCTCAACCCTGGTCTTCCCCTTCGGTGCGCCACTTCCCGCCAGATTGAAAGGGTTGTTCAGATGTTCAACGTCTTATAACGTTGGAAATCGTAGATCCTCGTTGTTAGGAAGACGGCGATGTTAATGAGCTTCGTTTCAGCTTCATGTTGATCCACCAAGACAGAATCATGTGATAATACACCGGACGGATAAAATATTTTATTCGTATGATCGATACTAATGGTTCATTGGACTATGGAAACATGAAAAACTAAATTTGTCAGAGAAAAAAATCACGGTGGTGGTGGCGAAGAAGCATTATTTGTTTTATCTATTATTTAACGCTATTCCTACGATAATGCGAAATTATTTTTCCCCTTACTGGGGAAATCATGTGATCGTAGATATGTATGTTTTTCGCAGTAAAGGAGAAATGAGGTTTTTTGCATAGAGTGATATAATATATCTATCATATTATTATTTATATTATGACTTAATCATATTATGATTCAACTCGGAAAAAGTAAACTACACTGACAAAATATTATTTGTATAGAAATTAGCTTCAGGATCCACTCAGCTGATCCGAAGCCTGGACAGCATCAAGTCCTAAGGAGGCTACATATCAAATTACTAATTCGTACAGTAAAGAGTATGGAAATGAGCCTAGAACGCAAAAGAAATGCGAAAATACAGTGAACAAATCAGTAACCTGATGACACTACATGCAGATACATCGGTACATGGAATGGCTCATTTCCTCCCTGTAGACGAAATTTCAGCTTCATACAGTATAGCATAGAAATTAGCTCTAGGAGCCACTCAACCGTATCACGCAAATTGTGGAATGAACCCCAGCCATAAGACTAAATGTGACTAGAACCATCCAGCTTCACACAAATTTGCGGCCTTTCATGGTATGGCCAATAGAGCCTTATCGGTCCTAATGGATCAAGTAAAACTACAAAATGAGAAAAATCTTATTTAGTATCCCACGTATGGAGTTTTAAGCAATTCCATTTAGCGGTTTCAAATCATATGAGGGAGGATAGGGAACCAGATTCTAAGAAGTGGGTTAGTTTGCTTTATAATGGAGGTATATGTCAAAAAATTAGTAGGAAAATAGGATATTTAGAGTGGGGGTTTATTCTCAAAATTCACTGAAGAATAAACTCGGACTACTAAAAGACACCGTTCCGTTAGAAGATAGAGTGGGATATATAATATTATATTATGTGAATTCCACAGTCACATTTCAATATAATATATTATATTGAAATGTGAGACTGTGGAATTCAATATGCAGGGCAGACAGGGAAACTTGATGTTAGGATGAGGTAAAATAGTGATGATCTTAGGCTTATAGGTGGGAGACCAACATTTTGACCTCTAGTTGCATTGTCATCGATTGGGCCAAAAACAAAATCCGAGGTTGAACTTGAATATAAATCGACAACCGGTTAGGTAAATATTTAGATGCTTATCAGAGTTCTTTTCGTCGAAAACTCGTCCATAAAAATGGGAAGAAACAAATTGTAATTCGACGATGTCAATACAACATGCCGTACTACCATATAAGGGCATATTGAGATAACACCACCAGGCAATGTAAAAATGTGTGAGGAACCGCTAGGCGACAGTATTTTTGCGATTGGCAGGCCTGAAGGGCTAAAAATCGCAAAAGAGCAACAATGCGTACCGTAAAACAAGGTTACTTTCTTTCACTTTTTTGGCTCTTCTGTAAAATTGCTCAAAACTTCATACGACATATTGTATTGGCATTGCTACGTAGTATGCTACGAAGTATTGGAGAAATTTTTAAAACCATAAGCGATAAGGGCGTAATTGAGAATCATGAAGGTATGAGAAGTCGTGGAACGCTGTCACCGCCTGAACGCTACTTTATAACTCTCGACTCGGTGCTGAATCGGCTCCCGGACTCACTTTCCCAACGGTTTCCCTTCATCAATAAGCACTTTATTTGCCGCATTATACAACGCTCTCTGGTCTATCGTCGTTGTAATCTCAGAGAGACACAAATCAATGAAACGAAACAAGAAATACACTCCATGTTGAAAGCGTATTTCCATAATGAAGTATCCCGATGTGACTCGTCCTTCTGTCAGAGATGTGATTTTTACTGGAGCTTTTCGCATGAATAATCTATTTTATTCTGTTAACTGGACTTTCCTCTCGTTAGCCGTTTCCAATGAGCTCATACATGACCACAACCCGACTTCACGTTTGCTGACACATTACCACTTACATATTGAAGACAGTCGCTAACCTGATTATTTTCTGGAACATTTCTTATGAATGCCCTCCATTTACCTTGTACATTTTTATGGGGAGACTGTTAATTTTATGCTTCCTCGGCCTTCATTGATGGTAGGAGCACTTGATCATATCGTATCTTTCAGTTTATAATAATATTTATAATCATTCTATACAATACGCCCCAAGCCCAACCTTTCTGGCAACGGTGGAAACATTACTTCGACTCGAGTGTTTTAGGTGGAAAAAATTCGCGGTAACAGTTGTTGAAAAACACATTTTAAACGTAAACTAACCGCTCTCTAAACAAACACCAACCGTCTAAACGAATGAAATCGATAAGATTTTGCTTCAATCTCGGTCAGTTACTAATGGTCCATTCACAAGGTCAGTTATGTTCTCTAGCCATTGTTTTGATCGTTGCCGTGACGTTGACGTTCCCGTAGATAGTAGGTATTTACCTTACAACTTGGATCATAATTTTTAAACAACATTCATTTCCCTCTTTTGACTTGAAATATACTTAATAAAGTAATAGATTGACGTCTGAAAGGAGTGCAAACCTGTTAGTGTAGCCTTGAAATTAAAATTATCTAGAGAATTCGAATCTGATAAAGTTTAGATTTTAGTAGTCGATTTCTAAAATGAGACTTGATAGACTGCGTGGACAGTTTCTATAACGCTAATTGCTAAATAATGGCGGAAGGAAAGGGAAAAGGTGAAGGCGGTGGGAAAACGTCCCTTGGCACGGATATCAATTTTCTAAAGCTAACTATTAATTATTCACTAGGTATATGTACGGTATCGAAATGAAACTTGGCAATTTAAAATGTATTATTAAATAACAGAATATTGAAATCAAAATTCGGCGAAACTAAGGGTGACACCAGGAGTTTGACATACCCACAATGTCTATAATTATAATCATCACTGATCTAGAAGTGGTCTCAGAGATCTTGGAGATACATTTCAGGATTTACGTGGGCGCGCAGGGTCCATCCAACAGCCCGAAAGTTCCATTTGATTATCCCACACCATTTTACCTTTCAACTCTCAGCGAATTTCTTTCGGGAAATGTAGGATGTCTCCTTCAGATTCGTACCAACTTGATAGAAAATCAGGAGTTATGTATTGTCACGATTGGTGATAAAAAATCATTTTTGAGTGGGAGTAGGCAGTATTTCTTAATCAGGAGTAACTTCTCACAACATGAATGTTAGACTTGATCTGAAGGTATTGGAATCTCGGAATACTATCAACGTTCCCTGGATAATTTCACAGTCTTATTTTGCGATGGACGAGGGGTAACGAATCGGCGTTCCTCGTTCTAAACGATCTACGTTTTAGATTTAGCTCGTGGGATAGTATCCCCCACCCCTTATTTAATTAAACGCACCTTGACTGTTCATTTCCTCTAATGGATACCATCCATCAGGGTCTTGTTTGGTGAGGGAATCTAATTGAAATGGATTAAACAACTTGGATACACTCCGATTATTCACAATCTATTATTAGAGAGGGTGTATTTATATCAGAATACCAACATTATATTATTATAATCGCCGTATTCGCTGGCAACTTACGAACCAGTTTTAACCCCTGATTCAATATTTTATGAATATCTTATGACACGTCTGACTAAATTCCATACGTGACCCATCACGTTGCCCTGGCTCAATTGCATAAGCCTGTCAACTGTCAGTCTCGTCAACCCGCTTATTCACTGGATCCGTGACCATTTTATGCCATAAATTATTGATCGTCATCGTGAAAAATAAAATAAATCATCAATTCTATAAATACTGCGGCCGTGATTTCTCAGCTGACCATCACAGTAACCCTGAAATTTAAAATGCGTTGCTGATGAATACGTGATAAATATTTGCATTTGTAGCATTCAAATCATGTACAGGAACATCTAAATCGACAAGACGTCGAGCATTTGATGTAGTTCACTAACGATTAATCTCAATCGATTTGAAATCGTTGGATTCTTAGTGGCACTTGCTATCCAGCCGATTCCTCTTCACACAGACATGGCCCTAACACTAATGGATTTTCTGAAGCCAGATGCCACACAGTGTGTTTGAGTTTTTGGCTTTTGAAGGAAAAGAATCCAAATTATTTATACTAACGACGAAAGAAAGAATTATATAAATAATAAATTTGTAGTAATTAATTTTGTTTTTCTTGGTCAATTCCAGTGGTCATTTCAGGAAATAATAAACCTCTAAAGTAACACACAAGAGGTGATAAACTTGGTGGGCTCCGGCCAGAAGTCTGTATTGCATTCGCAATGAAGTTGTAAATTATTTCCTAAAAAAAAAAAGTGTTTTCTGTAGGCTTCTACGCATTATTTCATTTTGTGCTCATTTCAGAATTATGGTGGTTACTAATGTTATTATCCCTCGAATCTTCAAAGTTGTACGTACGTACATCGTAGTGCGATTCGTAAATTAATTTCCAAGTTAAATGGAGATAACGATCGGAAGAGAAGTCTTGGCCAAGCGCAGTAAATGCAGGATGCACTAATTATTCAGGGCATTCAGAATGGGCCGGTTAGTTTGTTACGGCCGTTTCAACGGATACCGTCCTTATGACCTTGATTAATCGCTGCTTCACGGCTTTAATTGTGAATCGGTCTGAGAAATGCGGACAGCCACGTCAACGCGATCCTGTTATCGTTTTTAAACACAGTAATCCACAAAAGAGATTCACTATTCAGATGTTACTTGAAGCGATTCCCACGATTAATAAAGACAAGAAGTTGAAAGTCGCGATCTTGAATAATTGGAGTTTAAATGCCACTTAAGAGGTTGCTTGAGAATTGAAAAACAAAGAAAGACCTTAGAGTGCGCTGAAAGAGGAACTTGCGATTGCGGGGAGACAAAAAAAGTTTGAAAATGCATTTTCTTATTAGAATTAAATAAATATGCATGAACCCAATTGTTGTTAAGTAAACTGGGAACCCACACTTTGAGTAATTTCCTGATTAATGACGTCTTTAAACTGACTTTAATTCAATCCCACCTCCTTCTATTCATACTCAATAACTTCTCAGCCCCGTGAAACTCACAACTGTCAATTATCAGAATTGAATTCTTTACCTACCACGTCCCCGAGCGAAACAACGCGTTCTGCCTACGCGAGGCTTGTATTTACCACGTAGCTGAATCACCACCGATTACAACCGATTAAATGTCATGCAAATTGTAGGACAGGTATTAGTTGCTCGAGTGAGTGATTTTCCATAATATTGTTATAATAATATATTCCATAATATCGTCATGTCTACCGTAGGCACTAGGATGGATGGATGGTATGTCAGGACTGCTACGTTAAAGCATCTTGAAACCTCGTCTTCGCCATCCCAACATTCGGTAGCTTCTGGCTCCCGACGATTCCGAAACGTCGATAGAATATTATTCTAGTATTGTATTAAGGAAGTATAAATATTTTGTACCACTAAGGAAAGTGGTTTCGAATAATTTTAATAGGACATTTATGTTGAAAATTGTAAGTGGAATCGATATCTGAAGTTGGACAATGAAGTTTCTGAACATTCAGAGTAATTATTGCATAACAACGACAACCTCGATTGTATCCGACGTATCGGTTACAAAAGCAACATCAGTCCGTGTGATTCTTCGTATTATTCGCATCAAATGATTCTACGAACTCCTCAGTTCGAACACAGATTCGCACATTTTCGAGCGAACACGCTGATATCGATCGCAAGGAGAAAAGTCCTATACGGATCCCAAGTTTCCCATAGTTACAGGCTCTCTCGCTCGCAAGTTTGGCTGCTCCGATATTACAACGCAGTTCCTGTTAACTAAGCCTAACAAAGATGAATATTGCTTTGTGAGGAACTCCAGAATCGCAAACTCCCTTCTCTCGCTTCGTCCTTCTTGTTTCGAATATACCTACTCGTTTCCAGAGTTTCCATTTTGATCAGCCTAACGTGCTGACAGAGACATTTTCAAAGAAAAGGAAGCGATTGTTCTCGGTCCAAAATGTTTGAAACTCGAATTTCCGAAAAAAATTGTACATGAAAATTCGTTTCAGACCATCATGAATTCACCGCCGAATTCACAGTAAAAGGGAGACAATTTCTATGAAACCTGTAATTTCTTCGGAAATTTGCTCTTATAGACATGCTGCATCATTGTGGATCTTTTGATAATTCTGTATTTTCAAAACCAGGTATGCATTGCATTTTTGAATTATCATAAACATAATATTCTCGACTATTTACGCCCCGAAACGTCAAATAGTTAAGAGACCGGGCAGATCGAAATCAGTTAATACGACTCACAACCCCTCGATAACTCACGACTAGAGTACCACATGCATTAAATTAAAACCTTCAAGACCAGATTCCCAAAATATTGGTTTTTTGAGATGTTACAGTATTCCACGACGGGTGCGAATTTGTGGATCAGTGCTGCATCGTAATTGTAGTACTACCATCGTTTTGGGCGAGTGCAAACATGGAATTCAAATAAACTATGACTTCTCGTCGATATTTTCTTGTTGGGTATTACAAGCAGTCGGTAAGTGGTGCATTTACGTACTGTGGTTAGGAATAAATCTTTGATTTATAATATCAATAAATATTTAGGTAACGGTATGACGAAGCTCTAGCCCGTATTATATTATCCCCCCAAAAAACACTCCGTGTAAAAATCACCCCGCCTCGCAAATATCATTCTTCAGAGGCCGGAAAAAGTTATGATATCCACTTTCCCCGCCCGCCCTTTTCCTCATTAAGGAGCTAAGTATAATGAAAAGCTTAACCACTTCACAAGCACCGTACCCCTTTCGAAATCTCCCCTTGGCGCTATTGCGAGACGTTTTTATTACTTCCACAAGCAACTAATACTTGATGGTGGTTAACGTTTTATACAAGTATTAGTTGCTTGTCGAAGTAATAAAAACGTCTCGCAATAGCGCCAAGGGGAGATTTCGAAAGGGGTACGGTGCTTGTGAAGTGGTTAAGCTTTTCATTATACTTGGCTCCTTAATGAGGAAAAGGGCGGGCGGGGAAAGTGGATATCATAACTTTTTCCGGCCTCTGAAGAATGATATTTGCGAGGCGGGGTGATGAAGAACAGGTATGGGTGAAAAACCGGGTTTTTGAAGTTATATAACTCGGCTCCCTTTAAAGATATCGACTTGAATCTTTCAAAAGGCACTTGCTACACTTGAAACGAAGCTCCGTGCAAAATTTCAAGTCAATCGACGAAGGTGGAGAGGCTGTAGCCTTGACCGACTGAAAAAAGTAGAAAAACATGGTAATTGGTTTTTGAAGTTATATAACTCGGCTCCCTTTAGACTTAGCGACTTGAAACTTTCAGGGCTTTCTATTATCCACACCAAGAAGATCCATACCAAATTTCAAGTTGATCGGTCAACTAGGAGCCGAGATATGGCCATAATTAGCCTTAATTACCCTAAATTTCAGTTTTTTTGTCCCTAATTTTTTTTTTTGGGTTGAGATAATTGCTTATTTCGTTCAAATGGCACTGAGCCATGCTATAAAGAAGATATGTAAAAAAATTCAAGTCGATTAGTCCTTTTACCCAGGCTGTAGACTCGTCAAAGTGGACAGAATTTTCCTAAGGTTTCTGTTCTTTTGTTTCTAAAACTTTTTTGGGTTGAGATAATGGGTTAAATCTTATATAAGGCTCTGTCTCAAGGTTAAATGAAGCTCTGTGCAAAATTTCAAGTCAATCGGTCAACGTGGAGAGGCTCCAGCCTTGCCTGTCTGAACAAGGAGGAGAAGAAGGAGAAGAACAATCTAAGGCCGAAAAACCGGGTTTTTGAAGTTATGTAGCTCGGCTCCCTTTAGACCTATCGATTTGAAACTTTCAGGCCTTTCTAATATACACTCAAAGAAGACCCACACCAAATTTCAAGTTGATCGGTCAAATAGGAGCCGAGATATGGATACCTCGAAAACGCTTTTCGTGACGTCCGGTAAACATGCACTCGGCATCGTTCGTTTTCCACACCCGACAAGAATTTCATCCTGACGACACCACCTGGTCAAAAACAGCGAAATTGTATTGGGCTGCAAGAAGTCTTATGGCTCAAGAGCCTAGACAATCGGCGTAGGAAAAAAAAAAAAAAAAAAAAAAAAAAAAAAAGTTTTCTCAACTTCTTTGCTTGGCGGGGCGGAACGCTACCGCGTTCCTAGATATTGCACGCTTTTCATTTTCAAATTCTCTACGTTCGGTTAAAGTCGCATTACCATATTAACGGCGATGGAGAATTTGAAAATGAAAATGAAAATAATTATTATCCTATAAAATTGTGAAATAAAGAGCACCTTTCTCTCCCAGCTGCGATGTTTTTTTTTGTTTTTTTTTTCCTTCACAGAACTACGAAAAAATCTCTCTTGATCCTTCTATATAATATCCACACCCACTAGACCCAACCCCGACCACATTGATCTGTTTCCACAATAAAACCTCGCTTTTAAAAATGAGAACGGAAAAAGAAGGGCAGTGGGCGAGGGTCACGGAACAACGCTTCTCCGCCACCGAAGTCTCGCTAACTCCAATTTACGGCTACAACGCGAGTGCCGTCCCGCCACGGCCAACCATAACTTCTCACTATCGTTTGCTTTCTCTTTGTAGTTGTCACTTTGAGATAGGACCCCCCTCCCCTTATCTACCCTTCCCACCCACCACCTAGTACATCATAGCAAACCAAAACACATCATTATATAATCATTACAATACATCACGTGCTGTCTGCATTAGAATCCGCACGAGACTTGGACTGATGATCAGTACAGCAATGTTGCGTGCAGCTCTGAGACATAGCGCATTCTTGTCTTCCGAAATCAACATACCCCAATCGAGACTTTCCTGAACAAATTCACTTGGATCGAATAAGGAAAACTCGCCTGGGATAATGAAATGCGGGTACGTGGTTATCCATCTGAACCATACCCTATGAGTTCCAACCTAAGTACATTTTCAAGATACCAAATAAATAGCTTAGTAACACATTCTACACAATACAAATAAATTGGCAGGTAAAATTACGAATAAAAAAAGTTATGCTACAGAAATAAAAACTGGACACGGAACATTTTCTAACGAATAGTCAGTTCCAGTGATGTTGTTATTGAAATCTTTTTTGATAATGAACTTTTGGAATCGCCTAAAAAAAATTACCCCCTCCCCCTCAAAATTCGAGGGTTTACGTCTCAAGATACGTACATTCAGGAAATCGAATACAAAAATCTATTCGTCCGTCCGCCGTGGCACTATGCCCAAATAGCTTCGACCACACCCACAATGATCCTTGAAACTTTTCATAACCCTAGGTCTAGGGGAAGAGGTACAAACGGATTTCGAAACTTTAGGAACGCAACTTTCGCAAGAGATGTCAGAATCTCCGTTCAAGTTTGAATAAGCGGCAGCCTGTAGGGTCGTGTTGGTTAGAATGGCACATTGGTGTTGAGATATCGAGTTAATATATGTATAATAATGATTAGGTATTAATAATGTTAATTATATAATAATAATTTTTAATAATTAATATCTAGTAATTTGTAATAATCCATTATGACTTTCAATGATAAAAATAATTATTTAATAAATCATTCGCACTGTAGGTAGGTGGAAATAAAACCCCCAGAATTATATGGGTACAAATTATTTGTAATTAATTCATCATCTTTATGAACGTTACATCTATCATTTACTTTGTGATTTAGGCAGATGGTTGGTCTGCTCAAAGAAGATAAGGAACCTTATGGTCAAGATTTGCAATGTTTTCGTTTTTTCAGAGAAAGCTGCAAAATCCTCTTTAGAGGTCTGTGCGAACAGTAATTTTAAATGAGAAACAACGAACATTTCTTTGTTCATGAAACGTGTGATTTAAAAGATGATACAATGTAATACATTGTATCATCTTTTAAATCACACGTTTAAATACTAATACTATTATCTTAAAAATCATACAATTCAATAGATTATAGGGCATATGGCCTAAATTGGCCTACAATGGCCTAAATTGGCTTCCTCAACCCTCCAAAAGAAGTGAGATGGAAACCGGCCTTAGTTTATGACGAGAAATCCACAGTTTCTGGATCCACCCCCTCACCCTCAGATTTATTCTGTGATTAATATTCTTGTAATAGTTTTGTTATTTCTTTGCGATGTCGCAAATCATGAGTAGTTGTGAGGAATATAAACATGAGAACATGCCCATACTAACTATACAAAAAAATAAATAAATAATAATAAAAATAAAACTAAAGCTACCACCTCTTGGACAATAATTGTTGTTATTCGACTATTAAAACTCGTACTACATGACTGGACCTGAATTATTCGACTATTAAAACTCGTAGTACATGACTGGACCTGATATAACTTTTAAATTTTGTTAGCCGCAGTAGTCTGCGGTGTGAGTTTTGCAAATGAAACTTAGTTCAAACAAAAAATCAAACATATTTACCTAAAAAGCAATCTACCTGAAACGAATCTACCTAATTCAACGCTAATTGTATTTCGCTACAACGTACATTGAAGTCTTTCTTGGTTTGCCCATGTCCTGTGATGATTTGGCAAAAAACACCACAGGAACATAATATGTATTATAAAAACATATAAAAATTGGAATGTGGTTTTTAGCGTAGATAACCCTAAAAAGCTTCAGGGACCTTCAATATGTGGTACAATCGTAATTTCATATACTTACAACTCCGTAGAGAACTTGATTTTCGTAATAACCTTAACCGTAATAATATCCTCGAAGCTCTGAGCGACGTTTGATATTCTTCGACCTCGAGCCAATTCAACCACTCTAAACTTCAAGTAGCGGTCCTGGTCTTGAATCGCGACAATCCCTTTTCCTCTGTCCTCTTCACCCGTTTCACCCTGTTACGGCCGACCCGACCCGTTTTACCGTCAGGGTCTGAGGCTAAGCGGTTTTGAGGAGGCAAGACCGTGCCATTATTTCAGCCTCACGATGATAAGGTTAGAATAATGAGGATACCAGACAATGGCCAGAACCTAAACATTGTCAGGTAATGAATGTTCTATGCCGCTCTTCACCCCGCTTCAACCATTTTCATTGTTTCACATTCGAATAACCTTGGAAAAATAATGAGCGTTTTGCCTCGAAGGGCAAAATAAACGTGATACCCTTCGGAATGCCTTAAAACAAAAACATCTCATTTAGAAAAAAAGTGTAATCTGTTTGCGCTTCAAGTAGAGCGTTCCCCGACACAAAAAACCTTCTATGTCCTCTCAGTTCCATTTATCTCTCGGAATAATGCAATTAGTGCAAACAAGCTTGCCACCTAAATTTTAACTTCTTAATTACGGGAAGGTTGATTTTATTCTAGCCAGATTGCGAGTATAATGGACGAAAATGTCTCTACTCAGGTTTTGAAGACAACCGCATCATAACCATCAACAGCAGCTTTTCTTGTTTGTTTCTAAAAAAATAACTTGTTTTAAAATCAGGACTGCGAAAGAAAATTGTGCTATGACACTAAACGTGGACCTTCGTTCATTTCTCATCCGTGAAGGAGTAATAGAAATCTGGTCACTCCAAGCGAGATTCATGTTTGAAGTATTTGGTCGTTTCGATAAATGATTGTTGGCGGGTTTACGTTTCAAGATATGCAGAATCAGAAGCAGACTCTAAGCATCTACCGCTGTTCGTGCAAGTTTGCCCATTTAGAGACCTGAAAAGTTGAAATGTAGGATGCGGGCTCGGGTGAGGCCACCTTGAAACGCTTCATTCTGACTCCACCATCGTGTTCAGCCTTAAAAAAAATATTTAAAATGAGCTGTCACTTGACGGACTGTTTCATTTTTGCAATATATGGGTAATTTCTCGTCCCTTAAAATTCCCCTAAGCCCCCCCTCAGAGTGGCCCGATTCTTCGAAAATTCGCTAAAAACAGGTCTACAACTGGGTAGGACAACTTTTGGGTTAAAAAACGCCTTATCTATGCAATTTTAAATGGAGCAGTTTAGTTTTTCGAACAAATTTGAATGGGTTTTAATTTGAAGATTGTTCCAGGCCATCCACAGTGTTGTTAGACCACGTCCTCGAAAGCAGGATCTCTGGTCACCCAACCTACATGTACAAGCTTGTAGGTTTTGCAAGATATTCTCATGGGAAATTCAAGTAGGTATCCTCCGTGTGACCACTGTTAGGTAGGGAGCTCCATTTACTCAAACATAATTGCTGTGTACCATTGATACACTTGGGAATCTTCATCTGTCTTGTGTTGCATGGGGTGTTGTAAACAACTATGAAGATAAACACTACGTCATTTATTTTCTTTACGACAAAACGGTATCTATTGAAAAACTGTAAATAGTTAACTAAATCTGTGGCTAAACCAAGGCTTGTTGTTCATGAGTCTAAAATGCACTCTAAACGTTTCAAGTCATTTCTGAGTTGGAGCATTGGAATATACGATTTCAAGAGGAAAACGTTGAACTCATGTGATTATAACGGTTATTTTCATCATCCTCCCTAAGGGATGACTTTAAACTTTAAACTGGACAACTCAGGAAACGCTTCAACAAACGACCGTTCTTGTCCCAATCTCTGTAACTAAGAACTGACGGAATTGTTTCCTTGAAGAGGCATTTTAGTACCGGCCGTATACCACTGTTTGACTTAAGACAAGACGAGAATAACCGTCGAAGGTAATTTCAAGGGACGGCAGACTGTCTCCAAGGAAACGGATGAGAAACTTCGGAGAGGGACGCGGAATTAAAACTAATTTAATGAATGATGGCGGGCGGCACGGGGGCGGCAAGGAAGCGTTTAGACCAGAGTAATGGGAGGTGTCAACCTAGACCTATTTACAGGAAACCTCACCCTCCGACCCGACGCAGAGAAAATAGAGAGAGTTTCTCTCCTGTCAATGCGTTCAGGGTGGCCTGATATTATTAGGAAGAAACCCAATCAACGCATGACGCATAGCCGAAAATAAGCAGCGTCCTACTTGGTGACATCTGTCACTAATTGTCGTAATCGTCAAAAAATGAATACGTTGAAAAACAACATGCGGTTACGATTAATATAGTAAAACTATCAATAATACAGTGGAGTCCATTTATTGGAGTCGCCTCATAGTGGGAAAAATACGGGGTTTACTGGAGGTGACGGTTGTGTGCTGGCCAGCTTCCATGGTCCTTGAATTAATTGTAAACGGTTGCCCACGGCAGTAAGTTTAACACATTTACAATAATTTAATTTATTGTTGAGTGTCGTCCGCCAATCCTGAAGCCAACGAATTAAGGGCGTAAACACCAAAACTCGAGTTGAGGCTCTTTTCCACCCCTTCGCAGAGATGGTATCTCGCTGACTGAATTACCGATCGCGCGGAATCATAAGTCCAGGCAGTAAATGAGCGCCCCGTGATTGCTTCGTATAAGAAAGTGAAAACTGGCTATCAAGGGGAAGCACCTTAAATGGAAAGGAATCCCCTTTTGATGGAATTCAGAGTTCTCCTCTCAGGAATTGCGGCTTACGCCCGTAATCATAAGTGGTCGAATTCTTTATTCTTCCATTTCTTCAGCATCGTCCCGCGTAACCTTTTTCTCGTGGGATATGCGGACTCATCATGCGGACGGTGCAGAGGAAGGTTATTCCCACGGGTGCGCTACCCCTGTGGACCACCTCCAAACGGTGACCAACCTGAAGTACTACGGTCAGCCCCTAATGACAGGTTCCCCAGGATAGGAAACGCCGGTTACGAAGGAGCTCAACTCCTCGGTAATTAATTTGTGATGTAGAGCGCCCTCTTCGGCGTTGGATCAGATAAAATGAGCCTTGAAGCCAGCATGCAATAGTCCTGTACTTTGTATAACATAATGTAGTCCTTACATTCTGCGTACTGCATCTTACCCGTTGTTCTCATCGAAGCAGTGACCAGTGTATAATTCAAGAGGCACAAGGTAAACATGAATTGGAAAGGTATAATTAGAGTGGTTAACGTCAACGGTGATATTAATCTCCCAGGAGGGTATCATTACTGTTAAGCATTTCAAACGGCTGTTCTTACAGGCGACCGATACCTGATACGTAACTCATCTCATACCTGCACGATATTATAGCAGGCCTCTCTTTCAAATTAATGTCCTTCCAACTTGACTGTGGGATATTTAGAGTTTTGATTCCACTGACTTGTGATGGCCCAGTTCAGTTTTTTAGTGCTACCTTAGGACTATACTTACAATATAAACTTAAACCATTGTTGTAATATAATATAATATATTATATTATATTATATATATTTTTATATTATAAAATATATATATAGTAAACCTGTGAAATTTTAGAGTGTGTATTAAGCACCACAAAATTTGGGACTTACTTGTATGTTAGATAGCAAACTGCTAAAAATGGTATTACATTACGATGTAGTCGGTGTAATTGCTACTTCAAACTGGTTCGAAAACATGAACCGATCTAGAATTCGAATGTGGGTTTATGCTAATCATCTCAATAGGCACAAAACCGTTATCGCGATGAGGAAACTCTGTAATTGTGTCGTCATTTGGACAAGAAGGCAATCCATGTTTAAATCGAATCAGTAATACTTATAATGGCAATGTTGATAGATGATTAGTATGATTATTCGTATGAGATAAGGATGTCCATCAACCGTATCTTATGAGCGTAGATAATGAGTTAAGAACGTCTTAAGTCGATAAGAACGACGTGCATAATGCTGTGTCCCTTTTGCATGAGAAGCTAACCTTCCTGAATACTATGGGTACTGTAAGTTGTATGGAAGTGTAATAAAACATAATTTAACTATTTATTATTTCTCGATTATTGGTTATGAAACGACGAAACAGATGAGAGATGATACTACAAGCTTGAAATATGGATGACACAGATAATTTCACAAAACTCTCATTACACATAACTTGGGGAATGGACTCAAAACGTATATCTCTGCTCACCTTCCCGAACTTATTTAAAACCTTGGTACTCTGATGTATTCATCATGAACGTTTTCATAGAAAACGTCTTAATCTGTGGGCAGGGCATTGTGTCAACAATGATTGTAGGAGTGAGGGAGAAGAGAGTAATTACCAGCGAGGCACATACGAATGAGCTGTTTGCTCTTCGTCATTTAGTATTGATAACAAACATGAAGAAGATCTCATATCGACGTTAACAGACATCAAACTCTGATCATATCAGAGTAAAATTTCATTTTACTTATATCAACACGTTAAGGCAGTGAATGTCCCTGATATTTTAGATCATTACTCCAATTATTTCGTATAGTTGTGGGACATGCTGCGTTTTCGTGAACTGGAACACAACGAAAACGGGTTGCAACTGTGGGTTGAATATCTCAAGAGGGATTTCCACATAAACCCCTGAAACCAACGGGAAAACAACGGACGAAGGCGTGCGAATTTGTAGATCTCGGTCATCACCAACCGTACAGTTAGCAACCTGTCTCTCCATTATCTCAGAGGACTACTGGAGCAGCCTCCAAGTTCCACCCCCGTTCAGCCACTTCCCTCCTGATTTACGACCGCCTCCCCGAGCAGTAAACAGGATTATTGTTAGGTGCCAAGGATAAATCCCGTTTCTATGACGCCAACACGAGAAGGGAGCGAAGGCTCTACATCAACCAGATGTTCTGTTATTCTTGCTGTGTAAGCGAAGGAACTTGTACCGCTCACCGCAATTTTCGCATTTCACATTTCCTCAGTGGAAGGAAAAAAAGTCACCTATAAAATAAGAAAGGAGGAGGTGATTTGAGGGTCCGTACGGTTTCCTTTTCTTCTCACACGTTGTCTCCATATTCTCACTTCTATCTCCAGACCGGTAAGATCGTTACAAGAATATCGGGCGTGAGTCTCCGAGCGAAGTTTACCTTCATAAAAATACATGTGTTGAAAGTACAGACAGACAATTGATATTCTGCAAAATATTGACTTGCCTCTGAAGTTGTCCAATTCAACGCTTCAAGTTGTCCATATTACGCTTCAAAGTACGCTCTCGTCAATATTCTTCCTGAACGTGGTTTCTGAAGATGAACATTAAGTTTCAGTTTTTCCAAAGATCCATGACAGTTCAGTATCCCATTGATGTTTTTGTTAGAGATTAGTATCAAATGCCAAACATCGATGTTAAGCCATTGTTCAAAAAAATGAAAACATAGATGGCTGAAAAACATTGGAGGATAAACATCGGTCAACAGCTTTTTCATAAGATATGTAAATAAATTAACAAAAACCATAAGAGAATACTGAGAGCTGCAATGAGTACCGATAGCCAAAATATTGACCTTTCTGATCGTTATACATACAGAGAAAAAATAGGAATGCCACTGATTCCATGCCTTTTTCTGGATGTTGAAATATTGAATGAAAGCATGCTTTATTACACATAATAAATAATTACAAGCATGCTTTTGCATTTTAACAAAAATAATTCATGGAGACATGCGGATAATCGTGGTCACAGATGTCCGTCCGATGAGTTCGCCGAGACAACATTTTTCCGAGTTATTGGGATATTATCACTAAACAACAATAATGAATAGTACCATATCAACAATAAACTCAAATCAATTGGGGAATTGATATTCAATATCCGTGTCTCAAACAAGAAGTTTAAAGGCCTTTTCTTCTGACAGCCGATTTCTCAGTGCCCATTGTGAAAACAGCCTCCAAGGAGGAACCATAGGAATCACTAGAATCACAAGCCCGCGTCGTTCATGGTTCTCCAAAAAGCCACAGGGTTCTACTGACGTTTGTCTAGAAACACTAATGTATTCGAAGAACCCATAAACACGCGTGTCACTAAAGCATTTGGCATATATTTCGATATCGATACAATATTGTACTTGTATACAATAATTTGATTGCAATACTGTCTTGTATTTCGTACGATATTTCAATCTCAACAAAAGGTTGTATTTCATTAAACGGATGAAGGCCAATTTAATTTATACAAGATATGCATAACTCCTATGTTCACTACAATATTTGTATTTAGTGCTGGCACCTTTTTTAAGAAGACCCCTCGTCAAGTCAATATAATTCTACACATCTAGGACAACAGCAATGAGTCTTTGCACCCCTCAAACGCCCTTGGGCCTAGGGCAAAGCTGAGAAATAAAAGATTTGGACTGTAATGTTGATTTTTATTGGCAATTATGAGACTATTCCTGACATCCGAACAGAATACTTGGTATTTATACGTATATCCTAATCTTCGAAGACGATATTGTTTCTTAGGGGACTATGAGCTCCGCCCGAGTAAACAGGAAATACAATTTGGATCCCCATTGTTATGTTCAGTTATACTCACAGTTATGCATTCGGAGAGTTTCTTTTCCAAGATGGCAAACAACTTCCAATTGGTTGTTCAAAGTTGGAGCTACAAATCATTCTTTCAATATTCTTATTATTCTCCATCTCCCCAACTTTATCTGAGAAATGATTCATGAGAATTGTAATGATACTTCGGCAACTGAGTAAGGAACTTGGCTTCCCACTCAGTGTGGAATGAAAAACACAAAAATGCAGCCTTATGATAGTCGGTCAATATTACAAGGTTATTATCAATTAAAATGTCTGTCGAAATTTGAAATAGCGAGCGCCGTTTTGGTCTGGGATTGTTCAAGAAACATTCCATAACAATCGGCCTGTAGAAACTCACTGTGAAAAAGGTCGATAAATAAAGGTCTCTTGGGTAATCGGCTAAATTTTTCGTATATTAGGTACTTGTTGAAGGCATGATATTGATTTCAGTCTACCGAATAGAATTGTATTCCTGAACATGTGTGATGTGCGTCTTAAACCATGTTTTTCCCCGAAAAACCAAATGCGGCCTTCGGGGCACCAACTGGAAAATCGAAAGAAACGCCGCAACGGGTCTCCTAAATCAACGGTTGGGACGTTTGGTTGGGGGAGGATTCTTCTCTTGAGGACTTGGAAATTTACATTGCCCGTAAATCCGTTGGCTGATCTGATCAGGGTACGGAGGGATTTATCACAAACAAGAGCTCAGGGTTTGAGAGAAGCCCTCTCTCCGCTGTAGGGTTGGCAAGTCCTTCAGAAAAAAACAAAGACCGAGATAAAACTGTAGCACTTGGCTTTGGAAAAGGTCTTTATCTTCAGTTCAGCTCTGATTCGAAACAGTGAAATGCATGGATTCTTGGACTAACCTGACTAAATCACCGATCTCTTTGTATCCTATGTGGAGAACATGCAGTTTGGTATATCGTTTAGAATATTGTGTTATCATCGTAATGAGGTTACATTTCCACAAGTCACGCAATTAGGTGGGCTAATGAACGAATCCATACAGAAGAACAACTGTTCCATCTGTAACACGATAGTTGAAAATTTTGACACATGTAAAGACCTTCCGAAGACCCTACAACATGCATCAATGTTAAGAAAACGTAAAAAAGAAGTAGTTGTAGAACGATTGTCTAGACTTCTTATCCGATTGTAAACGTTCCAGTGAACTATTTCGATTGAATCTCATACATAAAACTCTAAGCTAGCCTGTTTGTTTGTTTTTCCTCTATAGACGGTCATGCCGTTGAAACGATTTTGATAGGAATCGCTCCATTGTGATCAGCCATTTGCAGGGACGGTTTCTGTAGATATTAGATTTGTCATACCCGCTTCCTACATTGTGGACGTGGCTATCATTAGATAACTTCTCTCCGATGTCAAGCATTCCGAAGTTATATAGTATTTAATAAATATGAGTCTACGTACCTACAGGAATCTCTCACGTGAGCGAAGCGAACCACTGTCAATCAAAGTTGGCCGCGGTTCTAAACATCACGTCGGTCCTAACTTCCATCCTGTTCATCTTAGAACGCTGAAATTCGATCCACAGCCTCTTGAGACCATGGGGGAGTGATTGGGAGGAATTCGCATCAGCGGAGAGAGCGATACCTAGTGCTTGTGGACCCCCGCAACGCATGGGTAACAGCTAGCATTTCATAAGACTTGAATGTGAATATTTATAACACTAGATTAAAATTATTATTTCGCTATCAAATATTATAATATTATTTTGGATCTTTTCAGAGAACCTCTCTGGTTTCTGGATTCGTCTAATCAATCATTTTTGAAACACATAGTTTCACAATTTCCCCATTCTGTTCGCAGAAACTTTTAGAACCCTCAATGATTATATTCATTTTGAATTATTTGTATAATATAATTAATATAATATTAATATATGATATTAAATATCATATATCAATATTATATTAATTATATTATACAATTATATTAATTATAATTATATTACAAATTTTGTAATTGTGGTAGCCGAGGACAATCTTTTCATTCCTAGTCCTAATTAACTAATTTAGGTAATTCAATGTGTATTTTGTGGACCTGGTCTGTGATACTATTGTTGTCTATGATGTGTCAATTTCTAATATTGTCGTCTATTGTGTGCCTCAGTGTTTTCATGTCACACGTTTTCTTTATTTGTAATATAAACGTATTTGTATAATAAACAAAAGGCAGTGTGGACTAATATAAGTCCAGACATTATATGTACATTATCTGTAATAGGAGCATAGTAAGAGGAACATAATAAGTTGAATGGCAGTGGTTTCTCACCTTATTACATATTATGTTCCTCCCACTGTGATCGTATTGCCAACTTGTAGAATTCTACTACTGACTAGTACCTATGTAATTGTTTTTGTTGGCGTAATTCAAGTTTTAGACATTAGTTTGGTTCAAAGAGCAATGTTGGTTGAATGTTGTCCAAAAACTATGAGTAAAAATACAAATAAAATTTATTTATTGATTGTTGGTAGGTCGCCAAAAATTATTCCAAAACGTTCAATCATTTTCTGTCTACATCACCATTCTGTGTAATTATACAATAGGTACCGTTGTTCAGGTAACCAGATCTATTGACCGCCATCGCTTCCAGGACCTCTCCATATTTTCCCTCTAGGAAGTGCCACCTGAGTGCCAAACTCAGAACAATGGAGTCACGTCCGACCTGAGCACTTTCACGTCTTCCCGGAGATTTTCTTCTGGAAATAACCCCCCAAAAAAACCGTTTTTCCTGAGAGAGGAAAGAGTTTTCCGGCTCACCCACTACACCCCCATCTCTAATTACCGCGGATAGTTAAAAATGTCCCTCTTCAAGCCTCACCTCCCCGTCATTACAGTAATCAAAGGATTCTCCTCTTCAGCCGCCACCCTACGTTCCTTTTTTCCTTCCTCTTCTGTGATTACGATCGCTTTCCAGGTTTTTAATTAGGATTTCTAAATGCTTTTTGGGTAGAGAGAGACTGGGCTAACAATGGTGGGGTCTCCACTGTTCAAAGTATTGAGCAGCGCCCCGGAAAATTATGCTTTAGGGACTCCTTATCGAAATACATGCGGCTCCCGCTATCTGATGAACGTTTTACTCGTGCAGACATGTCCTCATGACCCAATTTTTGAAGTAGCGCGCCGGAACTTGAGAGTTGGTTTTCCAACATGGAGCATCTACAACTACGAAACTATGAACTGGTTTATTATTTTAAATAATTAACCATTAAAATGGACCGAGAAAAAATATTTTAGATCCCCCACAATTTGTGTTTATACGTTTCACATCACGCAGAAAGCGAAAATAGAATGAAAAAACCTTCAAATGGTTTATTATTTTCTGAGAAGATCACAGTTTTGTGCACAATATCTGTGTAGATTACATAAATATACGAAATAACCGACTTGGATTACTTGCTGTCGCCGTGGTTGAACTGAGTATTGGAAGAACTAAGCCTATAGTATTGTACATCATCTTTGCAAATATCAAGATCAGATCCTTCAACATACACAATACGCGCGTTCTCGCGCGTTCTCAAAATCATCGCCATATTGTATAGGACGCACTTCCACGCTTCCACTGCCCTATTTATAAAATTTCTTCAGGAGCTTTCGTTAGAATATTAGCTATACTCATGAATAAATTACTTCGCAACTGTGTTTAAAATCAAGTGTATTCCACTGTCTATTATCAATTTCATTTGTTAAACTCTGCAAAGCAATTGGTGAGCAGGTAGCACATATAAATACTTGCATCAATAAGGTGTGAGAGTGGCGACACGCATCGTTCCCAGCGTGTAAAATTATATACTACTGTCTGTGTTGAAATAATTAATCGATAAACCTAGTAATAAAACTGAATATTTGTTTTACCATCCAGGCGTTCGGAGCTTGAGAGGAAATGGCACGCTTCCCACTGAGTGTGCCAAACGCGTTTTCTTGGGATATAATTTTCACTCAAGTTGAAGGAAAGGAGACGGAGGCAAGTATTTTCATGATAATGATCCCTCGTATTCAGCTTGTTTGTTCATTCATGTATGCCGCCGACATTATTTGCCCCAAGATTCTCGGCTTCTCTTTCAGAAGCTCCTCCTTACATTCTTGTATCACTGCCTTTTCACTATCTCTCCGAGTATTGCCTTTTCCCTCATTGCTTTTATTCAAAAGTTTCGAAGGAAACCTTTCTCTTTTTCATCCTACAAAAGGATTAAATCTAAGATCTTATTAGAAGGAAAAACTCTGCCGACGGAGCAAGTCTTGCAGCAGCGTCTCTAGTGGTTGTAAGAAACCCACTCCATTCACGCTATTGTACCTATCGAATCACCAATCAATACTCATATAATAACATTGAATCCAGTTTGGGGGGACGATGAGAAAACTTTCGTCAGTTTCTTACAACCTGTTTTCTAAGCCGAAATCTCGCAATACCTGTGCATAGTGTGGCATAGGATTGTGTAACGACTGCTTCCTGCCACAATAGGGTCTAAAAATTGGATGACCTGTGATATAGGATCGCCTGCTAGAACATCAAATCAGACTCAATTATTGAAGTCAGAAAACAATAAAACACTGTTAGGTAGTACCAACAAAAACATCGATGTTTTTTCCGAAAATACCTACATGTGGCCTATCTAAATACAGGTACTTACCTAGCTGTCTATTGTTTGAGTAATTTTTAATTTTTGTTCTAGTTTGAAAAAATTAAACATGAAAAACAGACTCTGTTCAACAGAGGAGGCGACTGCAGGTACTCTATTAAAAACTACAACATAAAGGTTGGGATAGTATCATGATATTATTATTATTCTCATTACATATCATGTACCCTCCATTTAAATCCAACATGCCAAGGGGTTTCGTTGAGTTATTTCGAGTGGAGTTAATTGACGCGTGCGAAATTCGTTTCTTCATTTGCCACCTTTTGGTATTGGCAAACCATAAACTTTAACATAAACGTTGGCACGGTTACACTAGTCGTGGCGGTGGTTTCGGTTTCATTCCGACTATTTTATCTCGAGTCAACCACGATCGACATGAAAAATATTCAACCTAAACATTGCAGCTGCTAGAACAACCAAATGCCAAAGGGCCACGTAAAATAAGAAAACTGAAACGTATAATGCAAACATTATAATATAATGTTTAAATATATTATATTATGTATTATATAATGCAGTTTCATACTGAAACGTAAATAGGTTTGTAATTACATATATTTTGGGAGACAGGAAAAATATTGACGTGTGATAAACATCGGAAGAAAAACATGGATGTCAAAAACATCGATGTTCAAAAAAATATATCGACTGTTTTAAAACAACGAGTATCGATGCTCATTCCTAACTTATGGTACGTTGCTCTCTACTGGGTTAAATAGCCCTGTCGTGGCGCAACATTCACGTTACACCGTGAACAGATGTATTTACTGTATGCTGTATAAAGTGTATGCTTCATGCTATAATTGTGTACGATCAACCAAAACCTGTTAATAGTAAGTTGATAATTAAGAAACTAACGATAGTTTTCTCGAATCGCAGATGCCCAACTACGGCCATCACTCCCTACTGACCATGTAAAACACGATGTTCTTACTTACTAACATACATAAGAGGTACGTTAATTGAAGTAGTCAAGTTTCTTCCGATTACCCAATTAGCTCTCTGCTATCTCACAACTTTAAGTAGTATATCAGGTCCTCGAGCGGGCACCCGTCCGGAGTGCCTCCGATGAAACAGTGCGGGGAGCGTAATTCTTCGGCGTCACCCGCACGACCTATTGGCAGTAAATAAAGATGAGAAGTCGATAAATCTGCCAGATCGAGATTGACGACGTCCACAACTTAATAAACGTCTCGGTATATCATTGTGAGGCAGTTCGCAGTTCATCCTGAGGTCACAAATGTTTCGTTTCTATCATCGGAAAGTGCGTGCCAAAAAAACCTACATAAAATTCGGATATTTGCCGATTGAACCTTCAGGACATACAAATTTTATGAAAAATTAGTTACTTGTTTACCTATCTAATGTGTTAGTGTAAAACTACGACCAAACATTTTTGGTTTAGTGTTATGTAAAGTATCGCAAGCTCACAGTTTATATTACAAACAAGTGAACGAGTACACAGATATTGTTCACGGTTCAATTCAGTATTGATGCACCGTCAAAGAATGTTGCAGTAGACTCAATATGCTCTGGGACACCTCTTGTTGAATGTGAATGCTTACAGGAAACTTCTTTGAGATACTTCTCCTCTTATTTTGGCGGTGTTGATGATCAATCTACCATTCAATGTACTGTTTATTAATTCATATACAGTTTTCATCAGACACCTTTTGTCGTTACCTGTTTATCAAGTTTCTTTTGTACTGGGGTGTGGAAGTGATTAAAAAAAAGAAGAATATGCGGGTCGCTACATAAATACATAAGTTAGTTGAAATTATGTATTCAGTTGTACATATTCATTGGCAAGCACGAGAAATTCCCGAGAGAACCTGCCGTGTTGTCTGAAGAACAGCACATAGTTCCCCGGAGGTTCTTCAATATTAAGAGCGAAGCGAAGAAAGTGATGCGGGCAAGTGAATAGTTAAAAGGGCGGTAGGGAAGGTCGAGATAAAGTTTCCGATCTCGGAAGTAACTGGTTGTAACAAGTTTTATCCTCAACGTTGAGTAAGGGAAAGATATCCCGAGAAAACTTTCACTTCCCGTGCTAATGAATACGCATGCAATGAAGAGTCACGACGTTTCGGTAGCTCAGAGTCGGTCCACCTCTGGGGGGTACCGTCTTCTCACATAATCGGTTAGCCACAATGTAAATGAGATTCGGAGACAAAGATAGAGATTGTATCACACTTTCATCCACATGACGTCATCGAGAGACAATGTCCGATGCAATACAGATAACGCCAAGATGTTCTCTTTTTTTCTGCAAATATACAGACTAAGGTGAACATCATAAAACTTGCTCAAGTGTAATAAAATGAATCTTGAAGAGTTCACCTAGTAGCGAAAATTAACGCAATTCGGAACTTATTTTTCCTTCGTACTATAATCGGCTCGGAACAGACGTGATAACTTATAGGGTATATTCATGTATAATGCCCACTCAATGGAAGGATGCAGCACATTAGATCGTCACTATGAGAGACGATGTACCTAATGTAAGTACCTATTACCTTTTTACGCTGTAGTTAAAATCTTCAGCATGGTAAATTTACCAGTTTTTAATCACAGAATAATATTTTGTTGGTTTTTCATTATGACTAGACATATCTCATAGGTATATTATACCTATGTTGTTGTTCATAATAATAATATTCTGTAATAAATAACCATTGTGTATTAGTGGGCTCCGTCCACAGAACAAGGATTTTCTGCCAAATAGCTTTTGGAAGGCAATACTTTATATTTTTCACTACCTAACCTGGGATATGAATATGGTGGCTGCCGACTGCTGGATGCCCAGTTCTGATCCTGTGCTTCAGATTAACAAAAGTTCATCAGGGAAATCCTATTTGTTGAAAAACAAAGCCAATTTGTAGATGAGACAACGTTTTTATATATATATCATTTGTATTTTATATGGAGTCTATATAATATATAGACTCTATATAGGTACAATACATATTATGATGGAGGGAAATGGTGCCAATTTTCGGATTCAGCACCTCAATAACAAACAACCTGATGGTGAAGTCTCATGCATCGTGTTACTGGCGGAAGAAAAGTCTCCTTCCTATCATTGTGAATTTTGCCCTTTGAAGGGTTAATATATGATATTTTTAGCAGTTAGGTCGAGGGCCTTCAATTGCAATGATGAACCTCGATGTAGAACGCTTTGTCCAGTCGGGGGACTGAAGGAAGAACCAAGACAATGGAAGGTTCAGAGTTAAGAAGAACAGAAGCCTTTGAATTCAACAGGACAAGGGGGAAGCCCCGAGGGAGCCGCCCCATCAGGGAAAAATCGCGATAAGACTTTTTTTGGTACAGCATCCTATCCCTCCCAACGACTCCTCAACTCACGGTCGAGATCCGATAGAATGGAAGAATAAAGAAAACGGAGGATAGACGAAGAGAGATGCGGATGGGGTGAAAAATGAGAAATTTATGTATGGGCGAATCGATTAAAGCCGACAGAAAGGGGATTGGATTTAAATAAAAGAGGTTTTGCGTTGAAAAATGATGTGAGGTGAAACGACTGTAATGCGATCTCGGTTTTAGATCAGGCGTCACGGGGGTTGAAAACTGATATCATTCCAAGTCAACCTGTTGTCCTTCATCCGTGGAAAGAAATCTAGTGTGAGGAAATGATGAATCGAGCCCTCCGGGGGAAACCACTGATGGAACGGGGGGTGACTGCACAACGTTTCTTTCCATTAAAAAAAACTCGATTACTCTTGTTATTGGACAGACCCTGTTGATATGGATTTCATGAACTGGATACAGTGAAATGCCCGATAAATGACGGTTGGCATAGCGACAATTACTTGAAACTTGATTAAATTTACCGATAACTGATATTAATTCACGCAACTATGGACGATTTTAAACTGGAAAAACGCTCCACATATTTTTCAAACGGTCCTTTATTTTCTGTACGTATCACCCACCTGAGTACAATATCCTTGTTAGTCCCATAACTGGAGGCGACCACAGGCCATATCCTAATGGTTGGGAGGGGATTAGTCGGCATCTAGCTCATTTATAATCTGTTGTCTTCATATCTCCAGTTGTGTCTATAACTATTTTTCTAAATTCAGCAGCCTCGAGCAAAATATGCTCTTCTTGATCGACCACCATAATATGATTATATTATGGCCATTATGATTATACTAATATATTATACTATTTGGCTATTAGTACAGCCCATAACTTGATTTTCTCGATATCTCCCAGACGGTTCATGAAAGTACGAGTAGATTGTTGAAAAACCTGTTTTCCGAATGACTCGGAAAATTGAAGAGTTGATACGCTCGCCTTTTTATTTTGTAGGAAAACAGAAATGCGAGGGGTACTTGGTTGTACGTTCCTGTTGGCACAGTAGGGCTACGTTCCACGCTACACATCTACTCTGCTGAGAAGAAATATACGAAATTACCTTCATTCTGTGGACAAGAAACCCTCAAAACCATGTTTTGTTTGAATTGGCTATTTCCATGAAAATTGACCTGAAGTTCCACCGAGTGATTTATGGTCTCGATGGTTTTCCTTGAGATAGAACCTTTGAGCTCTCACTGTGAACAGGTAGATCCTGATCGCACAACGCTCCTGAAGTTCTTAAAAAAAACTGTCTGATTATTTCAAATCTCTATTCAAATTACAATAGATGGATATTTCTATAATATGTTGGAATATGCTATACTTAACTGTATACAAAACCTGTAGGGTTGACTCGAAATCACCCAAGATTTCCAGGAACTATGAAATTGGCACTTTCCAAAGTTTTATTGTTCCCTGAGGAGCGACAAAGTTAAGGAGAAAAGTCCATTGTTTGGAAACTTGGAGAAAGTTGTCACATGTATTTTGGGTTAGTTAGGTCGAATCCGTTTTCACCAACTTCATCACTACCATGTCCACTCAAGAGCATCCGAGAGAGCTTTATCCATCTAATTCAATATTGTTCCCCTCTGTACGGCCACTAAAACTTTACGGAGTAGTGGTAAAGACAGAAGAACGGTCGAGGACGTCTCGAAAGCTTCCTTCCGACGTCTCCCTCAGACGCCCAAGAATATGGTTCTGAAAGAACGAATCGTTGCTTCCTTCGCCCTAACGGATTCAATCGTAATGTGACACAAACATCTTGAAAAATTCAAATTTTGAACCCATTTCCATCAGCTTACGGTTATGAAAAATTTCAGGGACAATGATTGGGATGGTTCAAGTGTGCATGCAGAATATCCAATTTTTAAGACAATTCTCAGTTGGCTAAGTGTCGTTGACGGCGGATTACCTTCAACTCGATTTTCGATTTGTACATGTCACCAGCCAAATTTCATTTTCGAGTTTTCGGAACCGTTGGATCCAGAAAGACTGGCAGCGTCGATCTAATGGGACCTCGTAACAGTGAAAAAATGCCTCCAGTCTTTAAAAGCATTAAAGCCACAAATTTTGTAGCAACACAATGTATGGGATGATCTCCTAGAGGCCTATTGTAAATGTTTATGCCAATAAAGGTCTAATTTAATCGGTGATCTATGTAGTTGACTAGTGTCGACTCATAACTGCTAGGATACTCGCTGGATCTACCCTCCCTAGTCAATGAACGTGTTTTGCCTTAATCTGTGTTTCATCGTAACATTACTGATACGTTCTGAAGAATACTACCAGTCCAATTATCACAATTTTGTGATAAGTAATTAAGAAACAGGAACTAGTGGTAAGTTAAAGCTGAAACGATAGTCAGTACTGTACAGTACTGAAACAGGTCAAGAATTTACCAATATTCGGAGTGCCATCTTTGCTGCTAGGCATTATAGATGGTCATTTCAATATGATGCCGAGGTCTTCAATTTTTCCGAGTCATTTCCCAGGATTTACTCGTAAAATCGAATGTGTAATCACTTTTGGGATTTTTCTGACTTTGTAATAATTACGTCAAGATTCCTCTAAGAAGCTGGGTCCTATTTCGAAATACCAGCCCTATTAAATTTGGAAAACTATCGTTAATGAGGATGATTTGGTTTATGGATCCTTGAATAGCATAGCAATGATGTGAGGCTACCGAAAAACGTTCGATATTTTATCCGCAATTTTTTTTCTTCTCCTGAAAGTGAGGGTTTTTCACATACGTGGTGACTCATCTAGGCCAACGATATCTTGAAACGTAAAACCACCAATTTGGTGAGGTTAGATTTAGATTTAATGGTTGATTTATGAAAATAATAAACCAGAACTGATACCACCGTTACATCCGATCATCGGTGAAATGGACGGAAATGCGAGGGAATCGTACAAGTGCGTGTGAAACAAGTCGACAGACAGGGCCGATCCGTAAACTCGACGTTGGATATAGTTGGTGGAGCCCAACACCGGCAGAGACGTGGGGATTACCGCGGCGAATTAGGGCTTATGGATGGTGGTCGTGGCCATCGCAGTGAAGCCAAGGTGTAAGATTACGTGCAGTGTAACCGAGAAGGGTTTCGAGCATCACTGGGGCGTTGTAGGGGGTATAGATAGTTATATTTAACACAGGATATCTCCTATCGCCCAATACATTATGTATGGAGATAGTCTGCGTCCTCTGCATACTTCCTGTCACGGAAACATTTCTACAGGGCGATTTTCGTCTCTATCGATGTTTAGTGGGTTTTCTGTAAGTTTGGGGTTCTTTAATAACATAAGCTATGTTCATGGATGTAGATGTAGATGTATAGGATGTAACGCAAGTGGCGACAAGAACAAGATGTGTCTTCAAGCAGGCACCCATGTGTTTAGAGGTAGAACACGATGTAAATCAAGAGGGGATTGATGATAATAATATTATCTTGTCTATGGGTCACCAAAATCTCTCAAATAAATAAAGATAAATCGCTTGTATATGGTAACAATGAACACTAAAAGAAAGTGCCCGAAGTCGCAAGAACGCAAAAAATACGCTATTGCGAGGCAGTGTGTTTGTCAGCTATAATTGAAATGTTAGACTGAGAACCCCAAAGTCGAACTGAAGGTTTTTCTTCTTATGAAGTAGGGGTGATAATAGAACTATCCCGGACGGTCGGAGAAAAAAGGATAATAGAGCTAAGCTCAGCTTCTGTTGACAATGAAATCAATATCATAAATAACATCAGTGGTATAAATTATCCTTAGTTGCCTCAACATGTAATATATTCAGTATCTATCACAGAAATGGATACAGATAGGTGAGGTTTGTTAGTATTGATAGGTTTGTTGTTAGTTACCTACTGAGTTAAAAACCTGTTTTAGCGAATTTTGGGGGAAAAGTTGTTCTATTGTTCTCGGTCTAAAATTTGCAAAACTTTCAGACCATCCTGAATTCACTCCCAAAAAATACCGAAAATCATATGTAGGTATGTATATTAAGTAGGTATATATTAAGCATGTATGTGTCATAGAGATAAATTTGCACAGAACATTCATGTTCCCATCCTCTGCTATACCGTGGAATGGAAGAATTGGTAATAGTGCGTTTAATTGGTTGAGCTTTTCTCCAGAGGAGCTGTCACCAAACCCTTCTTACAGGCTTCACCTGATCAAAATCTTGGATGTGCAAAAATCCACTGTAGCATGGATCCTACTTTTTCCTTTCCTCGCATGAGTTCACTACCTCTGTAAGTTAGATGGATTTGGCATATTCTCCATGATTATTGTGATAATAAGATTTTATAATTAACACAAACGACATGAGGGAACAGGAAGAACCCTTTCTTTCCAAGATGACAAGTAACTATTAGGAACACTATTTTAACACCGATTTAGTCAGACAGCACATGATGCATACCGAATTACCCGAATAGCTTCATGCTTGCATAAGCTTCATACCTAATTAACCAATAAGTTTAAGATTGCCCATAATTGAATGGGATGTTCCAAACATCACATTTGACATAAAACCAGTTTTTCTTCGAAAATTCGTTCTTATAGCCATGCCTGGTTTATTTTGACATTTTCATGTCTTTCATATGGCACATAAAAAAAAAATCGTCACGAAATTTGCTCACAAAAATCGTCACGAAATTTGCTAACGAAAATTGCTAACGAAATTTTGACATTTTCATGTCTTTCATATGGCACATAAAAAAAAAATCGTCACGAAATTTGCTCACGAAAATCGTCACGAAATTCGCTAACGAAAATTGCTAACGAAATTTGCTAACGAAATTTTGACATTTTCATGTCTTTCATATGGCACATAAGAAAAATCGTCACGAAATTTGCTCACGAAAATCGTCAAGAGATATGAAAATGTCTCAATGTGTTGCAGACTCGTATGCAAGCGTTTACTTTGGCGTTTATGACTTTCAGCTTGTCTTCGAAGTATTTGAGTCGACAATAGCTCTTCGAACTCAAATAAGCACCTCGAGTCGATATGAAGTCAACATTTTTCGTTTTCACGAAGTATTTGAGTCGACAATAGCTCTTCTTGAAGGTCTATTCGAACTCAAATAAACACCTCGAGTCGATATGAAGTCAACTTTTTTTCGTTTTCACGAAGTATTTGAGTCGACAATTGCTCTTCTTGAAGGTCCATTCGAACCCAAATAAACACCTCGAGTCGATATGAAGTCAACTTTTTTTCGTTTTCAAGAAGTATTTGAGTCGACAATTGCTCTTCTTGAAGGTCCATTCGAACTCAAATAAACACCTCGAGTCGATATGAAGTCAACTTTTTTTCGTTTTCACGAAGTATTTGAGTCGACAATAGCTCTTCTTGAAGGTCCATTCGAACTCAAATAAGCACCTCGAGTCGATATGAAGTATACTTTTTGTCGTTTTCGAGAAGTATTTGAGTCGACAATTGCTCTTCTTGAAGGTCCATTCGAACTCAAATAAGCACCTCGAGTCGATATGAAGTCTACTTTTTTCGTTTTCACGAAGTATTTGAGTCGACAATTGCTCTTCTTGAAGGTCCATTCGAACTCAAATAAACACCTCGAGTCGATATGAAGTCAACTTTTTTTCGTTTTCACGAAGTATTTGAGTCGACAATTGCTCTTCTTGAAGGTCCATTCGAACTCAAATAAACACCTCGAGTCGATATGAAGTCAACTTTTTTTCGTTTTCACGAAGTATTTGAGTCGACAATTGCTCTTCTTGAAGGTCTATTCGAACTCAAATAAACACCTCGCGTCGATATGAAGTCAACTTTTTTTCGTTTTCACGAAGTATTTGAGTCGACAATTGCTCTTCTTGAAGGTCCATTCGAACTCAAATAAACACCTCGAGTCGATATGAAGTCAACTTTTTTTCGTTTTCACGAAGTATTTGAGTCGACAATTGCTCTTCTTGAAGGTCCATTCGAACTCAAATAAACACCTCGAGTCGATATGAAGTCAACTTTTTTTCGTTTTCACGAAGTATTGGAGTCGACAATTGCTCTTCTTGAAGGTCCATTCGAACTCAAATAAACACCTCGAGTCGACATGAAGTCAACTTTTTTTCGTTTTCACGAAGTATTTGAGTCGACAATTGCTCTTCTTGAAGGTCCATTCGAACTCAAATAAACACCTCGAGTCGATATGAAGTCAACTTTTTTTCGTTTTCACGAAGTATTTGAGTCGACAATAGCTCTTCTTGAAGAACCATTCAAACTCAAATAAGCACCTCGAGTCGATATGAAGTATACTTTTTGACGTTTTCACGAAGTATTTGAGTCGACAATTGCTCTTCTTGAAGGTCCATTCGAACTCAAATGAACACCTCGAGTCGATATGAAGTCAACTTTTTTTCGTTTTCACGAAGTATTTGAGTCGACAATTGCTCTTCTTGAAGGTGCATTCGAACTCAAATAAACACCTCGAGTGGATATGAAGTATACTTTTTTTCGTTTTCACGAAGTATTTGAGTCGACAATTGCTCTTCTTGAAGGTCCATTCGAACTCAAATAAACACCTCGAGTCGATATGAAGTCAACTTTTTTTCGTTTTCACGAAGTATTTGAGTCGACAATAGCTCTTCTTGAAGGTCCATTCAAACTCAAATAAGCACCTCGAGTCGATATGAAGTATACTTTTTGACGTTTTCACGAAGTATTTGAGTCGACAATTGCTCTTCTTGAAGGTCCATTCGAACTCAAATAAACACCTCGAGTCGATATGAAGTCAACTTTTTTTCGTTTTCACGAAGTATTGGAGTCGACAATTGCTCTTCTTGAAGGTCCATTCGAACAAAAATAAACACCTCGAGTCGATATGAAGTCACCTTTTTTTCGTTTTCACGAAGTATTTGAGTCGACAATTGCTCTTCTTGAAGGTCCATTCGAACTCAAATAAACACCTCGAGTCGATATGAAGTCAACTTTTTTTCGTTTTCACGAAGTATTTGAGTCGACAATTGCTCTTTTTGAAGGTCCATTCGAACTCAAATAAACACCTCGAGTCGACATGAAGTCAACGTTTTTTCGTTTTCACGAAGTATTTGAGTCGACAATTGCTCTTCTCGAAGGTCCATTCGAACTCAAATAAACACCTCGAGTCGATATGAAGTCAACTTTTTTTCGTTTTCACGAAGTATTGGAGTCGACAATTGCTCTTCTCGATGGTCCATTCGAACTCAAATAAACACCTCGAGTCGATATGAAGTCAACTTTTTTTCGTTTTCACGAAGTATTTGAGTCGACAATTGCTCTTCTTGAAGGTCCATTCGAACTCAAATAAACACCTCGAGTCGATATGAAGTCAACTTTTTTTCGTTTTCACGAAGTATTTGAGTCGACAATTGCTCTTCTTGAAGGTGCATTCGAACTCAAATAAACACCTCGAGTCGATATGAAGTATACTTTTTGTGGTTTTCACGAAGTATTTGAGTCGAAAATTGCTCTTCTTGAAGGTCCATTCGAACTCAAATAAGCACCTCGAGTCGATATGAAGTATACTTTTTGTGGTTTTCACGAAGTATTTGAGTCGACAATTGCTCTTCTTGAAGGTCCATTCGAACTCAAATAAACACCTCGAGTCGATATGAAGTCAACTTTTTTTCGTTTTCACGAAGTATTTGAGTCGACAATTGCTCTTCTTTAAAGTCCATTCGAACTCAAATAAACACCTCGAGTCGATATGAAGTCAACTTTTTTACGTTTTCACGAAGTATCTTATTCGACAATTGCTCTTCTTGAAGGTCTATTCGAACTCAAATAAACACCTCGAGTCGATATGAAGTCAACTTTTTTTCGTTTTCACGAAGTATTTGAGTCGACAATTGCTCTTCTTTAAAGTCCATTCGAACTCAAATAAACACCTCGAGTCGATATGAAGTCAACTTTTTTTCGTTTTCACGAAGTATTTGAGTCGACAATAGCTCTTCTTGAAGGTCCATTCAAACTCAAATAAGCACCTCGAGTCGATATGAAGTATACTTTTTGACGTTTTCACGAAGTATTTGAGTCGACAATTGCTCATCTCGAAGGTCCATTCGAACTCAAATAAACACCTCGAGTCGATATGAAGTCAACTTTTTTTCGTTTTCACGAAGTATTGGAGTCGACAATTGCTCTTCTCGATGGTCCATTCGAACTCAAATAAACACCTCGAGTCGATATGAAGTCAACTTTTTTTCGTTTTCACGAAGTATTTGAGTCGACAATTGCTCTTCTTGAAGGTCCATTCGAACTCAAATAAACACCTCGAGTCGATATGAAGTCAACTTTTTTTCGTTTTCACGAAGTATTTGAGTCGACAATTGCTCTTCTTGAAGGTGCATTCGAACTCAAATAAACACCTCGAGTCGATATGAAGTATACTTTTTGTGGTTTTCACGAAGTATTTGAGTCGAAAATTGCTCTTCTTGAAGGTCCATTCGAACTCAAATAAGCACCTCGAGTCGATATGAAGTATACTTTTTGTGGTTTTCACGAAGTATTTGAGTCGACAATTGCTCTTCTTGAAGGTCCATTCGAACTCAAATAAACACCTCGAGTCGATATGAAGTCAACTTTTTTTCGTTTTCACGAAGTATTTGAGTCGACAATTGCTCTTCTTTAAAGTCCATTCGAACTCAAATAAACACCTCGAGTCGATATGAAGTCAACTTTTTTACGTTTTCACGAAGTATCTTATTCGACAATTGCTCTTCTTGAAGGTCTATTCGAACTCAAATAAACACCTCGAGTCGATATGAAGTCAACTTTTTTTCGTTTTCACGAAGTATTGGAGTCGACAATTGCTCTTCTTTAAAGTCCATTCGAACTCAAATAAACACCTCGAGTCGATATGAAGTCAACTTTTTTTCGTTTTCACGAAGTATTTGAGTCGACAATAGCTCTTCTTGAAGGTCCATTCAAACTCAAATAAGCACCTCGAGTCGATATGAAGTATACTTTTTGACGTTTTCACGAAGTATTTGAGTCGACAATTGCTCTTCTTGAAGGTCCATTCGAACTCAAATAAACACCTCGAGTCGATATGAAGTCAACTTTTTTTCGTTTTCACGAAGTATTGGAGTCGACAATTGCTCTTCTTGAAGGTCCATTCGAACAAAAATAAACACCTCGAGTCGATATGAAGTCACCTTTTTTTCGTTTTCACGAAGTATTTGAGTCGACAATTGCTCTTCTTGAAGGTCCATTCGAACTCAAATGAACACCTCGAGTCGATATGAAGTCAACTTTTTTTCGTTTTCACGAAGTATTTGAGTCGACAATTGCTCTTTTTGAAGGTCCATTCGAACTCAAATAAACACCTCGAGTCGACATGAAGTCAACGTTTTTTCGTTTTCACGAAGTATTTGAGTCGACAATTGCTCTTCTCGAAGGTCCATTCGAACTCAAATAAACACCTCGAGTCGATATGAAGTCAACTTTTTTTCGTTTTCACGAAGTATTGGAGTCGACAATTGCTCTTCTCGATGGTCCATTCGAACTCAAATAAACACCTCGAGTCGATATGAAGTCAACTTTTTTTCGTTTTCACGAAGTATTTGAGTCGACAATTGCTCTTCTTGAAGGTCCATTCGAACTCAAATAAACACCTCGAGTCGATATGAAGTCAACTTTTTTTCGTTTTCACGAAGTATTTGAGTCGACAATTGCTCTTCTTGAAGGTGCATTCGAACTCAAATAAACACCTCGAGTCGATATGAAGTATACTTTTTGTGGTTTTCACGAAGTATTTGAGTCGAAAATTGCTCTTCTTGAAGGTCCATTCGAACTCAAATAAGCACCTCGAGTCGATATGAAGTATACTTTTTGTGGTTTTCACGAAGTATTTGAGTCGACAATTGCTCTTCTTGAAGGTCCATTCGAACTCAAATAAACACCTCGAGTCGATATGAAGTCAACTTTTTTTCGTTTTCACGAAGTATTTGAGTCGACAATTGCTCTTCTTTAAAGTCCATTCGAACTCAAATAAACACCTCGAGTCGATATGAAGTCAACTTTTTTTCGTTTTCACGAAGTATTTGAGTCGACAATAGCTCTTCTTGAAGGTCCATTCAAACTCAAATAAGCACCTCGAGTCGATATGAAGTATACTTTTTGACGTTTTCACGAAGTATTTGAGTCGACAATTGCTCTTCTTGAAGGTCCATTCGAACTCAAATAAACACCTCGAGTCGATATGAAGTCAACTTTTTTTCGTTTTCACGAAGTATTGGAGTCGACAATTGCTCTTCTTGAAGGTCCATTCGAACAAAAATAAACACCTCGAGTCGATATGAAGTCACCTTTTTTTCGTTTTCACGAAGTATTTGAGTCGACAATTGCTCTTCTTGAAGGTCCATTCGAACTCAAATAAACACCTCGAGTCGATATGAAGTCAACTTTTTTTCGTTTTCACGAAGTATTTGAGTCGACAATTGCTCTTTTTGAAGGTCCATTCGAACTCAAATAAACACCTCGAGTCGACATGAAGTCAACGTTTTTTCGTTTTCACGAAGTATTTGAGTCGACAATTGCTCTTCTCGAAGGTCCATTCGAACTCAAATAAACACCTCGAGTCGATATGAAGTCAACTTTTTTTCGTTTTCACGAAGTATTGGAGTCGACAATTGCTCTTCTCGATGGTCCATTCGAACTCAAATAAACACCTCGAGTCGATATGAAGTCAACTTTTTTTCGTTTTCACGAAGTATTTGAGTCGACAATTGCTCTTCTTGAAGGTCCATTCGAACTCAAATAAACACCTCGAGTCGATATGAAGTCAACTTTTTTTCGTTTTCACGAAGTATTTGAGTCGACAATTGCTCTTCTTGAAGGTGCATTCGAACTCAAATAAACACCTCGAGTCGATATGAAGTATACTTTTTGTGGTTTTCACGAAGTATTTGAGTCGAAAATTGCTCTTCTTGAAGGTCCATTCGAACTCAAATAAGCACCTCGAGTCGATATGAAGTATACTTTTTGTGGTTTTCACGAAGTATTTGAGTCGACAATTGCTCTTCTTGAAGGTCCATTCGAACTCAAATAAACACCTCGAGTCGATATGAAGTCAACTTTTTTTCGTTTTCACGAAGTATTGGAGTCGACAATTGCTCTTCTCGATGGTCCATTCGAACTCAAATAAACACCTCGAGTCGATATGAAGTCAACTTTTTTTCGTTTTCACGAAGTATTTGAGTCGACAATAGCTCTTCTTGAAGGTCCATTCAAACTCAAATAAGCACCTCGAGTCGATATGAAGTATTCTTTTTGACGTTTTCACGAAGTATTTGAGTCGACAATCTCTCTTCTTGAAGGTCCATTCGAACTCAAATAAACACCTCGAGTCGATATGAAGTCAACTTTTTTTCGTTTTCACGAAGTATTGGAGTCGACAATTGCTCTTCTTGAAGGTCCATTCGAACAAAAATAAACACCTCGAGTCGATATAAAGTCACCTTTTTTTCGTTTTCACGAAGTATTTGAGTCGACAATTGCTCTTCTTGAAGGTCCATTCGAACTCAAATAAACACCTCGAGTCGATATGAAGTCAACTTTTTTTCGTTTTCACGAAGTATTTGAGTCGACAATTGCTCTTTTTGAAGGTCCATTCGAACTCAAATAAACACCTCGAGTCGACATGAAGTCAACGTTTTTTCGTTTTCACGAAGTATTTGAGTCGACAATTGCTCTTCTCGAAGGTCCATTCGAACTCAAATAAACACCTCGAGTCGATATGAAGTCAACTTTTTTTCGTTTTCACGAAGTATTGGAGTCGACAATTGCTCTTCTCGATGGTCCATTCGAACTCAAATAAACACCTCGAGTCGATATGAAGTCAACTTTTTTTCGTTTTCACGAAGTATTTGAGTCGACAATTGCTCTTCTTGAAGGTCCATTCGAACTCAAATAAACACCTCGAGTCGATATGAAGTCAACTTTTTTTCGTTTTCACGAAGTATTTGAGTCGACAATTGCTCTTCTTGAAGGTGCATTCGAACTCAAATAAACACCTCGAGTCGATATGAAGTATACTTTTTGTGGTTTTCACGAAGTATTTGAGTCGAAAATTGCTCTTCTTGAAGGTCCATTCGAACTCAAATAAGCACCTCGAGTCGATATGAAGTATACTTTTTGTGGTTTTCACGAAGTATTTGAGTCGACAATAGCTCTTCTTGAAGGTCCATTCAAACTCAAATAAGCACCTCGAGTCGATATGAAGTATACTTTTTGACGTTTTCACGAAGTATTTGAGTCGACAATTGCTCTTCTTGAAGGTCCATTCGAACTCAAATAAACACCTCGAGTCGATATGAAGTCAACTTTTTTTCGTTTTCACGAAGTATTGGAGTCGACAATTGCTCTTCTTGAAGGTCCATTCGAACAAAAATAAACACCTCGAGTCGATATGAAGTATACTTTTTGTCGTTTTCACGAAGTATTTGAGTCGACAATTGCTCTTCTTGAAGGTCCATTCGAACTCAAATAAACACCTCGAGTCGATATGAAGTCAACTTTTTGGTTTATTATCTTCGATAATGAACCATTGGAATCGCCCAAAGAAAAAATTTTTTTAACCCCCCCTCAAAATTTGTTGGTTTACGTTTCAAGATACGTAGATTCAGAAAATCGAATAAAAAAAAATCCGTCCGTCCGCCGTACGCCGTCCGCGCCACTTTGCCCAGTTAGCGTTGAGGTAAAATTACGAAATTTTTTTTATGGGTTTCGACTAACCCCACAATGGTCCTCGAAACTTTTCATAACCCTAGGTCAAGGGGAAGGGGTTCAAAACGAATTTTGAAATTTTGAAAATTTCATATCTCGAAAAATTCATATAGAACGGTATGTTTTTTATTTCATATTTAGATAGAGTTTGTTCCGTAGAATTTTTTAAGACCATCCGCAGCTTTGTAGGACCAGCCGTTCGTTCACAATGTCGGCTCAAAGATTGTGCCTCACAACACGATCGTGACTCAAACTGTTGAAATACAGGTCCATTTTCATACTAACAAGCTCTTTGGAACATCATATGGCTTAAGTGATGTCGAGTTTGTTGTTCTGATGTGCGTTTCGTGCTACGGAAATGAAGGTAATTTCGAATGTTTGTTGGTAGGTAGGTACTTCTTTTATAGAAAAATTATTACCGACGTAGTATTAAAAACCCCAGAATTATATCGTATTAATTAATCATAATTAATAATAATTGTTATCAATAATAAATACGAATTATTAATACCTAACAATAAATTATTATAATTTTCACTAGGTACTTGATAAAATTGTTAATAATTAGTGATAATTGATAACAATAATTAATCTAACATTTAGGATCTAGACATTTAGACCTAGTGATCTAGACAGAAGGGTGATCTCTACAAAGAAGATAATGAACCGTTGTGTCAAGAATTTGCAGAGTTTTTGGTTTATTATCTTCAATAATGAACCATTGGAATCGCCCAAAGAAAAAAAAAAAAATTTTAACCCCCCCTCAAAATTTGTTGGTTTACGTTTCAAGATACGTAGATTCAGAAAATCGAATTAAAAAAAATCCGTCCGTCCGCCGTACGACGTCCGCCGTCCGCCGTCCGAGGCACTTTGCCCAGTTAGCGTTGAGTTAAAATTACGAAATTTGGTTTCTGGGTTTGGACCAGCCCCACAATGATCCACGAAACTTTTCATAACCCTAGGTCAAGGGGAAGGGGTTCAAAACGAATTTTGAAATGTTGAAAATTCCATATCTCGAAAAATTCCCATCAAACGGTATGTTTTTTATTTCATATTTAGATAGAGTTTGTTCCGTAGAATTTTTTAAGACCATCTGCAGCTTTGTACGACCAGCCGTTCGTTCACAATGACGGCTCAAAGATTGTGCCTCACAACCCGATCGTGAATCAAACTGTTGAAATACAGGTCCATTTTCATACTAACAAGCTCTTTGGAAAATCATATGGCTTAAGTGTGTCGAGTTTGTTGTTCTGAGGTGCGTTTCGTGCTACGGAAATGAAGGTAATTTCGAATGTTCGTTGGTAGGTACTTCTTTTATAGAAAAATTATTACCGACGTAGTATTAAAAACCCCAGAATTATATCGTATTAATTAATCATAATTAATAATAATTATTATTATTAATAAATACGAATTATTAATACCTAACAATAAATTATAATAATTTTCACTAGGTACTTGATAAAATTGTTAATAATTAGTGATAATTGATAATAATAATTAATCTAACATTTAGGATCTAGACATTTAGACCTAGTGATCTAGACAGAAGGGTGATCTGTACAAAGAAGAAAATAATAAAATCATTTAAACAAAAATCTGTGGCTACATATCGATTTTTCGGGTATCGGTACCCATCCACAGGCAGATCGAAGTAGGTACGTAAGTGAACAGACGGGGTTTGTATCAACATCAAACATGAGCTCCGGATCAGTTGACGAAGTGCATCCCCAAAAAGTCGAGTGTCTTTGAGTAAACGTGGGGACAGGACTTGTGACTTATTAGACGAGTTCTTGCGAGAAGGGGAGCCAACAGATCACTCCCAGGGGCTAATCCGCTGTGACTCACCCCAACACGCCAGTACATCGGAAGAGGCGACGAGATGGGGGATGACGAGGACCCCCGTAAAAGGTGGGTCTGATAAGGGAAATAAAACCAATCATCATTTACTCCCCGAAAATCGGAAGGGAGGACCCTGAAAAGGGAACTTTGGAGTGTTGGGTCAATATTGACGTCACTGAAGGTCTGCAATCACGTTTTTTGCTTCCGGAAAAATATTTTGATCATTACTTCGAGGGCAGAGTACATAGGTACATACTAAAGCTTCCGATTCGTGCCTTCGGGCACGAGCTTGATTCGCAAACAAAAACCCTGATGATGAAAAGTAATTCAATCATCCTATAAATACCATTTATGAAGTTGTATTAGAGCGACATGTGTCAACGCGGCAGAAGAGTCTAATCAGCAAATCCGAACCAATGTGAGCCTATAATGGAGTCTTAGCCTCTGATTTGTTTGAAGGAGAAGAAGAAGAAATGAATGTATGAAAAAAAAACTAAATAATAGTAAAATAAACAATTTACCAGCTTGGTTAACCGTCTGCTGGGAAGCACGGACAAGAAGAAAAAACCTGAAAATCGGAGGATGATATTTTATTTTAATTATTAAATTTATTACTCTTCTATTGGATCGTTATCAATTAAATTCTTGAACTAGTGCCAGTTATAGCGCCACGTTTGTCTGCAATAAGCGACCAAATTTAACTAATTCGGACCTTTTATCTCTGCAATGGTCTCGGGAAAGAGTTAAGGTGCCGAAGATGGGCAACCGGGACTCGGTAGGGTCGAGGTAACTGCACAGGGAGTGCTATAAATCCTCCCTCTCAAGCAAATTGCACATTGAGCAAAGTTCCACCTGCTTTGTTGAATAAGGTTTTGCATTCAGGTTAAGCATTTCCCTCCTCACTCTGAATACCCATCTGGCAACATACAAGGAGGCCCCCGAATCTCTGATTAGGCTCCAGCACAAGCTCCGACGATCCAACTCCCTACACATCACAAACTCTCACAATTGCATTGAATATGCTGATTTTCTTAGAAGAGGCATATGCTGGCCGGACAAAGCAGCCCCACAAGTCAGGTTCATAGCAAGCATGACCTTCCTTTTAAGGTGTTTGACAAATGAGATCCGTGGGGTAAGTGCCACCCCAAGATACACATTTTCATTGACGGTTTCAATGATTTCCTCGTCAAAATACCATTTTCAGCGTATCTCTGTCTGCCACCTCTTCGGATTATCATGTCCATAGACTTTGCCAGATTGACCTCCACCCAGACTTTCCATCAAGTAGAGGACACTTGCGTACAAACTTCGTACAATGCGGAAACATCTGGACGATAATGTATGATTGTTTGAGTAAACAGCATTTGAGTATCTCAATGTTTGTTATGAGTTCTTACATTGATCTCAATGCTCTAAGACCCCCAAACCAGGTTAGAGTACCGAGCGGATTCGCACCAACGCACTGGACTAGGAATACACCACGTAATTCAGCAATTTAATATTGTGCTACCCTTGTCTTTCCTGTAAGTGGATTACCCCTCAAAAACAACTCTGTTCTAAAAACTGGCCCGCCAAAAAACCTCAGCCGCAAAAAGGAATGATATCCATTTTGCCCGCCAGCCACGTATATAGGATGCTCGGTGCTTCGCACCCCGCTGTTGAGTGTGCATATAGAAACCTGATCCTCCTACCCCTTACCTCCACCGTCAATGTTTTCCTGTTCCCTGTCTCCTTCCCACAACCCCCTCTCACCCTTAGTCCCCCTCGGTTTCACCTAATATGTTTCCTCTGTTACACCAGCAGGGAGCTTTACGCTTCTTTCAATGCTGTTGGTGGGAGCTTTTTGCCAGCTTTTTGGAGCTTTTGCCAGATGAACAAGCTTACATAAGTATTACTGGTGGTCACGAGTAATCAGTGGTGGTACAATTATAATGAAGTAATGCTTCAATTCAGGCTTGTTCATCAGGCAAAAAGCTCCCGCCAACAGCATTGAAAGAAGCGTAAAGCTCCCTGCTGGTGTAACAGAAGAAACATATTAGGTGAAACCGAGGGGGACTAAGGGTGAGAGGGGGTTGTGGGAAGGAGACAGGGAACAGGAAAACATTGACGGTGGAGGTTGGGGGTAGGAGGATCAGGTTTCTATATGCACACTCAACAGCGGGGTGCGAAGCATCGAGCATCCTATATACGTGGCTGGCGGGCAAAATGGATGCGAAAAATATGCTTTTTTTGAATTGAGGTAGGTATACATTGATGATGAAATGGGTCCTTTGAGAAGACTAATGATCGTCTCGAAAACTTCGAAAAAACTCAACAAAAATTTTGTGAGTTTCGATTAGGATAGAGAATTTAATGTGATTTAATTGTCGATTAGGACAAGCATTTAATGTGATTTTCGATTAGGATAGAGAATGCCAGTTGAGTTGGGTTCAAAAGTTTCATGTGGTTTATATTTATAGTTTAAACTTGATAGTCGGCGGTGGTTTACATAAAGTATTTAAATCCATTCAGTAGGATATCTCAAAATTGACGTACCTACCACTCACGGGGGGGGGGGGGGGGGGCTCTCCCTCAAACAATCGAAATATCGTTCAGTCCTCTAGAAAGTCGCCGTTATACAACAAACAGAAATTGAAATTAACCGAAGATCACGAATGGTTTTCGGTGGAGTCAGACGGAATCGGCTTTTGTTTGCTCGACGTGAAAAGGGCGAAACAATACAGCGCCCTACCATTCTCTTGATCATTCAATTACAATATTTCACACGGAATCCCCAAATAAAGGGCTCAGGGCCGGCCCTTTCCCTTCGCCCATCTCTCCGCTCGTCCAACTCGTCCGTTTCCATTATGCGTCCTGTGTTTAATCGCCTTCCGCGTGCGTGCCGAGCCGCGATCGAGGTGTAATGCCGCGTGTTTGCTCACTTGGGCGGCTGTAAGGGACCCGCAACTTGTTGACCAGCTATGACTGTTGTACGTGAATCGACCAAAGCAGATATGAAAAGGGGAACCAAATGTTGATTTATGCTCGATGTGAATAGTTCATTCGGTGGGAGTAAACTCAGTAATGGACCTACGAATTTCCAATCGGTTCATTACAAAATATTTTAGCCTCTTGTTTATTCAACTTTTTGCCATCCCAGTTCGTACCCCTATGATAGGTATGTGGAGACATATTATGCAATTAACCCTTCAGTAGTACTGAGGTGAATTCGTTCACACAAAGACTGAGGTTGGGTCAATGTGACCCAATTTTCATATAACTTGTTGGGTATGAAGGCTAAATAAACATTCAAGTCCATAATCTATAACATCAATTAAACCCTTTCGAGACCAAAGAACCATTTCCGAAGTTTCTGAGATTGTCGTCTAGTTGGAGTCAATTAGTTAGTAATATAGTTAGTAATTCGGCGGATATGAGTTCGCGAATACGAAATGAGGTTTAAAATTCGAGCTTGACAAGGTTGCCAAGTGAACCAGAGGTATTTGGAGCTTGCGCATTTTGTTCTCGAGAGCAGCTGAGTAGTGGCGGGGCCTACGAATGGCAATTGTTGTCCGTATGTGAAGAAATCGAGTAGATATGCGCGTTGTTCTAAAGAGAAAAAAATACTTTCTAGTTGTCCCGGGGTGAATTATCCAAGTATATTATAATATATGGGTCCTAATATAATATGCTGCAGGCACCTCCGACGCCGAATTGATAATCAGGGATACTTTTGCGATCATCACGGAAGCCTGCAAGACCTCAATGTCAAGAAGAAGGCCAAGAATGGATGTCTTTCCTTTGTTGGTAGAACGGAGAGATAGCCCAACTTACAAAGCTCTGTAATCAACTTAGGCGGAGAGCCCAAATTGCTAGAGACCGGGAAAACCAGCACCAAGAACGAATACACGGATACATAAATAAAATCAAGGCGGACTGTTAAAAAAACCCTTGTGTGGACAAGATAGTGACAGGGAAACTCTGAGCTTTCGGTGGGGCCAGCCTGATGGAAGAAGAGAAACTGGAGCCGATTGTCAGTGTGCTGTTCTCGAACCAACCTCCCAGGAACCGTGACCTGAGACGAACGTGTGTAATAGAACCCTTATTCACTGAAGAAGAGCCGAAGGAGCTATTGGATCCCTGAAAACCCGAAAAGCGCTAGGACCAGAGATACCCTCGGATGTACTCAAAATAACCACAGAAGTATGCCCTCATTTTCTATTGAGGATGTATAACTCATGCCTTTCAGCAGGCATTTTCAGCAAGCAATGGAACAAAGCCCGCTTAGTGCTTTCGGACAAAGGAAAGGGAGACAAAACTTCACCCTCATCGAGGAGGCCGTTATGCATGTTGGGCAGAGCAGGAAAGGGCTATGAAAAACTTCTACTCCGCCTACAGCCAGCAACACAGGAGGCAGGCGATCTGACCCCTAGGCAGTATGGATTTCGAAAGGGGCGTTCTACAGCTGATGCCCGTATGGATGTGGTTTCATCCCTGAGAAAAACGCAGGTGGGTAGTAGATATACCCGGAACGTGGCAATACTGGTGATCCTTGACGTCAAAAATGACTTCAACTCAACAAGTTGGTTAGCCATGCTGCAGTCACTGCAAAATACGTTCTAGGTGCCGCTCGTTCGTTGCCGTGCTGCTCTCTCTGCAACGTCGTGAAAACAAGGCATTTCCCCCCGAAGTCATACGATACGTTCCAGAGATGGGGTACCGGAACCGATCTCTGGGCAGCTCCAGCTGCTATATCTGCTTAACGTTATCGATAGCTACCTTAGCGACTGGCCCTTAGTCTTTGAGTCCGCTCAGGGGGAACGGATGAACCAAATAACAGCAAGAGCTGCCCAGGGATCGGTTTGCGGTTTTTGGAAACTTTACCCAGCGATATTTTGGAAACCGTTTGAGGTATTGAGCTGCAATTTGGTAATTGTCTTAGTTTCTATAAAGATAACATATCTACCAAATTTCATCAAAATCTGAGATGGCGAAGTCACAAAAGTGTGTTGATTTGACATGGAATGACCCTCAGATATTTTCAAATCACCCAATGACATTCCAATTTGTCAAAGAAAGATTCTGGAACTTTTACGACTCACGCTGTTGCTCCCATAAACTCCTAGAACCGAACCCCGTATATAACGGCGGGAGTTAGTCCTGTGATCCCGATCCCCTAAATCCCGAGCTTCCAACATTAGGCAAATACTCCACCCCTTGAAATATAGGGGTTGAACTCTGTCGAGCGGTTTAACAAGGGCCCGCGGCTCCGGAGAAAGCCGGCGAGAGCTAATGAGTTGATCGGTGTGCGGGTTCGGTGCGGTTCCGGCCGCGCAATTTGAGGACGAGAAGCTCCAACGCTCGTTTCGGACCCTCCGCGGCTTTCGCGGCCGTTTGAAGAACTAAGCGTTTCCTACCATAAAATCGCTCTGAATGATGAATCATCTCGTATTGCGATTGTACGAATGTAACTCCAAGAGAGCGACGTGAATTGAGTTCGATCATAATAAATTAATCCTCCCCAACGATGACCAATTGACTTTCGACCAACCAGATGATTTAGTGCTTGTGTAATGCAGCCCTACGTCTAGTTCTACACACTCCTAATACACCACTACGAATCATTAGCTAAAAATAGATTAAAATTGACAATCAATTATTTCAATGGATCTTTTTTCATGATTCATTTATATCAATTGAATTATTAAGTTATACATTTAATCTACCAATATTTCATTTCATCCAATTTTGATAATGAAAATGTCAATGTAGAATACGTTTTTAACCTCACCTTCCATTCTTTAGTGGGATCAATATGTGTCATTGATCCAGAGGTTTGTTGCGTTTGAGGGCCCGAAGTTGCACGTCCAAATTGTTGAGCGTCTCCGGGTTCTCGTGTTCATGCCCCTTACGTATTGGGCAATGTTTTCTGCGTATGTCTCTATCCTGAAATCTCTACGAACTTCATCATTTTGGAGTGCCGAAGGGCTGTTAAGAGAACTTCTCGGCGGTACTTCGTACTTTTCAATTACCTGATTCGTTGGCCGTATACACGAAATTTGGCTTTTTTGAGGTTTTGAAGGTTGGATCCGTATTTTGTTGATCCACTTGATCCACTTGATCCGTATTTTGTTGATCCACTTGATCCAGTTGACTTCAGGGTTGAGAGTGAGGGAGAAGCCAAAGTTTTATTACACAATGATCAATCTGAAAGGATACCTAATACATTATGAATACCTAGTGTATTTGAAGCAATATTTCTAATCAAAAACTACGCGATAGATACCAAAAATGGCTGCGTTTTTTCTTCTTTCGAATGACTTACGGTTCTTGAAATTATTGAGTTAATTCATGTACGAGTATAAGTTTATAGTATTATTTTGAATTACAAATGTTGAAGTTTTATTGCATTTTCTAATTAAGTACAATTTTTTATAAAGAGACATCAAGACTTTAGCTGACCAGTTTTTGGAAAAATGACTTATGCACATAACGGAATAAAATTGTTTCCGCAGAAATTATTTCTATAGAGGCTATTTTTAATGCTTAATTATGAGGTGTACTCAATTTAGCGCAAAACTGCGAATAAACATCTCAAATTATAGATAAAGTTGTACATTCCAAGTACGCCCGTAGGCGATCTACTTCGCCCACACCAGCCAGTGCCCAAGGGTTAAATGAGAAATAGATTTATTTCATACCTTTGTCAATGTCACTATAATATAATATATTATATTATAATTTTATAATTTTATCCAATTATATCCAAAGTTGAATGAAATTGGTGCTAATACGTTATTCAAGTGTGTATATCCACAAGAATGAAGTATTTGATTGTTTTTTGATTTGTTGAAGATTTGAATAGAAGTTCGGTCATCATTTTATGATTTCGAAATATATACACAAATATTGACACCTTCTATTGAAATAATCGCGATCGCGATGAGATCACCGCTACGTTCTTTGTATTCAGAATTGGATATATCCTATGGTAATCTTCTATTGCCTGGGGAATTGTGAAGGATACAGAAGTCACACTAGAAATTGCTCTTCCCACTTGCTCCGTCGTTATCAAAACTAATGAATCTCCTTATTCACGACGCGGAGTCCATTTTTCAACACATGACTAAGACTTCGTCACCGATACACAGGGTCTTAATGTGCTAGCAGATGTGCTAAATCGCGAGAAGAAATATCCGTCCCTAATACCCTTGAGGATCCGGACGTGATAAGGCGGATCAATACGTGAAAGGGCGAACATAGACCCCGATCGCGTTTTTTTTTAGCTGCCCCTCAATCAGAGAGCATTAAAATTTTACAACTGCCATGTGGAGGAATTTCATTAGCCGTATGACTCATCAAGAGGCCGAAAACTCTTCAGCGATTCATACTGACCTTCAAACTTGTGTGTCTAATTGACGTTCATCGATTACAGAAACGATCTGGAATAATATCGAGGCGAATAAAATCCTAGTTTCCGTACGTTCTACAACAAAAGCTGTTGTCGGACTGTTATTCTTACATGACGGTACATCATTTCTGTTGGAGTCTATTGGAGTCTACCAAGAGAGTACAATTTTCACAACACCATAATTGAATTATTGAAATAATACGTCATTATGATACTGAGGTTCAAACAAAGGAGCAGCTGATTCAAACAACATGTGGTTTTTCGATGACATTGTTCAGCGGAAAAGTAATTTCGAAAAGTTGTTGGTAAATTTGATAAATTATTGTGAACGTCGGTCTCCAAGTGAAAACCATAAGTTGTAATATATTATATGATAAAATATCCAGTATTTATATGAATAAAATATAATTAGGTGAGCCCAGGATTTAGTACTAACACTGAAGAGACAATCGCTCAGATATTTACACCTCCCACTTCCTCCTCAGTCAAATGTGACCATCTGGTTGCCTTCTCGAACGAAATCACAATACTCATCATCATAATACACAAGTTCATTACGTCAATTATTTCGTATAGTTGTGGGACTCACAAGGATATCGTTTCACCCATAGTAGGGACTCACAGAACAGCGATCTAGACAGGAGGGCGATCTGTACAGCAGACATATTTTAAAGGCCGAGCCCTAATGACGAGTTAATGACAACTGATGCAATTGGCACTCTTGATAAATTCCGATTACTCGAGTTTCTCTGTTTTTGAATGGTCAGCCCTGTCAACTTAATATCGTATTTGCAAATAGAGTTAATCGTTTTGCAAATCAAATTAATCTTTTGACAAATTTAATTAAACTTTTTACAAATAAAGTTAATCTTTTTACAAATAAAGTTAATCTTTTTACAAATAAAGTTAATCTTTTAGCAAATGAAGTTAATCTTTTTGCAAATAAAATTAAACATTTTACAAATAAAATTAAACATTTTACAAATTAATTTAAATCTTCCCACTGCAGCAAGTTTCACGATGACTTCCTCGGTGAACTGTGTCTTTTGAATGGGTAGCGCGAGTTGGAACAGCGATTGGGGACGTCAGCCGAAAACACGGTGTTAGTAATGGATAATGCCAAAATCCACAAGGCTCGAGAGGTTAATGACTTCATGAATTCTTCCCAAATGAGCATAACATTTCTGCCGCCTTATTCCCCTATGCTCAACCCAGCAGAACACGCATTTTCAAAAATTAAGAATGCGGCTCGAAGAATCATGAGTGTTCCTGGGGAACATAACTTAGTGGAAGTTATATCTCGAAGTGTCGGAGAAGTTACGCCGAACGACTGCTCTAACTATGTAATGAACATGTTCATCAATTTAACTTCGGCTGCAAGTGGGCAACGTCTTCATTAGAAGAGGTTGTTCGCCTCATCATTAGAATGGACATTGTTTTTTAAAGACGATGTTTTTCTTCGCCCTTTTCTATGTTTATGTTCTTGTTCTTTGTTTAAAAAACATGATATGCGTTAACTTACTTACCTACTGCAGTGGGAAGATTTAAATTCATTTGTAAAATGTTTAACTTTATTTGTAAAATGTTTAATTTTATTTGCAAAAAGATTAACTTTATTTGTAAAAAGATTAACTTTATTTGAAAAATGATTAAATTTATTTGTAAAAAGTTTAATTAAATTTGTCAAAAGATTAATTTGATTTGCAAAAAGATTAACTCTATTTGCAAATACTATATATGCGTCCACTAAAATTATATGACGAGTTCTCTCTGTCCAACTAATCTATATTTGTGTGATCTATTGTATGGGGGATGTCTTATTCATTTTTGAGATGCGAGCGCTAGTACTTGGCAGAGTACTTGGCAATTTATAACTCTGATGATTGATCATAATATGTTTCTGATATGAATAAATGTGTGAACGATGAGCCGACAATAATCAATCATCTTTGCACTGTCCTCTGTAAACACCACGCTTTGGAAACACGGCCAGAGCTTGTCAGTAAACAGCACGATTTCGTTGGCCGACAACCATTTCCTGTGCGCAACTCACACGGAGCCAGTTGAAATTAGTGGAAACGTGAAGAGAAGGTAATGGAGGTTTAGTCCATTCTGTTAGATTCTCTCACATTTGCCCTGTGAGGTGGTCAGAGTTGAGGGAGCTTGAAGCTCAACCGCCCTCACTCTGACCACCTCATAGGGACAATTTGAGAGAATCTAACAGAACATATTATGTCCTAAACTCTGTGATGGAATATTGTGATATTTTCAATAATTTTATTCGTCGCTTATAATTATTGCAAGTCACCATTTATTGAGGGCCCTATCATATTCTCTTCTCCCTTCACCCCGTGAATTAAGAAATGACATCATTTGACAATGTTTTTTGCCGCAGCATCTGCATAATTAACTGGCGTCACTTCTCAACCCCTAAACGAAATCAAGCGCGTCATTAGGGCGAAAAGTAATTTTTCAACCAAATCCAGGTTTGAGGGGCCCCTAGAGAATCTCAGATTTGAGTTGATTAGCAATAAAAATGACTGGTATATTTCAACAGATGCAAAGCTGTGTAAGGGTGGGGGTTCGTTTTGAGTGATGAACGTTTCGAAAATTTCCACTGGCCTGACGGCGGAAGGGATGAAAGAAAGACGGCATTAACGAAGGCCGACTGACTGCTCGTAGCCCCCGAACCATTGAATGAAAGGGGGGCGAAATACGAATTAGGGCCTTGTGGAAAGGGCACATGAATGAGGAAGCGCGCCGAATCGGCACACACACACACTCCAAAAAAAGGTTGATCGGCAAAAGGGGTGAATATTGGAGTGAGCCTCTCCGGTTGATGGAGGTACGTCGTATCGCACTGCTGCGTATAATATACATGATATTGGATGAAGAAACAGCGTGGGGCTACCCCTCAGGATGAATAACTATTAGTTGAATAGATATAAACAGTTGTTACGATATCTTCGATACTACTTATAAGTATTATCATATAGTACCGATACATAGTACCGACACACTTATAGTACCGACACATTTTACAACTGTTAAGATAAAATCGATTTGTAACTTGTTCATGTACACGTTTGTTCTTTCACTTATTTATAACAGTTGTAAAATGTGTCGGTACTTGTGTTTCACCAAGCTGGAAGTCGAAACTTGTAATGTACCTTGAATATTACTAAGTTTACAGGCGAATTTTGAAGAGATTAAAAGTTCAAATTTGCACAAAAAATCCGTCCTGACAATCGAAGGGCTAAGTTTGTAGATGGGCTGACTCGGGCCACTCTACCGGTGGGGGGGGGGGGATTATCCATAAATTCCCAAAAAAGAAACAGTCGAACAAGTGACACCTCATTTTGAAGGGTTTTTACGCCGAACACCATGGTGAAATCAAAATTGCAATACCTTATTCTGTTCCAAAACTGGAGCACTTTGATAATGAAGAGACATGGTTGATACATGAATGTTTTTCATGGACATCATGTTCTTCAATAGAGACATTTCACATAAAACCAGGTTTTCCTTCAAAAATTTGCTCTTATAGCCATGCTGCATGACTGTTCATTTCCTATAGGACTGACAGAAATGGAAATATCAAGGAATTCGTTGTTGGGACAATGTTGAAGTGTGCATATACATGTATGTGTGGAATCACGTAAAATTTGAAGGGTACATCTGAACGGGAAAATTGAGTGGCGAAAAGCAAATTGGATTGAGACGTTGTATTGATAGATTTGAAGGGCTCGTTTGAATAAGCGAAATTCTACACTGTTCCTCGAGGGAGCTGGTTGAACCGTTTCCACGGTAGGCATCAATATTGCCTCCTCGATTCTCACAATCGAATACTTGGGTCGAGGTCCAATGTTGGTTTGCTAACGTAGGGACTTCAAGTCGGTCACAGGCCGATGACATTGGTACTGTATAAAACTGAAGAGATACACTGCACTGATCGGGGGATATGTACTATCGCAATAACCATTCAGGGTTACGGTAAGAGGGGGCCTTATGGCACTATGTAACCCTGATTGTGTAAATGAACACTTCAATCAATCTCTCCCTCCCTCTCTCGTTAATGCTCCTCATCACGCTGTTAGTTCCTCCCCGATGTCCATCCGTGACCCGTCTGTGGTCGCTCGGAGAACCAATAGGAATCTGATGGATGTACAGGACCGCCGCTCGTCAGGTGTGAAGCAGCAACAGATGCACTTGATCATCATAATTACCCCGAACCCTTTTCATAAATTTCAGAAGCGAGGCGTCTATCGCGTGACCGCCGGCGTTCAACTGAACCACAGTTCGCTACCAGGGAACCCTCTTGTCTTCGGACGCCTCTCCGAAACAATCTTCGCATTGTTCATAATTTTGTCCTCGCCGAGGGCGTGTCTCGTCCTATTGAATCTAGGAGTAAGACTATCTTCGGGGGAAACAGAATCTGTCACTATCACAATGGGTTGAAAAGGGTTCCAAAGAAATTTGGTCAATAGAAACTAAACAATGGGATAAACAGATGTTGTAATCCACGATCAACAATCAAATCCAACAATGAAATCCCAAAAATTCTAGAGGCCAGAAAAATAAATAAATCCATGGTCGTTGAACTCGTGATAGTGCAAACGTAGTAATGAAGAATTCATATATGTATAATTGGCAGGTTGAACCCAAAACGCCTAATATGGATTTAATGCATGATTCCCAGTATGTTTCATTTTGGTGCCGTAGTTTGAGTGTCAAAACATAATAGTTTTATGTTAACCATATTATAATTATTACGTGGATTGTTAATATCGATATCAGATTTGTGAGGATTTTAGACAGGTACTTCGTGGGAGTAATGACACTGTGTGGTCTCTTAACAACAATTCTGATACCAAATAATACAAGCTCAGACAAATCTGATGTGCAAAACACGAAATCAACGTACCACTCATTTGAAACCATGGATCCATCTTTACAACTGTCTGACAAGTGAATTACACATTCTCGCTCCAAAACGCATGTTACCAGAAGACACATAGTATATAATTATAATATAATTATAAATACCGACATGCAATTTGAAAGTTGTTAAATGAAACTCTCATCTTGTGAATCATCACTTGTGATTTTACAACTTCAAAGGATGTGTATTATCGAATTAGGTATATTAAACTACTAAACACTTCGCATGAAATACACGTTCACCCAAATTACGATAAATAACATAGTAGGTACCTACCTGTACGGTTATGTATATACAATCTCTTTATAGTTGTATACACTCTTACAAGCCTATAAATTCGACGGTATATTGGAACACATGTTTATTCAACATTAGAACACATAACATAGGTACCTTATAGCTCTGAATATGACAGTTTTTCACATAATAATTTCAAATACTGATATAATTGTGTATACGCAAAACTTGCTTACCATTTCAAATATCACCTACTACTACGAGATAATTTCCACTAGTCAATAAGTGACATAATTCGAACATAAATAATGTTTATTGACGGTTCACCACTAATACCCAATATCAACAACTTAATTTAAATAAGTCAATGTCTAATCTTTTTTTTTTATGCATATTTTTTTTACTATTTTTTTGGGTAATATACTAAATAATACTTCAATGCTATATCATTAATACTTAAAACATGATTTATTCAAGGAACCTCAACAGATTCACGATTTCATGTTCAAATATTTGTTAAGGAACAGAAGTAAATTAAGGTTCCATGAAATTTAAGTTACCCGTTTAGTTTACAATAACATTCTATTGTAATATAATATTCTATATATATTATGTTCTGTGGATTTAAAATACCATATGATGGTGGTTTATTTATTTATTCATGACAATCCACTGAACGAGCACTAACAAGGACCTCTGCTCAACGAATAAATTAGTTGTCGGTAGGTAAATCGTATAATCACCGCGAACGAATCAATTTTTCGCCCCCGACGGTATAATTGTCACTTATTAGTAGAAATTGCACCCCCGTCAACCAATTAAATTTTATGTAATGGATTTGATTTAAATGAGAGAGGAAGCGTGATTACGTAGCCCAGTAAAAGATTGTTTAAATAGTACAGTAATCTATACCTAATCTATCTAATAGTATATCAACAATAACTAAGCAAAGTAAGGTATACTATAAATATATAGTATCCCTTACTTTGCTTATATAGTATATAACCTATAGTATATTTAATAGTATAATTCGTATAATGAACTTATAATGTATGATATCCCTTGTAGTGGATCCTATTATTTTGAAACGTCTTTTATTATGTCTAAGCATTGGGACAATTTTGTTTACTACTTATTTCCGTGCTCATTCACTGGGAAGAGATTTAAAATATAATATATTTTATTTAATTAGTTAATTATCCTCATACGAGTAATATTAGTTGATATTACATGGTTTTCACAGGTAGAATCCCAGTTCATTGTAACGTCTACTGCTGAACGCATTGAATGCAATGATGAAAATTCTATTTCTAGGCAAACTAATTATCTTTCTTTGCTCAACCTGCACGAGAAAGAATGCGCGATAAAACTGTTAAGTCGCGACGGGAATTGGTCTCGGAAGAGGCGAGGAAACTTTGCCGCGCTTCACTTCCCGCCATTTGACACTAACTACCGGGATATTTATGGAGGTCGGGCGCCATATACGCAAGTGCTATAAACCTTGGGATCGCTACAAGAGATCCAAAAGAGACTTTATACCACCCAGACAGTATTCGCACTGTTGGAGACAAACAACGAGGAGGGAAAAAAATGTATTAAAAAAAGAGGATAAAGAATAACAAGAAGTGAGGCTCGTTTTTCGGCAAATATATGATTTCCTATAACAAACACGGTGGGGTTTCAACGGAAGGTTGATGTATAGCGTATGAATACGCAAGGGCGTGAGACGAACGCGTCGGCCTTAGAACGTGAAACAGTGCCCTCGTACGTTGGGATGTCCCAGCGCTCTCACCGCCCCCCAACAAGAGCCTTCGTTTATCACAGACCTATCTCAGCTTCCTCATTATGTATATTGTATGTGCATAATGCCAACGCAAGATACAAATAGTCCCGCCGAGGAGTGTGAAGCACATTACTTTCCAAAACCCTTTCCTTACGCTCCAGGGGCCTCCGCTGCTGCCTTTCACTTTCACTTTCGGTCTCCTCACGCATATTTTGATACTGAGCTAATATAAATATACAATGCGATTCTGGGTGGTCGGCTTCGATTACGCTTTCGAGATGTCCGCGAGTCGTGATAAAACGGTATCGACACTCGGAAGTGCTTTCATATGCTTTCTAATACAAAAGAGTCGTCCGTTTCCAAAAGCCGATAATTCAATGAAATGGAGAAATACAATAAAAATCGATGGACGCTAATAGGGATGGGTATCGATATATCGAATATTGATATTATCGATATTTTCTTTCAAAATATCGATATTCTTCTAACGATATATCGGTTTATTCAAAGCCTTTGACTATCAGCTTTGTAACCAGGAATGTTTAAATTTATAATAATATTACATTACAATTACCTGATCAGAAAAAAATAAAAACCTTACTCCATGACTGAGTTTTCATGTTACCAAAGGATAGAAAATGGGTAGTAATACTATACTTAACCATGGAAGAAGAAGGACTGTGTAAATAATAATTATATTCCACTTCTTCCTAGTAGTGCCTACTACTGTGACAATGTTGTTGAAGGCGGAAGGTAAATGTGAAAAAAAGCACACACACACACTTGCTCACACTAATTGTTATATAATTTTTAAACAAGTGACATTATAAGATACATTGTCAATAGTTGAATACTCATAGAAAATATAGATAACTAAATAAATTTGAAATTAAATTGCAAGAATTATAATAAAATCACGATTTTATATTTCAATTCAATTCACCAAAGACTGTCATCAGTACCTATTCTTGAGGAAAAGCAGCTTATTGGCCATCTCTGGTTTCTTTGGTCCCTGAGAATAAAACCTTCTTTTTCGTTTTTCCAATCTCCAATAATTATTATTGTGATACTACTGTAAACGTTATTAGAAAGTGACCTCAGTTCATAGAAAATCCATTCAAACTATGAAACTCCGGTCACACGTTGTCTGCCTAGGACTTTGCAATGTAGAGCACCACCTCGATTCTGAGATCCCGAGAACAGGATCTAGGAAGTTTGGGTGAGATCCTACTATTTTCAGGCTTCATCTTACTTACCATCATTGATTATTGGTGTGAGCATCACCTACCTTCGTTGCTGGACTCTTAATACCATATTATTCTAAGTATTTAGTGAAAACTATATTTGTACCATTCTATATGTGATATACCTCTACACATGGCCACTCAGTGGCCCCTGTTCGGTAGGGAGATTGTGTAGAGGTGGATCTAGATTCCATTTCAACTAAACTAAATAATTGAGAATATTGTTAACGACTAATTATTATTATTCCGGGTCTTATACAATGTAAGTACCTAGTAGGTACCTAGTAGTTGAGGACTGTTGTGAATCTTCTACCATCCAGTAGGTACCATGGTTACTCCGTACCTCATCTGTTAACGCTATGACTGTCTTGCGAAAAAAAAAAAAAATATAACGTTTCTTTTCCGAACATTTTTCTTTGTGTCAATTCAAACTATTTACCAACTTTTTTCAGTTATGTGTGAACTAGAAACTAATAACTTGGCGACGAGGATGGTGGATGATTCAGCATTACAAATAACTTTATATCCTAATGGAAAAGCGATTTCACTGCTTTACTTCTGCGAACTGCGAAATACTGCCTTAATGTTCAGGATGTGAGCAACTTAGGCGAGGACTCCGGATTGTAGTGTCCAATTCCGTTTTCAAATTGTTTCCTTGGATATTTTCTCGTGGAACGTTCCAGAAAATGTCACTTGTGACGGATAGCAACCGAATATGTACTTGGATTTATTGTCTGTGACTGATTGATTCTCCGACATGTTGCAGTTTCACGATGAAATCTACTGCAATTTGTACTTACGTGTCTATGATGAAGAAATTGTATATATATTTTGTTTCCTTTTTGTAAGGGCTTCAAATAAGTTCGTCACGTGCAAGAGAAGTTTGCTTGCGAGGAAGATTGATGAGGTAGCGGGGGTGACTTCATCACCAAGCGGCAACCTCATCTGTTGTTGGTTATTGCGTTCGTTTTCAGTCAACTTGTATTGTATCCAACTGCTGTACTGATATTCAACGAAACTCATATAACATGACTCTCATCGCTCATTTTAGAGTGGAGAATTCATGTGTGGTCTAACTTTCAGTCAATACCTACGTGTTTCTACGACATTTTTGCATACAATTTGGTATTTAGTTTTGATGAGAGATATTTATGAAGCATTATGTTGTTTTGTAAATTTAGACAAACGTCTGCCATTGCATTCTAATAGCATAACTATCAATACTCCAAGCAAAACAGCAACTATCTACAGCCTTGGCACACCAGTAATACATGACTCGATAGACATTACATCTAAATTATAAGTTTCGAAGTATCTAAGACCTATAATTTACAAAGCTTATCTTTCGCACTTCTCCGTGTCGTAATCTGGGAGGTTGGTCCCGGAATGATGTTAGTTCACAGCCCCAGATCGGTATCTTTAATAACTGGGTACCCTTGACATTGTTGCGGACACACGTTATTATAGTTTAATGCGTACGACCTAATTGATTGAAATGATTCTCTCACCGATCGATGGAAGGTAAGTCGAATAATACTAATAAGTACACAGTTATCATTCTCGCAATTGATTACCTGTTCGATCATGAGGTAAAATGGACGGAATAAAAATTGATATTCCAAATTGATATTAAATATCAAATTTTGACACACGACTGAAAAATGTAAGATCTGACGAATAGACAGAATCAATCGATTCGTTTTCCCTAGAATCGAAGAAAGCAATTTCAAAATAACTCATGAAGCTTGTTTTAAATCCTTTGTGTGGGGTACTAATTTGTTGTTTCATAGTACGTCTTAGTACCGGAATGGTTTAGTCAGAATTCCTATGTCGATCACATGGTCTATGCGTCCTATACACAAGCCACATTATGTCACTGGCACCTTCTTCTCTCCTCACAGCGGTATGCAAGTCTATTGCCGTACTGGTATCTGTAAGAACGTTCGATTCAAACGAAAATATAAAGGATTTAGTGACTAGTCATATGACGAAGAATTTTAGTCTAAATGTATAATGACTTTCTTTCATTGATTTTCCAAACACTTTTACCGAGCATCCTATATTACGCATAGGCATTCTATGTACAGGCACTATACACAATGTATTGGTTTGAAAGATTTCTCTGTTGATTTTACAATTTTATGAAGATATAATTTCTAGAAACAACAAATTTTGTAATACTGCTGTCTTATTTGTACATTGAGTAGGTAACGTAGTAATGAACGATTGAAAATTGAGTTCGAAAAATTCTTGGACATGAACGGTTCATTCCACTGAGCCGTTTTAGTCGGTCGAATGCTAATGCACCAAAGTCAAAAACATATGCACCAAACTGGAGGGAGGAATATCAATATCAGCATTACTGATGGAATGTTGTTGGATTGATAATTATGATCGTTTGAAATGCTCGTTAGAGATCCAGTAGGTTTCATTCGAATAAATGATCCTGTAGAACTTTGACGATGAAGGCGATTTCGAGGAGCTCGACTAACGATAACCGAAGCAAAACATTATCCATTATTCTCGCGTTTTCATTCTAAAGGTTGAGAAATCCGCAAATACCAAGTTATTAGATATCCGGGTCCTAGGGAACGGTCGGAGGGGGTTCCTTGGAGCGAGTTTCAGTGGAAGGGTCGGGCGATTGATTGTGCGAAGGGAGAGAGTTGAAGATGCAAATCTAACACTTAATGCTGATGACATCGTCAGATGTGCAGAGATGACAACTTGTTGATTACAATGCCGAACCCTTTTGTCGGATCGAAGTTTAATTAAGGATAACCATCTTAATTAAACCCTTTATCCTCCCGTAGCTGGGGGCGTCCGTCAGTCAGTGTCACAAGCAAAACTGTGCGATTTAGCAATAACATTGAGATATCAAACAATCTTGATCAGATTTTTCATTTGGAAATTTGAAGTTTCATGAAACTTTCTAGGAATCATTTATTAATATTATCTCACCTCATCTACTTTAATTAAATCACTCATATCACCCAAAATCAACTCAACAATAATTAGTAATTGTATGACACATTTTTAGATAAGAAGGCTGAATAAAAGGTTAAATATCCCGACGTTGCAAACGGATGAGATTTTATCAATTGAAGGTACTATGGGATTGATAACACTATTCAATAATTTTCAAAAGTAAATTGGATTTAAACTGATAGCAGTAATAGGTACTACAGTAAAAAACTCGAGCAACGTCGAATTCAATTCAAATATAAATATTAATTTGGGATGAAAAGGACCTTCAACGAGACCAAGATTCGCCATGAAAAAAGCACAGTGGTAAATACTGTTAGCCAAACTGGGTTCTTTACATTAATATTCGCCAATAATAGAATACGAAAATAAAAAAATGAAAATATAATACTTACTAAAATATATGGAATATGAAATTATAGAATTTATAAAAAATTGTTACTATTGACGTGGTGGTTAATTGAACGCGGTCATGGTAGATGAGTTCGAAAGTAAAATAAATGGTGAGTACGAGCTCACTTGCCTGGAGTATTCAATTGAAGCCGTCAGCATTGTTTTGGAGTTTACTTTCGAGACGCCGCTCATGTACTGCGTTTATGACAAGATATGGGTGATGTGGCGCTCTGTTGTTCATTTCGTGGTAGGTAAAAATTGACTGGTAAAAATTGACCTGTGGTATTAAATATATATTGCATGCAAAATTGTTAAAGTACCTTGTAGAAACCATGACATGTGTACGTCTGTACGGCCTAGAGAGTGAAAAATGAAAATTCAATGCAAAGATTCATCAAGTTCACAGTGAGGCCCTGCCTCTTTATTAAATCCACATCAAATAGAATTACCGAAGCACTACCGAAGTGTGATACCACGCAGATTCAAATTGGAAGAAAATATTCAGTTAAATTACGAGAAAAATCACAGTAATCAACAAGGTTTATGTTGTAGTTCATGATTTTGCCTCCTGAGATAGAAGACATTCCTCAGCTAACACTATATTATTATAACTCACAAATATGTGATGAAGGTCGGGAACGAAACGGGAATATGGCGTGAAACTCCGGAAAAATTCAAGACAAGTGCCATAAGAAAGCGACATTTTTCTCGACGAAATTTTAAACCTTTCGTGGAAACAAATAACCATGATTATTCAACTGTGGGGAGTCTGAGGGAATAAGCTGGTCTGATCAGTTACAACAATCGCATGTGAATTTACAACTCATTTCATATCTGTTTTTGCCAAAGCGTGGATGAATGGCCGATCCTTTGATACGTAATTGCGAATGTTATTGTGTGGGTGGTAGGTATAGATAGATACGTACACATGGGTTTTGTGGAAAAAAAAATTAAAGATAGCTTCATGCTATGGAATTTCATATGACGTACATAAGCCACACAGAGGGATCCACGTGAGAACCAGAAAAAATGAGAGATATGGGATATGAAAGGTATTGCGTATTTCGCTGGTCACTTCGTTTCCAGCCCAACCTCCGGTTTCCATTATTTGAACGTGAATGGATACGAGGGGAGCTATTCCTTTGATCATTTTCCTGCCCGTCGGACGGACTTTTCTCTAATAGGAGGAATTATAACTTTTGTGAAGGTGATGAAAACTGTAATCCCAACGAGGCAACTTCTTTTACTGACGATGTGTGCCACAATAAGGCCGCATTTTGGGCGATGGCTTTGATTAAATTATTTTGTTCCGATTCTGTGGGACTTGCGGGCGTATTAATGATGAATCGATTTCCCCCTTCGATATTGGTCAAATAAATAAAACTCATAGTCCGGGAAATAATTATAATTAAAATAGGGGGAATATGAGGTAGCGGTGACTCGAGGTACCTACGAAAAGGGCTTGAAAAAGGCTGAAGTTTTTTGTATGTTGTAGAGAACGGTCTTTTTTATCAGGATTAATGTGAAATCAGGGACGTCCACATCTGATCCGGGATACATGGTAAATGGAGTCGGTTAGGTTATGGTTTTGAAATTTCGTCGTTAGTGCGAGAGAGGCCCTTATAATACGAGAAAATAGCCTGTACGAGAGGCGGATGGGGGGGGGGGGTAAAAAGGAGGAGGAAAAAGTGAAGTTTTCATTTTAAACACGCAGCCAAGGCGAGATAACTTGTACCCACAATGATAGAATGAGGTTGGTTAGACATAACTAGAAGAAATGTGCCGAAATGAAAAAACTACCCGGTACTGGTATTGAGGAAGAAACTACGATATAATATATATTATATTATACATTATATTGCAGTTAGAAAATATTGATGAAATACTGTTTGAACATCTGGTTAGAAAGAGAATTGCCAGAAATGAATTTAAATTGTAGAATACAAATTAAAATATATATTTAAAACGTACACCTAATCTAAATGGAAAGAGGCTTGTATATCTTTTAATGATTGCATTTCAAGTTGTACAGAAAGGAGGGCGAAGAGGAGTAGAAGAGAGGCTGTTTGTGGTTGAGAGGGGTCGTGGAAACTGGCTTGAGGATAGTAATGTAAGGTGACATTTCACGTATGTTTCGACAGTGCAGATGCCTTTCATATCGTCATTGGAGAATAGAAAGGTTTTAGTTGAGCCTGAAGAAGGTTACCCCCACTTGTACCTTCTACTTGTCAGATTAACCCTATTACTTAACAAAATTCGGTGCTCTCAGCAGTGGTCAAGTGTGTTGTCCCGGGGTGTTCGATTCCCTGGCTGGCTACTAATTTCCCTACATTTGGAGGCCTTATATATTGAAGAGATTCAGCTTAATGTATGATACCTATAGATGATCTCATATAAAATTAAGGTACCTATCTAGATGGAGGAACGAATATATATTTTTATTTCTATTTCCAAAAGCCACCCTTTGTATGTTCGAATCTCTATGGTCGGGTTCCGAAATATGACATTTCATCTACCGATCCTTATTTAGCGCGCTGGTTCTCATTTCCTCATTATTTCTTCATAAAGAGACCCTTCAAATTATACAATTTGAAGTAAAACGTTAGTGCATTTCTTCCGTGGGAAATCAAGGTTCTAGAATCGGAAGCCGTTGAGGCTATTTTCCAAAGCCCGTTATTCGGCTATAAATTTGAAATAACTTATTCGGTTCACCAGTGAATTTGATCAATTTTTGCTAAGCTGAAGGTTTAGAGGCGAAAGTCCTCCATCAAAATTTAACTAATGATGGAAATTATGGAAAAGAGGATAGCGAGTAGATAGATGCCCCAAATGACGGGGAATAACGATCATACTCCTGACCGAATAGTTTCTTATCTAATTTTTGTACTAAAAAATGCGAAATGCACTGTACAAAATGTGCTATCTCTTAAACACTCAGTTGTTTTTTGTTCGCATGCCAATATGTTCCATTCATCTCGATCCTGATTCAACATGAGACCTGAAACGTTGAGTCAGCTTTTCCGGAGAGTTTAGAAAAATTGGCTCACACCGTTCTTCGCCGCAACCCTTCAAATGTGACGTCTCTTAAGGAATGTCTGAACCTTTATAGATAATTCTTAATTTTATTCTACTGGAAACTTCTGATGTATTCGAGGGGACGATTGTTTAACTCAGTTGTTACGAGTACTTATTTCTGCTATCACATGACCGGATTAAATGACATGATAATTTAATGTACGACCAATGCCGATTTCTGGACTCTTGACTATAAAAAAGTATGATGAGTTGCCCAGAATTTACTTGGCCCCAGTTGAAACTTCCCCAGACCCGTCCATTAGGATATTAGAAGAATAGAAACCGAAGAGATAAATCTGATATTCTTGTATGCATCTACAGAACGTCCATTTGCGGGATTGGCTTCCTTGGCGGTGGCTCCCGGTCGGGTTTTTTCTCACTGTAGATATTGAGCAATCTCCTTAAATTTCACCTTTATGTGAATGAGGCTTGCCGATTGGACAAATGATCGTTTTTGGAACCATCCGATTTATTGTCCAAATGAAGGAACGAGAGAATCTTTGATGGCCATGTTACGTCCAACCTGCAGCTGAGTGCCGGTGGCTGTTCCATCTGGTAAAGCCATACTGTGAGGCCTATTGGCAAAGACGAATTACCACATTTTTTATGAGAACATCGATATAAATCGCAAGCTCCTTGAAAGAATCAGTTGAAGAAAAGCGTGGGATCGTCGAACATTCTGCGCCTGGTTCGAGCCTTTCAGTTGTCACTTCATTTATTAACACAGTAGACCTACTTCAGACCTACTTTAGACCTACTTCATCTGTAGGTACCTATACGTTTTTAATTTAAAATTTTGAAATGCATTGTAAATACCTAAATGTACATAAAATTAAAGGATTCATGGCTATAGCTCACGTTAATGCCAAGTGAATGAATAAAATTGATATACGCGTGATTCCATGGTATACGCCAAATTTGACATTAGGTAGGCACCTACTGGTTCTACAAAAATGTGTGTTGATTTTTCAAAATTTCGTTCATTATTCCAGGGGAAAGAGGTATTGGCCAAGGGAGAGAGGAAAATTTTACTGTGAAATCAAAATTCTATTAAAGCACTTTATATATAAAGATATAAAAGCACTAAATCACAAAAACCACCTGAAACAGACATATCGGTCTTTGCGTGATTGGTCAATTTAGCGATTTTCATTTAAAAAAATTGTTGGCTGTGATACTTTTGTTTAGAATCTGATCTAATCCAATGGGACCAGTGGTCCAGTCACTAGGCTTTGGACACTGCCAAAATCAGTTTTTCGCGCTTTTTATCGACTTCTCTGGAAACGGAATGAACGGCCCTAGGCCAACGGACGATTCACGTGAAGTTACATAGCTTGTATTACAGAGTGCTGTACATCAACAGCAGTAGCTACAATTACTTACTGTTGTCTCAAGAGGTCGAGCGTTGACTCGATTAGTAGTGAGTGCCTTCTGTTAAAAGACCTGATTTGAGAGCGTGTTCTGTAAAGCTGGGCGTCGTGGGCTAAATTGAGGAGCTCTGGTAGGGCGGATTACACCAACATCCACGCACTCAAGTTTCATTTAATCACTGGATTACACGTTGTCGAGTCAGAGGGATTTTGTAATTTGACAAAGACGCTCCTCTCTGAGACCGGCCTTGAATGAGAAGATCCATGGATATTCGTTGGGGTTGCCTTTCGAAACCGTCGGATTAGGAATCACTTACGGCTCGTGTAATTCCATGAACCGGCAATGAATTTTCCTCCTAATACATTACTCATTTAAGAAACTGTAAACAATTCCGATGGATGGCTACCAGTGGTAAGGATGTAGATAATCTATAGATTATAGATAATCTACAACATGTCCGGGATATGTCAGTACAGTATACTATAATCCCCCAAAAACAACTCCGTTGTAAAAACTGACCCGCCAAAAAACCTCAGCCGCAAAAAGGAATGATATCCATTTTGCCCGCCAGCCACATATATAGGATGCTCGGTGCTTCGCACCTCGCTGTTGAGTGTGCATATAGAAACCTGATCCTCCTACCCCTAACCTCCACCGTCAATGTTTTCCTGTTCCCTGTCTCCTTCCCACAACCCTTTCTCACCCTTAGTCACCCTCGGTTTCACCTAATATGTTTCCTCTGTTACACCAGCAGGGAGCTTTACGCTTCTTTCAATGCTGTTGGCGGGAGCTTTTTACCGGATGAACAAGCCTGAATTGAAGCATTACTATATTATAAGTATTACTGGTGGTCACGAGTAATCAGTGGTGGTACAACTATATCATCTGGCAAAAAGCTCCCGCCAACAGCATTGAAAGAAGCGTAAAGCTCCCTGCTGGTGTAACAGAGGAAACATATTAGGTGAAACCGAGGGTGACTAAGGGTGAGAAAGGGTTGTGGGAAGGAGACAGGGAACAGGAAAACATTGACGGTGGAGGTTAGGGGTAGGAGGATCAGGTTTCTATATGCACACTCAACAGCGAGGTGCGAAGCACCGAGCATCCTATATATGTGGCTGGCGGGCAAAATGGATATCATTCCTTTTTGCGGCTGAGGTTTTTTGGCGGGTCAGTTTTTACGACGGAGTTGTTTTTGGGGGATATCACATCTTTTTGCATGGCTAGTTTTCGAGCGGTACTTATACAATACGGTTCAATTTAACAAAAGTACCTACGAGGTAACTAGTAAATGTTTTCCTAAATGAAGTTTTATCCTAGTCAAAATTTAGTAAAAAATTAGTACGCCTACTAATTTGCCTTTTTGTTTCTTCTTTTTGTGACAAGAATAATTATTTTTTGGAAATTATTGTTTGTTATTCCACCAGGTGACCGCCGCAACGGCTAAGTATGTGAAAAATCCTTTCACGCCAGCGGGTATTGAACCCAAGATCTTACGCATCGCGGACAGACGCGCTTGTCCACGAGGCTACCGGCGGCCACAGAAAGTTTGCAAAACGTAAAACGCACGTTTTTATACCAAAAATCGCGAATAACTCGAGAACCGTTGGGAAAAGAGGCAAAGTGTGCTACCCTCATTCGAAAGCCCATTAAATTTCCTATCGATCCTTAAACAGGCGCCACTCTACGACAATTTTTCTGACCACCGTTCAACTTTGATGTTTTCGGAAATTAGCCAAATCAGTAGATGTGGAATTTATTCACGTATTTTTGGCTGTGGATTAGTCAAATCGATTGAGATTTAGTTCAAAATTATTGAGCATATTCTAGACAACCTAGCGGACATTTTAAGACCAACCGCACCAATTTTCATCAATATTTGCGGCAGTTGTTGTTGAAAATAGAAAAATCACCATAACTCCTTTTTTTCCCTTTTAGGAAGCATTTTTTGATCTCAAATTAAACAGTTTGAAAAGCTGAACACAACTAAAAAAGAAAATCTGAAAAAGCTTCAATTTTGAAGGAGTTATGACCATTTGAAATTCCTAAAAAACACTATTTCCCCCCTAATTGGGGGGGAAATGGGGGGAGGGAGAAAAAATGGTCAAAAGGCACTCCCTTGGAGCATAACAAACGTGTGTGCAAAATTTCAGCTCGATCCGATTTGTCTGCTGGGCTGTAGCCCCGTCAATGAACAACAACAACAACAACAACGACAACGAGAAGAAGAAGAAGAAGAAGAAGGAGAAGAAGAACACGAAAAACGTGAAAAATAGTGGTTTTAAAATTGTTATACCCCCGACACCTGATGTTCCCAACAGCTGAAATTTGTTTTACGTCCTCACGTGCCCCTGGAGAGTTGGTGTACAAAAAATCAACTCTCGAGACACTCAGGGGACCGAGCTACGGGATGGTGAAAACCCCAACTTGTTCCGTCGCGTAATCAGTGTCTCAGTCGCTTCGGTTTTCAGGGCTTCGGTTTTCTTGGCGGGCGGGACGCTCCCGCGTCCCTAGATAGGTAACCCAAAATGAACGCCCTATACAACAAAATTCCAACTAAGTACCGACAAAATTTTAGAATTGTTATTTATTAACACATTCTAAAATACGTTAAAAAAAATGTATGGTTTATTTACAATATTTTCACATTTTCAAGACATTTTTGATGGTACAGACGGTCTAATTTATGGAGGCCTGGATGGAAAGTTCGATTCATCTAGTGCGTCAGCGGTCTGAATCATACTCCATTACTGTCAACCTCACCAAATCCAAATTTCTCCCGTTAGATGTATTTAGGAATATCTAACATAACAATTTTTGTAACCTTTAAAAGAGTAAGAAATCCCAGTTTGTTTTCCTTATTCTAATACTTAGTCACTTGTTTTTCATTCAATATGCAAGTGAGTGAACTTTTGTTGTTGCTGTGTACTTTTGTAAATAAATAGTCTGTCTCTCGATTTCTATTTCATGTCCAAAACCCCATGGAAAATTCGACCATATGAAATGGATGTAGGTAGCCAGAACTCATGATTATGTTTCTAATATACGTCAATCCGGTGCATTTGAGAAAATTCCACGTCAAATAGCATACAATCCATTTGATTCCAACGTGGGAGGCCAGTTGTAGCAACCTGGTTTTCAGAACGAATAAAGTGGATTTTCGACAGTCTCGGGCTTGTCAATCAAGCAGTTTGAAGTGCTTTCGCACACGTTAGAATGGTCGCCTCTCAACGAACTCCAAGCTGTGCCTATACATCGCATTTGCATTTCTGAAATCGTGTCAATAGGGATTCCACTGATTCAATTTGACTCTCCGACTAAATCAATAGAGAGTGGAGAGTAAACTAGTTGAAACTGTTGGGCTTTCTCGCTTGTAAGTCCTATTCCCATTCCAGGTGACAATGCGACAACTGCGACCTCACAGGCCGCATGTCTCATTGCCCCGACGGCCGGAGGTTTTAGAGGGCGCTCCCCTCTCCGGTCTGCATTCCGCGTTGGACGAAGGGTGTAGGGTAACGAAAATATAGAAGACACAAATCCAGATTGATCTTTTCTCAGAGGACTGGTCAAGCAATTACAGTGGCGTCTGAACTAGTTATTCGATAAGAACAGGTACCCGTGTATCTAGTATTCAACCCGCTCTTGTCACATTCCTCGAGCCTTGAAAACTACGCGAAAACGGCGGTACATTTTATTCGTGAATTTCAAAGAATTGTTATATCCAAACCGAAAGGCTAAGTTCGTAGATCAGCAGTATCGGGCCACTCTTTTAGGGTGAAGAAGGGGGGGGGGATTTGTTACGCATCCATTACTTTTCTGGTGTTCGAAAACTTTTGATCCCCCGCCCCCTTCAAATTTAATTTTCCGTTAAACTACTCCTGTTGTACTCATTCGTTGATCTTGGCACTAAGCCAAAATGTGAAGACGGAGATTTAAGGTCTAGGTTTAAATATTTATGCAGTATGAAAAGAATACACAGAGTTGTCGAAGCTAGACGAGGCTTAGGATTAACTACACTTCCCAGTAGAATGGATCTAGTGGTATACATGGTTGGTGCTATTAAATTGAAGCAATGAAGGCTGTTAGTGGTAGAATACCAAAATACTCTTTGCTGGTGAATACCTTAATTGGATCGCAAAGATCAGCAGAGGCAAATCTGCGACTATTTCTGTTCATGATTTTTAGGATGCTACCGTTCTGCAGGATAGAATGAACCAGTGCGTGATTCGCCGTTTTGAGGATTTCTGAGCAAGGAATAATAATTCCACGGGTTTTTCGACGCCCATTTTGAAAAGCCGCCATCCACTTGTTGATTTATTTCCGACGTAGAATCACCTGAAACATTGTCATTGAAATCGTAGACGGAAGCATCGGAGGGTCCCCATGTAACGTACGCCAACAATTCTAGTCAGCGGATCGGTTCACAGAAGGCGAAAAAAAAACCTAAATTTCCGACGTCACCAGGAAGGAGCGAGTTTGACTTGAGATGAAGCGAAGACGTGAAGCGATCGGACGCTAAACCGCTGCGACGGTTTTCGAGCCGGATCTGACGGCTAATCCAGACGATGGTCACACGCCCCACCGATCTCGGGGTGAGACCTGATGCGGCCAAAGGGCCGCCCATCATTCCGCCTCATTTCTCCCGCCATCGTTGTCCTCTACTCCCTTTACAATTTACCGATCAACCGTAATAATTTAATCGCCCATTTCTCAACAAAGTGGCTTGATGAAGTAACTAACCCCCTTATCTGGAGCTTTCGGGTTATCTGTCCTTGCGGGTTATCGTAAGTCTCACAAATCAAGATTTGAGAACGGTTCTGATTAACTACTTTCCACTTGTTTACTAATGAAAACAAGCACCTACTTAATGTGGTTTTTGCCTCCAGTTTGGTTGGATCTATGTGGGCCAGTCCCACATGCCCTCCAAATTAAAATATCACCAATTACATCTAGATCTGGACAATATCATCGATTCAGCTACAACATGACTCGATTTTGCCTACTTTGCCGGTGAGCCAAAAAACGATTGTTGTTAACAAGGTTACAACCGTGAAGGAGTCACCTCACTGCTGACGGTCCACATTCCATTGTAACTTGTGGAGTTCCGCCATGACCCTTACAGCTTCCACAATGGCATTACAGAGCATAGCTAAGCTGGTGTCCCTATCTCAAAACCTAATTTCACCAATGGATCCAGCGCTGAAATACACCACAGGAAATGTATCAAACTCAAAATGGCCAAAAATGGATTTGTGTCATGTTGCACGGCTGTCGATGGATTCCTCGGCTGTGTTGAATTTCAACTACCAACCATTCGGTAAACAAATTTTGTCTTTAGATGGGGGTAACATTTTACCAAACGACCGAGTGCCCTTTGGCATTTATCTGAGCAAACATGTGTACCTATATTTATTCTAACGGCACCTCTTACTCAATCACTCGCCGTTGCAGAAATAAATTGAATGTTTTTGAAGGTATTTTGAGTCACAAACTCTGGCACCTCTCCCTTCCCGCCGTTGTTGATTCCTAACAGTTGCTAAAAGGAATATTTCAAACGGCCGAGGTTCAGGCAGATCATGCTCGGTAAATCCAAAAATTTGGGATGAAGCTGTACATCAGATGGTTTAGTTCACTAGTTCGTGGCTTGGGCTGGTACTGGATGAGCTAATATAGTTGTCCACGGGTTGTAAGCTCATTTTCCTAGAAGTCAGCTGTTCTTTGAAACATGGTGTGTGAGTTAACTTCGTCAGTTTGATGTGGTGGAGTTGGTGGAACTCAAATGAATTCCATCGTGCATCTGTCTACAATTGTTGGTTGAAGCGATCTTTACTATGAATGATAGTATTTCTGATAATTTTTGCCAAATTACACATTGGTATTTATGGAAATTGGTGATACGAAAGAAAAAGAAGCAAGAAGAATATGAATAAGTGAAGGTGACGAAGACACATGGAGTAGTAGTTTCCATGAGGTCCAATTACTGGTATTTATCATGAGTGATCCCTCCACTATCCTTGATCCTATATCAGAAATGGGATACACGGAGAGCGTCACCCAATCTTTAGATGGATTGCGACACGTACCCACTTTGATGAACCAAATGAAGCAGAAAAATACGAATTGGTAAGCTCTGATTCTTAATTTTCTACACATCATCCAGATCAAAAATTTCACAACCTTAGTCATGAGTAACTACTGATAAGTGCTGTTTAACTCAAGAAAATGGCCAGGGACTACCGCTTGTGATTATTCTGACTGAAGCCATAACAGGAGAAGCAAATATCTGGTTCATAACTTTGGTAAGCCATACTTACCTAATCTTACTTGTGATTTTTTCAAAACGGTATTTTAGTCACATTGAGGGGTAGATACCCTGCAGTGTCACCTCAAACGACCAAAAATGTGTCAAAATAATTCAAAATTTCACATATCTTACATGAAACTGTTATTTGTGTCAAAGTAGATACCTATTATTCATTTAGCTCCCAACGTGAAATAACTTTTTTCTCCCGAGATTCAAAAAAGTACAGAACACACAGTCATAGTTTTTCTTCTAGACGTCAGAGCATTCTTTGAGGCCAAGGTGTGGCCATAACTCCACAGTTAGGGGTTTGGCGAAGCGGGTTAACAAACCCTTCTAAAATATAAAATAATTTACTATTAGTACGTCCAATTAGCCCAATTGCTATTGAATTCTGAAAATGCACCGTTCGAAATATTCTTGAATGGACGGATGCTTATCCAGAGGACATTTGATCCGTCTTCAGGTGGGCACCGTCACTCAATAAGAGACCATCAACAGCAGTCAAATGATGTTTTAACAAGGCGCCCTCAAAGGTGGTCGCGTTGCCGAAAGGCTTTGTAGTAATGAGTCGTTTGTTTCGAAGAGACGTAATGATCGTCACCATTTGCAGGTTGTTGGCGAGACTCAATGCGTTCTCTGGCTGTTCAACGTGGAACAGTAAAGTTCTTGTTACCTTTTGTGACACCAAGTGACGAATATGGCATTTTTTAACATGACAAAAGTGGCTGATCTAACACTAGTGCTTGTGGAATACAATATGGTCACGTTGCTCTTGAGGTCGTGGTAGAAGGTATAAGGGTTCCCGATGGAACTATAGGAAGTGATGACTTGTCGACTCTTGTTCCTACTCCTGCAGTGTTAAGTGGACGCGAGTACTACCTACTGTCCTAGCAGCCTTTTGTTCAAAATACACCTTCAAAAACTGTCCCCAAATTACCCGACTCATTGGATTTGAACCAGTGGCACGACTAGCAGCCACCCTGACTCGCCGACTGAACAACAAGTCAGCTTAGCTACCTTAGTATTAGTCTTAGCAGCTGCTAGTCATATCACTATAATATATATTATATAGTCACTCCTTGCAATAAATTTTACGAATAATTTTTGCATTAAAGTTTTCGTCATTACTTGCTTCTAAGTGGCCACTACAGGAAAGAACAATAATCTAGTTTCCTAAATCCTGATTCCAAAACTCCTAGCAGAGTGTACCTATCAATTAAACTGTGATTGTTTGCTTGAGTACCCATAGTTCCTATAGTCATTGATTTCTCATTGTTCTTTTTTCTCAGATAAGCTGAGTGGTTGTTCAAGTTATTGCCAAAGTTACCATTCTGTCCAACCTACCTGTTAGTCACATACTCACTTTTTACTGGACCTCTGCAGCAGCTACACCTGCGTGTCATCACGTACAATGTATAACATGTACCAATAATGGATTCTACATAAGATCTACTGTAAGATCTACAGTAACTGCCCTAACCAAAGAGAGGATACGTTGTCCTCGAGACGTAAAAACATCCTAGCAATCACGAAGATATCAATAATATCGAAATGATGACGAGCAGTAGAAGACGACCAAATCATTTTGAACATGATCTGGTCGTGTTTGATCCCGGACTTTTTTTCGAGTTTTCCTGTTGTGGAAATGAGTTGTCTCCAATTCTATCTACATTTTGTTAGACTAGTAAGCATGTTTCCAGAAGGACATTCCCGACATTTTTCTTTCGAACCAGTTTCACTATGGTGCAGGTGGACAGTTGAACAAAACATTCCATCACAGGGGAGTTGGAAAAACCTTCCCGCCTAACGTCGAAAGAATTCAAAATGAGTGGTGCAACAGCCCATGGCAAATTCCTTCGATTACCTCCGTAACCACAAATCACTGTTAAACTTGTTTAACAATTTCTGTGATAACTCATCATTTTCTTGGCCGTTCCCCCACATAAATCTGCAACGAAATCATGAAATCCGACAGTTCCTGGAATATATTCATTGGACCCCGTCACACATCAAATACAGTCGATACGTACTTCAACCAATGATATTCCTATGCGAAGACCAGCAATGGCAGAAATACCCTCGACCAAATCCTCCGGTACATCCTGTCACTTCCCTAATCTCGCATTTGCGTCACCCACTATGGCAATATAATTTTCCATTTTGAATGATCTCTTGAGGGTCTTCAGTACTGAATTAGGGAATGGAATGTTCAAACATTGAGAATTCTCAATGGAAGAAGCATTTCTCATAATAATATATTATATTTACTTTACTACCAAACACGGTTGCAAAAATATACTCTTATTTATTGATGAGTATCATCATCCAACATAGTTACTGAGAGCCAATGCCAAAAATGGGGTGTACGTATAATATATAATTATGATCATTGATCAAGTAGCATTAGACCCACCAGTTTGTGGAACCCAAATTACACTGTGACCCCGTGATTTACGTCGTTATGACCAGATTTGTCCACCTTTTTGAAAGGATACCGCAGCCTGCGCCTTTTGAACCACAGATCTGATTCAATCTGCTAAGCCTTCCCCTGCGAGTTCTCTTTTTCCCGGCCTTTTCATACCGTATTAATTGTGGTCAGGACCTGCCGTTCCAGGTGATGGATGGTCTAGATTATTCTAATCCTACAAATCCGCTGCCCTTTCCCTTGGTCTCTTCAGCACTTACACAAAACGGCTCGAAATACGCATGCATTACCCTCTATTATTGTTGACGCTTTGTAATTTCATTCAAACTCAATACCAAAACAACTATCTTACGGATTGTTATTTTGTTCTGAACTTTTCGGACAAATTGAGTTTCCTGCCCGAAAGTGTCCAAAAATCGTTGCAATGCTTATAATTTCAAGAATGGCCGTAATGAGGTGAAATGGAGAGAGTAGTCCGAGCTGGTGCCCCATGATGGTCTCGTATGAATTACTTAATCAATGTCAAACTTTGTAATTCGACTTCACCTCGCAAACGTGAAATCCTCACAACTTCAGCTCTCTTCGTCCTTTCTCGTCTACTTTGTTTTAAATGAATTGCTGTTCTTGTATGTTTAGGTTTGTTGTATTTTCTTTAATGAACCATTGGAATCTACCGAGAGAAGAATTTCTTGAATTTCAGTTTCACACAACTGATATTCAACTAAAAACGTCGAAAAACTGTGAAAAAACTCTGCAAATTCTTGACACAACGGTTCATTATCTTCTTTGTACAGATCACCCTTCTGTCTAGATCACTAGGTCTAAATCTCTAGATCGTAATGTTAGATTAATTATTATTATCAATTATCACTAATTATTTTTGAGATTTTCAAATTTTCAAAATTCGTTTTGAACCCCTTCCCCTTGACCTAGGGTTATGAAACGTTTCGAGGATCATTGTGGGGCTGGTCCAAACCCAGAAACCAAATTTCGTCATTTTAGCTCGTCAAAGACAACTTTGTGGGCAGGTGGGCTTGTGACCTATCTCTAACCCTAGTAAATGAATACAATATAAATTATCACCTAATCTAGATAAAATATCTGGGGTATAGACAGCCTCCCCCTGCTGTCAATAGTTATTAAACTGGAACATGTTGTAGCCTACACCTAACTGGCTGAAACCGTCCGTTGGTTTCGCTAATCTATTTCTATGCTAATGACTCAATGAAGTTGAAATTCGGTATGTAGCCGCCTTTGGCATACACATAAGCAGAATAGGCCCAGGATCAGCTGAGTGGCTCTTAAAGCTAATTTTTATGTCATTCACTCTATGAACCTATATTTTGGCATGTAGACTCCTTAGGACTTGCACTTTAAGCAGCATAGGGCCAGGATAAGCTGTGTGCGTTCTATATCCAACTTCTATGCTATTAACACTATGGAGATGTAATTTGGCATGTAGCCTCCTCGGGACATACACTTTAAGCAGCATAGGGTCGTGAATATCTGCTGATCCTATAGGACATGCGGCTCCTAAAGCTAATTTCTGTGCTATTCACAATATGAGGCTGCACTTTGATATGTAGCCTCCTTATGACTTTAACACTGAATAACACTACATAATAATAAAGATTTTATACATCATTCATGAGATGACATAAGAGCTTTACACAAGAAATAACATCATAACACTAATGACTTTCGTCATGAATTTGTTGGGAATAGAAATTTGAGTATCGCCTCTAAGTCTGAAGTTATTAGGTAAATCAGTTTGAATTGGAGATATATATTGAAGGTATGTCTTAGAACTGTGTTTGGTGAAGGGAAGGGGGCATAAATCTGAAACGCAAAATCTGAGGGGAAATGTTGATTTCACCAACAATTTTTTTTTCGTCTCATCACTTCGGACATCCGCTACGCTCGTACAATCACAAGTGAAGTCGAATGAACTGAACCAGAGTTGCGCTATAGTTTCAACAATTATGCACTTGTAATATTTAAACATTTCTTCACGTATTTCCGCCTTCCCGTTGAAGAGACTTCATCATTCGAGTCCTCTAATTTTTGATCCGACGTAACTCCATTTCCTTGTTATCGCGGAGCTCACAATTCGCGCGGCATCGAGCACCGCCGCGATACCCCGACGCTCACAAAATGTGACATGGACTGGTTATTGGAACGAAGCTTGTAAATAACGGCTGGCTGCACCCATCACACACAGCCAAAGAACTTAACTGGATTCCCAATGAAGGTTTGAATTGAACACAAGAGGACTTGATTACTACGCGCCCTCCTCCCGCCTCGCTGTCGGGTTTTCTGTTGGTCCTTTTTGCCAACCGACCAAGAGCCCCCTGTCCCAATGAATGGCTCTACGTGTCGGAATCCAATACCCCGAACGTGTAGCGGACGTCGGGTTTTAATTTCTCCCTGTATTCAGAGCTACATGGAAAAAGAAGCGAAAATAGAGAGCGCAAGAGGGGGAACTGCAACAAATCGTTTCGACGAGTAAACGGCGGGTTTTCAATGCGTTTTTAATCCTCCAGTTGATCGAGGGAGTATTGATAATTGTATCCGAGTCTCTCTCAACCAAAGCAATGTCGTTTTGAGTGTTTTCCAACTGTGTTTATCAACGTTTCTTGTTCCACTAAAGCATGAAATATCCTCTAAATACACTCTATAACTTGACATCCGATTATTGCATTGTGGCGCGATTGTACACAATTTGATTTGATTGTAGAGATAGTCATTAAAGAAGTTTTCGATTGATAGCAATATCGTCGGTTTTCAGGTGAACAGTACAGTCAACTTTTCGCAGCCGTACGGGGCAGGCGTCGCAACGAACCCGTTCTCGTCAGATCACGGAAGTTAGGCGACGTCGGGCGTGGATGTTACTTGGATGGGTGACCGTCGGTGGGTTGGTCTCCCGTCCAAGTAATTTTTCACGCTTCTGTACGGCGATCCCCTCTCAACTCAAGGGGGCGAGGCAATGAGTAGCTTTGTAAGCGAAATCATCGGAACAATTCTGATCTACCTAGGTGGACAGCCGATGACGTCCGCGACGCCTAATAACGGCAGTCGGACGGAAATTCGACCTTAAATGGTTGCTTACTTTACTTACTACTTTACTTACAGTCAACTTTTCGCAATTTTTGGGGTTATTGAAGTTCTTTCAGTAATTTTTCACGCTCCTTAGATTGGTGCGATCCACTTCAGACACACTTAGTCATAGTGCAGGGCAATCTTTACAGGAGAAATGCATTATGCAGATTTCCTGTAATATAGTGACATGACTGACACTATGTTATAATCGCTGCCACATAATTGTACGTCTCAAATGTTGGTAATTTCGTTGAGCATTAAGTTCGGGTCCTTCTAGTCAGAAATAAGCTAGATTGGTTAACAAAGTTGCGTGTTTTATGGTTTGAATTTTCACAGGATAAACTACAATACGTTAAAGACTCTATATCTGGAGCTTCATTTATCTACGAACGTTCATTAGTACCTACCTAGTGTTTTGTTGTTGTTCACAGTTATTGTTCAGAGCGTTGACGCTTCAATGAGCTGTTTAAGTACCTTCTCAACACTAAGCTGAAGTTAGCCCGATTCTTGGGCACTAGAAATGGAATATAACTTTTTGAAAATTTGAATTTATGTCATCCTCCTTGAAACCAACAATGTGCAGATATCTGGTTTATAATCTATCGCATGGTTTTTTTTTTGGTTTTTTTTTTTTTGTTGAAATATCAACTTGCACGTTCTCCAATAATAATTATTGAAGAACAATTTACTTTAATTATTAAAGTCAGTTGACAAGCATTCGACACATAACGGCAGTATTCGGTTGATCGCGGCCGTCCACAAAACTCGTATCCAACGATATTTTCACTAATCTCAGTACTACGAGTTGTAACATTGCAAGTATCAAATGGAGTGCGTTAGCTCAATTAAGCATCACGAAAGATAGACGTGCGTGTTCCAGATGGTCTACACTCTTCCTAATCTCCTTTACAGCGTTGTATAAAATAATGATTACCAACCATAATTCTCACGTCCCTTTGAAGGGTTTCCTTACATGAACCCTTCCATTTTGCAGCAAGCTGAGTGTGTTATCACACTCCTATTCACTCGGCTAACGTACAATACGTTCTGACTATAACAAATAAAAATGTCTCGAGGAGTTGTTTCGATTGCCGCCCTCAAACTTTTATAATATGGATGGCAAACTATACGATACCTGGTGCAGGCAGTAATTGACTCTTTCCATCTAATATTGACGTATTAAATTATGATATTACATTTTAATATTATAATAATATTATGATAATAATCATTATAATAATAATAATAATATTTATTATTATTATAATTTTATTATCATATTGTGATAATATCATAATATATTATGATATTAAAATATATTATGATATTAATGTGTCGCCTGGTTGCAAACCCTACGAATCTCTAAGAAGTCCATTCCTGGGTCTCCATCATTTCGCAGAAAAATCGTTGGTGTGTTATTTTACTCGGAAAAGGACGCTGGGTTTAGCAGAAACTTTGAACTTGAACGTGTGAAGTCATGTTTTTAGGTTAAAAATTAGCCATAAGGCTTCAAGTAATTGGAACTTTCACATACAACGTATAATATAATATATGATAATATGATATATTATATTAACATATTATGTTGTATGTGAAAGTTCCAATTACTCAAGCGTTATGGTTAATTACTAACCTAAAAACATGACTTCAGATTCAAATATTGCGTTGTACCTATGTGAGTGTTCCAATTGAGCGTTGTGGTTCAATATTATATCAACATATTAATAATATAATATGTTGTATGTGAAAGTTCCAATTACTCAAGCGTTATGGTTAATTACTAACCTAAAAACATGACTTCAGATTCAAATATTGTGTTGTACCTATGTGAGTGTTCCAATTGAGCGTTGTGGTTCATTTCTAACCTAAAAACATGACTTCAGATTCAAATATTGTGTTGCATGTGAGAGCTCCAATCAAGCGTTCCAATCAATACATATTATGTATTACATACATAATATGGATTAATTGGAATACATTTTGTATAGGTCTACTGCAATGAAATTCGAACGCAGCCCTATTTGAACCGAATTCGACTTTTCCCGTGTTATTTATTTGTTGGAACACTTTTGAACGCCAAAGCCCATTATGAGTGGCTTTTACATTTTCTATTTTTACAAATTATGTTTAGTAGGTGTTATATTTTGTAGCTATTTTGTTTTGGTATTCATTTATTATTTTAATTTTTATAATGTTTCCCTTTAATGTCTGTAATTTTGTGCTGTTAATTTGAATTTTTCTTCTTTCTGGTTACTTTTTTTAGGGCAGTGGAATTGGTGGACATCAGTTGTTCTAATGGGTGGGATAATATACATTATTCAAGGGACGTTGGGTTCAAAAGTCGTTAAACATCCACTACGGTCTACAAGCCCGTCATGTCAAGTTTTAGTTTAATGACTAAAACTTTTCAAAACTGGATCGGTTGAATTTAGCAGACATTCTTTAATTAAAAAAAGTTGATATTCTACCGCTATAAGTTCGCGTTTTTCTTGTTGTCTCTTGAGATGACGTATATAGCTGTTGTAAATGGAGGACCCACTTGGTTTGCCCCAAATTCGTGTTTTCCTCCGAAATATAGTGTGTCAACAAGAAGAGTGGTATATTATCATAACTCCATTCCGGTTCCCGATGTGCCGTGTTCAGTGGAGGGAGCGAAAATCGTTGCTCGGAAAATGAAAGCTGTCCCACTGATCCCCGACCGGTGGTGGAGCACTGATACCACAACATGATCCTCCCAGTGGTTGTATGTTTCCATGACGACAACACGAACCCCTCGCGATTGCAAGCATCGCTGAGATATTCATAGGGGCCTGTAACCTCCGGTCGCCTCGCGAAAACCAGATATCGAGAGCATTAACGATGGAACCATCTCCTATTTAACAGCGGAGTTGAAATCCGTTTTAGTGGGGCGATTATTTTGAAGAACTCAGGCCCGTTCGAATTACGAAGAAACGATTATAATTCCAATTTCAAAGTACCACCGTTGTACCGAACGTTAGTGCGAGAGTAGGAATTTTCTATCCCCGAAATATTTCAACTTCTATAAAATATCTGCTTGGTATTGAATCCAAAGGACGTTCAGAGCTTGCTTCATCAACTCACTTTGTTGCCGCCCTCCACATCAGTTCACTCACGGATATTCGGTCATTGCCATCTCAGTTCTTGTGTTATTGAGATGGCCGAACGTCAGCTCGAGATTGCGCCCTCCAGCGTAGGGTCACCTCTACTATATTCTGAAGGCGACAAATTCAGCCGGCAAAAACTATTTGGCAATATTTCGTGAAGTTGTGTCTAAACGTTTCGTAAGAAAACGGTAGTTCAGCATGGTTTCCAAAATGTCGGCTCTATATGTTTACGGGTTTCGGTACCCTATGGAGCTCTCTTTTCCAATTTTCGAGGTTTCCATCTGTTTTAGAATTGTAGCTGATGCTGTTCGGAATCCAACCACATTCCTGACTCAATATTTCAAAAAAAAGAGGGCTTGCGAAAATTAGCGACTCCAATATTTATACAGTTATTTACGAGCGTAACAACGCAATTATATTGCCAACAGATTTATCCAGCAGAGATTGACGTGTATGAGGTATAATTGCAGATTTAGACTAATCTGATACAGTTGTCCTAATTTCTAGATTCCACTGATTCAATCTTTGAGAAAAATTAATAAATTGGACATCCGTCACTCCCCTCATTTCACGTTTCACAGGTTTACAGATTAGAAAGCTCAAAAAGGGCACTGTGAAGCATAATGTCTAATTTAAATTGTTTTTAATCTCAACAAATTACCACAAATATGGGAATGCGGATCCGTCGTGAGCGTTTCGTTCCGACGATGTTATTCTCACAGATCCGCAAGACCGCCAATGAGTTACTTTTATAATTTTTTCTTCACAGCTCATGCGAGAGGAGGAGCACCGTGATTTTACATCTCAATTGCCATCTTCTTCGTGCCGGATCCTCAAGGGCGGACGAGATCGGATAGTGACAGTCGTGGCCTGGTCTTGAGCACGACACAGTAACTCTCGATCCTACTGACCTATCATTAACACCCTCTTTAATCCGTAGTTAACACGTTCTTTCTTGTCTTATGTTAACACGTTTTCAACCAATATAAACTCCGGGGTACTTATTATATGGATGCCTCGTCGACAGGTATGTTGTAACAGTGAGGAGAAAAAGAAAGTTGGAATCTCGAAGAATGAGCAGACGCGATGAGACGGTTACTGTAATGAGACATTTCCATCTTGTTGTACTATTAACATCCTGATAAAAAATTCCACCGAGAATCAATCGTATTTCAAACATAATTCTATACGATAATTCATGAAACTTTGGTATAAAATTTATACCATGCCCATTTAATGGGGCATGGTCAAAGGTAGCATTATTATGTTATACAATTATGACCATATAATAATATTATTATTAGTGTGCACGTGTGGTGTTACAGTTCTAAGCCGGGTATTCGTCAAATGCCACAAGTTCTACACAGCAGAGGTGGCTGCTCAATCAAAGAAGCTGGGTATAGAAGCTGTCTGTCCTTGAGTAGTACTAATATCCCTCAATATCCCATGTCCAACAGGTTATCAAATAAATGTATTTCACTGCAGCATACAATTTTCTGCTACCTAAACGTTGTGTCTCCGTCAGAACGATCTCAAAACGCTCAAGATGTTTTCTTCAGCAGAATTCAACACCATCTATTTCCTAATATAGTCCAGTATGTCTGAAACACACCCGAGTTAGCAATTGGCCATAACAGATCTATGATGAAATAATTTTTATTGAATTTTTATTCAATAATTATTATTGAATTATCGAAAATGTACTGAAATACTTGCGAATTATTACAATGATATACCTAATACCGTAGGATGAATACAATAAACATACGGTGTATATGAATTTTCAATTACAGTTGGCAGTAGGTATTACAGGGGAGATTGGCAGTAGGTATTACCTCACCCCCCCCCCCCCCCGACTGCTCTTTCTCCCAAGTAAAGTTCAAAAAAGTTTGATTTCTCCCAACTAGGGAACAGTCCTGCTTGTATCCCTATCCCAACTTGGATTAATCAAAATTTTGAAGTGGTAATTTTTCAAAATTCCCAAGTTTCGCTGACGAATCGATTATGACCTTTCTGTTTCACTGGATTAAATCAATAAAAATTTATTGTTCGACAATGATGAATCAATTGTCATCTTGCAACTGCGCATCTAAAAAATCGTTATATCGCTATTAAAAATCGATGGTCGATCTTCTAATAAACTCTAATAAAAATCTAAAAATTCCAATAAACTCTACCTATTTGAATTTCTACGAAATATTACACCGTTCAATTGTAAACAAACAATTTTTTTTTTTACCGGTTGTCATTGTTTTTATTATAATAAATTAGGGACGGGCAAGGGGTGAGGGCTCCCCAGCTACTAAAGCCTTTGTCAAGTGCTGGCCGAGATGTCCCTGCCGAATCCGAGCCCACCCACCCTGACGGCACGTAGGACTGTTCAAATTTTGAGGGGAGGGGGGTTATTATTATTCATTTTTCCTTGGTAGATTCCAATGGTTCATTATCGAAGATAATAAACCAAAAACGTTCAAGACGAATTTCTCTTGAGGTTGCTGGACATTCAGAGTTCGTTTGATGTGTCCCCAGGGGTTATTCCATGATGTGCTCACATGGAATAGTAAGGTACTGGATTGTCCTCGATATAATGTAAATACCTTCATCAAAAGCGGCGTAACTTTCGTTTTAAGAGTAAGTAAGGAATTATGAATGTAGGTATTGTAGTTAATAGTGAAGGGAGGAATCTCACGATTGGCATTCATTCTTCCGAGAGCTGTATCGAGTTTTTGTTTAGGGGAGTTGGAGTATATTTTCAGTTCACATCACCGCACCAACCTTTAAGTTCAGAGCGCGAGCGGTGAAGCTGGATATGCTCAAAGGAAAGCGTGATGTGTCGTGAATGCAACATTTAATTTATGATCCCAGGGGCCAGACCGATTTGTTATTGGGCGGAATCGTGATACCTGGAGCTCTGACCTCACCCATGATCCTCTTACCATCGAATGCCAATAACCCCCTCCCCCTCCACGAAGGCCCCACCACCTGCGGAAGAATCGCTTCAATTCGCCCATAAACATTGAGGAGTTGATGGTTATGAGCAGGTACGTCTCTATTATAAAACCCCCTACAAAGGCTAAAAAAGGTTGACGTTTCCCTCCATAACTGTTGGAAATGACGGATGAGCGACTCATTTTCGTTGATGAAACCGGACAGGATTGTAAGTCGTAAAGTTTGGAACGAGCGAATCTTTGCGAGATTTCTAATTGTGGAGTTTCACAAATGCCGATCTACAATCCCTCAGATCCACCAAGACATCAAAGACAATAAATTGAAACCTCAATATTCAATAAAGTACACAGTCGCTTTACCGCAGTAGGATCAGACGAATACCAATTGAGTCGTCCGTTTCCATAAACCGTTAATTCCATTCCAAGAGATGAGGTAGAGCATTAGGTAACTAATTTTTCAAGGAATGTATCGGCTAAAATTAAACAAATTCACTATTGAACAGAATTTGAATGTTCATCATTATAAGAAGATTATTTACAAGAGATCTGAGTTGCCATTTTGTTCCAAAAATATTGAATTATTAGAAAACTGACGAATCACAAACAAGAGCACTGGACGCCGTTCATGGAACAACACTCCCGAGTGGCTACGCCACTTGACAGGGCAGATATTGAAGGGTTTCATATTTGCACTGTGTCATTGTGTTCACATGTCATGTCACTATATATTCAACTATTCTCTCGTCAGTAAACTAAATCACGAAGCTTCTTGATTTGGCAGAATGATTTCACCTTCAGACTCATCCCAGAATTTAACATTGAAAATATGTGGATATTGGGACCTTCTCACAATATTTATCAAGTCCTTCTCGTTAAGCCTTCGTAAAAATTCATCCTCGCTCATTAACGAAAATAAATTATAGGGCCCCTCTTCTGCACGACTGTGAGAAAACCAATTTCTCCTCGATCGAAGCAGTTAGAAGTTACTCGTACCCTGTGTTCTCGGCCTTTTCGTTTCTTTGCTTCAAACCGTTCGCCGTTATTATGCGTATAAATCGGTCAGAGGCGAGAAGGGAACACGGCCGGCGTGTTGTCGCTAATTCGGCTCTCCAGACCCCGAAGGCCCTTTCCATAACTCGATTCAATTTAATGTTCCCCGTTGTCTCTTGTCTTGTACACTCGTCGGGACCTTGTATTTTTCACGAGCCATCCCTCCACAACTCTCATCTATCACGGTTTAAATTGTGGTCTAAATTTAATGATGATCGTTTCTCAAGATTACATTATGTTCGTCTTGGACAAACAATGTACCTACGTTCCGACGAACGCCCGAATGAATACTTACGGGTTATTATTGATTAAAATGTTCGGTCTGTTAGTGAGTTGTTCGTGGTGGTGAGAACACAACACGGACACCAAAATTGTTGTCGACTATTATGTGACGAAGTATTATTTAACATGCATAAAAACACCAAAACCCTCGATTAACACGTAAGCGGCTGGTGTTCCTTAGTAATTTCGGTAGCTGCACAAATCCGTGTAACTCCTTATAATATAAGGAGTTACACGGATTACATACATATTATGTTACAACATATTATGTTTTAGAGCTTTTCCACTACTTGTTTTCCGTAGCATGAGAACTTGATTTTTATCTTTACTGAATCATTGGTAGGTACACAACTAAACGTGCGAATTACAAGAAAAATCTGGATTGAGAATTGTTACATTAATCGGATTTCGTGAGTTCTGCAAGAAATCCGCAGAACATACAAGCTTTTAGGACCACAACAGCAGGTTTTGGACTTCCAGGTTATTACAACCAAGGATGATTAAGGAAGGCATTCTCGGATTTAAACAAAAAACTCTGCAAATTATTGACACAACGGTTTATTTATCTTCATTGTGCAGATGAACCTTCTTTCTAGATCTCTAAATGATGGATTAATTAATTATTATTATGAATTATCATTAATTATTAATAATTATTATCAAGTACTGTAAATAATTGAAAATTATTGTTAATGATTGGGTAGTAATTATTGTTAGTTATCGATAACAATTATAAATTATTATTCATTATTAATAATTATTATCAAGCAAGTAAGTACATTAAATTATTAATAATTATGGTTAATAATTAATTGTCATTAATAATTATTATAGTTGTCGATAACAATGATAAATTATTAATAATTATCAGTAATTATCAATATTTCTTCGTAATTATTATTAAATAACTCAATATCTGAAAACCTTGCGCTGTTCGAAACAGCTGGGCCAGTATGAACAATTGACCCGACAGGCTGTCGTTCACCCTCTTGCTGACAATTTTTGATCTGCTCCACCTCATTGTGAACGAACGGCTGGTCGTACAAAGCTCCGGATGGTCATGAAAAATTATAAAAATTAAACTCCATCAAAATGTCTACAAAAAACTACACCGTTGAATTTGAATGGTTCATGTTAAATGTAGGACGATTGAAAATTTCAAAATTCGTTTTGAACCCCTTTCCATTGACTTAGGGTTATAAAATGTAATTTATCCCATTCCGTAAAGCAAATTTTGTTAGTTTAGCTATATGCTAACTGGGCAAAGTGGCGCTATAAAGTGGCATGCCAAAAGAGACATTAATTTTTCGACTTTTGAACAGCTAGATTCACGTTTTGTGCGGTGTACGGCGGACGGTTGGATTTTTTCGATATTCTGAATCTACGTATCTTGAAACGTAAACTGTCAAATTTTGTGGGGGGAGTAGGACGGTCGTTCGACTCTTCGGGGGCCCGTCAAATTCGGTATCAATCAAAAGACAAGTCAGAAAGCAGACGTCAAATCTACTCTTTGGATTTCCGTGATTTCCGTGGAGTGAATTCCGTGATTTATTCATAAAGGGGAAGGTATTAATTATTAATTGAGGTCATCTGCATAAATATGCATCCTATAGTGGTGATGATCCAGTCGAGGATCCTGCCCCCGAGTTTTGAAAATCACGGATTCACAAGGTTCACTCATCATCGAGACTCCTGCTCTGCACGTCCCGTCGCTTTGAGACAACATAATTTGACAGGGATTCGTCTGCCCGTACCCAATATTTAACTCATTCAACCATTACTTTCATTGACGACATTATGTTTCTACTGCAAATAAAGCTCGAGTATTCTTCCACGATTGGCATACAGAATGAAGGTTCCGTTCAAGATGTCCGTTCTAAAAGCTCTTCAATTCAGTCATAGAGAATCCCATGTCTGATGACCCAGACAGTTATTTCGTTGTCATTTCCGGTGTACGACATGTTGCATACATCCCTCGACTGTTGTATACATGATGTAAGTATATTAGGAATCGAGCTTAAGTGGTAACACCTATAAGACCCTTTGAAACAGCCATAACACAAACTGGTGCTCAGCCTTTCAGGTAGTGGGCTATAAATCATCGTTATCACGGCGATTCACGGCCGCGTTATGGACACGATAGAGGTGCGGCGCGGTGGTTGAACAATAGACTTTTCTTCATTTGCCACCTGGGCGTGCTTCGGGGAGAAATGAAATATTCCTTCAGATCCTGAATAATTACTAAGTTCGTCGAGCACAGAGTTTCCGCGGAGTTGAAGATAAAACTCGCGAGTGATGAAGGGCCCCTGAGGTGCATTCAATACCGGTGTAAGACATATGGTGATTAGCTGCGGAACTTGAGCTGTTCAAGATCTTTCGGATCCAAGGATAAATACTAAGGGAGTCTGGGATTTTGTGACACATTAATCACCCACAGTGCTGCCAGATCCGTCTCACCGTTTCTCTCACCCGGCGCTGCCAATTTTCCCGATTTTTTCCGATTAGTGGGAAAATTCCCTCCGTCTGGCAGCACTGATCACCCATGATTATTGGTACTGGCTGACTCCCTGGAAACAGCTGAAATTGAGGCCGAGGTGGTTCTTCAGTCAAAGATCCCTCAACTCCAAGAAAGATCCTCGCTCTATTTTAAAACTAGAATTAAAAGATTTTGGAAATTGGTAGCTCAAACAGAATAATTTTTTCCAATCCATCAACTAATAACTGCACTATCCGCACTAATCAAGTTTTGTTTGCGTGTCTCTGTTCGTCAATCAGTAATCTTCATGTACTATCAACCATGATGCCAAATGGGAGATAATATTAACAACTACACCAGACCACGTCTTAGCTCTCAAGTTGGTTTATAGATCAACCAAAACGTTGACAAGCAAGTAATTATTATTCACTCGCTGCTGAACAACAGTCAAGACCGATTTCATGCATAAGATATGACATTTTCCTGTTATGAAACGTGAGCATTTCTAATATGTTGGCTGACAAAGCTCACTCTTGGGTTTTCGCAGATAAGGAACAATCAAGTGCCCACTTCCATATATCAAGTCAAATGGTGACAATAGCCAGAGCAAATAGGTTGATTAATACATTTCAACCTCTTTGGCGACGATTGCATACTAACTGGTTTCTTGTTGGAACGGATCGGTTCCACTGAATCTAAATATTGCACGACCAGTTGAAATGCTGTGATATGTTATAGTTATGCAGTGTATAGTTATCCCAGATCAACCAAGCCGTTACGATGAAACCCTCATGTAGGTAGCTGTCGTGAACTTTCCTAGTTACATAGCTCTACGTTATATTAATTTAGCAGTCAGGAGCCACCGCATAGATTTCAAATAACGGTCTGCAGCCACCGTAACACGAATCATTTAGAAGGCAGCGTCTCACCATATAAGGTGCCATAATAGCATCGACATCCATTGTACACATATATTTTACGACTTAGCGAGTGGGGCTTAATATGGAGTGAAACCCAGCGTTCTCTATCCAAGATTTAATCGGAAAGGAACGAACTGCCTTGCATCGCCAATCGTAGTGATCAGAGAAAGTTACATTATTCGAACATCATCAATAACTGAGTCAGAGCCTGTGAACCTCCTCTAATAGAATCATAGAAGGCCTCATCAGAATGGGGGTTTCAAAACTCTTAAGCTGATGGTATTATAGATTAAGATAAATTCCGCCCAAGGGTTTTTGATCAATCAACATCGCGTAGTTAGTGAGACAAAAATACTCGAACAAATAGGTGAGAAGAGGACATACTTATACACTTGATTTACTGTTACCAGTTCATAAATCCTATTTGTTTATTCATATACCGTGTGATACTTGAACGCCCCAAGAGATGGTCGGTACGCAAAATGAAACATGAATGTTGAAAATATAATATTTAAGTACGTACCTACATTGTATACATACGTATAAGTTATTTGAGCCGGGTTGTTAAAGTGGGAATATTAGATACAGAATAGTGAAATTAGTTTCATAAAGAGGCTTTACATTATGGAGGATCCTTTCGTCCATGTATGCACCCACGTGAATAAAATTGGAAGTTATTCGAAAGGGTATCACGTGTTTATACTCGTATATGCTCTCTGTGGGCTTTAACGTGGCGGTAGACCTGAGTGTGGGCTGAAATATCTCTCAAAAGGATTTAAATGTAAATACGAACTTCGAATATGAGAACTCGATGGGATGTCATAGGGATTGAAGTGGGGAGCATCAATAATCGATGAAGACTTACGACATTTTGTGTAGAAATATGTAAATTGGCAGCGTCGGCCGCATTGTTGAAATGCACCAATAGAGGATCGTAAAGAGTGAATGAGAGTGGAGGCGTTTGATTTTAGTGTATGGGGACGTGAATAGTTCACGACGTTGAAGGTCCACTAAGGAATGCAGTTTTCTAGGTTAGATTAGTAAATTAGAGATTAGAGATTAGTAAATCTCCTAATAATGGATATTTACTGGTATTCACAAGAACCTGATTATTTAAATTCAAAATATTATTAAATCCTTCGGATTCACAGAATTTCACGAAGTTCAACAATGCGTTCTCCTGGACCTATTTCGAATTTCATAGTGCTGTTGTTCATGGACTCGTATCAGACTAATTTCATCTGAGCAATAATGATAAATAATCATGATTATCATGCGTTCCCTTCTTCAAATAAACCCGGTTCATGGAACTAGACCTAAACTGTTCCTCCATCTGGTGCAAACAGAGGGTTGGATTCGCTCTACTACCTTCCGGCTGTTGAAATACGTTTCAATTAAAGGGCCTACGGGAGCGTTCTGCGAGAAAAGACTTCCAGCAGGTATTAACACTTACCTGCCTTCCCAAATGTCAATGTTGCTTACCACCATATGGCGAGGGAGTTCCATAGGGTCTAGGAAAGGGGAGTGTTCGATGCGCCAAATTAGGGTCTATTACGCTCCATGGGTGGTATTATTACTGTCGGAAGTCGGGTTCTCATCATGTGGATTTGAAATGGCACCCGTGAAGTCTATATCCGTTAAGGGGGAAGGCTTTGTTAGAAACTCCACCATGCCCGAAATTCTTACTATCCTCAGCTTGGAGGTATAATTTAAGAAAGCCTAAAACCTTGAAGGTTTTTCTGGGGGTTTTCGCTGCGCAATTTGTACCTCTCGTTTGATATCCGATATCGGCTTGTAACGTGTTGTGGTCTGTGCCCCTGAATGGAGAAAATACGGGGACGACAAAAAACTTCTTCGCGTACTAGCTGCGTTTGAGAGGTGACTCCAAATTGTATCCATAACTGACAATGTGAGCCACGGATTGGTCCTAAGGGGAGCAGGCGTGAAGGAAAAAATGTTTGTTAAGGGGCATAATTGATGCTTGAAAGCGAGATTGTGAGGAGACGAGGTGTTCGGAAAATTTACTTGGTGGCAGAATATTAGTAGCGTTGACAGAGATTTCGTGTATCTCTCAATGGTGCAGGGCATTTCCGGCCATACATACAATTTAAAACTGTAGAAAGGCATTTGTTCAACATTTGATATATACGAATGATCTCTACCATGAATTTCGAATTTTGAATTGTGCGATTTGGATGTAGATACTAATCGCTTCACATTTGGACAATAATTATCCAATAACCAAATTATTATTTGTTGCGTGTTCTTGAGCCACGGTTCTCAACCGGTGGTACGCGTACCCCTAGGGGTACAGCAAGGGCTATGTAGGGGTACGCATATCAGCGACGTAAATAATTATTGTTTTAATGCGATAGTATTAATTTAGTTTGAAACAATCAAATAGTTTGAAGAAGGTATACGTTGCTGCCAGACTCAGTATTCTGAAGAATACTTGGGCTACGGAAAAATAGAATTTCTGCCAGACATCTTGCAATCTTTCCAACAATTTCATGTTTTCGTGAAGACATGATTATCGATCTTTCAATATTTCTTAATAACATAGCATTGATCATCGATCATTTGAAGAATCTAGAAAACGAGATTCTCCGATATTTTCCTGAAATTAAAACGGGTGGTACCCAGAAAAACTGGATCCAAACTTTTTGTGAAAAAAAAAAAAAAAAAATTGATACGGCAGGACTTTCTGATGACTTGAAAGAAAATTATTTGAAATTGCGGCGGACAAAACTTTGAAAGCAAGAATGAACAGCAACATGGAAAATTTCTGGCACAGCGTGCGTAACGAATACGAAGACTTGAGTTTCAGCATTGTTGCCTTTTCCACCAACGTATTTATGTGAAAGTGCTTTCGCGGCTTTGACTGCAATAGGAACTAAAGAACGAAACCGACTTCAGCCTGAAGGTCCATCCTCGCATCAAATCTTTGATGACACAAAAACAAGCCCAATTATCGCTTAAATAGGTAAGCACATGCCATTATGAAAATATAAATACTTGTAAGCGGTCATCATTTCATCCTTTCAGGGTACAGTCGCAAAAAGGGTTGAGGTCCACTATTCTGGAGCCACCAAACCAGACAACCCCTCTATTTAACGACTCCATCTATAATCCTACCCAACCCATTGTAATCCCAAAGGTTTTGTGAAATTGAACATATAAGAGACGTGCGCTTTTTCGTACGACCTTTTTCAGTTAACCAAACGGTGCAACAGCAACGCGAGGCCGGTTACAACCATTTAAACCAGAAAATTCTGAAAGGTGATCTTGAGGGATGGACGACTTATTAATACGATTTGACGTTGGTGTACCTTCATGAAAAGTTCTCTCATTTTACTCACATTTGAGCAGGAACTCAGTAATCGGGAGGAGGATTATTATGTCATTAAGGTGCACCGAAGTTAGGCGCATTAGAGGTCCTTCTGGCGAGACTTAATGTCGGATGCGTTAGGGGAACTTGGACAGCGGCTTGAAGCTTAACGCAGGAAAAAACAGCAGGGATAATTAAGTGACTATAGGGAGCCGTGGCTCATTTCTTATGACTTAGCTTCTATTTCAGGTACTATACACCTACCTATGGATTCTTTCAACCCAACCGCTCCCCATTACCTTCGTCAAACGAGCTGCTCGGAATTTCTGCTGCCAATGCTTGTGGATTGAATAGTTTCGGCATCCTTGGGAAAAATCGATCTTGTTTGCAAAATTTCATCTGCCTGTACATTGAACAACAATCACAAAATTATTTGGCCACACGGATTGAAGCTAAATTGAATGATGCTTTGCACTCTACTTTCAATATTCTTCTGTATCATCTGAAGTCATTGAATTTTGCTAATTTACAGTGAACAGTCAGGAGTCCGCTGTTCTTCTCCACTATAAACGATTTCACAACTACCGAGACAATTCACTATAATCGTAAACGATAGATCGGCTGTAGTGACCTATCCAATAATAACGACATCGTCAATAAAGCAGCGAAAAAAAACCAAACTACTTTGATATAGCGGTTTATTTATACAACTAGGGTTGGAAACGACCAAGTGGCCTTAGTACTCTATCCTTAACTTGCCTTTTGTCACAACTCCTCGCCTTTTAATACATTACTGCTTAATTATTCATAATAAGTTTCGTACAGATATTCAAGATATTATTTTACATTTTACTTTACTTTATTTACCATGTGTTATGTGCTTTATGTTCTTCATACCTTTTCAGTATAATATAAGAAAATATTATTTTCTTAGTATCTTGTGTTAAAACTTCTCCCAGACTATCGTTATACATTTTCTATTCCTTGGGTTTGAAGGATTTATTACATCATCCAGTTTCGTGTATTGGTATTCGGAGTATTGTGCCTAATTACCTTGTGATCCAATCTTTTTCGGTCTCCAAATTTCAACATACCTTGTATTTTATGATATTGCGTAACTTGAGTGTCAAATGGTAGTCTAACGAAAAACCTTACGGTCTTATTTCGAGATAGTTGTGTTCTTTCTACTCATTCCGCATTTAGATTGGTTGGCACAAAATGCCAATTCTTTCACGAATAGCTTACGTTTGTTTATCTCAAGAGAGCGTGTCTTGGAGACACGCTCTCATCACTCCAAGGTTTTTTAAATCTTTTTCATATTCCACTAATGGAATTATTCGTCAAAGGTTAGTTTCTCAATTGATATGGTACGGGTTTTTCGTATGCAACAACCCCACCTCAAACCCTACTGCTGCTTTGGAAACTCGGGAACCCATCTCTCCTACAAATCCCCTGTTATTCCAGCCTGGAATTAGGCAATATTTACCACCAGTGAAAATCGTCCCTCACGTAAACACAGCACTGGCGTTTCCCCTTGTGTGATGCGCTGATGAATGTAGCGACATTCCCTTTGTCGCCCTCGACATCTGGCCGTCCTCCCATTACGTTTATTGTCCCCTCTCCACCGCCTCCACTTTAAGTTTGACCAAACGAAACGTGCAATGGGCCGTTTTGTGTACACAATCCCGCATTTAATCTACCTCTCATTTTGATGTCAACTGTGACAGAGTAGTAGCCCGTGCGCCCTTAATTCAAACGGCTCAGACCCCTGTGAACGGGTAGGTGTTGGTGATTCATGATCACAGTATAGTTAATAATTCACTAGATGGCCTACAGGTAAACACGCACTCCATTCGCGAAAATGTTGGTTATTCAACAAAAGCTTCCCATTCCCTCTTATTACACCTACCCTCTTTCATAGTATACCTAAGAAGCGCATGATACCCAGCAGAGAGTAGCACTGGGGACTGCATTCGCCTACAGGGCAGTATCAGAACACAGATATACTATTCTTTGTTAGTGCGATATCCTTACAGCGGCTCGCCGCAGAAAAGGAACGGATTTATAAGAAAAAGGAGTAAGATCTCGCATTGCTAGAGAAGGGCGAGAACGGACAATGGCACGATGGCAGACCATATGGACAGTTGGGCCGACAGGGATATGGACTGACAGGTGCATCTCTGACATCAAAGTACCTACAGTTCCAAAACAAACACGGAGCAGGAAAATCAATAAGAGTTTGGTCAGCCCAATAAGAAAATATTAAATTTTGAGAGTCAAAGTCCGATCGCCAACTAAAATGAGGCCAGAAGTGCTAATTGCCACGATGTTGATAAGTGAGCAGCATTGGATCCACACAGTAAAACAATGGAGTGAGAATTTTAAAGACCGTGAGAGTGACAACGAACTGATAGCCGTCATACAGGGATGGATGACTAAAACGACTCCTGATGACTCTACCCAACTAATGAATCAAACAGTTCCAGGCTGAGTACCAACCTCTAGCATGGATTTTCGTTCAAAACTTCATCTGGTATGAAGGTTCCACAATAATGTTCCAACTTTCCCAAACTAGGAAAAAAAAGATGGTGACCTCAGATCGAGGGGACGAGTGGGAGACTTACTTTTGGCGCTTGGAATCCTCCGGTTTGAGAGGTATTCACAAGCCCCGAATACGTGTGCCCCAATCACTTTTTCACTAAATGAGTGTATTTCGCAAAGAACGTTTTCCTGAAATGTACGTGATTGGTGTTGACAATAACATTGCTCACCCCCATTCAGCAGTCCACATAGATCGAACGGTTGGTTGTGTTAGTTTTCTCTCCACTATCTCTCTCTCTTATTTTCGTTCCGCAGAAAAATTGTATTTATTGAATGTGAGTGAAATCGACTTTGGAAAATAAAACCCGCACTGAACATCGGGTCGATGAGAAAAAGAAAAAATCGGCCTGGGAATGAGTGGATGAGGGAAATAGCATTAGGGGCTTAGAGGGCGAGAGCTATGAAGCGCTCGCCCCTCTCCGCGCGGAAAGGGATTTAGTGCAGACTGCATTTTTCGATATCCGAAGAGAACCGGCGAGCCGTGAAATTAGAGATGGGCAGCTCCGATAGTTGTGGCAGAATCCCTTCTCAACGACAAAGCCTCGTCGGGGCCGACCGATGGGAACAGCAAGTCACACCGTGTGATCAGCTAGCGAAAAACTTGGTTACATAATTTCGATAGACATTTGAACGTGGTCCTGCGAGTGAACTCCGATTAGTCGCTTTTAAATTACAATTTGCTACAATCACGTTTCCCCGTTTCCTTCTTGAACGAGATAGAGCGTTGTTATTGGAATTCACTTCAGAAAGTACGCGGTCTCGCGGGCCCTCGCCTTTCCTGGTGTAAAATGCGAAACTAAAGTCATTATCAGACAAAATTCAAATACGATGCCAATAAACTTATGGTTGCGAGCCAGGAATCCTCATTTCAAGGGAATTTCATGGAAATCCCACATGAGCGTTCTCTTGTTTATTGTTCAGCCGATTTTCTTGGTGGTTATTATCTTTGATCCACAATAAACCTATTTTTATGATCGATTTTTGGTTTATTATTTCCAATAATAAACCATCGGAATCTAAAAATTTGATATAAATCAGTCCGGTTTTCGTCCACAGCTCTCTGCACATTACGATGAACAGAAAATTAGGAATTCGTCATGCAGCCACAGACCGAGCCAAGAATAATCTGTGAAACAGGAAGGGGTACAAAATGGGGTTTGCAAATGTTCAAAACGCCATAGTATGGTCGGAAAACATATTATGTCGGAAATGTTGAATGTAACGGTCTCGTTTGTTGTACAAATTTGAATGAAGTTCAATTCAAAAGATGTTTCGAGACCACCCGGATCGTTGTACGATAAGCCTCAAAGGTAGAAACAAAAAAATCGTTAACATGAGCGTAAATCAAACTGTGGAACTGTGTGCCAATCTTCATTCTGGACAACACCTGATATCGAGTGTCTTGTTCTGGGGTACTTTCTGCAGGTCATGATGTCAATTATACCAAAGTACGTAGCCCAGATCGAAATTTAGTTGGAAAATTGAGGAGACCATCACTGGTCTAGTTACCGATCCCCGTTCCCATCCATTCACTCGGCCATGACAATCTGGTTACCTTCTACAAAGAGTTGATCTGTACACAATATATCTAACGTGCTGTTGTGGAAAAATTTGCCACGTTTTTGGGTGGATACATCAAGATAGAGGTCTGTGTTGGTATCCGTAACTCAACCCATTGAGGATGGACCTGTCTGTGCCTTGAAGTCATTACCGAAGTAGCTCAGTAGGAGTCGCTCACCTCTTCCTGAGTCGGCCGAAGGACCGTTACAAGAGTAAGCACATTGTGACTGAAATAATGCAGTTATTGATCCAACAAACGCTAATAAATATCTCACTTCGTCGGTGCACTCGCAATGCCCCCAGAACCCCATTGTCGAACCGTTCTATGCACTTGGCAGGGTTCTTGGAGCGTAACGATCGAACGGGACGCCTGCCCCGGTAAGGTAATCATCGCTACAGAATAACTAGGCATCCTGCTCCAACCCGGCTTTGCACATCTGTTTCGAAGATGGCTGGTCGTCTTTTTGCACACTTCAAAGCCCCACGACCCCCGCCTCTACCCTCCTTTTCACTGAGTTCTCAAGTATGGAGACCACGCCCATGGAACCCGCGTCATGGCTGCCATTGTTTTTTAGGGAGACCCTTCTTTTTAATTAGTAATATGGGTGGAGTGACTGAACTTGTTGACGTCTGTACCCTACGCACGACCTACCACATCCAAGGAAGGTGTAAGCCACCCCATAGCCCCTTTGAGCCTCATTTCTGCAGACCCCGCCTTTTTATTATATACATACCTACTTCATAAATTCCTCCATTTTTTTTCTTTCTCTGTTGTGCAAGCACATGGCTGAAATATTTTTATTAAAGCAGATGGCGGGATTCTTGACCCAATTACCGCAAATAAGGCGCTTCAAAGGATCCTTTTGAGAAACTCCCAAGGTACGCTGAGGGGTTCAAATGTTCTTACAGGTGAGGAACAAGATATTGCCTGTTTTATTTTCATATTTTTCCTCGCCTTTTTTCAAATGTGAAGCCTTGGGAAAAAATTAGAGACGAAAAATTAGACCCCAGAACGAGGGTTTAATTCAGGCTATCCATACATTTGAGTTCATGTAATTGGAAACATGAATACGAATTTTTTGTTAATTGCTTTTGTTTGAAACAATCATCATTTATTTCACAATATTCTTCATGGTTTAAAGTGCTTCAACAGACATTGCTAGTTTTGTTCATTGTTCTCCTATGTTACTAGGTTACTACAACAAAGTTCCCGTCAGATGGAGATGGAAAACTTAGCATAAACTCATCAATTAAGAAGGGACGAGGTCGTGAACGGATGTGATTAAGAATATACCGAACAATTCATTTGTGGTCATCCTGCATATAATTTTCACCACTCCGAAGCTTTGAAAAGTGAAATATTTCCTTAACAAATAACGTAGATGTGGATTATTCACCCGCCGGTCTTTCAAACTGAAAGGTCATTTTCCAATAATATCAAGCAATAATATTTTTGAATGTACATGGCCCAACAATGAAACCAAACGGTTTTTGAATGGGATAACTCAATGAATTTTCAAGATATTTCTATATACATTCTTTTATTAATAAGTATAGGAAGAGTGGACAATTTAAATGCGTACCAAAACTAGGAAAAAACCAGTATGTTGAAAAAATACCGTCACTCAAATGACGACCCCCATTTTCCACGCACTGCTCGAGTCAGTTAGTAAGGTTCGCCATCACTCTCTCCAATATTTTTTCGGCGCATATATTATGTTCTCGCAGTTGTGCCAGACTTCAAGTCTTGTCCTGGTAAACTTCTCCGTCGAGGAAGCCCCACGGATAAAATTTGCGCAAGGGAGATCAGCAGAACGTGCACGTCATGGAATGTCACCGAGGGGCGAAATTAATTTGCCGGAAAAAGATCTTGATTTGAAGAAAAAAGGTGCTGGAACCAAACCCTCCTAAGAAGATAGCAGTGTCTACGTAATTCAGGAACGATGAAATCCTAAAACATGTATGCGTATCGTGTCACCGAGTGTCCGTTTTCCTCGAAAAAGAAAGGCCCAATCACAGTTGACTTACTGGATGCAGCCCATAGGGCTACCCTGCGAGAAAATGTCCAGAGAGAAATTCGTGCAATCTTTCGACAAACTATGGAGAGAGAGATGGCAAACTTTACTAACAAACTTGAGCAGTGCGTGGAAAATAGGGGTAGTCATTTTAGTGACATTATTTGTTCAACATAATATATTTTTCCCTACTTCTGGTACACATTTCAATTATCCAATCTTTCTCTATTAAATGGAGAAGTATATATAAAAATATCTTGAAAATTCGTTGATTTATCTCATTTCAAAAACCGTCCAGTTTCACTGCCGGACCCTGTAAAAAGACTCATATTATTATTTACAATATTGTTATTCATTATTATTATTTATTATGCATTAATTTTAATCAAGGAATTCATGGTACAAGAACTAATTGCCGGATTGTCATATTGGAATGAAACTAAAAGCGGTTTTTGCTATTAAAATCCTTGGGAGTATTTGGCGCTTTGTGACGGAAGGTCCTCAATTAACACCCTCAAAACTATCGATCTCGAGTTCCCATATTTAATACGTAATCCATTAAATTCTAGACAACAATTTTATGGCCTGATAATTCTCATGCGCTCTTTTCTTTGATGTAAAATAGCGTGACGAGTTGTTCGTTACAAGCCTTCTTCAAATCGAGAAACAATGAATAAGCAGTAATATTTCATTGTTACACATCATGGTCGGCAACAGACCGCTCATTGGCGTCAAGGATGTGGCTTCCGCATTTCTCCGTCCGCAGCGATAACGCGCAATCAAGATTCCCAACGTCGCCGTTGATCACCGGATTTACAATCAAGTCGCCGGCATATTTATTATCCTGAGTTAACGCCGCATATGATTATATTGGTTTTATGCTAATTAAACGGCAGAACGGGCTTTCGAGATAAAGAGAACACTGGGGGTGTCCAAGTTAATGATTATTCAAGTCATGAGGGCACTAAACAGCGGATGCTAATTTCGGAGTCGGGTAATTACAAGAGTCCTAGCCCTATCTAATAGCGAAATTACAATAATTATGCGCAAGCAAATGTTGCGGATACCATAGTGGGGGCTGGTATTACAAAGATTGGTGCTGAGGCTGTGACTGGAGCCGTTTCATTGAAAAACTGTTTATTAATGATTTAATTTTTTTCGAGTTTTCGACGGAACATGCAGTGTTTCCGCCCAGCTCAAGGTCAAAGTACACGGCATTCTGAGCAGAATTCGCACTCCTGTATTGGCAAAGGGTAGTAAGAGGCGGAATGGCTGTAAGAATAGAGGGCCCCCGATAAATGTATAAAAAATTCCACCCCGTACACAAAAAAAGGCGTAACGTATCTGTTGATACCGCCCCCCACAACCATTTAATTGAGACCCTAATAAATTGGGATTTTCACCCGTTATTCATACAATTTTAGAAAATCGAGAATAGCAGAAATACTAAGCGATGCAAGAAGTTTTACCTTCTCAGTACCGCGTGGCAGTGTGTGCACCTCTCTACTCTATTACTCACGTTACGGGGAGGTTTCAAGTACCGATAAAATGGGAAATCGTAATTTTTGCTGATTTCCAGCAATGATCGTAGCGGGAGACTTGTGGGAATTTTTCCGAGACCAACTTCACGACCGTCACTTGTGAGATAGTCTGCCATCAGCACCAAAACTGTCCAGTATGTTGACGGCCCTTCTATTCCTCGAGTAAAAACCACCAGATACCTTGGAGTGACCATCGACCATTTTTTAATTCGGGAACTATATTTAGCTTCCTTGAATGAAATACAACGAAAACTCTCATCAGTATGGTTGAGGTGTTGAAACCCAGTTTTGACATTGACACATTCGATGACCACCGGGTGAAATGTGGTGCAGAGCGATTCAACGCTTTGAAAATTACCTTCGGAGCAACAAGACTATTACAGTCATTAAACATCGATGTACCGACCCATACGCGAACATTGGCCTTGATAGTCGCTCATGGCCCATGAGACGTCGTGATATTGCTTCGAGCGTGACTCCGATATGCCCTTCTTTCTCTGAGACTATCCGTAGTTCACTTGGCAGACCTCCCATTCATTCGTGAAACGCTGCGGCTTACTTTCGTACTCTTATCGATATTTTGAGTGAGTCAAGGGGAGTTCACTGTAGTAGTGCTCTTTATTTTCCTTGGCGTATGCGAGACCAAAATGTACATTCAACCTATATAATTTAATTTGATTCACATAAAGTTCACCTTGTTCACGTTTTAAATTGAAATAGTTTGGTTCTCGGGGCACAAGTGTGGTGCTTGCGGTCTGGCACTTTTGAGTGTTCACTGATGTTGAAGATAAACTGAAGATAAATTCCGATGTCTGTTGGTAGGAGTTACTACGGATAGGTATAAAAATAAATACAGATTAATTGTGGATAATTTGTAGCATTCTTACTTTAGATGAATCAATTATTAGGTCGTCCCAAACATTTGTGGCGTTTTCCTTCTTCAGATTATTGCTGCGGTCGGACATTCCATTATTCACTTTTAATCCCGTAGTAGTGAAATAATGCTGCACACTACAATAGAAAGTCATCATCATTCAGGGGCACGGTTATTGTCATCAACGTTTGAATATTAAGCCCCTAATATATCGATTTGGTTTGTTGCATAATGGACTCTGAGTCATTATCGTCAGATTGCTTGAATCTGCGGATAATAAGACGCTTGAAGGGGATATGAATCAGTAACTATGGAAAGGAGGGGGCCATGACAAAGTGCAGGGGTTGTTGGCATATGGACCCCCGAGGGAGCTCTTACCTAAAAAATTGCCCATGAGAACAGGTTCACTATAATGCCAAAGCCCCTGAATTTTTATGGATGCATGTAAGGGAGGTTAAATATTCAGTTTATAAGGAGGAAATGCATCCAACACGTCTCTCAGCTCCGCTCCCCTTTCGGTATTACTTTTTCAGCGTTTATTCCCAACAATCTACCGAATATTGTGGTCATTAATCATTACAATGCAAGATAAAGCTGAGATAACGCCACGTTATGTGTTGGTGTAATTCGGCAAACGAAAGATGCTGAAAGTATCCTTATGTATTTATTATACAATATGAATACCCATTTACAGAGATACCAGCTACTGCCGAATTTTCTATTGTGATTCATTCACCTCTTGAAAATGAAATGAAATTAATTTATCCATTCATAAAGTGTACATGGCTATCAAAATAAACTATCATACTCACATAATATAAACAACAAATCTTAGAACCAGGAACTAACCCACACCAAAGAACGCAGTTCTGTGCTGGGTGGGGGAGCCGACTTTGTTTTTCGACTTCATTTGTTCCAAAACAATAATGATAATATGTTGTTGAAACATATAATTTTTGAAGAATAATTTTTGAAGAATAAATTTTTAATTTTGAAGAATATAATTTTTTCGTTAAGCCCATATAGAGCTCACCAGAATTAGTATGGTGGAAATGTTCACGAAATAGTACAATCACTATCACTTATAGTTGAAAGAGAAATTCATTGAGGAAATTCCATTTTAAAATAAAACAACGGTTTATTATCTTCCTTGTGCAGATCACCCATCTGTCTATACCAGACTGTATTGCAAATCGGCACCATATTATATTCTCACCGTACTCATACCATACCATACGAATTTCTTTCCTATCATACCAAACTGTATTATACCAAATCATAAATACAATAATATACCATACCATACTCATACCATGTCATACAAACCGAGTGAATATTGAAATGTCATCCATTTCTGACCTATATTTAAAATTTCAAGTATCTAGCTCATCATCAAAATTTAATTTGTTTAAACAAATAGGTATTATTTAAACAATTTTACAGACAAGAAACCGAGTGAACGTTGCATTGTGATCCAGTTCTGACCTATTTTTAAAATTTCAAGTCAATAGCTCATCATCAAAATTTAATTTGTATTATTACAAAAAGGTATTATTTAAACAATTTTACAGATGAGAAACCGAGTAAATATTGCAATGTGGTCTATCCCCGACTCACGGTTAAAATTTCTAGACTTTAGTTTACCGGGAAGATGAAAAAAGGTAGTTTTATTCTGGGCGTTTGGGGGTTGGGTCACATAACGGCCGTTTTCGACGCGAAAGTTTAGTGTTTTTCCTAGACCTTTGCGCGGTCACTGTGAACGATCGGCTGGTCGCACAAAAATCCAATTGGTCTTAAAAGATTTGTAATTTTTTGGGTCATTCAAAAGTGAACTAAAAATTACACGGTTCAGTTAAATATTTGGAGATATGACATTGTCGAAATTTTAAATTTCGTTTTGAACCCCTTCCCCTTGACCTAGGGTTATGAAAAGTTTCGAGGATCATTGTGGGGCTGGTCCAAACCCAGAAACCAAATTTCGTAATTTTAGCTCAACGCTAACTTGGCAAAGTGGCGCGGACGGCGTACGGCGGACGGACGGATTTTTTTTTATTCAATTTTCTGAATCTACGTGTCTTGAAACGTAAACCCACAAATTTTGAGGGGGGGTTAAAAAATTTTTTTCTTTGGGCGATTCCAATGGTTCATTATCGAAGATAATAAACCAAAAGGGGAGAGGAAGGACTGTGAACTTTATGAAAAGCTTCTGTCGTCAGATCATGAGTAACTTATAGTTGCTGTGGAAAATGGACATATAGAGTTGGACGAATGGATGAGCAAAGGAAGAGCTTTCCACGCCTTAGCCCCAGTCTTCACAAAGGACCTGCCTGAACCGTAGTCCGACTGCCATTGAAGCGTTCTATCTTGATGAGGCACACAATGTAGTTAGGTTGGACGAGTTCTTCCACTCAAAATGAGGAAGATAAGTTTCAGTTGGCGATAGATCCAATAATTCTTTAGGGGTAGGCAGAGAATCGAGTACCCAGACACAGAATGTCATACTTAGCTATTTAAGACGTAACGTAGTAGTTTATTTTTCAGGGAGGGAGGGATCCTTAGACCCTTTGAAAACCCAGAGACACGTGGTGTTTATTTTAGAAAATACCAACATTTCTGTGATGTTGGGAAAGAGGAACCATAACACCATCCATTAACACAGTAGGAAGGGAATTAGTTAATGGCCGTGTATGACTCGAGACTTGCTCGGATTCAAATTCCCTTTCTTCCTAGCCCACGGAGATGTTAGGAAGGTCCAGATCCAATCCCCTGACAGAATCGACCATAGCATCCCCACCTTCACATTTCAACATGCTCAGAACGGTCACATAATTTGGCGCAGAACTGGAACCTACAGATATATATTTATAAACCTCCACTATTTATATCTACAAATATATTCTCCGGCGCGGAACTGTAACACGGCAAAATTCATTCAGCGCTTACCTGGTAAGTGGCAAGAGGGGTTTACGAGGAACTGTAACGCCCCCTTCATTACGCGTTTGTTGGAACTGGATCTACATTTGAATCCCATTGGGTTTAATATCATACCAACTCAAATATGATAGTTTGAACTTGAAAAAAAAGTGAATGGCCGTGAATACATTTACTACTTTCAAAGTAATTACCGTTAATTCCAAGCTGTGGAAGAATTAGGACATCAGATGAGATTCTCAGGAGTTAGGTCGGTGCTCACTTTAACTGTCTTTATAGAATTAGGTTTTTTCCTGTAGGTAAAAAAGGAAAAATGACTGGGGGGTCGTTTGTGAAAACCAACTTTAATTGGAAGTCAGAGAGTTATTTTCCACGTGGCTATCCGCAAAGTAATAAATCCCCGTGGAAACCGCGAGGCAGAAAAGAGGCTGAGAAGCGGTGGAAATTGAGTCGAGGGGGCGGATGCTGATGCCGGCTCGGGTAGACGGTTTTCTCCCACTTCGACCTTCTCCTGGAGTCGATCTTTTGTGGATATTTGTCACGGGAGATGGGCGATTTATATTCAAATTACTCCATCTTCCTCCCCCGAAGCGGCCCCCAAGCCGTCTACCGCTCTTCATTCTTCATCGCCTTCTTCTTCTTCAGTAGCAACAATGAATTTAGGTTGGATTCCTCGCCCAAGATGCATTTCAGAGGAGGTGAAACTCATGAATAAATTATTACGACAGAAACTAACGAATACAGCGATTGGAGCAGAATACGGTGGAGCTTGTTTCTGGTGAGTTGTAGGTACTGAACAGGAAGATCAAGCGGCAAACTTAAGCTTCCAGACGCAGTAACAACATCATTTCATCAAACTGACCTCAGAACTACTAGACATTTATTAAAGTACAGTATTACACCATTTTTCAGTCGTTCATGAAGTTCCTCGAGGTTCCTTTTCTCAATAAAATGTCATATCTTCTCACATTGTCATTCTTCTCACCTCATTTCCGCCGAATTACTAACTCCATAACTATCATCAATGGCAAATAATATAATATAATATATTATAATATAATATATTATTTGCCATTGATGATAGTTATAAATATAGTTATGATTCGCCATAGTTATGTAATTTATTTTTACGAGTAAGTATTATCATTATTATTATATAATGATAATACCTAATTATATTTACCTATATATAATTAAATCGAGGGGGCACTAATAAGATAGTTGTAATTTAGTCAACTTAATTTATGTGTCCACTAAAAGTTTAAGACAATTTCTCTCTGTCCAACTAATCTACAAGTATATGTATGAGATCAATAGTTTGAAGGATGTTTTGAGCGAATTTTCGAAGAAAAGGAAGCTATTGTTCTCGGTCCAAAATGTTTAAACTCGAATTTCCGACAAAATTTTATACCAAAATTTGTTCTAGACCATCCTGAATTCACAGCCTAAAAATACCGAAAATTATATGCATATACATAATAAATACCTACATATTATGTATTTATGTATGTGTCATTCCAGTCGACCACTCACGATAGAATTCGGATAAAAAGATCAAATTTGTACATAAAAGCTGTCTTGGCAATCAAAAGGCCACTGTAAGGGGAGGGGGGGGGTAGTTTTAAGGGTTAAAAATCATCAATAAATTCCCAAGAATGACAAACTGAGACAAGTGACACCTCATTTTAAAGATATATTTATGCTGAACACGATGGTGAAGTAAGAATTGCGATATGTTATTCGGTTCTCAAACTTGAGCACTTTGAAGATAAAGAAACCTGGTAGGTAGTTACTTTCGATGGTCTTCACGTTTCATCAGCTCTAATCTGATAACGGAATTCAGGTTGCTACTCGGCAAAAAATGGAGACAAAATGCTTAGAAAATTCGCCCATACGATCATGCTGCATGACAGGAACGTTTTATTTGTGAGGCGCCAGCGCCAGCGAGCATTCAGAGTGCTTGGTAATAATTTGGTTTATAACTCTGAAGATTGATCATGTATTAATAAACAATGTGTCAAACTGAACTTGAACAAGCGCTAATGAGTACAATAATCATGTTTGCTCAGGTCGCAGTTTTCAAACCGGTGGCAGTTTACACTATTAGCAGGGGTGGCAGTTGTCAACTTTTCAGAGCGGTGGGTGGCAGCTTGCGTTCGCCCAGGTGGCAGTTGTTCGTTGGCCTGAAAACTACCACTTGGTGATTTATGTTTTCAGGATTCACCAATAGGAAGGAGTAAATTTGTGATTTGACAGTTTCAAAACGCCATATCACGGGACTTTTAAACTTAACGTGTCTGGAAGCCCTCCAAGCGAGCGGGGAACCAGAGGGAGCATGCCAGTTTTTTCAAGTGCCAAAAGATTGCTTACCAGCGGCAGATCCTCCGAGGATGCAAATACTATCTGTAGCTGATAATAAAGGGGAAAAAATAGAAGGTCGGCGAATCATTGGAAGGTGACAGCTCTCTCGGTTTAGCAACACAAGGAAATGAACCAGTATGGCTAGTGCTGAGGAATGTTTAGCTGATGGAGTTGATTTCGCGTCGTGTATTGCCAACGTACGCCCCCCCCTCCCCCCCCCCCGGATAAGGCACATGAAGAAGAAGTAGTAGTAGTATAACATAACTTCATCAGTCGACATCAATATTGTTCTTTGTAATTTTTCAAGAGGGCAAACACGAACATTATACTTTTATGGAGGTCTTTGAAAAATTTGGTATGGAAATATTATTCATATCATGTTCTCTCGAATTTCCCATTACGGGGCCACCTTTCGGAGTAGTGAAAATAAAATGAGCGTAAATCCCAAAGCTAATTGTTGTATGGCGTGAACAGTCCAATACACCAATTAATTAATTCCATTTTGTTTACATTGACCCTCATGACGGTAATGACTCTTTAACGAGATCTCCTCCTTATTGCGGAGATCTCAGATAGCAAACTTCCCCGTACCTTCTCTATCAAACCTTTGGCCAACCTCGGGGCTAATGATGGAATCCGAGATCAAAGGCCGTGATAACCGAGCGGTTCCAACCTGAGAAAATTTGACGCCCCGGCTAAACATTATGCAAGTAGCTACAAGTCAGTAGGTATCTAATTATTTCATATGCAATTATTATTATTTCGGCTACAAGTCCAGGACGGTTTGATTAGACAATAATAATTATTGCTAAGTTAACACGTAATTTCAAGTTACCACGATTTCATTCAGACGTTCAAGTTTCACTGTATTGTCATATACCTACCTAACGTACATTTGTAGGTAGGTGGGTCTGACTTCTTGTAGCATCAAAAATTTCACCATTACTTTAATACCTAATTATTTTATATATCATATTTCCTTGTAACGATCAAATAATGACTTTGACAAATTAATGAATAGATTGATAGTTCATTTATTCTGTATACATATGCGACTTACAAGGGAATTATATACACAACAGTCATCTAGACAGAAAGGCGATCTGTACAGAAGTTAATAGTCCCTTGTGAGGAAATTAGCTGCGTTTTCAACATTCGCAAATATGAAACAGAGGAAACAAAGACGAATGCCCTTGTATAGTCTCATAGTAGGTAACCAGTCCTTGAAATAACAAATGTTCAGTGGATGTAAAACTGCGTTCGGTTATAAGTGCAACAGAATCTAATAACAACCATAAAACAGTTGGTATTGTAAGCTGAGCAGGTGCTCGTAACAAGCCCCAAGTGTGTTTCCCACGAAGAATCTAATACAGCAATGAAAAGTCAGGGACTCTGCGAAAGTGAAAGGGAACTGTGATTTAGAAGCTTGAGGACCTGTTATCACCCGCTTTATCTCTGATCGCGTCTTCTAAACAAACTAAGGGACTGAATGCGTAACCCTATCGGATTTCTGAGCGTAATGGCAGTCGTTTTCGCAACTCTGGGATTGAAAATTGTGTTGCGTTGACCTCAGATCCTCAATAACGTTTCGCGATTTCTATCCGAGGCTGTTAACATTGGTTTTTGAATACCTCGAATGTTGGCTAACCGCAGACCACGGATGGTGTCGCTCTTCCGCATGTTACAACTAACTATGAATCTATGAATCAGGTATTATCAATGCCATAAAATATTCAAATCGTGTGTGCATCCCAGAATGTCACAATTTCACAATTTTTATACAGTTTTACAAATTTTCATGACCTCTCTGCATTATATATTTCACTGTGTCTGGGGTGGGCTACCTTAGTGCATATGTGGGATATCGTACTTTCTCGGATGTTGAAATAAGTTCGTCTAACGACATGATAATATTATGTTATTGCAGAATATTAATTTCTTTCTGCATATTATTACAACTTAACAATGATTTTGTTACGACTTCCAATTATTCAAGAAACAAGGTTGGGGTCCCTTTCGGACCACACTTGGTACTTCTCGTAGTGATAATTTAGATGGTTAAGCTTATGGAATTCAAGTTTATAATCATTATCAGGAAGTGTTTGGCGAATTAATTTTCGCTTTTACTATTTCTTATTATCTCTCTCGACGACGTGCATTATTACTAGAAATGGACAAAAAACCTCAATGTTCCTATGACCAAGAAACGACTGAATAGTCATGAAGGGCCTTCGACTCGAAAAAGTCGAAAAAATTGATGTTGGATTTGAATAGAGTGATACAATTTAGTGAGAAAGAAATTAAAAATACAAATTAAAATCGAAATGAAATCAAAATTCCACTAAAAAACGTATTTTCGTTTTCTCGCATTTTTTGCGCTGTGCTTATTTCCAGATTTCCTATTCTTGTTGCATATTATTCATTTTTGCAATATTCAACCAGATTTCTCCACATAGGTACATATATCTAATCGCATAACTTTTTCACTTGACCTATTTTCACAGGACGAATTTAGGATTTTTTATAGCATAGGTATAAATCAGCACTCCAGTCATTAGCGATCAAGCGCTGCTTATGCTACAAGGCGACTCATTCAGCCACCTTGTAACAAAGTAAAATTCTCCCTTCACTGTATTATATGAAAGCTACTCAAGAATTGGATGTAGTTCACTATGAAATAGCATAGAGGTTCACATTATTGTCGATGGCAATATTATGTTAATAAATAAGATAACTGTATTGGAGAGCTATCGAAATGAATCCCTCGCCTCTGAGTTGTTGACGAACGGTATAAACTGTAGCTCTCCTAATGAGAATCCGGACAATCGAAAGAGAAGGGAATCTGAATCATACCCAAGGGGCACGGAAGTGTCGGTTGGGGGGTCAATTGTTCGTTTGGGGTTGCCAATGAGATCGGTCAATGGGGATCCCTCAGTAGCATCAAACACGGTCGGCTTGCAACCTACTGGGGAACTTAACCCGCCTCAATCAATATCGACGGCTGACGAGGCTCATCAACAGAATTAATTAGGTAGGTGCTAACGCTGCCGTCACGCTTTTGGCTGACAGGTTGCGTCAAGTAGAACAACGTGTAGAGGTGATCCACGAGCCGTCCATCATTTCGCAAGGAGAAAAAGAAAAACAATAGATATATCCCAATATTCGATCTAAACATACTTACTAAAGAAAGGTGTGGGGTTTTTGGATTTAACAAGTGGTTACCTCAACGGGATGGTCTCCATTACATTCCCAAATCTCAATTTGTTATATGATTTGTTAGTTTTGCTACCTAGTGGCCCAGAGGTCGATGTTGTCAGTTTAAATAATGCGTCAGATGGCACTAACCATTCCACCACGTCAGTCCCCGTATTGTTGAGGCGAAATATTGGAATTTTTTGCAAACTAGATGTACCCGCCCACGCGTTACTGTGGCTCAGTCTGATTCTCAACGGAAAAGCGAGAAGGTAAATGTTCTGCAAACTATTGCAGAACTTCTTCGAACATCTGTGGAAACGCTGTACATTGTACAATGCATACAATGTACATTGTACAATGCATACAACACACGGCTTGTCGTGTCATAGGTTTTTATTGATAACTGAACTGTGTTTTCTGGCTATGACATTTTGAAAAATTCGACTCCTACTTTCTTTCCCCAACAATAATTGTACCCCTCATTGAAACCACAGTTGTAAAGATTGAAAGCTGTAAGACAAAAAATGCTTTTTACTTCGCCATGAAACTTTTCTCGCTCAGCATTATGTTTATCAATGTATTGAGGAATACAAATTCGGAATCTTACACAAATCGGCTTACACACAAGAAAAATGTGATTTTTATCAATTAATTAGTAATTACTGATTTAATAATTATCAATTTTCAATTATTAATTACTGCTGCATTGAAATGTTTGGAACCACTGCTAGCAACAGTGAGAATGCTATAACATAAGGTTTGTTCAACTGGTAAGGTTGAGTCAAGTTATTTTCGAGAATGGAATGGTGGGGATGAATTATGAGTTATTAAACCCACATAACTCGGACGCTGGAACGCTCCAGCAGGTTACTCCAACAGGTGCGCTGGAACTGCTTTGGACACTAGCTTGATGCTTCATCCTAGAAAACCTAACATGATTACACAAAAAATGCACAGCCATTTACTTCACTTTCCCAATTTACGAGTATCCAACAATTCTTTTTTTCAATGATGAATATTTTATGATGAATGTCTTTTCCAACTAGGAATAAAGTGTGAAAACACATAAGATAGTAAAGAAAAACAAAACACATGCAATAATAACGCAATAATAATAAAGTTAAAAGGAAAATAGTTTTCGCGTTGGATCATTTTGAAAACTGTTTCCATCATTGTGGAACTAAACAACGATCGTTCATCTGGATTCTCCATTTTGTTGTCCATTGCTGAATGAGGGATTTTGATATGTTAGATAATAATTATCTATTAACATATATTATTATGTTATATTATATTCTATTAGACATATTATGTTTCAAAACCAAGTCGGTAGGTACATGTCGATCTCGCCAAAAAAACAATTGACTATGTACTTACCGGTTTATCCCAATGGCAAAGTGATACCACATGCTAATGAAGCTAAATACCTCGATGCAAGTCTTCGGTGGAAAGCCCACGTCAAGAAAAAGAAGGAAGAACAGAAATGTCTGTAGACCCTCAAAATTGTCTGTCCAGGACAAGCTTACTTTGCCACTGAGATAAGCTTACTGTGCCAGTCTGGACTTATGGAGCTCAGCTGTGGGGCTGTACTGCTCAATCAAATCTAGAAATGTGGTCATTGCACCATGGTAATTCCGGAATGAGCGACTTCAAATCGATACAATCAATGAGGCTATCAAGCGGCAGGCCGTGCGTCATCTTCATCGGCAAAGATTTCTTGTCAACGAGAAAGTTTTCAGTCTCCAGTTAAGTTTACCCTCCCCGGAAGAAATCCTCTTCGTCTTATATGCTATCAGCTGTCCTGACGCGGATAAAGCATGTAGTACGTACAAATTGAAAGTGAGATCCACTAAGTGAAGTGACACCTGTACCCACACGGCCAAGTGAGGGGCTCGGCCACTGACTACCATTCACACTTGAGATCAGTTGTTATCACTTGAGATTGTTAATTCCACCCTTGGATTTGCTGCGAAAATGATCTTTCGATTATGAAATTCAGTTTGAAAATCGGCGCTAATATACGATTTTCATGGAAACAAGAGTTACTTCAAATTTGGAGCTTACTATCTCGCCGCCGGCGAATGCGAACTTGGGTGATCCAAAGGTTGGAAGGGGTCATAATTTTGTGGTTTGTTTTGCCCAAAGAATTCTTTTGTGACGTTCTGGAGGGTAAATCGCTATGAGTAGTGATATTAAGTTGCCAATAGACCTCATCTGTGAAAAATAACAAGGGAATAATAAGAAACTAAGATTCGATTTCTTCCTACGAGTAATTATGGACGCCGTTTTTCACCAAACTGGTTTTGGTTTGGTTTTCGGTCTTCAAAATCGATAGAGGAGACTTCAAAACGTTTGTTAAGGGTCTGCAGGACCTGGGTTGGAAGGTTTTCGAAGGATATCTTGGGATGTGATTGACTTGCAGTTTTGAAATGCGGGGGAGTTTTCCGCCACCTTAGAAGCGCCAAGACATCCAATAAGAAGAAGCTTACGAGACATTTACCGAAAAATTGAGAAAAAAATTTATTTGAGATCCTGCTCGCTCATTTTACATGTTTCAACTGCAATGTTTGCATTTTGCGGTCTATTAGCCTTCCAAAAATGCCCCTCGTCTCGTTTTTCCAATAAAAAAATAAATTTTGTCACCGACTACAAGCTAAAGCCACAATGTAAAAAAATTTATTTTATGAATTTCAAACATCAGAAAACGTAGGGACAATTTCTTACTAATACAGCGAATTTAGAAATTTATTTTAAAACTCTAAGTCAATTACAGCCCGAAATATCCTTCAACAAATTTTCAACCTAGGTCCTGCATGCCCTTAACAAAAAGTAATTTCCGAAAAAATTATAACATCTCGACCGGGGTTTTCAATTGGTCATTGTTCGACTCTTGAAGGATCTAACGCTGAGTACAATAGTTCCACAAGTAGATCAGTCCGGTTCCTCGAAGGGAGGCCCTGAAGCTGGGAAAGTGAATTAAATTAAGTTCCATAGTCAATCTGAGGAGATTGTATAGTAGACGTGAAGGACAATAGTATCTCGCAGAATTCATTATCACCTTTGGCTATTTTATTATATACTTAACATAACTTTGCCGGTCACGACGGTGATACCAGTATGCAGAGTTACCATTAATCACCAGATCCAGGTTGATAAAGGTGATCCGGATGGCCTTGCGGGAGCTCGTAACATTGCTGGTTTTATTCTGTATTGGAAGGTAAGCGGGCGAATAAAACACAGCAGCGAAAAATCTCGTTTACCGTGTTACGTAAATCAATCAACTCTACTCTTGTGAATCGCTTATTGCAGAGCACCTTTACAACCTGCATTGACTTTTTCAGCGGATAAGGAATTTTCTATCACAATGGACGACGAGGAACTGAAATCGATAATGTATTGACTGTTCAATGCGCAGTAAATGTCACTTTTGAACGTTAGCGGAGGAGGCAGCTAAGAGTTCCCTTGAATAACCCAACCTGGCCTAAAGTGTACACTAACAATGAATCAAGATCAATACGGATACGGAAGCTAGTGGGAATGAAGAACGAAGTATACGTGAGAAGTGATTGAGTTTTAAGTAGATTGTCGTTAACAAATCATAGCCGGTACTACTTGAAAGTGTTAGAGGACTTCCAGGTATTAAAGTTAATGAGAAACGAAAATCGAAATTGCACACCTATTTTTACGCCTAAGAGGCTATAAATAGGCAAAAAAGAGGAGGCTTTGATATACGAGTAGACATGCTGAGCACCTACGTCATAACTCGTGCCAATTGAGAGGTTTCTGTGGTTGATCATAACCTACAGATTGCAGGACCTTTATTTTCAGCAGCAATAAATTACTTTAACTGTCATGAGTAATTACGGTAGCTAAGGATTATGCGTGTGACTGAAGTGAGAATCGAAACTCTCAATGCGACACACTCTTAATTGAATTAAATTAAGGGGTAATTGAATAACTCTCGGGCCCTATTGCACAATGTTTCATTAACACTATTGGCGAAACTAGGTACTGTTTCACAAACTACTAGTGTTTACTGAGTATGTTATTGAAATCACTAATATTATTAACTCATTTAGTTACGCTACAGTAACTAATATATTGGAGGTTGTGAAATTAGCCTAAGTTTCATTTTATTTTATAAAGAGACCCCCGTTGTAACATGACCTCCTTTATACCATGACCCAGTGCTAAAAGACAACCCATTATCTCAACCCAAGAAAATTTTAAGAACAAAAACTGAAATTTAGGCTAATTGTGGAAATTTGGTGTGGATGATAGGAAAAAAACCAAAAGCCCTGAATACAGCCCCTTTTTTGAAGGTATCATCAAGGTCTCATGTAAATCATGTTAAGATTAGGACGACGAGCATTTCCTACCTATTAGCACTAATAATATTAGGATTGATAGGAACGTAACCTTCATAATATCAGTGATATTATGAGTACGGTAATACCCTTGACCGGATTCATGTAACCGCAGTTACTTGCAATGCGGCACAGGACCAATTATTATAGGCCTCATATAAAACATCCTTCACTATTATACTGCGTTCAGAATTTTGAACTGTTCAACATTTGGAATTTCGAGGTGTTACAAAATTCGGAGGACGACCATGTACGAGTACAGCCAACAGGCGGCCAATAAGGTGAAGAAAGTGCACATAATAAAATGAATTAAGTGTTTTATCGAAAAACCAGACCAGTTTTATCAATTGTACAATTTATAGCCACCAGAATTCTCAATAAAGTGTCACGTAGGTACATAATATTAAATATTTTGAATAAAATAAATTTTATTTTATTCAAAATTTATTTTACTTTGAGAAATTAATGATGTGTTGAAAACACATATTATGTGTTTTCAACACATCATTAATTTCTCAAAGTAAAATAAATTTTGAACTATTTTATAGGTCAAAACTGGGAACAATAGCGTTAGAAGTTATCAATAATTTGTTTACGTTTAAGGTACTAATAATTTCTGAGTTGCTATAAATGATTATCAATAAGTTGAGTAAAACAGATAAAGATAATAATTATCAATGAGATTCATTATGTTTTACTCAACGTATTGGTAGTTATCTATAACAACTCACAGATGTTTATGTTTTCTGCCATTCGTGACACTTTCACATTATTGTCTGCCATTATTTCTGAAATAACAACTCGAAGCAATAGTAACTTTTAATGATAACTTGAATAATTGTTGATAATATCAACAATTATTTAAGTTACCATTAAAAGTTACTAATTACGGTTATTACACCACGCCATGAAAACTGCATGTTGGTGATAATGAAGTTTTGCGATGTTAGACTCAAAAACTAGAATTTAGTCTTCGGGGTCAATACGTACCGTTTCGCATGGAAATATAGGTAGAATGTCTGAAAACTGCTGAATAGAAGAGCGATTCGTTTTAGAATGTTCATAGAAAATCATTGTATGAGTAAGCCATAGGCGAAGGTCCCCCCCATTCGCCGTGTTCAAACATCGGCCGCATCAAACTTGGCACTTTGCTCCTTCATGCATTCATATGCCATAAGCCCCTATTTCCTTCGACCTCCCTCTCATTTTCATTTAGCGCCAGGCCAGGTTTCATTAGAGTTTGCCGCACCCTCAGGCTATTTGATTAACTGCTATGAAATTGCTGAGGCCCACTGTTGTTGGAAGAGGCTTTTGAAGAGAGGGGCGAGACATCCGCAGTCATTTTAACTTTGAATTATTATCACTCAAGAGGAAACTCAGGCGTTTTGGACCCGATCCGATGGTCCGCTTCAGAGATTTTTGCAAGGGATATGGGACTTCAATAACGCTTATCTTTACGGAAATCAAAGCGACCGTTAATACCGCCCAGCGTGGTTCAGCCGAGGTTTGTAAAATATCTAGAAGGGTCTCATCCGTCGTTTAATTTACCCGGTGGATTAAACTTCGTTGGATTTACGAAACTTTGTAAAGTCTTCTTTTACATCCATCAAATTCGTATCCCCCGGTTAATCGAGACTTTATATTCATATGTCAAGCTTTTGATAATGAACTTCTTAGGATGAGCGTTGAACCCCAATGTACTACAGTGCTCTCTACCTAGTTACAGATGGAAGTTAATCACTACCAGTTTTCGTAGTTTTCAACTCTGAATTTGGGATGATGAATGGAAGGTGTTGTGGATCCTACATACTATACCTATATATCGTCAGTGTACAACTGAAAAGCACTATCGCCAAGAACCAGCTTTAGAGTAAATCGCATTCGTGATGCCTCACTCCATCAGAAGGGAATTTTCCAGGTTTTCGGTAGTTCTGATGTAAAAGCAGATGCTGCTGATCAGGAGATCTCGAAAAATCACTACAGGATCCACCGAAACCCAAAAAGTGGAAAATTGAGAACAGTGCCTTTCTGCTGTGAACAGTATCATTCTAGACGATAACTCTCGAAGTAATTTAGAAATTTGCACAAAAAATCTGTCTTGGCAATCAAAAGGCAAAATTTGTAGATGGACAGAATCAGGCCACTCGAATGGTGGTTTAGGGGAGTTTTATGGGGGAAAATTACCCATAAACTGCAAAAAGTCTGACAAGAGGCACCTCATTTTGAAGATTTTTTTCACGCTGAACATGATGGTTTTAGAGAGAATTTCTCTTGTCGACGCTCTGGGCGAGTGGTCATTCTGTTTGGACAATAGTTGAACTGATATCAGCCAAAAGCGATTGAATGTTCACGCTTCCCTATTGATCGGCTATGATATGATTTCTACATCCGACTATTGTCTTCAGCTTGTTGCTCCCTCGGGCTCGTATCGTCGGGGTCCCACAGACGAAGGGCAATTGTCTCTCGGGCTTGAAGAACGATTAACTAAGCTGTGTCTCAAAGGCCTGAGAATTAGAGCTCTCGCAGCTTTCAGCGTCTCAGCTCTCCGGCCATTATGCAAGACTGCATATCTGAGGAGCGGAAAATATCGAAGAATCATCAATGTACTCGTAGTTTGCAATAATATCGACTATTTCCTGAGGGAACTACACAACTCATCAATACTTGCTAATTGCTAATTGCCATGCTAATTGCCAAGAGCAGGCATCGCCCCTGAATTAATCGATAAAACTTAGTGTGTGATTGAAATCCAACCTTCGAAGGCTAATTGAAGGCTCGTCGAAGCCAAGGGGTTAATACTTGAAGAAAATTAATCACTCTGTACATTCAAAACATCCTTTTGTCCAGGTGAATTCGATGGTTTGTAGGTACTGTTACAGTAGTGGGATTGAAATTTCCAAGTATCCCTACAGAAATAACTGACTGGTCCCATCATTAGGCTCCAGATACCCCTTCATACCTCTTTTGAATGTTGAGATAATATGAAATGATCACCTTGATAATTGCTTCGCCACAGCCGCTCGGGAAGATTTTATCGGCCACTTATTCTTGGAAACTCCGTGGAAGTGTCGTGAAATGAAATGTACTTAATACGATGTTATCCACTCTCGTCGAAAAGGCTTTAGCGGAGAAGCAAAGAATTAGCGGCCGAGAAGAAACCTCTTAAGAGGAAATTGACATTTATTGTTCGTTTACCTCTCCGCTTTACACCATTCCGTGGTTTTGTTGGGAACTATGGAACGCCTTATTACGATCAATCCTTCAGATCTTACCTCCCACTGAGAACTGGTGAAAGAACGCCGTCGACGCCTCGACATAATTCGCCTTGGGACGTTCGGTTTCTAGAATAGTAATTGATGATTAAACGATGAATTAACCCCTAAAGAATTATACGATTCTACAACTTGTTTCTGTGTTTGGTCAGCTAAATACGGACGATCCTCCTCCCTCAAATCGGTTTTCTCATAGAATCAGTTCGAGAGAGAAAAAATACTTTTCCTCAACCACAATAATATTATGTAGTATTTGCGAAACCCCTCTGGAGGGAACCAAGTATGAACGTAATGAACTTGGGAGAACGAATTCTGTCAGTTCAGTAACTGAACGTACAGACGTAATAACGTACTACGTACTGAGCGTAATGAACGGGTGACCTGGTTCAAATGACCGTGTCTTCAAGTGACCATTTGGGATCCGAATCCGACAACTGACCTTGTCTTACACACCTCTAATAGCAAGTTCCCTTCCATTTTGAACCATTTGAATCAACCAAGAAAGAAAAACGCTGCAAATTTTCTGACAATGGTTTATTCTCTTCTGTACAAATTCCCCTTCTGTCTAGATCACTGTTCTGTATACGAAATCGTTGTGAATCTCAAACCAACTGGAGGAGTGGACTAGATTATTGTTCAAATAAGGAAAAAAAGGTTATTTCCGAATGTTGAATTATCGAAGATAATAAAATAAAAACTTCAATACCACCTGAAAATTGGCGAATTTGTGTTTCAAGATACCTATCAGAAATCGAAATTCACGTTAAAGGCTTGGAATTAGTTACCTACCAAATGAACCTTTCGGTGAACTAGGTTGTAAAAATTTTATAATTATCTATCGTATCTACGATCTGCGCGTGAGAACGGCGGCAGGGAAGACTCCCGATCCCTTGGAAACGACTAACCTTAGCGTCTTGACACTTTATGAAGTTACCCCTTTTCAATCCTTCTGATTTTCCTACCGCTAATGTAGGAAAATAATATAATACAGTTATGAAAACGAGTATAATACAGTCCACTTTATAAGTACCGCACAAGCACATTGGGGATCTCCATGTTGTATAAGATCTTACACTGAGCTCAATAATAGACAACTATTATAGTTAACTCAGGAATCAAACCCGGGACGGTCGCGGAGACCGGTCATTTTTGTTATATTGCTCACCTTAGGAGGTTCAAATAATGAAAATATTAGTTATCCGAACATCAAGTGCTGATTCCCGTGAGTGAACTCGATATTCTACCTGTTTGAACTGGATCCGTTTCTTCGGGTTACCAAAATGCAGTTAGGGAGAAATCTGAATGTAGTACACATTTATCACACGTGAATCTGATCAAATATTTTTGATACTAAAACGGAAGAATGATAGGGATCAATGAAGACGGTTAATAAATCCACCGCTTGCGCTAAAAGGACGCAGAACAGCGAGAAAAGATCGTGTTAGGTCTTCGTTAGAACAAAGAAGGGTTGGATGCTGGTTGATGAAGGGAGGAATTGTTACATCTCAAGGAAAATTACAAGAACAAGGGACCTCGCCGAGTAACGTGTTTACAAAATGAATCACGATTTATGAAAGGCGATTAGATTAAGACCGATGTTAATCAGCGTCTTGTTCCTCAAAAACCCCACCCTTTGGTTGGGAGGGGATGAGTCTAATGAAGTTCCGGAAAATCTTTCAGGCGGCCTGATGAGGTATGCGACACCGGAGCTTTCATGGGGTCCCGTTGCAATCTCGGGTATCCTCGGTCGTCTCGTCAACCAGGGCTCCTATGCCAGCAGGAAAACGGGGTACCTAATTAAAAAAGTCTTCTGCTGGGTCCCCAGGAGATTCGTGGACTAATGTCATTTGTTACCTTCAATTTGTTCTCTAATTAAACCAATTAAAAGAGGGTTTGAGGGCAAAACGAAGGATGGTTCCATCTGAAACAGGAAATTATGCAAAAGTTTAATCGGATATTCCGCTTTCTTGGTGGGACCAAAACATTTTCCAAAAAAAACCCATTCCGTGGTTTTCAAAACAAACATGAACTTCCTATTGGATTCAGCGGATTCTTCAAGGTTTCCCATAAATCGCCTTCCCCATTCTGCATCAATCTATTTTATTCGGTTAGTTGTTTATTAAAATTATCAAAGAGGGGTAAACACCCGGAATCCGCAGGACTTTGGTGCCTACGTGACGTACAGAAAGCCCTGCGTTTTTGAGGTATGTCCTTTGAGAGCTAAGCTCACCCGATAGTATACGCCCTGTTGTGACGTACACCAGCGAATCCTGGGCACTGGGTTAGTGGAGGAAGTACTCAGGTTGACCTTCATGCCTGTTTGTGTATGCCAGATCTGGAAAAATATAGAGCTGAGAAATATGCTCAGCTACGTATTACAGCGTCCTACGTTTATTTCCCAATGCTGGACAGGCTGGAGTCGGCTTTTGTCACGCTGTATCTGTTCTGCGAAATACGGCCCTCCAAAAAGGAGTAATGACTGGATATGTTGAGGGTACTTATACATTTAGAACCGTCAGAATGTGTGTTCATATTTTTTGGAGCCCCAAACCAGATATGAAAAACCCTGCAAAGTTTTTCACAACGGTTTATTATCTTATGTCCACATCACTGTTTTGTGTACAATTTTGGAGTAATGATGTGAAATAGGTGAAAGCTATCGGTGACTACTCTTGGCACAAATAATAACGTATTTTTGTAATTTATACATAAAATAATTCATTATTTTCCTCATAACTAATTTGTATTTGAGTAATTTCTGGAGTTTTACTACGTCAGCATACATGTGTATACATACCAGTATCTGTCATGGAATATTCGGAATTACCTTATATCCATAAACACAACATTTTCAGAACAAGACAATCGATACCTATCACCAAACCATGTGTCAGTGGTTTCCTGCCGGTTGATTCACACTCATTTTCATAATTTTTAAACTAGTTCTACCTTCAAGCCCCCATGGCTTCAATGCTCCGAGTGGTCTTGAAAAATGGCACTACAGAAACATTTATGAAACCTTCCTACGAATATTTTCGAGATATGGTGTTTTGAAAATCTCAAATCTTATTGCTTACCGCGGCCCAGGGTTGAATAAATTTTCACGGGGTAATAGCCTTCGTTTTCGGTAAAATTTAAAAGTTATGTATTTCTTCGGCTCTCTCATTTCATTCTTGCTCAATGAAGGCCATCAGATTGTGTTTGATTCGTTGTTTTTAAAAGAAGCTGATTATCCGCAGGGCAACGTACTTGGTCCACTCTTGTTCATACTGTTTATTTTCGCGCATCGCTACCGATACGATTCAATTGAGAGTAAAACGGTAAAAACTACTTCCCATAATCCTGTATCTGAATGACGAATGGTGCAACGTATTCACCGGGTGCGGTGCATTTTCACTCACCGAAATACTGTGAAGTTGGAAAATACTCGAATGAACGAGTGAAATGTGCATCGATCACCACATTTGGCCCAAGAGCACTCGATCACTTAGACCCTGTTACTCAACGAGGGGCGTCCGTCTTATGGGACTTCTCTCGTTCCATTTTCACTTTGGGAGCGTCCCATAGCTTCCTACAGTAAACTCTTTTGCCCGGATACTCGTTCAATAGCTGAAATGGTGGCGGACATGTGCACCTAAACCACGAACGTCTTCGCTGCTCACCACAACTGTGGTTCGTAAATAATTATTGTGTTGTAAGAGAAGTTGAAGTTGTCGAAGTTTGATGGTTTGTGACTTCAATAGGAACATGAATACTCAAACATGGTCAACATGAAGGTATATAAGAAAAAAGTCTCCTGGGGAACCCGTTTATTCAAAGTGCCGAATCCAAAATGACAACCGTGCATTCCGTGGGGTGAACATCACATTTCTCAATATTTTGCCATTCGCCAGTACCCCATGTCATCTTCATCGCCCACAACTGTATCCAATTCGTCAAAATACTTTGTAAAGTTGGCTGTAAAATCCATTTAGGGGGGGGGGGGGGTCCCGTATTTTTTCAATCGAATTCAGGGACCTACTTTTTGGTTTATTCATTTCAATGATTGAACAGAGGAATCTACCAGGGAGAATTGTTATGAACGTAATAATTAATTCAAAATTGGCGTGTTTCATAATACGTAAAATTTTCTGTATAGATCGCCATTCTATATGTATAATATACATATAGAATAATTATTTCATATGTATAATTATTTCATATAGGAGGGGGACCCACAAACATATTGTATACAATCGCCATTCTATACTATAGAATGGCGATTGTATACAATATGTTTGTGGGTCCCCCTCCTATATGAAATAATTGAAAAAATGAGCTTAAATATTGTGTGTTCGTTCAAGAAGGATGGTTATATCTGGGTGAAGGGGGGAGTCAGTTACTAGTAAATAAAATTAATAAACTAAATAGTAAAATTATTATAAAGATTTACTAAATTATTATTAAGAATTATTAATTCAGGAGGCATGAGTTATCCCTACCAATTCTCAAATTTCATATTCGCACGATCATTTCCGCCACATCGCGAACACTACTACACTAGTAAGTACTAGGCATTGATCTCCAATATACTCGTAGAACTACGAGTAGATAACAGGTTTGAGCACTCTTCTTCAGAGTGGAAAGATTCGGCATGAGGCAATGCTTGGGCACTGTAAGGATGATGAATGGGGACGACGGATCATTTCCTTTTTTCTGTGATTTCTCAAAAATCACCAAAAGCTTATTTTCTGCGCCAATATTCAGGACGACGCACCCATTGGGGTTGTGGTTCAATCTCCGATGTTTTTCACAAGTCATGGAGCCTCATGACACAAATGAATCACGTATATCATAATTTGAAGGAAAAAATGAATCTAGTTCATCTGGAAATATTGTTAGTGAGTAAATAGAGGATTCAAAACGTTGAAAATGGAAGTTTTGAGTGCAATTAGTCAGTGTTATATCAACGTTGTGCGGGTGGGCAGAACGGGAGAGATGAGGAAGCATCGTAGGGGAGCCCATAACTCAAGGAAGAGAGAACCCCGCCTAGTCATTAGGAGATGCCCGGGAAGAGAAGCTCTGTCAACAGACATGGGGCCCCAAGTCTAGATAATGCTGTTTGACTAAGTCTCCCGAGCGCTCTCTAGCCAACTTGCCTTTATACCGTGGGATGCGCGGGGTTTGTTTATATTCTGCCCCAACTTATCAGCTGCCCAGGTAAATCTTGTTACATTGCTTGGTTACCGGCTTCCTACATTATCGTGAGGGAGTTTGCTGATGTGCTTTGTAGATTGGGAGTTCGCTGCAGGAACCGTCCATGAATTGGATGTAAGATTAGGTACAATAAACGCCGGAACGTTTTCCACAAACGTTTATTATTTGTACAGATTTTAATTTATACAGGTCCATGTGAGTCTCATATAGGGTTGACAACCGTACTTTTTTGACATTTTCATGTCTTTCATATGGCACATAACAAAAAAATCGTCACGAAAATCGTCACGAAAAATCGTCACGAAAAATCGTCACGAAATTTGCTCACGAAACTTGTCCCAAGTCGCCACAATGATGATTATGACCATCAGAAGTGAAGTTGGAATTAGGTAGGTACTTTACAGTTTGTTATGTCTTTGCTATGGCACACAAACAAAAAAATCGTCACGAAATTTGCTCACGAAAATTGTCCCAAGTCGCCACAATGATGATTATGACCATCAGAAGTGAAGTTGTTCGTTATTGGAATTAGGTAGGTACTTTACAGTTTGATATTACTTCCCAGTTTCGGCCCTGATCATCCTAGAAAGCTGATACTCGGTATACAAACTCTTGAGGGAACTCTAAATTCGAATTATGATATGCGCATGACTTGATACGAAGTTTGTTTGCACACAACATGAAAATGTCTCAATGTGTTGCAGACTCGTATGCAAGCGTTTACTTTGGTTTTACTTTGATTTTGTACTTTCTTAAGTTGAAAAGTACGCTAAAATAATTCTTTCTTTTTTTTTTTTTTTTTTTTTCATTTATCGTCTTAAAACTGAAATCAGTAGATAATTTATTTCCCTACCTAGCAACTAGCGACCCCGACCAAGAGGAGGTCGTTACTACACTAGGATTTCAGTGTCAGCCACTGAAGTGACGAGTTAATAAATAAATATGCATTAGCTGCAATACAATTTTATTTTATTTTTTCACCAATAGCCAAGTATGGAAACGAAGCTTTAGAAATTGTTGATGAACAGTTGATGAAAAGTTTTCTAGTTACCTAATGAGGTGCTGCTCATTCTGCTCATTTGATCTGCACATTTATGATGATGATCCGAGTAAGGTAGATCATCTGAATTTGAGGGAGATCGTATTGATATAGAAGCTGATGGATCGCAGACAATTATATATAATCGACCACCTCAGCAGAATGTACAACCTGCACCTACCACACCATTGTTCTACCTGCACCTACCACACCCGAGATGCCACTTGATTGAATTCTGGAAATACTGAGGTCATTGGATGTTAGTTGATGGCGGTAAGCACAATCCTTGGGTCTTCCACTGGTCAACTTGGAAGCTTTAAGGTGAGAGAAATTTGGCGCTGGTGAAGTGGTTTCTTTCGAGAAAACAACGATCGCCTGGTCCGAACAACGAATAGGTAACTAGCTAACGCCAACTCCTGGTAACCTGTGCAGCAAGGAGGTATATCAGATAATCCATTCCTGCATTATTAAAATTTCATATTTAATATCCTTTTTTTGTAGACACAAAAGTTATCTCCGAACAAGAAACTCGATTTAACAAAACCATGATGTTTGAATCTGCTGTTCCTCAGCGTGAACGTTGTTTGTTATTATTTCAACTACTCTTATTTCTATTAATATTTCAATTTTTGTAAAAAAATCTTGAATCTTCACATTGACCCAACTTACCGCGATTTGATTCCCCGAATTAAACTCAATTCAAATCTGAAATAAAACTTTCGAATGTGAACTACTTACTTGAAACTTTTGAGACATGACGTTATTCAAAAATTTCAAATTTATTTTGAACCCTATCCCACTGGTCTAGGGTTTCGGAAAGTTTCAGGGATCATCCTTCAGTTGGTGTGAACCAGACGGTCAAATTTTATCACTTCATGACAACGCTAAAAATCTTTTCCTTGGTCGAATCCAATGTTTCATTATCGAAGGTAATAACCCAAAAAACCAGATTTGAAAACTTTCCAACGGATTTCAAGGAAATCGCCTATTTGACAGATCCCACGCACTGACAGAAGAAACATCAGCAAACTCAAATTTCCCCTCGCGTAGAATAATTCCATAAGTTCATTGTGGATGGATGTAATTATTACCTACCCAAGATGTTCAAGAGTTGGACGAAAGATTATTTATTTAATCATTGGGTGCGGGTGAAGACCCAGATGACAGTCATCCGGGCTGTCTCGTTGCGTATTCGAGGGTCACGACGGAAGGTCCGCTGCCTAGGGCTGGAAGACGGAGCCCTGATGCCCCTCAACTGAGAAACTACGGGTCACGAAACCACTTCACATCCACACCTTCGCTCGACTCGCTGGAACCGCAAAATTAACCTCTTTATTTACTTTGAATAATAAATGATAATAGTATTTCAAAAAAGGTAGAATATACTGACTGAAAATTCAATGATATCTGAAGCTGATACGTTAGGATACTATATTCACCAATTCTTTGTGTGAATCATAATCAAAAAGAAGATTATCCCCCTTTACGCTCTTCTACCATGAAAAATACTCGGGGCGAAGGAGGATGCTCTTCTTCCATCATAATAGTAATGCTGATTGCGCCGGTAAATACTCGTATAAAGAAAGAGCTCTTTCTCTTATCTTCTGTTGTTAAAAAGAGGAAGAGTTTCGTAGAAAACGGAACAAGGTAGTTGCGAGGGAAGAGGGGGGTTGAAGAAACAAGAAGAGTTTGGCTGATTCTAATTATGCAAAGAGATGTGGACTCAGCCCAGAACAAAGACTTTTCTCGGAGTTCATCCTCCTAAGTTATTTGCTTATGAACGTTAAGTCTTTGACAAACTTCATTTCAATGGCAAAGAGAACCTCCCCTCCTTCATATAATATTACAATCCTTTTCGACTCCGAGCGTTTATTATTGTTCTAAGTCTTGGAAGGTCGACTTTTAGTTTCGACATTCTAATTACTTATCTATCGTTTTCCGAACTAAGATTACAAGCGATGTCACACTGTTCCCTGGCTTTGGCGAAAACTCTCCCCTTTAGTTGAATACGCGCCTTATGGAATAATGAACGCCTTCTGAATAACGATGAAACAATAACTTTTGAGCCTCCCAAAGACATTTAGACGTTTCCAGTTCTTCATTTTGCCATTCATATAATACATATTCTACGAGTCCGTGACAATATGATAGAATTCTCGCGCAAATGAAAATTCTTGATGAATGACGTTTCCGATTATTAGTTGGAACAACTGGAACATCCAGGTCACTGATAATCATGACGACCTCCGCCCAAATAACTAAAGTGATTATTTCGCCTGAAATTTCCACTTAGGTGGTAGTACGAGATGTTCTTGTCTTTCCAAGCTAGTTCGAAATTTATCCACCTCTAATTTTCAGTACTTCATAAACACGTTTTGGCATGGATCTTAGTATTTCTGACGCCTTACTTTCATTTCATCATCGTCGTATTTTGAGGATTCTCACTGACGCTCCCTGGTTCGTGAGAAACGACACCCTCCACTCTGACCTGTGTTTGGAGACAGTACAAGACACCATCAGGAGCTGTTTTACAAGACTGCGCACCCGCACCACGGAACACGAAAATCCAGAAGTGGCTGCAATTGCTGGACCAGCTCCCTACGATGGTTGTAGGTTGAAGAAGCGAGTTCTGCGAGACAATATTGCATGATTGACTACGCAGCACGTGACGCTAGACCAGCGTACTGTTGGTCAATGTTCCACTCCACTCGTCGTCTGCAGGAGTGAGGTGGGACAGCCTTGTTCTACCGAGCGACGAACTCCCACATTGGATCATCCCCAAGTTTAGTCACACCCTCAATATGACGAACATTCCCCATACTGAAAGCACTCGGCGAAAGCTCCCCAGCCCTCTCCCGTCCCTAATACATTATAATAAAAGTTAATCATCGTCGTATCTTGATAACGTTAGAAATCATCAGGACGTTCTTCGACTATACATACTCTTATGAATTTATGGATATGGCTCAGAACCTAGTGCATACGGTATCAAGTAATAGGGAAAGGTTAATTTTTGTGTGTCCCATTTGAATTTGTTTGTATTTTATTGTTATTTAAGTAAATATTTTCCTCTTGGTAATTTCCGATGGATATTTTGATAGTAGTAAAGAGAAAGGTAGGTAAATGGAGGATGAGTTTGGGTGATGCAAATCAACCACCCCGTGTAACGGACGGTTCATCCAGCGGGTATCACTCTCGTATCTACAAAAACACGTATTGCACTCGAAAACGTTAGGCTCACGTTTTACTGCTGCTTTCCCTCCATACTTTGATCACTTTGAGCGAACTCGATAGCTGGGTATTGTATTATTAAGGTGGCGGCTCCACTTTGTTGAACTTTGTTTCCTGGCCATTTTGTCTTTCTTTCTCTAGTGTTTTCCTTTACTCGGGTTCCGTTTCCTATCCCAATGTTTTCCAAAGACAAATAAAACCCCGGGGGTCTCGAGGACGGTGGAAAAACTCGGCGGATGACGGAGTTCACGAGGAAGAAAAAAAATCCGCGCCTCTTTATTGGTTCTCACGTCACGTCAGTGGGGCCCTTTGGAAAGTGAACACCCAAGTAAATCAGGGTAGTTGTAGCCAAAGCGAACGGGGGATGTAGCGCAAGGGAGAGACTCGAACCCCGTGTCCCGAGGCAATGCGAAGCACGTAGCGACGACCCCTGGAAGGGGGCGGGAATTTAATAAGAGCATGACTAACGCCCCCGCCTCCCACTGCCTCCCGTGAGCTTCTACGTCAATCCGATACCAAGCGAGCTGTTGTCTTCCTGTTGGAGTTGCAGAGGTCTCTATGTGTGTTCCAAGTGGTCTTCAAATTCCATCTTGAGTCACAGGAAGGTGAAAGATGAAGGTAGAAATTACAAGTACCAAGATTTTTTAAACATTTTCACATTTTTACTCTGGCACCCAAGCTCAAAAACCGACACCGAAATGCGTTACACAATTTCTGATGATTTCTGCTTAAAGTCCTAAATCCAGATTAACCCGGAAGATCGGGTTACCTACCGGCCAATCTCACTACTCGCAAACTTTGCAAAAATTCTGGAAAAAATAGTTAAATCACAATTACTAGACTACCTGGAAACAAATAATCTTCTGTCATCCTCGCAATATGGATTCAGACAAAATATGAGCACCCAAGACGCCCTTGCGGATGTAGGGAGAGAAATATCAAACGGTTTACATAACAACAACAAGATTATAGGATTATTTATTGATTTATCAAAGGCGTTTGATTCGATTGGAACCTGCAGGTTAATTCTCAAACTCAGGCAGATGGGACTCGATGAGGTGGCCATTAGATGGTTCACCACATATCTATCAGATAGGCAACAATTTGTCAGATTTCAGGATGTAGAAAGTACCATGAAACCAATAAATTATGGAGTCCCTCAAGGGTCAGTTCTTGGCCCAATCTTATTCCTCATACACATAAACGACCTATTTTCAATAAACACTGGAGGTAGATTTGTTGCATTCGCTGATGACGTGGCCATAATAGTGAAAGAGAAGACGTGGCAGCAAGCTCATTCAAGTGCTGAATTAATTATGGACAAAGTAACAAAATGGTTTGCCACGAACAGTTTAACAGTTAACATCTCCAAAACAAAATATATCTCATTTTCGATCAATTTAGTTGGACAACCAGTAGTTTCAAAAATAGAAATACAACAAGGAAATTGCGGCTCTGAACATGCTACGCTTAATTGCGAAAGGCTGGAAAAAGTAAACTCCATCAGATATTTAGGGCTGTTGCTTGATCAGCACATGAAGTGGAAGGAACATAATATGTTATACAAAGTCTAGTAGCAAGGATTAGGAAAACATTCCACCTCTTCGTCTTACTGAGAGGCTGGCTTACCCGTAAAAATCTACGTATGGTTTTCTATGCCTATGTTTATAGCATATTGATCTATGGTATACCCATTTGGGGAGGTGCGTACGCAAGTAGTTTTGGTAACCTAAATGTGGTTGTGAATACTGTCTTGCGTATAGCCACGAAATCACACAGGCGCACCCAAATGGTGAACCTTTACGAGGGTTTTGAAGTACTTTCTCCAAGAATGAAGTATGTTTATCGATTGGCCTTATATGTGCATAAGTCCCTCGGCTTATTCGAAAAGAGAAGTGATGTGAGACCTACCAGGTTGAACGCACAAAGTATTTTATCAATAGCACGTAGGTATAGTATTTTATCAATAGCACAGTAGGTATAAGTACCTTTTAGTTTGTTAAAAGTAGGATATTTAGGAAGTAATATATAAGAACAATTCTTATAATAATTATAATTATTATAAACTAAAATGCATTACTGAACGTACGCACATCCAAGCTGAGCTGGGAGAGAACGAGCCTGGACAGGTCACTGACCTTAGGCTTAGATATTAAACAAACGAACGTTGCATTCATAATTTGTACTTGTGAATATATCTGTATTATGTAAAATGTGTAAATAAACGATTATATTATTAAAAAAAAAAAAAAGAGGTAATATGAGTCATTGTGGCTCATGTTCTGAGTTTCGTTGCCACCCCCCCCCCCCTACTCACCAGGGGCGCGCGGATCATCCATCTTCCTCAGGTGTTCATCCACCTATTAGTTGACCTTCGATTGCCATGCTGTATGGTCATGTTGAAGCAGGTAAGAACCTTATTTTTTCACCTTAATAAGTCTCGTTGACTCACGTAAAATTGTGTAGGTATTAACATGGAAGTTCCAATAACCGATTCACGCCTGTACAAACATGTTCCATCATGGTTTTTACGGGTGTGAATCGGTTTGGAAGAGCGTGGTCGTCCTGTCCCGCCCCATGACTAATCCGCGAGGCCCCACCTCCTTGCCTCTTCCCACCTCTCTCCAGGGTATGAAACGGGATCTTACCACTTACCTCGTTACCAGTACGCCGCTAAACATAAATATCCCCCTGGAGCAATCAATGCCACAGAGGACAACACCCCAAGGCGCTGGATTTTACATGCAACAATGAGCATTGTTCTATTGCCACGTCTCCTCTGTTATTGTGTATTTATTCGAAAACATGTTCCATGTTTCCTTGCTTTGATCCTTCATCTAAACTGTAATAATCTTGGGGTCTGGGGTGTCCTCCAGAACCCCAGAATGTACCATCATTAGCCACTGGTGGCTAAACACTCCCAGCTGCACTTTTTTAAACTCATGATTACGATCAAAGGAATACTGCTCGCAGGTATTTTCGACTCATGTTATCGTTGCTATCCTTGGGCTGATGAGACAATGGGGGATTTGCATCAATTTTCGATTCCGAATATCATTCTCCTGATGTATAGCACAGATTTACTTGAGGAGAAAACTTCAAAAACGCAGAGAGCAGATTCAATGAAGACGCGACAATCTAGGAGCCCGTCACAAACAGGACGAAACCCCCGGTTGGGGCGCTGAGATCGCCGGGTTTCAGAGTATTGAGGGGGGGGGGGGGGGGTCGATGTGGGCGTGACCGCGTGACGTTGCATAAGATTCTCGCTTCTGCGGTCTTTTTCAAACGCGGTCAGCTTCTCTAAATTCCCTAAATTTTTGGGGAGACTTTTCAGGCAGCGTACCAACATTTTCCTTATTCTCCTAATTTGTACTTTCGCTAATAAATAATAATAATAATAAGAGAGACAGTAAAGAGCGGAAATTCGTTTCAGCAGGTCCCACTTCGGCGCTATTACTTGAGAATTTCCCTCCCATTATGCCGGATAAGAGGGGAATAGACACATTAAATCGAGGCAAAAACGTCTGCAGACCGCTAAAATAGCTTTATTATTGGTAATAACCGCTAGAACTGCCCCAGAGCGGCGTCAGAAGTTCATATCATATCATGTGACACGTGGCGAACATATGGACTAACCACCATCGGGAAGCTTTATTAGTTTCGGTATGATTCTCGCAAAAACAACTTGAATGGGAGATCGGTCGGAATATGAGTAATCATTTTTATTTAACCCCGAAAGATATTGGGAGCCTCCTGCGAAGGCCATCATTAAGTCGTTACTGATATTATTGTATTGATTGAGAGGGTGCGAACTAATCGGATTTGACCCCCAAGCGTCGTAAATGGCGGGTATTCGGGGGTCGGAGGACGAGCACGTGAACCGACGGTCGTTAGAAGAGCAGTGCGGTGGTTATTTGTATAAATCTCTTGTTCCTTTATTAGATTTGGCCGTAGCCCCTCCGCCGCATCTTCCATGTAGCCCACCTTCAGAGTAACGCAGTTACCAGCAATCCGCCGCGTAATGGCGCACCCGACGACCGATATTAACTTGGAACTTCCCTCAAAACCCCTAGAAAGTTATGGTTTTAGCGAGGTAGTTATTGTTGATCGCTCTCCGATTACCGTGGGCGAAGGTAATGGATTACCGAGAGAGCAGCAACGAAAAGTTTTTCGAAGAGAATCATCAACGATCCATCAATTTTGTTGGTTCGAATAATATGCCACCCATCGCTTACTGACCATGGACCTATTCGATCTTTGCTAAAACCGGTCATAGTTGTGCCTTTAGTACACGAAAAGAAGTGAGTATCTTATAACTTATAAGTACCTTATAACCTTAACAAACAAGAGAAAGAAGATATTATTCTACTAAACTCAAACGTTTGCAGAAGACACAAATAATGATAATTATTTTATTAAACATTGCAAACGACCTCACAACGTTAATTTATTTTTGCAAATTATTCAACAACGGTGTATCTCACCTTCCAAATAGATCACAAATAGATCACAGTACACAGTATCCTTGTGAGTTACTCAACTATTCCATAACTGGAGGAATGAGCTAAAATATTGTGTGAAACTAGCTCATCGATGGTCTCTTCAGTTATCTCAACTGAATTCTGGGCTGACCTATTACAATTTGTATACATGTAAATTGTGAATCAAATAATTTATGAATGACTTGGTAATTATTTACAATTTATTTTCATTTATATAATTCTGAGGTCGTTACTTCTACCTAGTGAAATCCCTTTCTTTCTTATAAACCTGAAAAGTACATATCTCAGAACAAGCAAGTCGATTTCACAAAACTTCATGATTGAATCAGCTGTTCCTCAGTGAGGGATATTGACCTAATTAATTTGATTTAGGCTCGTGCTGACGATTTTTGATTTAATTTTAGAGAAATTCCCCAGAGCTGACCTTTGCACAATACTTCCAATTATTTCGTATTATACGAAACTGCGATATTTATGGGACTCACAACGATTTTGCATACTGCCATGTGGAGAAAAAGCACCTCAACTCAAAATAATTGATTTTTCAGCTTTTTAAGTAAACTCAAAACCTCCCACAGGTTCGAAAGATGAAAAACCGTTGTGAAAAAATTTGCAGCGTTTTTCACCTCTGAATCATAAGCCTGAATCAGCTCGAATCAATTTATCTGTCTTTCCAAACTTGGCAAAATGAAATAAGATGTGCAAACACTTTTATCCCTCAACAATGACGAATAGGTCGACACGTATTAATATTTACCACAGCAGGTTCCACATAACATTCTTGTCACCGTCATTCCGGACGCGCCCGGAATGCCAACTCCTCCCTAACGCCCTTCAGGTTCCCCATCAGATCCAATAATTCTCTTTCGATAAATGCACCCTCCGTTTCCGCCGAGCTGTTAATTTTTCATGTATTTCCCCCTCGAGGCTCTTCTGAAAAGCCCGGGTAAAATTCTTTTCGGAGGAAGGGGGTTTCAATTTCCCTAATACCGAGTGCCGAATTCGTTTTCGTCATGGGGTAGAACATGAGCTGAATCCAAGAGTCGAACATCCTTCATATCTATTATGTTGAATACGCCCGAGGTGGAATGTCCATTTGATGGTTCACACATTGTATACGTCTCGCCGGGTAAACAATGCTATTTCGAATTCCTCCATTCTGTAAATTCGTACATTCACAGAGTCGAACATTTTCCAAAAGCCGTTAACTTCATTCCAAAATAAATCGAGAAAAACCTAAAAACTTTTATAAGTGAGGTGAAACAATTTTTTCTTCCTTCTAATAACCACAAATAAATTATTTCAAATTAAAATTTAAGAACAACGGGTTTTAAATGATGAGCTATTTATATACTCCTAAGACCAGGTAATTGTTAAATCGCAATCAGGAAACATGCTGCCAACACAATAGAAGTAAATTCCTGATAGAAACATAACGCAATAGAAACAAAAACCTCCTCAGTGGGAAATGGTCGATGGGCATAAATCGGGTTGTGGAAATAGTGGGTTTTGCACCACGAGAAGCCCAATATTTCGACGGGTTTCGGAACCGGTTCAACGTTTTCGGTTTTCAACTCGTGTAATTTGTGATATGAGAATTCTGGGTATTACGATTCACGTACCTTTAGTACTGGATGATCGGGTGTAGTCAAAGATGACGAAAAGTAAAGGGGGGGAAAACTGGGTTTATTCATACAATTAAATATGTAGAATACTTCAAATACGGGGGCCGGGAGGGAACTTGTTCGATGCGGCGATCGTAACTAACTGCTTATCACTGCAGTCCCTGTGAAGGAGAGGGGCCGCGGGGGGGTAGGTAAGGGGGGGTAGTGGGCTTTAACTCATCAGGTCCTGTGAGTGACCTCCACGTCACACTCCCCCTCCGTTGAAAAAGGGCGGAAGGGTGTTTTGGGCTGCAAGTTTTTTAAAATTTTTATGTTTTGAGGGACATACCTATCACTAGGGAAAAACCGTCCCTGCTCGTTCGAGTTCGCTGGGAAACCTTCAGCATTGGAGGCGGTTGACCGGGTACAAAATAAATATTTTGAAAATAATTAGAAAATAAATTCACCTGAGGCAGGAATTTCCTCTGTGGGGGGGAATGCTTGGGTCGGTGGTGGAACGAGCAGAGTGGGGGAAAAAACCCTAGAAAATACAAGAAAATATGAAGAATTGGCTTACTGAATTTTTGTCCCAAGTGCCTGAAGGGCCTGTTTGTTTTCGGGGAGGGAGCCGCTGATGAGGTACCTGTGAGCCCGGAATTAGGAAAAGGAGGTGGCCAGGATGATTAGTAGGGGCCAGGACAAACATGTCAGCATAATGTGGGGGGTGGGGGGCCGTTTTGGTACCACACGTTGAGCAGAAACCAAGGGACTAGGTTCCTTTTCATCCGTGCAGCACGTGTGAAGGGGCGTTGCAGGATCATGATTCCTGGAAACAATTCGGGGGCAATCGTGAGGGATGGGGGCCATTGCGGTTTCATTTAAGGGGGGCTTTGTTATCTTTTTAGGGTGTAATTTATATTCTATTATATTTCTTTTTAAATGGGTTTTTCTTATTTTTATTTTTATTTGGGTTTGAGGTACTTTACCTCGTTTTCGATAAGATAAATTAATATATTTGACTCGAAAAATATTTTTACCATCCTCGTGGGATGTTTCCTCGATCGAGAGGTAGTCGAGGGGGTAATCTGGGGGAATTTCAGCAATTGAAATTTCTGGGTTGGCGCAATGGAGTTGGGTTGATGTGGGATGGGATTCGGGTTCTGGTAGTGGGTTTTTTATGGGGGGATTTTCGACTGGGGTTTCCTGGACGACGACGTCAGTTGAAGGTCTTGATGGGGGAGGGGGTGGGGCTTCCGGTCTAAGTACTGGTTGTAGAGTATCAGTGGCGTCAAGTGCTGGGCCCTGTTGCTTGACGTGAGTTTGGGTGACTGGTACTGGGTCGTCGCATTCTTCAATACCCTGTGAACAAGAGACTTGGGGCAGTATCTGTTGTTCAACCGGAGGGGGCAGGGGGTTAGTAGGTTGTGTTATTGACAAACGTTGCGCCCTCTTATGGAGGGGGGTGGAGATTAATTCAGGGTTAGAACAATAAATGCAGTCTAATTCATCCTTTAATTGTTGGGGCATTTGTCTCCATTCTGCATATGGCATCATGGCACATTTTGAATCATAGGACGAACAACATCCGCCACAAAAGATTGGGTCGTCGTTTTCATCGACTGGAATAGGGATCCTACATCGATCACAATTAAATTGGTGGAAATCAGTTATAGGCATGTTGTTGAATAACACGGCGGGAGTCGGAGGCTGGCGGGGAAGGGTTTTTGCCGGCTCGTAGCGGGAGATAGCCGGTGGAGAGCGGGAGAAGGGCAGGGGGGAAGGTGAAGTGGTGGTCGGGGGGGAGCGCTCAATGGGAGCAGCGGGTGATGGAGGGGGGTGGCGTCTTCTGTTCGGGAAGACGGGGCAGTGGGGACGTGCAAAGGTGTCTTACTGGGGTAGGGTGGGGCTGTCGAGGGTGGTGGGGCAAGAGCCGCTGATGGGGCGGGGGGGGGGGTGTACTTGTCGTAAGTGGGGCGTCCCAGGAAGGAGCCGATGAGTGGCAGGGGGGGGGGGGACGTTGCCGTCAGTGGGAGGAGGTGGAGAGGTGAGGGTTAGGCGAAGGGAAACTGGAGCGGAGTGGGGTCCTGATTGAAGGAGGGCATGCGGAATTCGCCGTCGATTGGGCGGGGGGGGGGGGGGGGGTTCTTCAAATGGCCGTCCCGTTGCAGCGAATATTCGCGATGTTTTCAACGAGCGGTGGCCAGAAAGGGTAAAAAAAGTGTTGTGGATCACACAAAAACACTACTGGGGGGAAGAAATGTGGGAAAACACAAATTCTTATGATGTAAGGGGATTTGGGCGGGCTGGGGAATGGTTCAATAGCGGTAAGACGGGGAACAATTTAGGAGTATCACAAATCAGGATTGGATCAACCGTTACGCTGTGCTACCATGTGATATGAGAATTCTGGGTATTACGATTCACGTACCTTTAGTACTGGATGATCGGGTGTAGTCAAAGATGACGAAAAGTAAAGGGGGGGAAAACTGGGTTTATTCATACAATTAAATATGTAGAATACTTCAAATACGGGGGCCGGGAGGGAACTTGTTCGATGCGGCGATCGTAACTAACTGCTTATCACTGCAGTCCCTGTGAAGGAGAGGGGCCGCGGGGGGGTAGGTAAGGGGGGGTAGTGGGCTTTAACTCATCAGGTCCTGTGAGTGACCTCCACGTCACAAATTCAAATAATTTTTAAATAATTAAATTAACAATCTTTTAAACTAGCTACTCAATTGTTCACCTCGTTTTGGTTTATGATCTTCAATAATAAACCTTTGGAAACACCAAAGAAAAAAAATTACACCTCCTCAAAATTTGAGGGCTTCCGTTTCAAAATAGGTAGGCGTAGATTCCAAAAATCGAAAAAATAAAATCCGTCCGTTAGCCATACGCAGCGGCCGTCCACGGCACTGGCCAGTTAGCGTTATTGCCGAAGTAGGTAGGTGGAAATAGAAACCCCAGAATCATATTGGTACATATTATTTATAATTAATTCATCATCTCTATAAAAGTACATCCATCATTTCGTGAATTAGACAGATGGGTAATCTGCGCAAAGAAGTGGTTTTTTATAAGATTCAAAACCCGTTGTTTTTTATATGATTCAAAAACGTCACTGACGGTTTTTTGCCGCTTCGGCTCATTGTAAAAAGACAGGAACGGTTAGAATTACATGATCAATCAGTTTTACTCTATATACATCACTACCACTACGGAAATTTACTTGGGTTTACTCCGACCGTTTTAAAGCGCCTTAGCCAAGTTACAAGACGGCCGTGTGGGAAACAAGGGCATATATTATGCATCATGGCGTGGGCAGAATAGTAACCGATTCTCTATTTTTACATGAAGCTTTACATCTAACAAACATGGTAAACATTGCCCACAGGGTCATTTTACATTTAAAGTGCAGCGGCCAACATAGGCACCGTTTAATCATGATGGTGTAGTGATAACGAATTTATTGTTGAAGTTCACATACAAGATAGACATTTCCCATCGTAAGCGTTCTCAAATTAATTTTCAAATAACATGTATGTAATATATTTTATCGTTTTATCGCATATTTGGAAGAAGAGTGACACAATCCGAAAAAGCTGATTTGCGGGAAATCGGCATCAAAGTTTTTTTCGTTACTTTTCCAGCTGTCCAGAAGCTCAGCTCAGAATTGAAGCAAAGTGATTTCAGCTCAGCATGAGGCCCATGAAAAACGTCTGAAGATGTTACCCGGCCAAAAATGGAGAAAAAATTTGTTACGTACCAATACTCTTCTGGTATTCAAACTCCTGTTTTACTTATTCGTATGAATATTAAATATTCATAATATTTATTTTAGTGAATTCGTATGAATACCTACTGCTTCGAAAATTCGCTCATACGATCGTGCTGCATGACTGGAACATTCTTCCCTTTTTATTCAAAGACGCAAAATGAGCACTTTTAATGAAATTTCATGTTTTTTGAGTGCGGCCCCCTAAGAATCCATGAATTTGTGAATTTAGAAAAATTGGCACCCCACGGAAAAAAGGTTACCGACCCCTGCTCTAGATATTCACATCTCACTTGGTGGAAAGATAAATTATGGCGAAATACAACAAATTTATACTTACAACTAACACTAATGGCCAAAAATATCATATAAGGCGCTCGATGGCTATTAAGCCACCCTCGTGTAATAACTTCGAGCCCATGAACTTCCAAGCTGATCTACAATAGTTGTTCGCGTCATCTTCTGTCTTGACATTCTTGATCATTCTTGACATTCTACATTCTATATTGACGTGCAAGTAAACTGTACACCTCACTTGTAGCACTTTGAAGAGACAATAACATGGAAAAAAGAAAAAAACTCACGGCACGCAGGTTGTATAAATATTTGAGCTGCATAAATGCTGGGACATCCATACATTTGTGTATTTCGTGGTCTGTATTGCCTGTGCCACATCCAGCGGAACGGACTCCAGAAGAAAGTTTCCTTGGACAAAAAACGTGTTGTTTCAAACGAGAGCAATCTGAAAAACAATGGTCCTGCCTAAAATGGCAGCAATAGAAAATACTCGGAGAGTGTTGAGGAGAAAAGTGAGCGCAGGAGTCCTCCGACTCAAACTTTAAATTGTCTTGACGACAAAATGGATGGTGTGACAAGTGAAAGAATGGAGAAGTTTTAACGAGAGTGATTTTCTTTTGAAAGAGCAGAGAAGGCTCTTCGGCGACGAATCTGTGACAGAACTTCGATCCTGTTGGGTAAAAAGAAAAAGATGGAAACTTGCTCATAAACAAGTTGTACAGTGATTGAAATCTGTTTTTCGACAGTTTTTGAAGGGCGTCTGATAAATGCTAGAGAGGAATCCCCAAAATCTATCATGATGTATTAACTCTCCACTGGCAGCGCCCTCAACAAGGAGACTTGAGGTAGCGATCCGTAATATTTACGAGTTCTCTTTCAGTGTTCATCCCCACCAATAGCCCAGTCAAATTGAACTTAATAAATTATTAAGTTCAATATGCTTTCCACGAATTCTCAGAAAGGTGGGTATGATTAAATTTTGAGATCGCTTTGGGCGTCTCAAATAACAAAAGTAATATAAGTTTGTCAGGTTTATGAGGCAAACTCAATTTTTGCTGCCACAAATCTCTAAATTTCGGCACCTTACTCAGTTTATGGCATAAAAAATCTGAACTATCCATTGTACAGAAACCTTTATTTGCACGAAATTTAAGAGCACCAAAGTTCAAGTCGTAAGACCTCCGAAAACGCTTAGTTTTTTTTTGTCATAACCTGCAGTCAAAGATGAGCGAATTTTTCCATCTTGGCTGAAAAGTGTGTTCATATTCAGCTCATAACGCGGCAACGACCAGCCCAAATGAATAAGGCCGCATAATAAAATTGTAGATTTTCAAATTTGGCGTTCATTTCAAAATTTAGGTCTTAAGTGTGTAAGTTAGAAAATTTCTAACTTGCACACACGACATATTTATAAATGGGCATTATTATTATTTGAAGGCTGCAGAATCATGTTATGATTCATTAGGTACTACATAATATACCTATAGTATTTTACACAGCATAATATGATTAATATCAATATTAATATTAGCATAATGTTAAATAACATTATACTATATTATTACATAACATTACATAACATATATACCATAGTATACACAACATTATAATATTATACTATGTCAAATCAAATACCCATCTACCAAAACTGCTGACGACACCAACTGGTCGAAAACTGCAAAATTATATTGGGCTGCCAGAAGTCAACTAATGGCTCAAGAGCCGTGACTGATCAGCGTAGGGTTAAAAAAAAATTCTGCAAACTAAATTATTTTTTTCATTTTATGATCTAATTTTGGTTCATTGTGCTCCGCAAATGTAAATGGCCTATTGAATTTAACCCAATACTTTCTAGGTCCAGTCATATTCTCCTTATTTGTTGGAAATGTTTCGATTTCTTGTGTTGGTTTGACACCCAGTGCTTCCTCTATTAATCTCTTCAATGCATTGTTCAAATACGGGGCGCCTGCGTTGCCTTCAGCACCACTACTGATACAGAACATAAATAATGTACTTAGTCAATCGATAGTTTCTCCTCCAACTCACTTATTTTACGAAATTAGGATTGCAACGAATTTGACATAATATGTTAAGTTCGATATATACCTATTGAATTTTGTAATATTTTGGCAAAAAAGGAATATAAAAGTTTAACCAACTTCCTTTTCTTCCTGATTATTTTCATTCAAGAAAACTTCAACGTAATTCTATTTGAAGTTCCCATTCGCACTCAACCATCGGAGGAACTTGAATTGATGCTAATCGGTTTATTAGACCAGCAGTTATTCCCTTGGCCAATAAGAGGATTTGTGGGAAGGTCACGATTTACGAGTAAATGAGCCTTGTAGCTAATAATATTCACACCAATCAGACGTATCTCATAATGATGGGACGGCATTTGAAAGGGTTATACAGCGCTGACCTTTGCAAACGTTGAAGAGGATGGTGTTGATTACCACTGTGCGGGTATATAATAATAAATCATTACTGCAGAACCCTGTTTGGCTGTTGTATACACAACTGACCTAGGTTGGAGTTTACAGATATCAGTTGCTTAAACATTATCTGGTGAAAACTATTTAGCGACTTTAAGATCGACCAAATGAACCGAAATTTCCAAAATTATGAAACTAACTTTCGACTGAAGTACGTTGGTTTCAGGCTGAGTGTTTAGGACGATCGTCAGGTTGACGAAAAACTACATTAAATATATATATTTTTTTAATTGGTTTATTTTGTTTTTCAGGCTATTGGTGCTTATACTACTTGTACTTATTACAAGTAATTGTCGGTAGGTACCTATTTCTTGTGACGGTAGCCAGAAGACATCGTCACGGGATCTTGTTGAAGGCTCCTGGAACCTTGTTGAAGCCGCCAACGTTGAGTTATTTGAAAACTTTCCAAACCAGCAACATCGATCGAGCAGAACGTTTAAAGAACATCACCAATTTTCAGGTAAAATCTTAAATATTACGAGTTCCCATTCCTCGAACGTGATATCCTTAACTTGACATAATTCCTAAGCCTGACAGACGGCAATGGATGTTAAATTTTCAGTGAGGTTACTGGGGCAATTGGTAATATGAATATTTTTTATTAACCTAATCTTAACATATTCTTATTAACGAAATATTTGTTACTCTCCTTCTATTCTTGCAAATTGTGGCAAGAAGTGGACAAAAGTCGAAAACATCAAGTACGTTTTCTACCCTATAAAATGATACACACTCCCAGACAATTGGAGAGACCACTGGAATGGAGATGTAGACAGGGACGGGGGGGGGGGGGCTGAAATGTTTTGTATTGAAGATTCAATCAGTTTGCTTTTTTTTCTTTACATTCTTTCTCGTTGTCCAAGGAATTGAATAAGACAATGCGACATAAGAAGATGCGCGGAAATCTCGAAAAGACCTACGTTGTGTCACACAATTCCTATGTTCACGCGGCTAGGGGCCAACGCTTCAGTGGCTTTATTGAATAATGGCAGGAATTACACCAAACTAATAGTTAATTGCCAAACAAGTACAATATCGATTACTAAAGATCGATGTTTTGCCAGTCAATACCCATCCGTACCAGATGGTAATTAATTCAGTAATGTAGCTTCAGTTTGTAACTCTGTAACGACTAGGTAACGACTTTATAGGTGATTATCTGGAATTGCACCAACATAATAGTTAGGAACCAAACAAGTACACTGTCGATTACTAAAGATCAATGTTCGGGCAATCAATCCTACCCATTCGTACCAGATGGTAATTAGTGCATTAATGTTCGCTTCAATTTTCTACTCTGTTACCACTAGGTAACGACTTTATTGGCGAATGACTGCAATTGCACCAAAATAACAGTTATATGCAAACGACTGGGTATAAAATCGTTAACTGACGATCCATGTTTTGGCTATCGATAGCCATCCCCACTAGATGGTGACTAGCAGTGTAATGGTCGCTTCAGTAACGAAATTCCGACTTTTCACCTTTGATAGACAACCAGTCTCAGAACCATCAGCTAAGTTTGAAGGGGAAACACGAAGGAAGGGCCAGTAATTTTATGTATCATGAAAGCTGGATCATGAGACGCATTACTTTATCGCGGCTCTGTTTAATCCTCGTCCTCTCTCTCTCTCTCACACACACACTTTCCGTTATTACACTAACAACGGGGTTCTGGGCAACGTATTTTCTCATGAGATGTGATTGGAGGTAACGTGGAAACGGATCGCATACTTTACGACTGCTCTTCCGACGGTGATGCGGCACGTACTCGCAGTTGAAGGACATTAAGCTCCGGAGTGACTAGAACGTGTTTCGGAGTCTGTGAGCTGATTTGGCTGCGTTGACGATAAAAACGGAATTAACGTTTCGAGCTGGGAACGGGGGAATATTTTCACTGGGGGGAAAAATAACGACCCGGTTTTTCGTCTCATGGAGAATAAAACTTGCAACTCTTTCCGCTCAAACTGAGTTTCTCACCTTCAATTCCACTAGTAATAAAAGAGAGCTAAACTATTTTCATCGGAGTACCCAAACGTTACAGACCGCCCAGATTAGTGATTTCTTGACATCTATTAGAACTTGTATAGAATATTCTATGAAAACATTCAACTTCTGCGCAGGGGTTCATCACATTCCGTCTTATGAATAGTTTGATGGGTGATACTAGTCCCCATTCCCCAAGCACTTTGTTTCGATGAATAGAAGTCCAAATTAACCGAAGCAACCCCTGCAAATTCTTCCAATACGGTTTATTATACTCGGAACAGATCACCTTTCTGTCTCAATCCCTTTATGTATTAATTTAATTCCGGGATTTTCCTTGTAGGATGCCGGGATTTTCCTACCTTCTCGTCGGCATAATAAAACGGTATAATTTATTGCAAATATTTAAATCAATTCAAAGTCAGAAAATTCGTCAAGACCATCCCGAGCTTCGGGAAGTCGGTAGTTTCCAATATTTGGTTGTTAGTACTCCGTGTTATAAATAATTGTATTTATCATTTATATATAAATGATAAATACAATTATTATTATTATGTATAATAATAATGGTTAATATCTTCTGTACAGATCACAGTTATTTTTTATTTAGAATCGATTTGTATTGCCTAATGCAATTCTGTGATTATTCTTGTACTTACGTCCACAATTATTTATAATAAGAAGTACCAACCAACACAAATTCGAAATTACATTCTTCCCGTAGACACGAGAAGTATCTCAGAACAAAGAACTTGGTGTCTAAAATCCATGTACTGTTAGAAATAGCTAGGTCAGTATGATCATTAACCTGACAGGCCCCGCAGGATTCACGCTCATGTGGATGATTTTCTATACATAGAAAATCGTCCACATGAGCGTGAATCTGCTCCAGTTTCAAGCCTTCATTGTGAACGAACGGTTGGTCGTACAAACCTGTATATACCTATATACATATGATTTTTTGTGTCTTTTGGCAGTGAATTTAGGATGGTCTTAAACGGATTTTGGTTGTTAAATGTTTTCGGAAATTCGAGTTTCGAAAAATTTTGGACCGAGAACAATAGCTCCCTTTCCTTCGAAATTTTGCACCTACCAACCAATATTCGAAATTACCTGCATTCCGTAAACACGTAAAGAATCTCAGAGCAACTTGAAGGGACAAAACAATATTGTTTGAATCAGCTGATCCACGGGAAGAAAATTGACCCGACTTGCCGCCGTTTGGAATACACTCTTATAGACGGTGCACGGTGAACCAACAGCTTGTCTTAGAAAGCTCCGGATGTCTCAAACATTCTCTGAATTAAACTCTCCCTTAATGTCTACCAAAAACGACACCGTTTCATATAATATTTTCGAGATATGACGTTTTAAAAACTTCAAATTTATTTTCAACCCCGACCCCGACTTAGGGTTATGAAAAGTTTCAAGGATCATTGTAGGGCTGGTCAAAACACGTAACCGAAATTTAATTATCTTTTATTAGTAAACCATTACATAGCTTCTTGCTATTGAATCCCCAATATGTTTACTAAACGAAATAAGTACTTTTTTTTGTTGTAAAATATATTATATTTTACAAAAAAATATATATATTAGGTATAACAAAATAAAGTTCTCCTATTGGCCAGGATTTTTCGATTTTGCCCAAGTGTGCGTCGGATGAATCGAAAAACGTCTTCCCACTAGTTTTTTCCCCTTTTCACACGAGGAAGGGACTTTGACAAATCATCTTGTTGAGGTTCAGGAGCATGAAACCGGAGGTGTGGGGCAGAGTTATAGAGAAAGAGAGAGATAGAGTGATGGAGAGATAGTGACAGAGTGAGTGAGAAAGCGACAGTCTGACTCCTCTAATTGTCGCCAGCTCTCGGAAGGAGATGCATCTGTCAGCGGAGGCCGCTCGGCTGTCGTCGGGCGTAAGGAAAGCCAGCACCCGATCATTCAGACTTCTTGTCTCGAGGGTCACCAATCATCAGGGAAGAAAAAGGACGACGTTCCTCGGAAGTTGACATTGAGGCGACAATTAGTGTGACTCTTGTTACGTGGTAACGTGAAGACGGAAGGTCCTTACTGATGCGTTCCACTTGATGGTATCATTCGAATACATATGATTCATAATACGTTCCCAAGTTTCATTCTAATCGAATTAATTTTGACAGACAAACTTTTTCCTGACTTAAACTCGTGAAATTGAAAAAAGGATTGAGTCTTCTTCCACGCGATTGATATTCGACTCAAAAAATACGAAAACTTGGATTTAGATTCAAGTAGATATAGCTATTTGTAGGTGCAGTGATCCTGGCAATCAGTTGAAGCGTACTCAAATCGTGGGGCAGATCGCGAGTTAGATGGACGATCACAGCCTAATGCTAGCGGCCGCCATGACCGAAGTGGTTGTCTTTACCCGCAACCGGATACTCATTATTCTACCGTGAAGAATTGAAACAAACGGGCCTGATGATTTCGGTGGTACATTCGATTTTGCAGTATGGGGCAAGAGGCGTGATTAGAAGCCCTGAAAGTTGCATACTACAGGAAGCGCATGATAGAAGTGCAGCGTAGAGGAGCACTGCGGATTGCATTCGTCTACGGGACAGTATCAGAACTAGCAATACTCGTGCTGGCTAGTGTGATGCCCACACAGCTGCTGGATCTAGAAAGGAAGCGAGAGACAAAGCGGAGAGATCCCGCATTTCCAGAGAAGAAAGAGAACGCACAATGGTAAGATGGCATGAGATGTGAACGGGTGAGTTGAGAGGGACATAGACTGCACGTTTCGTTCCTGACATCCACTTGTGGCTGCAAAGAGGACATGAAGATGTACTTTTCTATGCCCCCGCGTACAGAATGAGAAAGAAGGATACCCAATCGTGCCTCAGTGGACGAGGAAGATGATGCTTACCACAAGTTCTTTGGATGCGCGAAACGGGTAGATGAAAGGAGCTGGCTCAAAGAAGCACTGGGCATAGAATCTCCCAATATGTCACCAGGGCTAGTAGTTAGCAAGATGTTGCAGAGTGAGCTGCATCGAACCCACACATCAGAATATGTGAAGAGGTTTTTGAGGGGAAAAATGCTCCGTGAATGGGAGCGGCAACGAATGGCGGGCGCGTACCGACAAAGGAGAGTCCCGAGGACTCAGTCCGAAGTAATGAGTTAAACAGTCCCAGGCCGAGCTCCAACACGGGAACGGTAGGTGATGTTTTAGTGAGGTTTGAGTCCCAAATAACATGGAGGTGCGTTCCTCTCCTGGGATCTTACAACATCAAAATTCCACCTATGGATATTCGACTCACAAAATACTAAAATAACACGCTAAAAGTGGAATTCAATTTAAATAAGACTATTTATTTAAAATGAAAAGGGTCATTCAAACAATCGATGTTCTACTCAATTGGATTTCAATGCAAACTGAGCTATTTATTTGGGATTGGAAGGGTTGTCCACGCAGTCGAACAGAACCCTTAACAACCTTCGTCATTATCTCGAAAAATCAGTTAGGATGTTATATATTTCTTGATATGGTGGGCGTTTAATGGTCACGGATTGGGACGAGATGAGCTCAACTTCAAGTTGGAAAATCGAGTTGGGTCGATCCCCAAGGATTGCGATGGTAGAAACTCAATCAATTCAATGAAATATCTGGCGTGGTAAGTACTTGAATGTAGACCCCATCCAAACATCTGCTCTAAAATTTCTAGTTACCTACAATTTCATTTGCGTTTTGAATTTGATTACAATATCCAACCAAGCTCATTACTAAAGTGCATCACGAGTTATGTTGAAATTTTGGACACAAGATCTATGAGCAGCTGTAGGTAGTTATTATCGTATACCTAAGAACTTGGTTCAATGTGCCAGTGTTTATTTGAGGTCGTGACCTTCTGCAGCAAATTTCAATTCTGAGGCTTGACTCGCTGTACTCTAAGTTATGTGCAATAGACAATAATTACTCGTTAACATTAGAATTCACCCTGAGCACATCTGCGAATTGTCTGTTTTTTGTTATCCTCCGACGGGAAAAGATATAACTCGAGCTACATCCTCAATATGCAGTATATCTAAAAGCAGCTGGTTCGACCAAGAATGTCGGGACATAAAGACAGCACCTGCCCCATTTATATTTGAACTTAACATTCCAGTGCGTGGGATAGGGGACCTCCCGTAGACGGCCGCCCCGCTGAGAAAGCAAACACAGGAATTAGTAAGGCACCAGAGACAAGGAGTTAAGTCACCCTGACCCTGAGCTCTTCTTGGGAATAATTTTTTCCTCCATATGGCTGCTAAGATAATTAGCAAGTTTTCGAAGAGAAGGAAGCCATTGCTCTCGGTCCAAAATTTTTAAAACTCGAATTTCCCTGAAATTTTCATACCACAATCTGTTTCAAACCATTTAGAATATTTATATATGAGTTTTATATATTGATATTTATATATTTATTCTTAAGGCACAGAGCGGCTGTGAAATTTAAACATGCTAAAGAAAAAACTCACGATTTGATACTGATGTTTCGGCAAACGCCTTCGTCAGAGTAGAAATTGCGGAAATATCAGTATCAAATCGCGACTTTTTTCTTTTGCATGTTTAAATTTCATAGCCACTCGGTGCCTCAAGAATATTAAGTTCCTCTGGAACCACATTCCCCCCATTCAATATATTTAGGTATATAAATTTTAATAAATTCGCTCTTATAGCCTCTTATGCTGCATGACTGGTTTTGTCTCGAATTGAAAGTGACTCTTTGTCCCCAAGATATTCCTTGATTCTCTACTACTACAGTAGGGGTGAGTTCATAACGAGAACATGATTTAATTAGATATATCTTATATATACATGCATTTTATACATTGCTTTGGAACCAGTAAAGGTTGAACTTTAGGACAATTTTCATACATATTTTCGGTTGTATGATATCGGTGTCTTATTCTGAAAAATGTGTCGTTTGCATACATTGAAGGGGATTTTGGATGGAACATCTTGATGTAAATCTTTGCTGACGTAGGTACCTACCTCGTTATAAGTGAAAAATATAAATGAACTGCAAATAACTGGTCATTTACATAATTATTTCATGCATAATTTATATAAATAAATCATTATTCGACCGGGCTTGAGTTTAGTTGAAACCCTGAAGTGATTATCACTGAGCCAGTCGCTGTCGTTTTTCTCCCAAGGCTTGTCGACATAATACGCCGAAGACATCTTCCTGTGTGTTGCAGTCGGTCAGATCTCACTCTGATTAAGTGAATCAACTCACCTTTACATATCTCTTATCCACCATCCTCTCCCACGACAAGTTACCATGATCCTAATTCACTGGAGGTTCGAACCGTCATTTGTGATTTCACGGTTACCCAAACCCTTGACTTGAACGTGGAATAAAAACCGTGTGAGCATATTCATATTGACCCGGAAAAAAACAAGGTGTCGGGTTACTCAAGAAGCAATATTGAGATGTCACGCCCTCCTTCGGCACCGTTTGATTTCTCGCAATCCCGAACCGTGAGAGTGGGTAACAATTTTTACTTTTTTCACCTCAAGGTTGTCTTAAGCCTTTTGTATAAAAACGAAATGAACGTCGGGCGAGAGAGGGTTATTCAAATTCACGTCAAGACCTTATATTCTATCTCTGTGGGGCGAGAGAAAAGGGGTCTCTTTTGGTGAGGAACTGTTTTATATTCCGGTGACGCAGACTTTTGTCAGAAGTGCCTTTCTCCCTTATCGCAATCAAGACGGATCGTCCACTGTACATCGCAAGAGGGGGAAGAACGTCTAACGTCAACGTAATAAGTCAAACCATATCCGATGACTTCCATTTTCAAAAGGGGTAAGAAAAAGAACGCTTGTTACCTAGTTAGGCCTTTCATTTTCTTTCGAGAGCAAGGACTCCGTGATCTGGATGGCGTTCGTGACCGATCAGAGGTTAGAGACAGAACGGATCCAAAAAAAGTAATTTCTTGATTATGACGAAGGATCTGGTACGGATCGTTTACGGGTGTACACGGCGTACGAATGCACAATACTGATCAGATGACCGGATCCGAGATATTGAACTGACATACCTGTGCAGTTCAATGACAAATGCGGGAAAACGTCATTGAGGAATGCGCAACGAGGCAAACGTTTTCACTCAATAACACAGCTGAAGCCTATTGCACTTCAATTAATTCTTGTACGTTTGAAAAGTCGGTATACAAGTGTTATATGCGTAGGTAGCTATACCTTACACCCGCATCACACGAGGCGAGTTTTGTCAATGCTAGATAAATAACAGTGGATAGTCACTCTGTCCTAGCCGCTTCCGTCATCGAATATGGGTTTAAGTGAGCTTAAACCGGAAACTTGCGAAGAGGAAAAACCCTGCGAAAAACACTTGGCAATTATTGCCATTTCGAGAAAATCCCTCCAACTTTGATCGGCTATATCGCGATTAATATTAGTTTTAGGCGAAAAAAAATGTCCTAAATGGGTATTCTCTACAACCTCTAAAATCCACGTTTTGGTAGAAAACGCTTAGTTTAGAAGTTATGAGCGAGAAACCGGAGAAAGTCCGACAATTTTGTGGTTTTTTGTTTATCTCCAAGCACAGGTCCTCGAGGTGGAAAACTTGACAAATTCATCCCACAGCATCCCCGAACAACCTGTACAAGTTCCATTAAATTTGGAATCATTTCCAAGTACCAATGTACGTATATCGGTACAATCTACATTCATTCATTTTGAGGAAGTGAGTGTAATTTGATTATTTCTTATTTTACACTTGGTTAGTTGTTTGGAGAGAAATAGTTGAATAATAATAATTATTATTTATTATTATTATTATTATTATTTATATTATAATTCTAATAATAATTAATGTTATAACATTATAATTATTATTTAACAACTATTGTTACACGACAACCAGTTCGGATTCCGTTGTGGAAAAAGCACATTTCGTATCTAACCGAAAGAATAGTGCTAAATCTGGATAAGGGTACAAAAGTTTTGGTTGTGTTTTAGGACTTATCCAAGGCCTTCGACACTCTTTCGCATAGCAGGCTTTTGACTGAAATGGGAGAACACAACTTATATCCCACCATTGTGAGGTAGATAGACCTCGAAAACCGGACACAAAGAGTTAGTATTGGTCACATCCGTAAGATGAGTCCGAAATTGAACTTTGATAAGACCACATTTTTTTGTTTCTCGCATAAAGCCTCTGCTGTTCCTGCGATTGGCCAAATAGACTGCCACCAAGATAGTAATTGCTCAAATTGTATCTTTCAGGTCCCGTACTTTGACTATTCGGACGTTATCATGAACCAAAGTTTGACGTGGGAAGACGAGTTGGCATCTCGGTGATTCCGAGCCGGCGGATTGGGTTCCCTGGCGAAAATATGAATAACAGTCATCGAGGACCGGAGGCTCGTGTGGGAACGGTTAGGGAGATCAAAGGGAACCGGCTCGCCGCACTGTTTGCACAACTACCTGAGCATCAGAGTTGTCAACCTCAGGGCGATCGAATTACGCCCTTTGATGAATGCCACCATTCAAAGGGCGCGCTCACGGCCGCTCCGGCATCGCTGCTATCATCTGCTGACTGCGAGGTGAATCCGATCCCGCTGACGAATGTACTTCTCTACTCTCTTCATCCGCACAACGCTCTTCGTTCGGTGGCGTCAAAAACGATCAGTTTGCATATTCCAACCGAGGGAAAATCTAGTATTGGACATTATGTACGGGATGAGGGCCTTACTCAATCTGACACGCAGGGGACGGACGAATTTTCGGATGTTGAAACGTTGGGTGAACGAAACGTTGATGTTGCGTTTAAACCCAATGGGCTTATCGTAGAACTTTCGCCTCAACAATAAAACCCTTCAAAAATGCTTACATAATTTAACTCTCATACATTTAGAGTCTGTATCCTTGCTTCTTCACTCACTTAAGTCTTCTTCTTCTTTTTGTATTTTGGCACACTCGTTATTCACCAACTATTTTATTTCTCCTGTACTTCAATTTTCCACACAGTATCTTTGTATCGTATATACGAAATGAATCCTTTGTATACACTTTATGATTGGGCTCGCCCATTTGAATCAAATAAACAAATTCCCATAAGGCCATTCCCACAACAATTCCGATACGAAAATAATTGTAGAAAGAAAAGAGTAAAATTATTGTATATCCCCCTGCATTTTGCTGTTTGGGGCAGCTGGTCCTTTGAACTAATTATAATATAGTATGTAATATGTAATATACTGGGGGGGGGGGGAGTGTTAACTAGGGTTCAAAAAACATGAATCAAATCCCCTTGTCAACATCTTTCATTTGAGCCCGTAGATGATAATCGTAAAATCTAGACCCCCAGTAATAGAGGAGTGGATGGGGGGGGGGGGATTTATGGTACTTTTTGGCCTGTTCTACCTACTGTATATACAAAATTTCATAAAATACCTGTAATGGGAAGTGGGGTAATCCCATTCCCATTACCTTTTCTGTAATGTGTAATTGGAAGGACTGGAGGTTACAGGAATGGTAATGGTAATTGCCAGCTTAAAACCCAAGTCTTTGTTTGTAGGCATACTTAATCATATATACCGTACTCATTTATTGCATTAAAGAAACGTAATTGAAAACGTAATCATTACCTAACAACTCTGCGAAATGCCACCAATTTTAGTTATTTTGTTGATTCCGATCACAACGAAGTGTGATCAAAAAGTTCCAAAACTTCCTCAAAAGACTTTCTCAAAAACGCTTTATTGAAATTTAAAAAAAATTATTATTCCATTTGGTCACCCCCAAAGTGATCTCCTTGGAAGTGCACTTTTTCTCCCAAAGGTGTTTCCATTCGTCCATTCATCGGGTGAACTCATCTTCCAATGATGCAGTACAGCTGTTTGGCAAGGCACGTTGTTGATGAAAGACCCAGTCTCTTGTCGCTCTCAGTTGTGGTTTAAATTTCTTCGGGTTTCTAGATAGCGAAAACGATTAATTTTTCCACCTTGTGGGAGGAATTCGTTGCCACTTGAGTGTCTTCACTCGATGTTGAGGACCTTTCTGAACGGGGGTCATCTTCGCACGATGTCCTGCCTTCCTTAAACTACTTGAACCACTCGTGACGCCAGAACGGTTCATCACATCACCTCCCTAAAGGAAAAGTTACCGCAAACGAGTTGTCCAATTTCACGCAAAACTTCACGTTATCACGCTGTTCTTTCTTCGCGTCCATCCTGAAAACTCGAAGAAAAGGAGGACACGAAAAAGTCACTTCACGAAAAGAGCTGTTAATTCGGTATGGAATGGGCTAGAAAATCGAGAAAAAAGAGGTTACTCGGTACGGTTGTGGTTATAAAATGATCGCAAAAGCAGCTTTCTACGTTAACGTGGGGCCGCTAAAATCCTGGAACATTTTGATCACACCTCGAAATATGTCGTCGGGTGATGAGTATGTTCTTCAATGGTCATGCGTGATTTCAGTAACACTCCCTCAGATTAGCTCTATCGTCTATTGCTCCTCTTTCATCCAAGGAAGCGACGGCTCCGACAAAAGTGCCCCATTATCGCGCAATTAGCGTCGACTGCGACCGTAACGAGCTGCCATCTTCCTTCCTTCCGCCCTGTGCCGAACTTCAATTGCCTCCAATTAACCAACCCCGTTACTGTTGCCGATAGTGGGTGGTGGTATCATCCGCGGATTTGACTGCTCTTATTCAACCGTTGAGAATCAAGTGCCTCAAATCCGTCTGGTTACCGAACGATTAGCTTTCTAGCGTAAATACGAAACACTGAAATAATTCGTATCCAACGTTGTGTGGGTTATTATTTCCAGAGGTTTCGAAGATAACTCCAATAATGAAACCATGGGGCTGAGTGGGAATCCATTATCACGTCTACACCTCTTTATATTGTAGTTCACCGTAGCAGGAGTAGATGATGACACTACTAACAATAATAGTAATAACTACTTATTGAGGAACATGAGTTATCAAACACATTCAGACGTTGGAAATGATGCTCTCACAGTCCATTGAGGGGTTTGCAGCAAGAACGAGTTAACTCCAATTTCTGAGCGAAATGAGCTAACTGACGTTTCTTCGATGACCAAGTGATTCGGTTCTTCAACAAAACTGTGATAACGGATGGAGGAAAAAATAAACACAGAGACGAATGTGAGTCCATCACGAAGAACCGGATAAACAGATAATGGTGGCTTCTAAGCTATTGAAAATGCACTGTAAACACTTGAGACGATTCCATCAAGACTACATACCGCATAAGGAGTGATCAGCAGGCATTTGACGAGAGTGTATCGACTAGACGTCCATTCATCACACCATATTGACGACTCAGAAGCCTACCATAACTCTGTTAATAAACAATGATTTAAGACAAAAATGTGCTAAAGGTGAAAGGATGTTGTTATGTGAAATTGTGCTTCAGATAGGTAGCATCAGCCTACAGTCATCGCTAGAACTAGAAATTTGTTCGTGTCCCCGGAGATTGAAATTACACCCAAGTAATTCAGTATATTCAAAGTGAACAGCAGACTATTATTGCAAAATATAACAATAAAGTTGATCCGTGTGCCTACGCATCATGATACGTTGTGAGCAATCTGCTGTTTCTATCGACAGGTTGCTCACACAATTAAACAATCCAATGAAAACACCATTTAGTCGTGAAATATTAATTGCTTATGTAATAACAGAAAAATATTTCATTAATGTATAATAATTAATGTTAATTATTAACATTAGCTATGTATACTTCTCCATAATGCATGATGCCGAAACCCCAAAAAACGCTCAGTGTGAAAATCACCTCGTCTCGCAAATATCCACAGCAATATCTACAGCGGGTGGAAAAAAGTATGAAATCCACTTTCCCCGCCCGGCTTAAATAGATGTCCTCATCACTTCACAAGCACCGTACCCGTTTCGATGTGTATTATTTTATTAGTTGCTTGTGAATTAATAAATAATTAAAAATAAATAAATAAACAATTTAACAATTTATTAATAAATAATTAATTTATAACTGCATTGATTTGCTTAATTTGTTCTTGCATGTGGTACCGTTCGTTTTTCTCAATCTGGCTTGGCGGGGTGAAAATTTCAGCATTTAATGCTACCACGTTTCTTGATTTTGTAAAAGAAAATTTCTTATTATATTACTATTACTTATACGTGGCTACCTTAGGCGATTACTTTCTTAATCATGGATTGATCGGTTACTTATGTAATTTTTTGCAGAACTAATCGATTACTTCCAGCGATATTCAATTGCGGTAGTAATAGATTGCTCCATTGTAATCGATTTCTGCCCCACACTGAATGGGAGTTCGATGAGAGAAAGGTGGGCTATAAATAGTAAATATAGTTGTATCAATAATTGAATTATTCTGATTCTAAATATTGTGAAAAATTAGATTAATAAATGGTATGATCATTCTGGTCTCCGAATTATATTGGACTCCAAGGATTACGTGAACCGGAGAGAGGGAAACCTCCGGTTATGCCCCAGTTCTTTTCCTTTCGTGATATATATTTTCTCCAAAATGAGAACCCTGGGATATTTTTCAACGTGAGGGGCCCTTGACAACGAATTTTCTCCCTTCGGGAGACAAAGGTTCGTTAGCCGGCGGTAGGGGTGGGTTTCCACATGGTTTATTCTGTGGTTTTCGAGGTAAAAGCTGACTTGAAAAACATGGAGAAAGCTCCACCAGTGTGTGAAATGGCCTTGTCCGCATGATTCCAACTTCCAACAAAAGCCGACTCGTTTTCCCTCTCCCCCAAGATACGCCTCTTCCTTTTCCTGAGGAATCCTTCGCTGCTATTCAGTTTCCGATCCTCCCCGGAGGCATCGGTGCTTCTGCCGGTGATGAGCAACATTTTTCTTCCCCCGAACAGATGGATTGTGTTCCCTTCCACACAACACACACTGTTGACAATCTCCCGCACCCGCACTCGCTATATATAAAATACTCGAACTGGTTGGAAACTCTTCTTGAAAACCTGGTGGAACAAGACCGTTCATTGTTTAGTACTAGTACAGTGAAGTCCGGAAAGAAGTAAATCATCACAAAACCTTTATTAGGTGATGACGACTGGGAGCCAAAAAACGTCGAAAACCCTTTTCCATTTCATAGCTGACAAGTCGTCCATCCTACAGGACAATTTACCACAACATAATTTCGAAATCACCAAGTTCTGCGTTGAACTAAGTCTCCAACTTTTAAATTTAGCCAACATAACATTCTAGAGCAAATTTGAGGTGGTCTAATGATTTTAAATGAAAGCAGAAGAGTGAAATCAAATTCATGGATCGATAATAATAATAATTATTAGAGATATGGACTTTGACCAGCCCAAGGATGGTCCTTGAAAATTTTCATAACCAGCTGTCAAGTAGAAAGGGTTCTAAATAAATTATGAAAATTTCTAAATGTCGTATCTCAAACCTTCTGAATGACACAGTAGTTTTGTGTACAAATTTGAATGGACCTTGATTCAGAGAATTATATAGGGATGTTCGACAAAAGCTAAAATTTGAATTAAAACATGGTAAAATTTGCCTCATAAGCTCCGAACTACCCCCACCTCTGTCCTTAGCTACCCGCGGTCAACGCCCAAACTACAAATCCCAGCGGCCATGTTCGAACGTACACATATTGGGACCTATTGGATGACAGCATATTTTTTAATAAAATATTATCACTCATCAGAGTTATAAATGAGTTGCCAAGGTATCTGGATACTGGAGCACACTGGCGCTCGCATCTCAAAAATATGAAAACATCCCCAAACCACAGATCACATACATATATTCGAGGATTAGGTGGACGGAGAGAACTCGTCATATATTTTTAGTGGACGCATAAGTTATGCAGACGGGGTTTAGTTCACTATCCCCCCTCCACTGTTAGTTGGGAGCTTATGTCGCTGGGAGCTTTTGTCGCTGGGGGCTTTTGTCGCGACACCTCATATAAAACCATCAGGAGAGTTTTACGACCAGCCGTTCGTTTATAATGAAGACTCAAAGGTAGAGCTGTTAAAAAATAGTCAATATAAACGTGAATCAAACGATGGAACTTCCCCGTCCACCGTTCATATTGACACAAACAGCTGCTTCGAGAAATACATGATTTTTTTCCTGTGGAGTTTTTTGAACGGAGCTACTTTTCTAGTGTTGGGAAATAAGGTATTTTGAATAATAATTATTCAATTATTAATGTTACGGAAGATATCCATTACTAGATCACACCGGAATTCAGTTATAATCACCATCTGGTCACCTTTTCGAACGATCGTACAATATTAAATATTTGGGTCATTGCTCCAGTTATTTCTTACATTTATGTGACTCGCAAGGATTTTCTTCAAAGGTGGGTGATCTGTTCAGTAGATGATAAGCCGTCGTGGAAAAATTTCCAGCGCGTTTTATTTATTTTCATACACAACGACCGTCCTTTTGGTTCGACTGACATTTTAAATGGAACCGCACAATTTACAGAGCGGGAGAGGCGACCAGAGAGTCAACAATGCTCTCTTTATCAGAAAGCACAACCGGAGGAACAAACCGCGATTGGCCCCGAAGAGCCTCAATGATGCCAAGAAATGCTCGGCATTCAATTAGAAGGCCCCGACCGCGCCGGCATGTGTAGCCCTGTTACTTATGTCCAGGTTAGGCTATTTACTGGCTATTGTCTAGCAAAACGGTGGTGGGGAAAAGGCAGAGCCCGAAGTTCCCCTGTACTGGTCTACAACTTGTATCCACAAGGTCTGCTACCACTTCTCATTTAATCACTTTCCAACGCCTACGGAACCCTCTTCCGCGGCTCTCTCTTCCCCGACTGAGAAAAACGCCCCCTCAACGCGCTAAACAGTCCTGAATTGCATCGTTTACTCGTAGTTTTCAGGGTACACGGAACGCTGACACTGGCAGGATACTCTTCGATTAGAATAACTTCCCACCCCTGGAACTGCCAGCAGAACCCAGCACCTTCGGCAGTCGAACTTGGAACTTGGACTTGATCAACCTTAGTCTATTGCAAAGTGAATTTCCAAATTGCATAAAAATATCCATAGTGCGACCTCTGCAAAAAAAGGACTAAAAACAATGGATAGCAAATACCGCCCCATTTCCCTTCTATCAAACTTTGCAAAAAGATTTGAAAAAATGGCGTAGGTGTCATTCTCTGAATATCTTGAATTAAATAATCTCTCATCTCTTATTCAATTCGGATTCAGACAACGCGTGGGAGCAGAGGATGCGCTAGTAAACCCCGAAACCTGAATAACAACGGGGATTCTCGAAGCAGGTAAAATAATATCAATATTCGTTGATCTCACTAAACCATTTGACTCAATAGAAACACCGAGATTGGTCCTGAAACTTGAAAGAATTAGAATTTACAAAACTACTGTTAGATGGTTTAAATCGTACCTCACCGATAGACACCCATGTGTGCGAATTCAGGATATGGAAAGCGATCTAAAAGTAATTAACTACATGGTACTCCAAGGATCTGTCTTTGGCCCAATTTTATTTCTGACACACATAAATACTTACTGAGGAATTGAGGTGCAAATTCGTAGCGTTTGCGAATGATTTAGCTATTGTAAAAAATGAAGAGTCCTGGGAGCTAGAACTCTCTGTCACACAAGTGACTGTCAGTAGCAAAATGGTTTAGCAAAAATAGACTCACCATGAACCTTTTGAAAACTAAATACATTAACTTCTCAATAAGTAAAACAGGACTTCCTTTGTGCCTCTAAACTCAACGTGCACAAGGAAAACTGTGATGTAGTAAGAAACTTGTGTAGCTGCATGGGAATAGAAAGGCTGAATTCGATAATATACCTTAATGTGCACTTAGATGAAAGATCATGTACCAGTAATGGTCAATAAAATCAGGAAATCCATGCATTACTTTCTAATGCTAAGAAGTTGGCTAACAAGAGAATTATGGTATTACTAGCTGTCGGGCCCGTCGCTGACGGGCAGAACTCGGGGTGTGTCCATCTATCTGTGCATTGGTCCCGGACGAGCAGAACTCTGGATGGATCCGTCTGCCACTCTTACCTGTCGCTTTACGGATTATACATGACCTTACATGACCCTTTACAAACCCTTATAATCTTAAATTCCAAAAATAATATTCATCTTCCTCGACATGGCTAAGTGCTTCGACTCAATAGATAGAAAAATCATGATAAAAAACTCTGCAAATTCTTGACACAACGGTTCATTATCTTCTTTGTACAGATCACCCTTCTGTCTAGATCACTAGGTCTAAATGTCTAGATCCTACATTTTAGATTAATTATTATTATCAATTATCACTAATTATTAACAATTTTATCAAGTACCTAGTGAAAATTATTATAATTCATTGTTGGGTATTAATAATTTGTATTTATTATTTATAATAATTATTATTAATTATTATTAATTAATACGATATAATTCTGGGGTTTTTAATACTACGTCGGTAATAATTTTTCTATAAAAGAAGTACCTACCAACAAACATTCGAAATTACCTTCATTTCAGTAGCACGAAACGCACCTCAGAACAACAAACTCGACATATGATGTTTCAAAGAGCTTGTTAGTATGAAAATGGACCTGTATTTCAACAGTTTGAGTCACGATCGTGTTGTGAGGCACAATCTTTGAGCCGTCATTGTGAACGAACGGCTGGTCGTACAAAGCTGCGGATGGTCTTAAAAAATTCTACGGAACAAGCTCTATCTAAATATGAAATAAAAAACATATCGTTCTATATGAATTTTTCGAGATATGGAATTTTCAAAATTTCAAAATTCGTTTTGAACCCCTTCCCCTTGACCTAGGGTTATGAAAAGTTTCGAGGATCATTGTGGGGCTGGTCCAAACCCAGAAACCAAATTTCGTAATTTTAGCTCAACGCTAACTGGGCAAAGTGGCGCGGACGGCGGACGGCGTACGGCGGACGGACGGATTTTTTGGTTTATTATCTTCGATAATGAACCATTGGAATCGCCCAAAGAAAAAAAAATTTTAACCCCCCCTCAAAATTTGTTGGTTTACGTTTCAAGATACGTAGATTCAGAAAATCGAATAAAAAAAAATCCGTCCGTCCGCCGTACGCCGTCCGCCGTACGCCGTCCGCCGTCCGCGCCACTTTGCCCAGTTAGCGTTGAGTTAAAATTACGAAATTTTTTTTATGGGTTTCGACCAACCCCACAATGGTCCTCGAAACTTTTCATAACCCTAGGTCAAGGGGAAGGGGTTCAAAACGAACTTTGAAATTTTGAAAATTTCATATCTCGAAAAATTCATATAGAACGGTATGTTTTTTATTTCATATTTAGATAGAGTTTGTTCCGTAGAATTTTTTAAGACCATCCGCAGCTTCGTACGACCAGCCGTTCGTTCACAATGAGGGCTCAAAGATTGTGCCTCACAACACGATCGTGTATCAAACTGTTGAAATACAGGTCCATTTTCATACTAACAAGCTCTTTGAAACATCATATGGCTTAAGTGATGTCGAGTTTGTTGTTCTGAGGTGCGTTTCGTGCTACGGAAATGAAGGTAATTTCGAATGTTTGTTGGTAGGTACTTCTTTGATAGAAAAATTATTACCGACGTAGTATTAAAAACCCCAGAATTATATCGTATTAATTAATCATAATTAATAATAATTATTATTAATAATAAATACGAATTATCAATACCTATCAATAAATTATAATAATTTTCACTAGTTACTTGATAAAATTGTTAATAATTAGTGATAATAATTATCACTTATTGATAATAATAATTAATCTAACATTTAGGATCTAGACATTTAGACCTAGTGATCTAGACAGAAGGGTGATCTGTACAAAGAAGATAATGAACCGTTGTGTCAAGAATTTGCAGAGTTTTTTTATTCGATTTTCTGAATCTACGTATCTTGAAACGTAAACCAACAAATTTTGAGGGGGGGTTAAAAAAATTTTTTCTTTGGGCGATTCCAATGGTTCATTATCGAAGATAATAAACCAAAAATTAAAAGAAATCGGAGTCGACACGAAGAGCATGAAATGGTTCGAGCATTATCTACTGGATAGAAAACAAACTGTCGAAATAGTGTCAATCAGGAGTGGTGAGGCAACAAACGATTATGGGATTATTAAAAGGAGCACCTCAAGCAGCACGTTATTTCTCATCTACACCAACCACGTTGCAAATAGAGCCCGAAATTGTCTAATTTATCTATTTGCTGACGACACGACTCTGCAGTTTGAAGGAATGTGGTGGGATGAGGTCTTCGATACTGCCAACTCAACGATTAATAACCTCCAGTCTGGTTCTATAGCAACTTATTAACATTAAACGCAAGCAAAACGAAATTTCTACAAATTCGGGAAAAGAGAAAATTCTCAGAAGAAAATAGTGATCCACTACTGCGTAGATAAGAGACTGCTCGTGTCAGACCATCGTGTCCGGAAGTAGTCACGAATTTGTATTAATACGATCGATAACAATCTCCGATGGGATAATATCATATGCATATTATGCATACCTACCGTGGTGCTTTCTAACAAACTCAAAAAATTCGTTGGTATATTTTATAGGATAAGGAGCGTACTACCAGAGGTAAAATTGCAACTGATCTATGACGCCATGTTCCAATCTGTGCTCCAGTATGGTATCCACATATAGGGGGGCTGCTCTCAATAATTCAATCTCCAAAGTTACAATGGTACAAAAATCTGTATTGAAAGTCCGTTTCAATTTGCCCCGCAGATTCCCATCAAATGAGCTACACCTGAAAACAAAAACTTTCACAGCTAAACAGTGGTTCTGTAAGAACCTCCTTCTATACTTGCACAAGCACCCTGAAGTAATAAATTTCGCCCCTCTACATAGTCACCTCATGAGGTTCCAAATGGAGGGAAATTTGGTAAATCGGCTACAACTCACAACTCGTAGTCCCACCTACATAATGGGTATTATGCATAGGAGTTTGGATCGTGACTTAAAAAATCCACAACTCTTTCTCTAGAGCGAATAACAAAAGGAAAATTAGGGCAGATAAGGGCGTCTCAATACTAAAGTTGGCGAATCGAATTTTGCCCAAACTCACTTTTTATAGTAAGTTATAAAACAATTACCTAATAATATATAATTTAACAGAATTCCAACAAACAACATAGATCTACAGTACACAAACATAATAAATTAATGGAAGATTTATTACAGTATAGGAACAACTAGTGGACGAAACCGCGTAGCTCAACTAGTGTGCGGTCCGTTCTTGGTTAGCCGTACTGTATTTTTAAATCGTATGTGGTGAATTATGGTGAACTTCTATTCTCCACGATATGGATCTTGATCTCGTGGATAAACCGATTAGAGAGGGAAAAGTTGTAACCAAGAGACTGCAATTATCCATCAGAAATTATCTATCCACCAGGTTAGAACAACATTGGTTGTAATGTGCTTAAGGCTGATTTTCTGGCGGTGTTTCCAATCACTCGGAGATAAACTTTTGAGTGAATACAACATTTGATTAGTTGCCAGGTTAATATTCCACGATTAAACATTACGGAGGAGGATGAACTAGGAGCTCGAGGGAGTTGAATGGGTATTGAAGAGGATAGGCAAGGCCCGCACCTCTCGTCGCCTGCACATGTTGACGGAACGAGCGCCTTAAACTCCAACCTCGACGCTACCTCTCAGTCTGGAATACTACCTAGAACTAATGTACCTACTAAGTAAGCCTCCTTATGATAATTATAATTATGATAATTATGATAATTAATAATGATAATTATAATAATGATAATTATGATAATTATCGCCGACTTCTGTGTAACAAATCTCAAGATAAGATACGTGACGTAAGCTTGTTTCGAAGCTCGTTTTGAAAGTCGTTGATGAACAACGCAAACAGGAGGGGTATGTGAAAAACCTATCTGACACTACTACCGATCCCATTAGGAGTCCAAACTGACGAAGTAGTGTCTCTGTACAAACTTGGTCGACACTCCACAGCCGTTTTCTTTCTGAGGCAAGAAACTAGAAAATCAACATTCCAACCAAAATTTTTTTGACGTGGATATGTCAGACATATCCACGTCAAAAAAATTTTAGACTCTATTCTCTGGGGGTCAGTCAAAAATTTCCGTCATCAAAACAAATTTAATTTTAAATTAAATAAAAAAAGTAAAAAAAAACATTGTAACGTTTTTTTGGGACACTTCCGGTGGTTGGAGAGTTTTCGTTGCGGTTTTGGGTGGCTCCTAAACCTAATTAAAAGTATTTGTAGTGAATATTAAACGACCTATTGTTAGCTAAGAGACATATCCATGATCAGAGGTTTTTCCCTGTAAGGGAGAAATTTTCGATTCTAACGGTTCATTATCGAAGATAATAAACCAAAACACTTCAAAATAAACATTTTAGAAAAAAAATTGCGTAATTTGTATATAGTATCAGAAGCTTTTGTTTCATATAATCGCGAATCACAAATGGTATTTTAATTCATAGGAGAAGAGGGAAAAAATATATCTGGCACAAAGTTTCAATTCCAACCAATTCCACCAATTTCGACTCAAAATACGATTTCGCGAAAACTCGATTTTGACTCGAACTGAGTTGATAAAAGCGACCTTCGAGATGACCTTGTTTCAACTCAAAAAACGTCGATCTCGATTCGAATTAAATTGGTAATTATTAATAATAGCGACCTTCGAGATGACTAAGTTTCGACTCCATAAACCACCCCTAATAATATGTATACGTCCGACAATGTAAATTGAAAGAGTCAACAAGATTAACAATTGCAAACTCAACAAACCATTAAAATAAAACAATTGGCGTGTGAAGTATTTCTTTCTTTTTTTCATTAATTCCAAGCCCTGACAACCTGCTTCATGAATGCTTGGAATGTGCAATTTACCGAGCAAATCCACCGCCACTCCCTCAGTAGGGGTTCACTGCAAAAACCGCCTACGGCCTGAGGCGCCCCCTTCTAATTTTGCCGTTTCGGCTCATTTACACCTCGAGGCCTTGATTTATATTGTTGTTAATCGTCGAGCTCTTTAAATGAACAGCAAATTGGGAGGGCGTTATCGCGCCTTCGGGAAGGGATGGGAAGTGGAAACATTAAACTCGGACCCCGTTGATTCATTTACTGTAATCGGAATATTTGACGTAAAACCGTCACCAGTATTGAGAGCCGTACTGAGAGGGTACGCAAGGTCCATGAAATGTGCCCATCTGAAAATGAAAAACGCCAATTGCAGGACCCCGAAATCGCGTCAAGACGTCTCCTTTTTCTTTCGTTCGTTTTCGTATTAATTTCTTAAAACTTATAGATGATGATCCAAACGAGGTAGATTCAAAAAATCAAAGAGTATGTCCCAAAAAAATCAGCAGAGTTTCAATTTGGAAATAACGGGCTTTGGGACCGTAGTGGGTTTTAAATACCTGTTGATTTTAGACTGAAGAGTTGCACACATTTTTTTACTCTCTCATGGTTCGATATATGTCGGTAAACAAGTTGACAACTTGATAAAAGCTAATTTGAAAGGGCTTCGGGAAACATACCGCTTTGGGACCGGACATAGACTACTGGTGATTTTATCATGACTTTATAAGTTTGGCACTACGAGCATTCTATGTTTATAAATATGTGTATGTGTATAAATATGTGTACATTTTTGATTAGTATGTTCTCCTGTAACCGTCTCCGAACAGTACAAATCGAGTCGACTTTCATCAGGAAACGCTTGTGCTTCGTACAGAAGGCTGAAGATTGTGAGGCGTTACAACCCTTTGACGATTTAAGCGGGGATTAAGTATAACTTCATGCAAGACCTTGTTTATTCATTCAATCAATTGTGCAGAACCGGTTTTGCATGCGGTTTTTACCTGCTTGTTTCAATTTGATTCATATAAGAAACAGTCATCTTTAGTTTCTTCAAATTACATTTCCAAATCAAAATATTGAAGAAAAAAGTTGATGGCTAACGAGGGAAAAAATGTGAACCCCATTCAGGTCACCTTCACTCTTCTAGAGGAAAACATGGGCTTTCTCGGAAGAACCCCGTGAAAAACTTGGGGAAAACAGTCAACCTCAACTCAAGGATCCTCCTTAGATCAAACGGCTTTTCAACGTTCAAGTTAGAAGGAAAATAAGGGGGAGAGAAATGTGCACAATCTAATTATACCCTCTTAGACTTTAATAGCCAACCAAGCTTACAGGAGGGCAAAACGTTAGATGAAAAACCGACCGCGGTAATAATGATTCCCTTTGGGAAAAGCTCAGGGAACACCTCGAAGCCTTGACTGGAGACCTACTAGAACTTTCTGGGCCGATTTCACCCTTCCATGCTTTCGAGCTTATTAAATTTTTTCAAAAAACCACAGCTCGAACCCCTTTTCCACGGAAGTTGGTAATTTTAATTTTGACGAAACGGGGGAAGGGCCTTAACATCCTCTTTATCTCTCTGCTTCTTTGTATTTCTCGGTTGTAAATACGAGCTGGTTTTGTAAACTCCGTTAGTAACAGTACTGTTATATGGGAGTTTTCTTTTTGAGGAGGCAGAGATTGTGAACCGTTTGCATATCCAGCCCTCAGTGAATTGTGTACAATCTACATGAGTTCTGTGATGACAGATGAGTTATCGAATTCTGATGACTTACTGTCCCAATGGCTGACATGGGCAAATCAGTTACACAATTCCTTTGGTAAATTAGTTACGCAATTCCTTTCTTCGATTTATATAGATTTTCCTCGTGAATTTGATCTAATTTCCCACAAACACTTCGTGAAAGGAAAAAAACGTTGATGAGCACTTTGTGACAAATTCAAAAAATTATTGTGCCATCTAGCGGCTCATGGGGAGAACTTTCAATGGAACAATACTTCAAAGAGCAAACAATGTCAAAGCATAGACAAAACCATATGCATAAAAACAGTATTTGTCTGCACGGCCAGGAGGAAAATGGTTATAGTCCAAATCTTTCTGCCTCAACCTCCTGCAAAACTGAGGGATCTTCACAGGTCTCTTTTGAGCGAGTTTTTTTTTTTTTTACCTTATGATTATGTGAATGGTGATCGAATTTTCTCGTCATTTTCTCAAGCGCCAGTTCTCCCAATATGATCCAGAATAGATGCTATGTATGATGAGACAAAGTGGATTTTCGTTTGAATAGATCTGTTCATATAAGAAGAACAGATCCGTATTCCACACGAACGATATTTTACCCGAAAACGACGAAATTTGGTGCACATATTGATTAGATACTGTATAAATCTCTGATCTGTGTTCAATAGAGACTGTTCTGTCTGTGTGAGCCCATAGTTGTACGAAACAATTGGAGTAATGCAGTATTGTTCAATCTCCTATTGAATGCATCAAGATTTGCGCGATCAAGGAAGAAAATCTCTGTTATTTTGCATCCACACACGTGTACATATGACTCAACATGAGCGGCCGTTTCCACAAGTGCGACGTAAACGTCAAATATGAAGGGGAGCTTAGTCATTTGAATGTCAGGCAGTACGCAGCGTGTTATATGGATAGGGTAGTAATTTATGGGCGTGTAGGTGTTATTACCCAGTGAAAGTAGAAGCTGTGTGTGATCATGTCAGGGGTCATTCGTGTTTCCCACCGACTGAAGAGATCTTTATCCAGACGCCGTTTCATGCGTTCCGGCCACGTCTTGCTCTGTTTACCTTACCAACAACCAATGTTTAATGTGATTGGGCGTTTCGTACCCACAGCTTACATTGGCCGGTTTGATGATGACGCTCGGATAATCTCGCCTCTCCCGCAATTATCGATTCTCACTAGTTGTGAGTGGATATACAACAGATTTGACCTTGTATGGGTTAGGTGTATGGGCTTGACAAGCTGAAACGTGTGAGCGAGCGTATGAGTGATTGAAAATAAGATTAGTAGTGCGTAACTTCAGTGGTGGATGCGAAAGAGTTACCTAATCTACATTGCTGTCCAAAAACTCTTTTTTAACGTAGTTTCTCTGAATAACACATACAGAGCGCACGTGAATGATTGATTTCTAGTGTTTTCAGCACTTACTATCTGCTTGTGAAATGAACACACTAAGATAGGAATCAGTATGAATAAAATCGTAATTCTGTCCGTCTGGTCCTATTTGAAGACGATTGACACGATCAGACGATCTCTCAGCCATGGTAGTACTACTAATGAATTTGAATGGAATGAAACTAGAAGAATAATAATATTATCGCAATATAATATATTATATTATATTATATTGCAATAAGCATGAAGATATGATTAACGTAATTGCCGAGCCCTCGAATGTCATTGAAAACCAAATCGATATTTAGTAATTTAGTCATTTACCTAAGTACGAACTTTCCCAATTCATTTTGTACGATATACGAGAAAACATTAAGATACAATTACACTCAAAGAAATAACAGCTATTTACCACATAGAAGCTACATAAAAGCTGAGTAACTGTGGACCTAATTGAATTAACCCTGACAGGCTCTCCGTCGTCACTTCCAGGTCTTCCCAGAACGTTAACGATTTTCACCGGCTGCTAAAGGCGCACAAGATGAATTTTCTTTCCATCAACCTCTTCTACCTCGCAGCTTTCAAGGACGGTGTTCCACAGAAAATTTCTCAAACTCGTTTTTTTTTCTCTCTTTTCCGCGATGAGGTCTTTTCAGAAGAGGAATCTCCAGCCACCTGGAAATCGCCTACCCCACAGCCCTTCGAAGCTAAACTTTAATTGACTTGAGTCAACCTACCGCGCTGGCCCCTCCCTCCGATTTTCCACAAGGTTTTTCCAAGCAATAAATCCACTGGGAAGATGTATGGCGGGAGATTACACTTCGTGGCATCCCCCGCTGAAAAACAAGTTTATATCACGCGGAAAAGATATTTTTACAACGCCTCATCTATCTGCTCTAAAAAGGAATTCTCTCCCTTATTCCTTTTCTCGCTCTCTTCCCCTCACCATTTTTTCCATTTTTCTACTTTAGACTGTTTAATACATTAGGGAGCGATAGAAAGGTTAATTGTGCTACGTTTGCACCAGAACTGATATTACTATTATCTTTTACATTAGAAAACGATGAAATTCTAACCAAACATCATGAAGAGACCTGAATTTTTTTTATAATATAATAATATACACATTTCAGGAATGAACTCGGCGTATGAAGAAGAAGTTGACAAGTTTGAGTAGGTAGCCGCGCTGCTCTGCTTTTTTAAACACACATGTGAGAGAATCCTGTCGAGAAATGTGTAAACAAAATAGAAGTCAGCATTCGAATATTCAGAAAGAGATTCACCTCGTATTTCTTTAGGGAACACGATACGCTTGAACTATCGGAATTGTAAACAGTATCTTCTTGATTTTGTACATTCCCTTCGGGCAGCTTGACTGATCGAAATACCACAAAGAGGAAGAGAAGAAAAAGACTTGAAGAAAAAAACAAAACTGGGAGGTTGTTCCATCTGCTTCCGGTTTATTACTGAAAACATCGCCGACAGGGGCAACGGGACCGCCCGGAAAAACTCTGGGGTTATCCCTTATGTTTCGGAAATCATATTTAAATGAAAAACCACCTACACCAACAAGCCCGACAGGCACTCGCACTCCCTTGAGTTATTAATATGGTAATTGTATATTTGCATAGAGCGAGGCCGCTAACAGAGTGACCGGCCAGGCGTAATATATATCAAGAACGCCCCAAAGGGCGGTTTCCACCTGCTCCGCTTCAACATCGTTCGTTAATTGCGAACCTCCCTCCACTTCTTCTTTATCGCCTTACCGATACCACTCCAAAACGCTCCCTACATATCTGAGTCTGAAACGAAATTCTAAATCCATATTAAACTATTATCGCCCTTTATACCAATGGCAGCTCGAATAGTTACGGGTTTTGCGGTTTAAAAAAGGCACCATCCATTTTGGTGGCTGGGGGGAGGGGCAGAAAATGGTTTAATTTTCTATGATATAGGTATTATGAGCCCTTTTGGTATACATTTGGATAAGTTCCCTCAAGGTGGAAAACGCACTTGCCGCTTACAAAAATCCATTGCTAAATTTCATTTGTTACGATTTGCACCGTTATAACGAAATGAAAAAAATGCAGCATGGCTATAAGAGCAATTTTTTAAAGAAATAACTGGCGTTATGTAGAATATCTCAATTTTCCTGGTTTTATAACAAATTGGTTTTCTTTTTGCCGAGTAACATATCGGTTAATAGTTTTTTCAACGCTGCACACCATGGTGAAGTCACACTTGCGATATCGTATTCCGTTATCAGATTAGAGCTGATGAACCGTGAAGAACATCTCAAGTAACAATCACGTTTCTTCACCTTTAAAGTGCTCCAATTTGAGAACAGAATGATGATATCGCAATTCTGACTTCACCATCGTGTTTAGCATTAAAAACCTTTAAAATGATGTGCCCCTGGTCAGACTGTTGCATTTTCGGAATTTATGGGTCCCCTCTAAAACTCCCCGAACCCCCCTTAGAGTGGCACTATTCAGCACATCTCCAAACTTGGCCTTCCGGTTGCCAAGACATACCGTCAAGTGAACCAACTTTGTTGTTAGTGGTTTTTCCAGTGCGGTGTCCTTAATAATTGAGCTAGACGGTTGCCAATTTTACCCAGCATACCTACACACCTCAGGTATTCAGGAGGGAGGTTTTTTTAGTGGCCCAAGTATAGGTACGTGAGTGCGTCAACTTTGTGCCACATCATTTTTTCCATCCCAACACGCTCTAGACTCGTCCTGGCTTAAGCACTTGGTGAATTGCCGATTTGAGTATCATACCTTCGACTGCATAGGAATGAAATTATAACCTTACCAGGAATCACAAATGCTTCGAAATAACCAAGCCAGAGGAGACTCCGAGAGGAAGTTGAGAAACACAAAAAACCGCCAAAGCACTGTTGCAATTTTCGTAATCACATATACCCGGTCTTCATGAATCATCTCCTACATATCTGAGCTGCCCTACTGATTTTTTCCAAAGCTCGAGTTTCACTACCAGAGCTGCTAAGCAGCGATTAGTACCGGAAAACAGCTGTGGCACAAAGTTGGATTGCTGGCACAAAGTTGGCGCACTTGACGGTTATCTTTGTGCAAATTTGAACTTTTATCTCAATTTTTTCTACTTTTGGCAGTAAATTCAGGATGGTCTGAGACGGATTTTGGTATAGAAAGTTTTCGGAGATCGAGTTTTAAAATCTTTTCTTCGAAAATTCACTAAAATGCCTTCCTTAACACTATGTACGAGAACAATATTCGTAAAATCGAATAATTGCGAAATTAGAAGGTATTATATTTCATGTTAATCATACTGCTTATCAGAAGACAATGAAAATACCTCATTAGCCCGAATGGTTAGAATTATATACATCAGATATACTTGAAGAATTGAAGTGGAATCCTCTCAGCACCTGAGTCGCGGTGTTTATTGAGAATTGAATATGCTGAAGGAGCACTTACGAAGGTTGGAGACGAGGAGGATGGAATACAAAACGACTGCACGTTTCGAGAGGTTGCACGAGCCTAATAGGAGCGCTGTACGAGCACAAGGGAATTTGCTTTCTTACAAATTCCACCTCCGCTCCTCACACCGCCTCGTCTCCAAACACGTACCCGAATCTCTTCATGAGGCGTTCGATCCCTCCTTTCCTTGAAAACATTCCTCATATCTTGATTGAATCCAAGTCGGCCCAGGCAAGTCGGAAGAGCCTCTCCCCAAGCTTTCACCCACCTAATCAGCAGTTTCCTGCCTCCTGAATGTGTGATTCTCCCTCGTTTCAAAAGCATTGAGTGTGTGGCTGGCGGTGAAGTGAAGCATCCTCGGTCGACCCTCTTGAGCCGAGTTTAAATGGGTTTAATTCTTGATTAAACTTCATTCACGAACGGGCTTCCGTCTGTAGGCTCTACAAAGAAAAGCCTAGTCTACTGCATAAGCCACTTTATCTGCTTTAAAACTGAGTCTTTTCAAAGTGTTCAAAACACTCAATCGTGCCGCTTTTGATACGATTGTCAAGTATTTGAGGGGATGCCAAGAAGACGATATTTTCTCGTCGTTCTTAAAACATTAGAGGCTATAAGTTACAGAACAGGCTGATAACAGCCAATCCTACAGACTTCCGAAGCGAGGGATCGATTGTCGGTGTTATTTTGTCAAAATTTGCCAAGTCCATGTAATTTTCCCCATGTAATTTTTTCTTAGCAAAACTCGCTTTGTCCATGACGCATTCTAAATCAAATTTGTGAACCGAATTGTGAACCAATAGTGGTTAACTGTTTTCGATTTCATTTATTTTTTTGTGTACATAATCATTAGTTCTAGCCTGCAAATTTGTACTTGACCTTGAACAAAAAACAAAGTAAAATTCACATTGGGACGTTGCTTGAGCCCGCGCCCTCGGCTCGTGGAGTGGAAGTAGGTGCAAACGACAGTGACGGTGCCAAGTGAAAATGTAGAGGTTATACCTACTATTATTATTCGACTTTTTCCGACTTGAATCCAACGATTCAATTAAGAAAAACTCTGCGAATTCTTGACACAACGGTTCATTATCTTCTTTGTACAGATCAGGGCCGGATTGAAGCATAAGTGCGGGCCCGACAATTAAAATGACAAAATAACGTCACTGATCATGTGTTATTATTGTTTTCAGGCAATACAGAATGAATAAATAGTTTATATAACAAGCACCAACAGAGTATGAAACAAATGATAAACGATAATAAACGGTACGGCATGGCCGTGCTTCCTATCAAGTACGACGTTACAGTGAATCAGAAAAATAAAATAAAATGGGAAAACAGCTAGGTTGTAGTTGTTGACACAGACAGATGCACAAAACGAATGATCATAAGTTTAATTGTCTTAACAGAAAATTCATGTATCGCCAAGCCAGCTGAATTATGATCAATAAGGGACGACCATTCAATGGCTATAGTTCTGTGAGACACTTGAGAATCCACCGAACTGCGTGGAGAGACTCCAACGGACCAACCTGCACAAGGCTTGCACACTTGACCTCCGGATTCAATTCCCTGTACTCGGAATCCTGAGCCCTTCTCTCCTGAGCTGTTCTCTCTTCTGGCTTATAAAGCTCAGAAGCATTGCACCTGCATCGGACCTCATGACAGAATCCTCAATGGACGCATGGATTCAGAACCAACTGCCACACACCACCAACTGCCATACACCACCAAATGCCTGCTCCTCCCCCACCGACCACCCCCGCTCTCTTCTCTGCCACCCACATTCATTTAGCTCCCACAATTTCAATGAATGCGATAGCAGTCAGCTTGTTAATAACGGACAATACAATTTATTTTAATGTTTATTTTAAATTTATTTTAATGTTGTGATGCATTCCCACACAGAAAACAGACGTCTACTAGATCTTGTAGATCATCTGACTGTGGTGATCTTCATTCGTCTACAGACATGATTTAGACCGTCTATTGTTTCTATAAACTTCATTTTCTCCGTCTACTTCTTCATCTTCTTCGTCTACTCATGAATGATTCTCAATAAAATGTATTGTTGTGATGCATTAATAGTCCACCCCTTCCCTACTCCCTCACCCTTTCCGCACGTCACCACCAACTGTCCGCTCCTACAACGCCCTCCTCCCCCGTCGCCCTCCACCGTCGTCCCCCCGCGGCATCCTCAAACCGCCGCACAGTGGGGCGAAACGACAAAAAAGCGGAAAAACTCCGTTTCTTCAGAACGGATAGTCATATCGATTCGGGAATGGTTTTATACAATTTAGGAAGGAAAAATACATTAGAAAATACTACTTTCCCAGAAAAAAATGCACCGTTTGTATGCGTATAATATAATATTATATTATATGCGAATATTCAGAAAATTCAATTTATAAACCAAGAATAATTAAGTAAACCGGCACCTGTTATTAATTAGGAGTGCCTTAGCCCTATCAGCCCAAAATCCTTTTCATATTAAGTTTAAAGAAAAATTCTTCAACTGAACACAATTTATTTTACTTTTATTCAACCGCACGCTTCATGAGAAAATTGTACGAGAAAAATACGTACCTACTTTTTCATTTTTGACATTTTATGTCTTTACTATGGCACATATTTCGAAAAGTGTGACATTGTGACGGTGACGGTGTGACGAAGAAAGCGTTATGAAAAATTTATAATGATTTTCACGAACAACCGATTCGTTGCTACGGAACTTCAACTTCGCCAGTTATCATCGTACCAAAATCGTTCACCACTCGTTTGATAGCTCTCGATTTACCTAACCATATTACGTTAACCACTGCGGAGTGCGTGGCCGACAAGCTGCGGTATGAGCGTGATTGTTTAAATAATTGTTTACACACAGGTACGATTTCTACAACAATGAAGTACGAGGTACGTGGTGTGGGTGTGGGAGGGGGCGCAAAGACATAAAATGTCCCTCGTGGTTGCGTACTCGTACGAAAGCTTTACCCACTTTATGGTTGCTTTGAACCACGAATCCAATGGCTATGACTGGCATGTCTGAAGCCAAATCATCTAAGAAGAAGAATTCAAATAAACACCTCGATTCGATATGAAGTCTATTTTGTCTCCTTAATTCACCTCATCCACGGGCCTCTCAGATAATATGACGTCGCAACACAAGCGACCAACTACGTCAAAAGATATGACGTCAAACAGGTGCCGCCAAGAACACCTCACAGGATATGACGTACGTGGACCGGCAGGGGGTGGATGACGTCAGACAAGTGGCCGGCAAGAACACCTCGCAGGATATGACGTACGTGGACCGGCAGGAAGGGATGACGTACGTGGACCGGCAGGAATGGATGACGTACGTGGACCGGCAGGAATAGATGACGTCAGAGGGGTCAAGGGGAGCCAAATATTTTATACCTCCATTTCTTCCTTACTAATATTAATAAGCATTATGTAAATACTAGCATTATATAAGCATTATGTAAATACTAGCATTATGTAAATGTCTAGATCCTAAATGTTAGATTAATTATTATTATCAATTATCACTAATTATTAATAATTTTATCGAGTACCTAGTGAAAATTATTATAATTTATTGTTAGGTATTAATCATTCGTATTTATTATTAATAATAATTATTATTAATTATGATTAATTAATACGATATAATTCTGGGGTTTTTAATACTACGTCGGTAATAATTTTTCTATAAAAGAAGTACCTACCAACAAACATTCGAAATTACCTTCATTTCCGTAGCACGAAACGCACCTCAGAACAACAAACTCGACATCACTTAAGCCATATGATGTTCCAAAGAGCTTGTTAGTATGAAAATGGACCTGTATTTCAACAGTTTGATTCACGATCGTGTTGTGAGGCACAATCTTTGAGCCGTCATTGCGAACGAACGGCTGGTCGTACAAAGCTGCGGATGGTCTTAAAAAATTCTAAGAAATGAACTCTATCTAAATATGAAATAAAAAACATACCGTTTGATGGACATTTTTCGAGTTTTGAAAATTTCAAAATTCGTTTTGAACCCCTTCCCCTTGACCTAGGGTTATGAAAAGTTTCGTGGATCATTGTGGGGCTGGTCCAAACCCAGAAACCAAATTTCGTAATTTTAACTCAACGCTAACTGGGCAAAGTGCCGCGGACGGCATCTACGTATCTAATCTACGTATCTTGAAACGTAAACCAACAAATTTTGAGGGGGGGTTAAAAAAATTTTTTCTTTGGGCGATTCCAATGGTTCATTATCGAAGATAATAAACCAAAATGAACCAATGAGAGTGGGAATTTAAGGGAATTTTAGTCTATGATTAAGAGCCAGAAAGGTTCACATTGGGCCATATTTTCGCCGTTATTGATTCGCAGGATGTGGAAAAGGCGTTTTTCGCTCGCCTCAGAACGTACTGAGTAGTCATGGTGGGCCGAGGAAATTCACACTTGGGCGGATCAGAGGCAGGGCGGGCTCGAGGCGGTCGTAACTCTGTATAAATGAGCCGTATTTTGACTCGAAGTGCCTTCAGTGAGTTTCTGAGTAGGCCTTCGTGATAGCTCGTATTTGAATAGCCATTAACTAAACATTCCCTCTCCCATTTAAAGAGTATTAAAAGCCGACCTGAGCGCCTGTTGCCGGCATCCACGGACGGGTCGCCTGAAAACTCTCGCTGTAATAAAACTCCTGATTCGCTCGTTGGGTGGGGGGGAGATTATCCTCTTCTGGAACAACCTCTCGAATGGCAGAGTATTCCTAATTAAATGGTCCTCATGCAAGCGGAGTACATTGTTTAGCATAAGCCGACCAGGAACCTCACACATCAGGCACTTTTAAACCGATATTTATGAAAACTCTTCGCAATCCTATTACCTACATAATTCAAGCGATTATAAACCAAACAAAAGAACAAACATTATATAAAACCTTTGTTAGAAGGCACATACTCCAACTTTTAAAATAATAAATAGAGTGTTGAGAAATCGCAGCGTTTTCTATTCGATACTCTTATTTCATATGAACAAAATTGAGTTGGTTCGTAAAGTCCGTGCAATTTTCAGTGTCTTGATTTGGGGATTTATCGTAGATTCGTCTGTGGCTACTAGCCCTGCGTTCATAGTTCAGCGCATCTGTCGTATATTTCGTCTACTTAGTTCACAGTATCCTTAGACATAAAATCTCACATCTATCGACTCCATCCCTATGAAACGAATATCGCATATGCTCACAATTCGCGCGACGGGCTGCTGACATTCAAGGCAGAACATACCGTACCTCATCTATCCAAAACGTTTTACCGACTTCACCTGCGACAAGGACTCGCTTGACGTCTATCGAAAAGAATTTCGATCGTGTAAACCCCAAAGCCACGGGAACTGGTATGAACGTATTTTATGTTCAAAATCGGTTGTGCGGTATATTACATACATGGAGAAATCCCGAAGCTTAGCATGTTAGGACGAAGTAATTCGCTACATTAACGTCACTGTGAACATTCAAGGTGAACGTAAGGTGGATACAAGTCCACTGCGTCTCTTGGTTTCGGAGTTTGGAGTTGTTTCGTGAACCGCGCCCTCCTCAAAATACAAATAAGTTTGAATGATATCATCTTAATAAATCCCATTTCCTCATGACCTCATAACTCATCATTAGCATTTCTGAAGCAATTCAGACAGCTACCCCAAACCTTATTGTGAGGGAGGGAGCACAATTAAAGGGAAAGGGAACACTATAGAAGTTTCTCGGTGGAGAGCGTATTAATTGGCTACTCCGCCAACTAACTAATGAGTGACGTCAGGTCTGGAGGACCACCTACAAGTCACGAGTCTGGCCGATTCATCACCCCTTCCTCTCTCCCTGTGGAAACGCAAGTATCCTAGTTAGGTGCTAACTTGAAGCAATTGCTTCTCTCTCTACGAGAAAATCGTGGTTTTCATTCCCGTTCCAGTTATCTACACATAACCCGCCATGGCCTGGAGTTGCGACGTCTGCAAGGGTAGAATAACGTTCATTATATTAACGGAATCGCATCGCTATGCAAAAAGCAGTTTAATCTATCCAACTGGATTATCTATTCAAAGTCAGCCATTCGTGAACAGTTGAGCTTTGAATATTGATGGAAAAACCATTTGTGAGCTTGTCATATTATGGAACAAGGAAGAAAGGAAAAAAAAACCTTGAACTAAACCCCTCCACCAGACCACGACTGAGCCAGTTACACACAAATAAAGATACATTATTGTGACCTCGTCCCATAACTGCATAAAATCGGTATTCTCGTAGAATTATTCTCCAACGGATCCTAGAATCGGACCCAAGTTATATGGATTCGTAGCGCCACGTAACTTATAGCAACTATGCTATTTGGAAATAACTCATATTATTGTTGAAATCGAGGGAGTAACTTTGCTCGAATCCCTGGTGAGATAAAGTGTACATTTAGTGGTAGGGCCGTCGTGCAGGGATAAGGGGAATCTGAGGGCAACGACTGAGGGAATCTAATTTGTTGGTGGAACCGCGTTAAGGATTCCTGGAGCGTTGCCTTAGTGCGGCACCCCAACCCTCCTTGGAAGAACATTCCTCTGTATATTACTAGAAGGCCGACCTAGGCAAGGGATGGTTCCGTGCTTGATGGACTGTGAGATTGTCTTTGGGGAGATCAACGCTCTTTCAGAGTCTGAGTTGGAAACGAGGGGCAACCAAGGAGGAAACCTTATGGTCATTCTACTGACAATCTCATCGTACCACATTCAACACCAGCTAAATAGATTTGTCAACATCATTTGACCAAACAAAATATTGCTCTCTTGCGTCATTTCAAGGACGTTCATGACTATTCACATTTTATTATTATGCAAACAGGGTAGATGTGGGTTGGGGCCGATTATATTTGAAATTTTCCATAACCCTATATAAATGGGACGGAATGCAAAAAAGGTTTGACATGTTCAAAATCTCGGGAATTTCGGATAGAACGTTTATTGTATGGAATTTGATTCAGAGAATTTTTCAAGGCCACCCGGAACATTGTATGACCAGCAGAGTATGTATTCACATTGAGGGTTCAAAGCTAAAACGGAGGCACAATCGAGAGCTTGAATATTGTTCATATTATGAGCAAATCTAGTTCAAAATCATGAAAGCATCGCGTACAAAACACTTGTGAATACAATCGAATCCTATCTCGAGCTATAACTACGCATTGTTTACTGGTGTTTATTCAAGTCATTTTTCACTATGACATTATACTCGCCACAACTAAGTATTTTCCCGATAATCAGCCAAACAAATAGCCTACCTACAATTTTTAATATTATTTGGTAGGGAAATTTTGTTAAATCTGAATTTGAATTAAGTTCTGAAGCGATTTACTTTCTTTTGATACCCGATCAAGGGCTCCTCCACATGAAACACTATAATATGTTAACAATGTAGTACATTCCTTGCTAATCCTTTTTTGTAGCAGTTGGTAAATTGGTCTTGATCCTTCTTATCGTTTTACTTTCTACTGATACTTTATCAAGGGTTATTGAGGTTCTTTGTACATACGGTAGATACGCTATTGCAATACACGCTTCTCTCATATACACGTTTTCTCATTTTCTTTCAATTTATTTTAAATCACCTGAACCCAACAACACATTCTATTCAATATAATATAATATATTGAATACAATATGTCTGACAAATCACTTTTCCTCAGTGTCCAAATTATCTCGTGTAGTTAAGGGGTCACACAAATATTGTAGGTACTATACAGAACACTGACAGACAGAAAACTTTTGTATCTTTAGTTTAATAGCTCGCTATACTCCAACTGTGGTGTATTCTCAAACATCTTCTTGGTCGCTGTGCTCTCCAACATCGCTACTCCAATTTCAAGTAGGTATTTATTCATATTTCATATGATTTTATAACTATTAACTCAATCAATCATCATAAATATTGATGTTTGAGTCAGATTTGAGTTCATTTCAAATAAATTACATACCGACCCCAAGAAGATTGATCCAGCTCAGATCCAGAAAATTGATCCAGCTAGGAAGAATTTTCTATTATAGGTTTCCTGCAGACACATGATCTTTGAAGTAGTAAGTAGTAATTGGAGAGTAATACATTCATCTATCATCTCTCACTTCTAGTTTGGAAGAGTTGGTATAACGGCAAGTTCTCACGATGCATATTAATGCGAAATGTTACTGTACAGTGGAAGTTACATCGCGATATCCTTATGACTGAATATTGCCATCTACATCATAATATCGAATTAGAGGGAAGCAACAAAGTCGGACTCGAAAGAGGGTGATAACTAGCAAAGGGGAGATGGCATGGGCCCGTGGGACCTGCCAGACCCTGCACCCTGAATATCAACGACTGTCTTAATTAGAGTTGGAAACTGATTAACTGAGCAAATGTTCTGCCGGCAAGTTGACAGAAAGCGCTTGGGCTTTTGTAATGTATGCTAACTACGGAGGGCTGTTGAGCAAAGAAACTATCCTTCCAACTTTGGAAGCCCGAATATCAGGTTAAGTGCGAGAAACGCGGTGAGTTGAAGTAAGTTAGCAGAATCATTTGTGAATTTTACTCGAGGTTTCATTGCCATACCTATCAGTTACCACAGCGTCTATGCTCGCCTAACTTAAGCACCAAATACCTCAAATGTAGGTACCGTCTTTATTTGGCATTAATCGTTTTTACAACCACAATTAAACTTGAAATACTTGCAGGATCTCAAGAATTTTAATATTTCTCCATAAATAATTCGTTTTTATCTAGCAACGTATCATAACTAAATGGATTATTACCTAATTTGGTAATGTTCATTTTCAAAATTGTTGCAAAATTGTCGTTATTCTACATGACAAGCAGATACTCCTCACCGATTCCGTGGATTGACCGCAGTCTGCAAATCGCTCGTAAAAAAGGTTCGGAGACGTTCGTGAGTCTGATAATATTGGTTGACTTGTATTTAGAATTCTCCCTTTCTTACTGTTGAGTAGGTAGGTATTCTGCCATTGTGACCAGTACCTATCTTAGAATATTCGGGAAGGGATCCTTAAGTTGAACACTTCAAACTCTAATCTCCACCGTAGATTGGCTCCTAGTTTGGCTAATAGATCTAAAACTTCCTTGTCCCAAATACAGTAATTTTACGTTGTTTTTATTTTTGGAGATGGTGTTGCAAGATGGAGGAAGCCCGTGATGTCGGGTACTCACGGAATCAGAACACACGATATTAGTTATCATGTTTTGTACTTTTTTTGTGAAAGACGTTTAGGTAAGGTGTCTCTGGATGGACATCCATTTAGTAGTTAGTTAGTTACTAACTTAGTTAGTTAGTTAGTTTAACTACTGTAGTACTAGTACTGTAAAAGTACTGTAGTACTAGTTATCTCCACTGCATTCTCTTGTTTCAGGAATTCTCTTATCATCGCCACAAGTTCAGCATGGTGACTGCACATCAACGCCTGGGTGATCCACTGTAGGGCAATAGGCATCGTTCTCCTATCTGTGCCATCGTTTAATTTAGGATATCTGGCCATATGTTTTTGGATATCTGCTAACAGTTCACGTTGAAATAAAATAAAACGGAACGCTCGAAGCTTCGTGAGTATGGAAGAAACACAATTCAAAATGAAGAAATCTATGGTAATAATAATAAATATTAATAATGATCGATTTTCCTACCCAAAAGTACCACTGAAAAGGTCAAGTAAGAAGGATGGTTGATTTAAAGTAGGTACTGAACGTGTGCTTGGTTTCAGCAATTCTCACCGGAGGAGAAGGTGAGGTGTTAAACTAGTGAATATCAAGTACCTATGTAGGTACGTCATTAGGCCTTATAAATATGATATTGGTTCGACATTTGGTTTTGACGTTTTGAATTGTTGAAACACACACTACCGGCATTTACTCGTTATATCACACCCAAGCGGTCATTCCTCACTGAGTAGGTTTTTTACCGATAACTACGAAGTTTTCCGCCCGTACCGCAAGTCACAATGATGGATCTCAACACATTTCTATTCACTCAAGCGGTTATTTTAAGCCAGGAATAATCACTACACTCAACTAATTCAACTGCACACACATATTACGCGAACCCCGCCGCACCCACCTTGTTTTTTCACAGGTCTTTTAATCTTTCAGACTCCAAGCAAAGTAGAGAGGCATGTTTTCAGGCGCCATATTTCTCTCAGTTAAGCCTATTACTGGATGCTTGGCCGTTACGTTGAAGTAAGTATTCTCAACCATTAACACTAAGATTACCCTCCCATAATTCACCAGTCTTGGGCTTCTTCCCACACAGAAGCACACGCTGGGGATAAGAACAATTTACAGTTGCCGAGAGCAATCTGCATTTTCGCATAGCGATGGCTACAGGTTTCCTTATACACCAGACGGATAATGGAAATTTTCGTATTCGGAATAGGGAAGAAAATCAACGTTTTCATAAATTCCTCATTTATCCACACATAAGTTATAATTATGCTCACTATTTTATTCTGTCTGGTCACAAGCGCAGTCTCGGATAATATTTGTGGTTACTAATATTTGCGCCTACTATATTTAACTCAGCAGGAATTCGGCGTAATAAGTTGAAGGAATGCTAGAATCAATCCGAAAAATCTGTATGTCTGACATTTTGGCGAATTTGAAGTTCTAGATTGAAGTTATTGCGCTGAACCGATTGGTGAAGTCAGATTTGCGGTCACAATATCGTGAAGATGACGAGACTGGCTAACAGATTTCAAACAGTAATTGTGGCTATGTGGTCATGCTGTAAAGATTTTTCCTTTTCAACAGGAGTCTGCCAGTTTTCTCTCACTTTGATAAGTACCTAAGTTCTCGGCATTATTATAATAAGTTCATTGTCTATTTTCTATTTTATCAAAAATAGGAGTTTACAATTAAGATTTAGGATTTGATTGAAGGTAAAATACAGTGACACTGTTGTAATTTGCGATAGTTTATCAAACAGAAATACTCATTCGTTTGTTAAACTTCTATTGCATCTTACTCATATAGGTACATATATTTTTATATAGTGGAGGTTTTTTGTTACTAGGAAACAGTAGAGTAGTTTGCGGGTGAGGATGACCAACACTAGTCGTTGTTATCATTCGGTTTATTGCAACGTTTCAATCTTGGAACAAGATCCTAATCATGCATCCTACAAAACAGAAATATGGGAGAGTTATTATGGTTAAATAGAAATGGTGACTTACAAACTAGTTATGAATGGAATAAAGGTATAAACTTACATGATAATTATCCGATTGCTACACATTCTGTCGCGGCACAGTAATGTTTGACAAGGAATGCATGAGATGGATGGATGTAGTTGGGGTGAATATTATATAGTTACGGTGGTGGAGGTTGTTATAGGTACTTGTGTTATTGAGAATGGAGGATGATTTGGAGTGTGAATGGGATGGTTCATTTTAAAATTGTATGGTATGTTGTGGCTAATCTTTTGACGTCTCTTTTATAGTTCATGGAGTTATGAGTTTTTAAGATGTACTTACGCCATTTCTTTGGTGAAATAGAACAAATTTAGCTGGAAAAATAAAATAAACGACCTGGCTGTTTCACATTGGATGATTAAAATCATAAAATTTCTCTTTTTAAAAGACCCTCGACATCCCTCAACATCATAAAATTTCTATCGTTTATCATTTGATTCAATCGATTTGAGGCTCCCCATTTTCCAACTAAGCCAAGTTTCCGTTGAGACTGCCATTTTTAGTCTCAACATCTTGAGATACTCACAGACATTGATTGACATCAGAAAAATCATTGTTTCAATCAAAATGGCTGATATTTGGAATTGAATTCTACCGGAGATGCAATCAAGAACAAGGTAGAGTAAACTGCTGTATAACTTACCCTCGATGTGGCCCCCACTCCCGTATTAATCTGGTGAAGGCCAAATTGTAGATGTTATGGAAATCGAGGAGGGTTAGATCCGTATCCTATTTAAGTTTCCAAGACCCAAGTGCATCTGTCAGATCGCCTTAGGGTCTCTGCCAATCAGGATCTGTTTATCCTTTGGAAAGCAAAAAGGAAATCCCTCGTTCATCCCCTGCCACGTCCTTTCAGTCACATTAATAAACTTTCGTCCTGTGCAATGTCGTTTCCCTCGCCATCTTTCTTTTGCCCTCTCCACAACTCCCATCGTAGTCACTTTTTCGAGAAACCCGCTTCTTTTCTTCCCGCTAGAACAAACGACAGTTTAATATGACTTCCAGAGCTTTTTTTCTTCCTCCAGTACACTGAAAAACTTCCTTGGTTTGCAGACAAGGCCCATTAATTGAGGAGGAGGCTCATATTTCAGTCGAAACGCGTTTTCTTGGGGAAGGTGTTGTCGTTGTGTGTTGGGCGGTAAATCGTCTGTGGAGATACTCGTACCCCGAATTCTCGTTTTGATGTTCACTGCTTCTCCCTATGACTTGTAAAGAAACGGATAACACTACGTACTTCGATTAAGGTTGTGGTTCAACCGATTTTTGGAGTATTGGGAGAATTTAAAGCGGAACAATTTTGAAAGGAATTCAAACCGTTTTTTTTACCACAATCACATTCCCCGTCGTGTTACACACGTTATTTTACCTTTCGTTCGATTTCGTTTTCGTGATATCGTGATAAGGGTTGGTACGAAGATAATTCCAAAGCTGAACACCGGGATCATGCCTCACTAACGAAACATTGTGATACGGATCGTATTGATCGAAGACAATCGAGGTATTTCAAAACGACGAACTTGTAGTTTGCCATGCGATTCATAGGTCGTGCCGGGCAACTTGCACTTATGGAACAATAGGATAACTATAAGTGAAAGCGAGACATTCCCGAAGAGTTTTGCATTGATCCGACTGCAACTGCGCAACGCAGCTTTAACTCGCACGCAGCGACTTCTCCACGTTAAAATATTGTCAACGGTTTTATGAGGGCCCCTTTCCCATGCAACCATGTCCGATGTTCAATTAAGATCGAGAGAATGACCCCGGTATATCAATTACAATAGAAATGCACGACCCCCAAGATCACACCAAAGTGCTCATTGTTTCTACTTCCTGATTTCGTGTTGGTATCAAAGAATCATTGAACCTTAACTTGATAGCCAATAACAGCAACTGCTGCTGTCCTCAGTTACAGTTGAGTCATGCGGTTCCAAAACCCGTTCATTTCATTCCGACAGGAATCGAGAAAAACGTGACATGCTGATCGCAGATGATCCGGGCAGTAGAGCATTAAGTACTTTTGTTCTCTCTAAAAACTGCAATAAAAGTCAATAGGAAGGAGTAAAAAAGTAATTTTGAAAAATTCAAAACACCGTTTAGTTTAAGAAACGGTATAGTTTTCGTCGCAAATTCAATTGTAGTTTTATTCAGAGTTTTTTTAAACACCATGTAGAGTGTTTTACAACCAGCATTTTGTTCACAAATGCGTCAACACAAAATCGTCAACATGAGCGTGAATCGAAGGGCGGCATGTTGCAACGTCAGGCCAATTTCCATCTGGGAATGAATGGCTAAATTACGCAGGATTTGAAAGGCTTCATTTACAAGGTATCGACATATAAAAATTATATTGGAGTCTGTGATAGCCCCAGAATGCAATCATAGGGTTAAACAGTATGTATGAACATTACACACCACAAAACCTTTTTTAAATCGTAAGATTGTCAATCAATTATTTGAGTTGATGTATCAGCTAATCACCTTGGGTTGAGTCGGTAATATCGGTACTATCGTAAGTAATGTGTAATCATCGAACAATATTTCGTCAAAAAGTTACCCGACTGGAACTGTATACAGACGTATTATCAGTATGATGAGTTTTTTCTGCACCTTTCGGTTCATGGTATACCGATAATATTCTGAGCTAATCCGATAGTATTTTACTAAGCAAAATATTTCTCCAGCACCATAAATTCCGATCCGCCTTCTCGCGAACCCCACTTCTTTGGGTCTGTCGATAATAACCGCACTAGTTATGTTCGTATATGATGAAAACATCCTGCACAAAGAATTCGTTGGGGAAATTCATATCTGGCATATTTCAAGGCAGAACCTCGTCGGAACAAAGCGATCTGTTTCTGAATCATGCTACAAACACAAAGACCTTTGCAGATCCGACAACAAGACCGTCATCTGCTACGCTAAAAACTTCCTTCCGAACGGCCCCTTTCGAAGTCTCCTGCATCCCAACTTGGTCAAAACTTCTTGCGTGTCATCTACCCCACTAATATTTCTCTCTTCTGGCGCCTATTCGGACCGACCCCTTGATATCTCACTATAGTTTACCCCCTTTTCCTCTTCCCAACAAACCAACGTTCGAGTAATAATTCACCTTATTAAGTCCCATCTCTTCGAAAGCCGCTTCTACCCATTTCGACATAGGGCATTATTATCACGTGGCGCCAGCTCGAAACCTGCCACAAGTCTTGCCGTACTCCAATTCTACCCTTCCCGCCACATCGACAATAACAATCCTCTGGCTACTGTGACATCCTGACGAAATAGACCAAAGGATCCTCACAAACATAATTGGGAAACTTTACCCCGAATTGTTACAGGATAGGTATGTACCTTGTACTAACAAAGATTTCTGTATACAAAACAGTGATCTAGACAGAAGGATGATCTGTACAGAAAACAACGGACGCTTGTGGAATAATCTGCAGTGGGATTTCTTGTTTTATGAAAGGTTTTTCTCTGTTTTAGTGATGCGACCAACCCATTACTTTATTGGTGAGCTCGATGTAATAACCCCGAGATCCTAACAACGAGGCACTATGTATTATGAAAAATGTAATTACCGCAAGGTAACCCAAAGGGAATATTTTTTTCCCACCCGAAACAAGGAGATGAGAAGAAAAGCTTTTATATGGAAAACATATTAAAAAAGTGGATGGAAGGAGTTTAAGTGAGGGGAGGCCCTTAGTATCTCAGAAAAAGGTAACGCTTGGGGAGTGGAAACGGCGCGGAAAACCCTTCGCTAATAATGCGCTTCCCCACTTCCGTCGCTGCACTTTCTCCAGGGAGCTCACAATTCGGCTTATGCCGTTATATTATAAGAACCGTTATAAATAACTTTTTAGCCGAGAAAGAAATAACTTGAGGAAAAAGCAAACCTGAAGAATAGGTAAAGTAACAGGTTGTGTTGCTCGGGTTTTATTCTTTTGGGCAATATAGCGGAGGGGAATCTTCACCTTTTGGATCACGATTGTTGGCTTCCGCACAGAATAATTTAAAAATTTGAATCCCTAAGAAATAGGCCTCAGTTCGATGTGAATAATAATCACGACCTATACTTATGTACGTCAAAATCAACCAACCATTGTCTCTCTCTTTCTTTCTACCTTAAAGGTAGAAAAGCATTGGGAAAACGTTAATGTTATACAGTTTTGTTAAAGGAGTGAGCTGTTAGTGTGACACAGGGACTGATGAAAAAATTTGAAATACTGCTGGGTAAAAGTACCAGGAACATCGGCGGCTGTTCCTATATCACTATTAGTAGTGATTAGTATTATTAGTAATTACTGGTAGTTGTCTGTGTTTTCCAAACTGGTCGGAAAGCTCGTACAAGAGGCTTCTACTGGTCATTGAAGAAAGATAACTAACACCGAATCACCTGTTTTAATTCAGAGAAAAACACTTCACAATGGATCAAGTGCTCGGGATAGTTAACATGAGAGCGCACATGAGGAGAACAATACTTCCGTTATTTTTCTTGATGTTACTGTAACACTTGTACAAGCATTCGACAACGTGCAGCATGACGACCTTAAATTCAAGGTGAGGAGAGTGCTACCATGCCCGTATGCCGAGCTTTTGGACTCTTATCGTACAGATCGATAAACCAAGACGATTCTAACTCATAAACGAAGCCAATTGGTGCCAGTGTATCGCAAGGCTGTGTAGTTGGCCCACTCCAACATCTGCTCTACACGAGCGATCTACCGGAAACTGGATGAAACGCAAAAGCCACATTCGCAAACGATACTGCAGTGTTGGCAATTGGAGAAACCATTCATTCATTCATTCAAGATAACCTTCGAGCGAGCACACTATTTAGACTCACACCAACAGGCGCATGGCGGCATTTTAACGTTTTTAAAAATAAAATAAGAATTTTTGCTTGGTCCTTTGGGACCACGCTTAACAGGTTTCACTGTGGTTCTCAAGTTCTTCCATCTATAACCATACGCAGTCTTAGCATACAAAAAGTGCACATAGTAACAGTTCATATCATCTGATTTGTCCTCAATGCTGAATAATAACAAATAGCAAAGCGCCCAAACTTTCAGCTTCCAAGCCATCCAATCATCATAGTTCGGCTCTTAGTGGATACACCGTTGTTTGCATCCTAAATAATTGGGGTCGACAGCCTCTTGCCGGAGTTACATAACTTATTCATTAACCAAATCAACCCAGCCGCTCTAACGCCCAGATAATTACTGTTAGACTTTGCCGAGACTTTTGTTGAATGTTTGATGGCGATTTACCGGTGTATGGGCTAATCCTGGTTGTAGCGCAATCCAAAGCAGGATTGGCCCGAGGGGATGAAGGCGGAGGGAATTCTCGGGAAAGCCTTTGATGTCCTTTCAGGCGAATTTAAATTGCAATTACAGCACATCATCATTTCATTCAAGAAGTCATGATGTTACGCACTCGAATCAGTGTTGCGTGATATATAATTCATTAACCGTTGTTAGCTGAAAACCGCCTGTATTATTGATATGAAGAAGAACAAGATCACGCGCTTACAACATATCGGAGAGTATGTAACACTCGTGATTAGGCTCCCATTTGTTTCTCTTTTTCTGCTCATTCTTATCTCCTCAGTTCATTGTGTCAAAATTAGATAGTCTGCGTCAATAGTATCCATGTACCATTCGTGAAATATACCTACTGTAGCTACACTGCAGTTCAATTTTGGTGACAACATTTTTTTTTTTTTGTACATGTTACCAAAACGTATTTTTCATAGTTTTGGAATATTCGTCGATGCCAATTTATCTCAAAGTTCTTCCGATATTGTTTTAAAAAAACCGTTTTGCAGCTTCTCACAGTTCGCGTTCAGATAATAATAAAATCTTTTTGGAGTCAGATACTATCTCAATTCGATTCAAAATGGATTTTTTTCGATTTTTTTCGTGAATTAGGTATAATTTCTTGCAGTACTGGAGAAGATTTACAAATATATCGAAGCTTCGGCATAGTAGACACACCGACACTCGTGAGTGATATCCTCAACAGTTTTTATAGTTTTTATTTAGACCATCCGGAGGTTTGTACGACCAGCCGTTCGTTCACAACGAGGGCTCAAAGTTGGAGCAGATCGAAAGTCGTCAACATGAGGGTGAATCATAGAACCTGTCGGGTCTATGTTCATACTGGCCCTGGTGATTCGAACAGCACAATGGCATGGTTTTCAGATATCGGGTTATTTAATTTGGATTTATTCAGATCTGCTGAATGCCTGCCAGCCTGTGACACTCGACCTTTTTTGAAATAAGGATGTTCGAATGACAGTCAAATAATAAATAGTGCATAATAATGTACTTCCCTGATTCGCTGTTATTTTCACCCATCTATTATCATGAATATTTAATGAAAAATGTGTACACCTCCGTGGTTCACCACTTTGTATTGAAAATAGACACCCAGAAATTGTCAACTATTCATTGACGTGTATAATATATCATAGTTTTACGTGCATAACACATGCACTTGGATAGATGCCGTCAAGGCATCTGAGTTGTTTACATATCGATGTTTTATTTCAATCGTCGGATACCCATCAGGTGAACTAAAATTCGTAAAAAAGGGTCTTTCATACGTCAATATTTTGCCGAAAAAGCACTGCTCCACTACAGCTTTTTGGTTCTCTCGACATTTCCAGCTAATTCGGATAAAAGAACGAAAAATATTTCAACATTGTAATTACTATTCACCAACCCTGGTTTACATCGAGCCCGGAACATGCAACCATCTTCTGTAGAGGCGTGAGCTCTGGTGAGATTATCTTGATCATAATTTAACCGCCTGGAAATTAAGTTGCTGCGCTTCTACTGGCGAAGCTCGTATGCAATTTATGGATTAGTCTAGTTATGGCGCACAATCAAAGGGGTTATTTAGAAGAAAAAACTGCACGTTGCTCCTGCAACTTTATGGATTTCGTTATCGCGGCCGCAGGTCTGCAGTATAAATCACGACAATAACGCAGAAGGTTGATAAATCTCCCATGTTTGGTTTTATTCCGCACGCCGCGGCTCGGTTGATGTTCTGGGTATGCGTGCAACCTGCTACCTGCACGACCAAGTTCAAAAATACCCGAGTGATCATTTTTGTGATAACTAGAGGCGGACAGAAAAATGAGATTATAGATGCAACTCCGAAATCATTTAAATGATCCTAATATTGACAGACATAGAAACGCCCAACTCATCCAGATTGTCGTCTTATCTAAACGCATTATTATTCTGAATAATTTCGATTTAGCCAAAACCAGGCAATTTTAGGAGTTTTATACTCGTAGGTGGGTCCTGAAACGTGCGAACTATATCTCAATCGTATTACTTTCTTCGAGTGCTAAATTCAATTCTGGATACAGGTCTCAAAATTGGTTCATCTTTATTCCACTCCGCTGCAGAAGCCACCAGAGTCTACAATCTACTGACGAAGCAATGGAGGATGAAGTTGAACAAAACGAAATCTATCCATATAAAATACTAAACTATCTAACCATCTAAACTAAAAAAAAAACTCTGCAAATTCTTGACACAACGGTTCATTATCTTCTTTGTACAGATCACCCTTCTGTCTAGATCACTAGGTCTAAATGTCTAGATCCTAAATGTTAGATTAATTATAATTATCAATTATCACTAATTATTAACAATTTTATCAAGTACCTACTGAAAATTATTATAATTTATTGTTAGGTATTAATAATTCGTATTTATTATTAATAATTATTATTATTAATTATGATTAATTAATACGATATAATTCTGGGGTTTTTAATACTACGTCGGTAATAATGTTTCTATAAAAGAAGTACCTACCAACAAACATTCGAAATTACCTTCATTTCCGTAGCACGAAACGCACCTCAGAACAACAAACTCGACATCACTTAAGCCATATGATGTTCCAAAGAGCTTGTTAGTATGAAAATGGACCTGTATTTCAACAGTTTGATACACGATCGTGTTGTGAGGCACAATCTTTGAGCCCTCATTGTGAACGAACGGCTGGTCGTACAAAGCTGCGGATGGTCTCAAAAAATTCTACGGAACAAACTCTATCTAAATATGAAATAAAAAACATACCGTTCTATATGAATTTTTCGAGATATGAGATTTTCAAATTTTCAAAATTCGTTTTGAACCCCTTCCCCTTGACCTAGGGTTATGAAAAGTTTCGAGGACCATTGTGGGGTTGGTCGAAACCCATAAAAAAAATTTCGTAATTTTAACTCAACGCTAACTGGGCAAAGTGGCGCGGACGGCGGACGGCGGACGGCGTACGGCGTACGGCGGACGGACGGATTTTTTTTTATTCGATTTTCTGAATCTACGTATCTTGAAACGTAAACCAACAAATTTTGAGGGGGGGTTAAAAAAATTTTTTCTTTGGGCGATCCCAATGGTTCATTATCGAAGATAATAAACCAAAAGTCCGTCCATCGGGCTTGGTTCTGAACGGATTAGATGGTCTACTGTTGTAACTCGAATGTTGGACCAGCAGCAAAACTGACCTTGTGCATCATGTATTATAAAAAATTGTCTACATATCACTTCACTGGTTTCAGGGATCTTGTTATGGGACTATAAGAGCAGAAAATCTATTAGAAGCGATCGTTAATTCAAATAAAGCACCTACCGCAGTATTGGCGGTGGGAGTACAGTTCCCTCGCAGTGAGTCATGAACCTACAAGGGTGATGAGATCTGACTCTGAAGGCATCTCAAGGGCCGGATTTCCATACTAGAGGGACACAGCAACATCTGCATCTTGATTACCTGGATAGACAAGGCCTCCTTATTCACTTCCTGGCCTCACCAGCCCCTTGATGCCTTTTGAAGTAAAAACATGGGTGATACAGGGGAACAGAGCTCGCGAGACCAAATAAATGTTAAACGTGGAAGCTTTGGAGAAGCGATTGTGTGTGATAGTATTTACCTTCGCCCCTTTGAAATGAGGATTAAAGGTGTTTCATCACGCCAAAAGCTCGAAAGAGGTTCATTTAAATGTATTATTACTCATACAGTGACCTATACACAAACATCGCCGTTAATTTACAAAATGCCTCAAACTGCTAATGAAACCTTTATTTTAACAGCACAGTTCACAGCCACCCAAGGTCCTTTTTGGTTTATTATCTTCGATAATGAACCATTGGAATCGCCCAAAGAAAAAAATTTTTAACCCCCCCTCAAAATTTGTTGGTTTGCGTTTCACGATACGTAGATTCAGAAAATCGAATAAAAAAAACTCTGCAAATTCTTGACACAACGGTTCATTATCTTCTTTGTACAGATCACCCTTCTGTCTAGATCACTAGGTCTAAATGTCTAGATCCTAAATGTTAGATTAATTATTATTATCAATTATCACTAATTATTAACAATTTTATCAAGTACCTACTGAAAATTATTATAATTTATTGTTAGGTATTAATAATTCGTATTTATAATTAATAATAATTATTATTAATTATGATTAATTAATACGATATAATTCTGGGGTTTTTAATACTACGTCGGTAATAATTTTTCTATAAAAGAAGTACCTACCAACAAACATTCGAAATTACCTTCATTTCCGTAGCACGAAACGCACCTCAGAACAACAAACTCGACATCACTCAAGCCATATGATGTTCAAAAGAGCTCGTTAGTATGAAAATGGACCTGTCTTTCAACAGTTTGATACACGATCGTGTTGTGAGGCACAATCTTTGAGCCCTCATTGTGAACGAACGGCTGGTCGTACGAAGCTGCGGATGGTCTTAAAAAATTTTACGGAACAAACTCTATCTAAATATTAAATAAAAAACATACCGTTCTATATGAATTTTTCGAGATATGAAATTTTCAAAATTTCAAAATTCGTTTTGAACCCCTTCCCCTTGACCTAGGGTTATGAAAAGTTTCGAGGACCATTGTGGGGTTGGTCGAAACCCATAAAAAAAATTTCGTAATTTTAACTCAACGCTAACTGGGCAAAGTGGCGCGGACGGCGGACGGCGGACGGCGTACGGCGGACGGCGGACGGCGGACGGCGGACGGCGGACGGCGTACGGCGTACGGCGGACGGACGGATTTTTTGGTTTATTATCTTCGATAATGAACCATTGGAATCGCCCAAAGAAAAAAAAATTTTAACCCCCCCTCAAAATTTGTTGGTTTACGTTTCAAGATACGTAGATTCAGAAAATCGAATAAAAAAAAACTCTGCAAATTCTTGACACAACGGTTCATTATCTTCTTTGTACAGATCACCCTTCTGTCTAGATCACTAGGTCTAAATGTCTAGATCCTAAATGTTAGATTAATTATTATTATCAATTATCACTAATTATTAACAATTTTATCAAGTACCTAGTGAAAATTATTATAATTTATTGTTAGGTATTAATAATTCGTATTTACTATTAATAATAATAATTATTAATTATGATTAATTAATACGATATAATTCTGGGGTTCTTAATACTACGTCGGTAATAATTGTTCTATAAAAGAAGTACCTACCAACAAACATTCGAAATTACCTTCATTTCCGTAGCACGGAACGCACCTCAGAACAACAAACTCGACATCACTTAAGCCATATGATGTTCCAAAGAGCTTGTTAGTATGAAAATGGACCTGTATTTCAACAGTTTGATTCACGATCCTGTAGTGAGGCACAATCTTTGAGCCTTCATTGTGAACGAACGGCTGGTCGTACAAAGCTGCGGATGGTCTTAAAAAATTCTACGGAACAAACTCTATCTAAATATGAAATAAAAAACATACCGTTCTATATGAATTTTTCGAGATATGAAATTTTCAAAATTTCAAAATTCGTTTTGAACCCCTTCCCCTTGACCTAGGGTTATGAAAAGTTTCGAGGACCATTGTGGGGTTGGTCGAAACCCATAAAAAAAATTTCGTAATTTTAACTCAACGCTAACTGGGCAAAGTGGCGCGGACAGCGGACGGCGTACGGCGGACGGCGTACGGCGTACGGCGTACGCCGTCCGCCGTCCGCCGTCCGCGCCACTTTGCCCAGTTAGCGTTGAGTTAAAATTACGAAATTTGGTTTCTGGGTTTGGACCAGCCCCACAATGGTCCTCGAAACTTTTCATAACCCTAGGTCAGGGGGAAGGGGATCAAAACGAATTTTGAAATTTTGAAAATTCCATATCTCGAAAAATTCCCATCAAACGGTATGTTTTTTATTTCATATTTAGATAGAGTTTGTTCCGTAGAATTTTTTAAGACCATCCGCAGCTGTGTACGACCAGCCGTTCGTTCACAATGACGGCTCAAAGTTTGTGCCTCACAACACGATCGTGTATCAAACTGTTGAAATACAGGTCCATTTTCATACTAACAAGCTCTTTGGAACATCATATGGCTTACGTGATGTCGAGTTTGTTGTTCTGAGGTGCGTTTCGTGCTACGGAAATGAAGGTAATTTCGAATGTTTGTTGGTAGGTACTTCTTTTATAGAAAAATTATTACCGACGTAGTATTAAAAACCCCGGAATTATATCGTATTAATTAATCATAATTAATAATAATTATTATTAATAATGAATACGAATTATTAATACCTAACAATAAATTATAATAATTTTCACTAGGTACTTGATAAAATTGTTAATAATAATTATTATTTTCAATTATCACTAATTATTAGTGATAATTGAAAATAATAATTAATCTAACATTTAGGATCTAGACATTTAGACCTAGTGATCTAGACAGAAGGGTGATCTGTACAAAGAAGATAATGAACCGTTGTGTCAAGAATTTGCAGAGTTTTTTTATTCGATTTTCTGAATCTACGTATCTTGAAACGTAAACCAACAAATTTTGAGGGGGGGTTAAAATTTTTTTTTCTTTGGGCGATTCCAATGGTTCATTATCGAAGATAATAAACCAAAAATCCGTCCGTCCGCCGTACGCCGTCCCCCGTCCGCCGTACGCCGTCCCCCGTCCGCCGTCCGTGGCACTTTGCCCAGTTAGCGTTGAGCTAAAATTACGAAATTTGTGTTCTGGGTTTGGACCAGCCACACAATGATCCTCGAAACTTTTCATAACCCTAGGTCAAGGGGAAGGGGTTCAAAACGAAATTTAAAATTTCGACAATGTCATATCTCCAAATATTTAACTGAACCGTGTACGTTTTAGTTCACTTTTGAATGACCTGAAAAATTACGAATCTTTTAAGACCAATTGGATTTTTGTGCGACCAGCCGTTCGTTCACAGTGACCGCGCAAAGGTTTAGGAAAAACACTAAACTTTCGCGTCGAAAACGGCCGTTATGTGACCCAACCCCCAAACGCCCAGAATAAAACTACCTTTTTTCATCTTCCCGGTAAACTACAGTCTAGAAAGTTTAACCGGGAGTCAGGGATAGACCACATTGCCATATTTACTCGGTTTCTCATCTGTAAAATTGTTTAAATAATACCTTTTTGTAATAATACAAATTAAATTTTGATGATGAGCTATTGACTTGAAATTTTAAAAATAGGTCAGAACTGGATAACAATGCAATGTTCACTCGGTTTCTTGTCTGTAAAATTGTTTAAATAATACCTATTTGTTTAAACAAATTAAATTTTGATGATGAGCTAGATACTTGAAATTTTAAATATAGGTCAGAATTGGATGACATTTCAATATCCACTCGGTTTGTATGACATGGTATGCGTATGGTATATTATTGTATGTATGATTTGGTATAATACAGTATGGTATGATAGGAAAGAAATTCGTATGGTATGGTATGAGTACGGTGAGAATATGGTATGGTGCCGATTTGCAACACAGTCTGGTATAGACAGAAGGGTGATCAGCACAAGGAAGATAATAAACCGTTGTGTCAAGAATTTGCAGAGTTTTTTCAAATCTAAGAAGGAGCTTCACTTCGTCATCTCTAACACAATGCTGCATTTTACGTAATTTTGTTTGAACGATGTCTGAAATCTAACTGGCGTATCTTACGTATTTTTTCGTGCTGAATTCATATCTTCTATCAGATTTTCTCCATCACGTACAGATGATTCACAAACCCCTGTCGGAACATTTCGTAAAAATTCAAGCGGACGTAGGTGAATTTGAACAAAGAAAGTCTGTCACAACGTACATTTGTAATGTAAGTCCGAGGTATACAGAATAGTGATCTAGACAGAACGGTGATCTGTGCAGAGGGATTAAAATGTACTTCCTTTATGTATTTCCTTTATTTAATAAATACGTAGGTATTTTAACTTTATAGGTACTAAAAAATCCTGACCCTAGGCATTACATCACCCCCGTAGGTATGTGTCATCCACAACTCTGCATCTTCGGTGGAATTGTGAACTACCTTCATTTTACTAATAGTTTGAAGAAACGCAGGACAATATTTTGGACAGCATCGCAATAGCTGATGTTCTCGTTCCGATCGATTGGAAGAAAGTAGGGTGCGTTAGGCCGGCTATAGGTTAGGGGAGGTTCTTGCTTAACCCTTACTGAACTGTGCGGAGAAGATTGAGCGAGATAAGTTTTGATTAGTGTCAGGTTGAAGGAGTCGAGGGCGAGAGGCGGGCAGCCAATCAAAGGAGCTCCAAGTGTTTCGAGCGATTCGGATCGTGCTTCGGTAATAGATCAGTCTTCCGCTCGCCTTTAGTGGCCCCCGAAGTCGAGGAAACATAAATAACCTCATTAGATCAACACAATGGAGTTTGAGGGAGCCATTTGCGCTGCCGGCCCGTGGCCCGAACTCGCTCTGATATTGGTCATTCGTTTCTAAAGCTCCACCGTAGTTTGCAGCACCTGGAACAAAAGGGCTATAATTGAGAACTCTCTTTATACCCCCGGACCGGAGCAACCTTCTAAATTATTTCCAGAAAAGAGAAAAGATTTTCCGTTCAGAAGCCTCCAACAATTCACTCGTGGTACCGCCTACAGAGTTGTAAGACACCATAAAATAAAGGAAAAAAATTCTTTTCTACTAAGGAAGATTTACCAGTAACATAATAGTTATTTGATTTAGGCACTACCATCGTACCGATTCAATTCAATTTTTATTCAAGAAAACAGTGCACAATACAGTACAACAAACATTTTTTACAGTCCAAGAACATAACATTATGTTCTTGGACTGTAAAAAATGTTTGGTACAGTTTTGGTTATATCATTATGATAGTTCCAAGATTAAGGTAGATTAAGGTAGAACATAATGATAGTTCCAAAATTAGGGTCCTGTGACCAGTCCAGGACCTTTTAAATAACTTTTGCGCCGCCTGGAACCCCCCCCTCCCTTCCCCCCACCACCACCCATCCTTCTTCTTGCGTTTGAGCCTTAGGGCTACATTTCTATAAGCATGGAACATGTTGTCACGTCGTCATCTTCCCTTCCCTTTCTTTTTCCCTTTTAAATCCTATTAGGAGCCACTCAGCTTATCCTGGCCATATGCGGATTAAAATGTAACTCATATGGAGTTACATATCAAAATCGAGCTCCATAGTGTGAATAGCATAGAAATTATCTTTAGGAGCCACTCAGCAGTTCCCGGCCCTATGTGCTTAAACTGTCCTAAGGAGGCTACATGCCAAATTTCAAATCTCTACCACCACGGGAATTGGCGTCGGGTGAGACGGACGGTTTCAGCCAGTTATGTAAAGGCTAAAAGATATTCCATGTAAAAAGAAAAGTATCAGCATATTGGGAAAGAAAGGTTCGGACAAAATGTAGGGTTTTGGAACTGTATCGGCCTTTCTTTAGTGATTTTTACATGTGGTAACTAACAATACGTCTGTGGTACCTGTATATTCATAGTAATTCCTCTAGCTGATAGGTCCAGTTGAGGATCAACACCCACCTATCATTCTTTGAGTTATACAAGAATAAAACACGGTACTTTCGAGATCTTTCAAACTGCTGATTGTTGTTGAAGTGATGGCAGATTATCAACCATTTTTTTGGAGCGAACCCTTGATCCGTTCTTCGCAATTCAAAGAAACTCCACGATTTCTCAATTTATAGTTACGGAAAAATCAAGTTGCCGCCCGAATAATTAAACTCCTCCTTCGGAAGGGCGATCGAATTTGCGTGGAAGTGCGACATTTGGGTCGTAACTTTCCGGCATAAATCAAGGGAGCGGCAAGCGCGCAGGTGGCGTTCACCCTGCACTTCTCCACCCGACCGACTTGTTCTTTTAAGCCCATCAAGATGAACGGTTCTGGGGTGGAACAACGACTTCAGTTAAGTGTCCGCCGTCCCCTTTTACCCTAACTATTGCATCAAAATGGATCGTCAGATGAAAACCGGTGATTTGCGTGTTGTTTCCCATTAACATCTTATCCCAAAGGGGCGGACATTAGCGTTAATTCCGTACAAATAACCGTTCGCTTTGAAAATAATCTTCGATTTATGTTATTTGAGTCAACTGTTGAGCTCATAACCCCATAATCCCACGATATATTTTATAATTCAACGTTCTTCCCTCTACTCGAGTGAACTTTTGAATAAGATTCATAAAGTATTCGTTGGAATCACCTGCTAACATCAGCGTTACGTGTCAATAGGTGGTGTTCTCGTGACGTCACGAACTATCGATTTTAGCTCGATCCATTGCGGTTTTCAGGTAGTGTTTACTAATAATTTTCGGTGTTTGTTTTTGTTATTAACAACAACAATTGCGAATTTTGATCGACATTCCTCGATAGGTAGGTATCTCTGTACCATCGTTGGACGAATTATCGGCTCAACGATGGTATGAGATATTACTGAAAGAGCTCATATTCATAGTTAACTTTCAACTCGGTTTCCTGTGTTTCTTTTTGAAATTTGAGTTTTTCTTCATTGCTGTTCCGACCTTTCCATAGCTGCGGAAATATTTATCTTTTTTTGAAATTTATAACTGCGCAATTGTGGGGTTCAACAATACCTGGGGACGGGGTGGAGCCAGTGAAACGGTGCTAATGTTTGGCCTCCCAAAAGTCATCACCAATCAGTATGAAAAAATTAAGGAACTTTCATCAAAGAGATAGTGGTTGACCAAAATTAACAGAAATGTAGGCCTGGAAAGAAGATGGATGGACGTGACGTCCGAGTTTGCCAGTGACATTTCATCAATTGTAAGTGAATTTCGGTTTTTGAATCTTTCACTTCTTCCAAAATCGTCTTGGTTCTTCCAAATTTCGTCGTATATGGTTTTATCGAAAATGAAACAGTCTTTAAGGTTTTTTAACGCTGAACACGAAGGTGTAATCAGAATTGCGATATATTATCCCACTTTGAAGATGAACTGGAGCACTTTGAAGATGAAGAAACGTGATTGTTACTTGAGATGTTTTCACAGTTCATCTGCTCTAATCTGATAATGGAATCAGATATCGAAATTCTGACTTCACGGCAAAAACTAGCCAAAAAAAGAGACAAAATTGAACATTTATGTCTGCTAACATTCAACATCAGATGTTTCAACAGCAGACTCTGCTCTAAACTGATAACGAAACGAGATATCGCCATTCTGACTTCACAATCGTTTTCAGCTGTTGAAAAATCTGAAACTGAGGCGTTAGTCGGCAAAAAAGGAGACAAAATTTGTTATAAAATCAGTAAAATGGAGGCATTTCACATTTTAAAAAACTATTTGTAATAGGAAAACATGTTTGAAATGCCGGAAAGGATCGAGCCAAAATGGGGGACAGCCATGTTATCACCGTTTAATTGAATACGGTGATAACATGGCTGTCCGCCATTTTGGCTGGATAATTATTATCGATATTCCCTTAAATAATCGATTTTTATGTCTCGAGAACACCACCTATACCTACGTTATGTATTAGGTCATCTCGACGAATTTGACTTCCATCACTACCCAGGGATACTTGCCAGCGAGGGTTAGACACTGCTTCAAAGTTGATATTGTGAAATAAGTACCTCGAGATGTTGAGGGTTGTAGCGCTGTATGTACCTATTCCTTAGTCGGCCGAATATCAAGGGGCCCGTGATGGGAACAATGGATTGACGGCAAGATGAGCGCGGAGGATGTGGTAACCTATAGGGCTGTCCCATGCTATTCTTCCCTGAAACAGACCACAATGATCTGTTGAGAGCCCTGAACGAACAAAACCTACAATGATAATTACTACCATTAAGAAAGAGCTTGATGTCGTATTCACAATAAGTATGCCATTATAATAGTGCCTCTGACATTAGGTATCGTGGATACCACTCATTTGTTCATACAATCGATAAAACGTCGGTAATCACAGGGTTTGGATATGTAGCAGACGTCAGGATAAGATGAAGAATAGGCGACCATTTGTTGTTCCTTGAAGTTTAATATTGAATTATGACTCAATACTACGGTTCAAGATACGTAGAATCGAAAGACCTTATTGAAACTTCTCTTACCCTTAGGACGGGCTGCAAAATAGGGTTTGTCATTTACAAAATGCCATATCTCAAACATTTCGACTGCAACGATATCTACTCGTATATAGCAATATAGCAACTCTCTGTCGTAATTTATATAGATCTTGATTCTGAAAATCAATCAAATGAGTTGGAGCTAAGAAGTGAGCAATCAACTATAAGTTAGTATGTAATAATTATTGTAATATTACTGTAATATTATTACACAAGGGTCGCAATTAATCATATGGGAAGTAAACTCTGGAGAGATGAAGCCGGAAACTGCGACCTCATCTGACTGTAGCGAAGCTCTCATAAATGCTGCAAGGAAAGAAAATATCATTACGAATATAGTAGATTTTTCGTACCATAACGGTATAGTTTTTCGTTCACGTTTGAAAGGATCTTGATTCAGAGAACTTTCCAGCACTCAGATCGTTTTACGGCCAGCCGTTCGTTCACAATGAGCACTCAAAGGCACTACCACATAACCCCAGGTCAATATGAAAGTGATTCATAATTAGTTTTTAAATTTGAAAACGTCATATCTCAAACATTTTGAATCAAATGGGACATGTTTCTGTACAAATTTGGATACAATTTAGTGCAGGGATTTTAGTGCGGAGGCGAACAGCTGTTCTTTAACAATAAGCGCTCAAAGGTAGGGCCGATTGAAAATTGTCAACATGAGTGTGAATCAGTCAGCGGCACGATGTTGCGACGTCACACAGTTCGGCAAATTTATTATTTGTGTTCAATTTAGAACACAAATAAATTGACCACAAATAATAAATTTGAACACAAATAATTACGGGCACTAATGGGTTAAGGAACATCAGTAAGTTATATAAGCTCGTTAACATAGTCCCTTCAGATGACGTAGATGAGGATAAGTTCTCCTGTTCAAATTAAAGTGAATCAAAAGATATTTCATCTTCGTCCAATATATATTTTACGAGTCTTATGTCCTCTCAGTTCTTGTCTGAAAGAAATAGACACAGAAACATTCAAAGCAGTTCAAAGCAGGAGAGAATTGTATATTTATTACGTTTATTTGTTATCAAATAAAAATATTTCAGAAACTAACAATGTTTTAACCTTTCGTGGACCAGGTGGGCGGTTGGCGCACGTAATACCAGGAGGGGTATTTTTTCACCCCACTCATTTTATTGGCGCTGGTGATATGGCGTCGCATTGAACAGGGGTAAAACATTAAGTTCGTCATATTTAGAGGTATATTATTCATATTTCGAGGTTAATGATTGTAACAAATGCGTTTAAATGTAAAAATATGTAGGTATTTAAAATGTTGCTCCAATAACCCAATATATGTATATTATAATGTTTATAAACATGAACTCGAAAAATAAAATAATTTAGAAGTTTGCCCCAAACTTTTTAAACTCGAAAAATAAACATTGGGAAAAATGTGTTTTGGTCGAAGGAGGCTATAGAAAAATAAAATGTGAGTTATTTTGAAAAATTCCTGTTTATTTACGACTTGCCTCTGTGCTACTTTCAATTTCCGATACACCTAGATGACTAGCTGTGATTGCAGCATCAAATTATTTTATCTACTCACTAATACATTTCAAATATTTTCTAAAGTTGAGCGAGAAAACTTGCAAGCGCGTTTCATAAACATGAAATCTCGGACAGGTACGTTGGCGTAATGAAGGTAGACCAGCTGTGACGTCCTAGTCAGTGCCATACCGGTTCCAATGGTTTTGTCATTCGGGCATTGGAGAAAAAGATCAATGATCCAAACACCCCGATCAAAAGTTGTCAACTGAATATCTGCTAATGTCGTTAATAAAATTCACTCCTCACTGTTGAGAGAAATGCGTGACATTGAAAGCTGACAAGTTCTTTCTATCGCCATATGGAATTAGCCACGTGGTGCCACCCTCTTCGCAGCACCCTCGTCCGTATATTGGGGTCCACAGTAAGAACCGAACCGCCCTCGCATTAAATTATCCCTCGCTAATCCTCGGGCGGCCATCAGCCGTAGCACGACAAAAGTCGCACGGTCGTGTTTAAAGATTCAGACTTCGGGTAGAGGTCGCCCCACGTTGTCAGAGTCTTGGAGGGGGGAGTCCAATACGTTAAAAGGGCTGTCGCAGAGCGGAAGAATATTGGAGTGCGTTTCCCAATATGTCCCGAGATACGTTTTCGTGGGGCACAGAGCTGTCGTGAGAATCAGGAATGAAGATTACGATTGTGCGCTGCCATTACACATATTACGTATGGGTATGCAGGAGAAAAGAAAACTTTGAACTGACATCCAAATGAAAGTACTCCGGAATCATGCTGTACCTCTTGCTTAATACTCCAACGGTGGCGCTCTCATCAGTGACATACTTGGACGATCCATGCCCGAAAATCAATGATAGTGCTTTTCGGCAATTGAACAGCTTTTGTTGGTAGTTTTCTCTACACTACAAATAATAAAATTCAAACCAGTGGACGAAAAATGACAATGTCTACGGATAGAAGGTAAACCTGAATATTCGTTGGTAGCTGGAGCATAACGTGGCTCTGGACATGAGGGAACCAGCACTCAATTCATGTTGCAGCAATTCAGCACCTTGAATATTTTGCTAAAATTTCTTGAACTAAACGACCGCCGGGCTATTGAACTGTTGATGCAGCAACTATCCATTTTAGGAGGATAAAAACTAAACGAACAACTAAAAACTATGAACAATCAAACAACAGCAAAATCAGCAAAAGAAACAAGTGTCTAAACTCCAAAAATAGACGAAAAATTGGAGTTCCCCGCCCTCCCGCGTTCTATCATACGGAAACTGCGCCTGCGCATCACAACTGGAAGCGCTAGCCGGCTGTAGTGGCCCGGCCTATCATGCCCGGGGAATGCAGGACCTAGGTCGGGAAGTTGTTGAAGGATATCTCGAGCTGTGATTGACTTTGAAATAAATTTCTAAATTCACGGTATTAGTAACAAATCGCCCCGACGTTGTCCAATTTATAAATTCATAAAATAAATTTTTTTAAATTGTGGCTACCTAAATTTTTTTATTGAAAAAACGAGACGAGGGGGCATTTTTGGAAGGCTAGTAGACCGCAAAATGCAAACATCGCAGTTAAAACATGTAAAATGAGCGAGGAGGATCTCGAATAAATTTCGTTTTGTTTCTCGATTTTTCTATGAATGTCTCGTAACCTTCTTCATATTTGATGTCTTGGCGCTTCTATGGTGGCGGAAAACTCCCCCGCATTTCAAACAGCAAGTCAATCACATCCTAAGATATCCTTCAAAAACCTTCCAACCCAGGTCCTGCACGCCCTTATCCCAGCCATAGCCAAATTTGTATAATCCATAGTTAAGTACCTCTCTTATATTATTTATGTTCTATTTATCAATTATGTTTATTATCGTTTAGTGTGTGTTGAGACCTTCCATCAATGTTGATTTATTATTCATTTATTGATTTATTATTCCTTCAGTGATTTAATAATGATCTACTTATTCAGGTGAAAGTGTAGAGCGCATGCGGACCCCAGTGTTTTAAAGAATTTTGGAACCTTATCAACCTTTCTTTTCCGATCTCCGTGATTTTTGACTGGTTAAGACTCTAGAAACCGTGTCGGAAGTGAAGCTGAGGCCATTTTGAATCAATAGATACTCCCAACAAAATATTTTTCCAAAAACTGGCATTAACTCCTGTGATATCCTAACTCCGGACACACTCTGTGTCCATTCTGAATCAATATATTGATACTCCCAAAAACATATTTTTTCAAAAACTGCTTTTGGATGTCAGAGGCTGATGATCCTACTCAAAGTCGGAGTCTCAGAGACTCAACATTCTAAATCCATCGTTTTCGCTTTTCCATTGCGAGTACAAAACATATTTTCTTCAAGCATCCTTCTTTGAGGTTAGTTGAGGAAATAGTTCATTCCAGCTAAACCCTCCAATCCGCTGAGTAATTCTGGTTTGAAAACCTACCTTTGGGATTGATATAAACCTCGCTAATTGATGAAAACCCGGCTGAATATGCTCAATGAAACAGGCCGGAATGATGATGCAAAATGTGATTGGGGTGCTTCATGTAATGTTCCTGAATATGTAGAGCCAATTTTTTGTCTAATGTATACGTACGGATATGTTTACAGATTTCCCATGTACAGTTGGGTCGCTTCAATCTGAAGACGACCCATAAGAAATCGTCGATGCGCGGGAAGGCTGACAATGTACCGTAGTTTATCTTTTCCACTTGTAAGTTATTGGTAGACAGTACGCCTTGCATGAAAAGCAACTCGGTTTGGATGTTGGAGGGAGAAAGGGGCTGTAATAAAAGTGGGACATGGGAATAAAACATCTCGATCAAGCAGAGAAATTGCGCCTCCCGCCCGCTTGTCATGGGGAAATGGGCTTCCAACGATATTCCCTCCACGTTGGGCTAGGAAAAGAACGTCGAGATGAGATAGAAGGGAAAAATTGGCGCCATAAAGCTTTGAGGCCATTGCAGGGCACCATGAGACTTTCCGGCGAGCGATGTAAGGGAAGGGCGCCTTCAGATGGTCTCACCCTCATTCGTATCCGGATTTGGGATACTTTATTACTGCCTGAAACATCCAAGGAAAAGCTTGATTCCAAGGTTGATGGTGGATCGTGTCCACATTACCCCGAATATGAGTTTCATAATCACCAAATTCGTCCACGACGATTGTTATCTGTGCAGATCGCCCTTTTGTTTAGATCACTGATCTGTGTACTAAAACAAAACGAAAAAATATCTGAGACAGTAGTGGAGGGTAGTCCGCCAGCAGCTCAGTAACGGTCTCGTAAATTATTAACTATATTCCGGATTACCAATATAGATGATGGATTTACTTTGACCGCCAATAATTCCATTTCTCGAAATAAGATTCAGAATGGTTGCAGGATCAATTCTGAGACGGATTCAAGAGTCTAAACCAGTCAACTATGAAAATCGGCAATGCGTTCCAAAACTGGTTCCGTCAAAATACTGGGTGTCATAAATAATACCTCTTGCACATAAGGCTTTAATCGAATAAAACGTTGCTACAAAGTTCCGATGCTGGCAATACTGTTGAAGGGTCATAGCTTCCAGTAGTTGAAGGCGAAGGAGAGGCTGAAGACTTTGACCCCTGTGATTGAAGTGTTGCCGGTGGCTGGACTGGATAAGGGGAGCTTCTGGCCGTCAAGGTAGCTTGGTTCGGAGTCGCTGATCGAGTTTGGTTACTGTCAGTAGAAATGAGCAGATTGGGTGTTGATTGACTCATCTCCGTCTTGTCATGTCCAAATGTGGTGGCATCCCCTGTTTGAGCCAGATGATTCAAGGAGACAGTAGTTTCTCTCCCATCTGAGCAGCGAATGAGGGCATAATATGCCAAATGAATATTATTCGGGATTTGCTTCAATGAGGTCCACCTCTTCCACGAGTGGGCTGTACTTCGAAGTGCGTGCCTGAATTTTCAGTAGAATTTTTCCAGGGTTTGTTAGCCACGAAGGAATGGCTATTCCATTGGTCGAACGGCGGGCATGTGTAAACATTCGATCGTGAGGAGTGCAATTGATCGCGAGGTGCACGAGAGTGAACGGATAGCGTGGAGAGATTCTGGCAGGACCTGTTCCCAGTGCGACGTGTCTACTCCTTTGTTCTTCATGGCTAAGGACATAGTCTTCCACAAAATACCATTGTATCGCTCAACTAATCCATTACCTTCAGGATTATAAGGGGTACTTAAGCTGGTGGCAATTCCTTGACTATGTAGGTAGTCGGTCAGATCTTTTGAAAGAAATGAAGTCTGAAAGGATATAGGCCGAAGTTCCAAAGATTGTGAACAAGTTATACAGGTGTTTCTTCACAGTTGCCGAAGTCATATCCCTGCAAGGGTATGCAAAGGGGAATTTGGAGTATTCATCTACGATTGTCAATATGTATTGGTTACGCGTGTTTGACGGGACTGGCCCTTTAAAAATCACGTCCAACCGTTCGAAAGGGCGCGTAGCTTTTACCCAAAAACAACTCCGTTGTAAAAACTGACCCGCCAAAAAACCTCAGCCGCAAAAAGGAATGATGTCCATTTTGCCCGCCAGCCACATATATAGGATGCTCGGTGCTTCGCACCTCGCTGTTGAGTGTGCAAGGGTATGCAAAGGGGAATTTGGAGTATTCATCCACGATTGTCAATATGTATTGGTTACGCGTGTTTGACGGGACTGGCCCTTTAAAAATCACGTCCAACCGTTCGAAAGGGCGCGTAGCTTTTATCAGATGATTGTTGACTGGCTTATGAAAGTGGGGCTTCAGTTCTGCACAGACCGGACAGGCGGTGGTCATTCGTTTGACATCATCAAGGGAGAATGGCAAATTCTCATTAAATTCGATTCATTTGGGCTTTCTTGGATCAAAACCCACAAGGACATTTCATGAGTAATACAACCATGAAGGATTAGGACTTAATCACTAAGTTACAAAATTGTCAACTTCCACTAAAGTGTGCGTTCATTGTTAGACCTGTTTCGGATAATAAACCATCGTCAGAAAACCAACTACGATTTTCAAATCTTGTTATTTTCACATATACTTACCTGAGTAATCGATATCCCCCGAGAAGTATCTCAGGACAAGAAACTCGTTATTACAAAACCATGACATGGTGTGGCTTTAACCAACTGTTCCCCCGTATGAGCAAATTGCCCCACAACGGTTCATTATGTTCTGTCTAGATCACTTTACTGTGTACAATACCCTTGTGAGCCCCAGTATACGAATTAGCTGGAGTAACTAGCTAGAATATTGTTCGAATAAGTAGCCAGGTGGTCATATCTGAAGCTTATAGATGGCTTCTTACGTTTATTGGCCAAAACTCAGGAAGGCTAGATTTGCGACCCAATGTTTATAGGACCTTTTTCATTCGGCATAACATTTTTTTTAATCATCGATAGTTGTTTACAAAATAATGCTATTTTTCCCCACTGTGCGGCGAAAGGACCTGATTTTTTTTTTAATTCGACTTTTACGTTCTAGGTACCTTGAAACGTAACCCCCCCCCCCCCCCATTTTGAGGGTATTTTTGTCATTACCGAACATACGAACATACCGAACATCGTTTTAAACCAAAAGTTGTGGGACGATTTCGTTTGTAATCGGCCAAGTTAAAGATCCGTCTCCTTTATCTCCAAGGGCTCCTTATCTACCCAAGGCGGGCTGAGGAGGAGAAAAGAAGCTAAACAAGGCGCCATCCATCTCTATTTAAATTCCATCAGATCGGATAGTTGAGTTTATTTTCCGAACCCCAAGACCGAAAAACGTCTCCCTAACTGCGGGCCGTTAGTCACACGAATCGTCCCCCAGTTCCCAAGGCCTGTACAACTTCTCCTGATTCTGCCTTTCGGCCAGAGGCCTATAATTTCATTCACATGTATTTCCAAAAAGAAAAAGTACCCTACAGTAGAGGACTTTTAATAAGAAGTACCGTGGAAGTTACAAGTAATGTACTTGATTGGTGAAATAAAGGAGAGTTGAAACAGTCTGTAACTTGTGTAGGTAATTTGAATTTTATTATTATTAAGTAATTTAATTTGTATCATTATACTTACTAATGTTTTTTATAAATACATTTATTAGAATTACTCTGAATTAAATGAAACAGAGTGCAAAATACAGATCTCAATGCTACTCTCCCCTCTTTAACCCTCTGTGAGAATACACCTCAAATCGGTGCGATGGTATACGATGTCTGTCTACATCCTTCTTACATGTTTTCGAGCTTCTATAACTAAAATTATAAAGTTACGCCAGTAATGTTTTTATTCGAATATATGTAATATAATATATTACATATATTCGAATAAAAACATTACTGATAGATTTATTTATGATTTATGATTAAGTATATTGTACTTAATCAGAAATCATAAATAAATCTTCAAAAATGAAAATTAGAAAAATGAAAAACGTTCGTGTCTCTATTTCCCTACTTTTTTGGGAAAGCCCGTTGAATGATAGTACACCCCTACACAGTCAGTACCCCTCAACAGGTCAGACGAAATGGTGGTTTTATCAAGCACAGGCAGCTTCATGTTGTGCCCGTGTTGGTAATTGTGGGAATTTTTCAAGCTGAAGTAAACTCCCGTTTATCCGAAGTGATCGGGACGGCTGCCGGTTCGAATAATAAAAACTTCGGATGAACAGAAGTAAACGTTAGAATGATATTAGTATGGCTATGAATAAGCCTGCGTGTTTCTATTTTAGTGATTTTATGATGAATGTTGAGTTAACTTGTTAAAAAGGCGTGCCCCAAAAGCTTGTTTCATTTGCTAGTCAAATGCGTGGCTGCGGCAGGGAAAATCGGAAAAATTGGACAAGGACCGTGCAGTGCTTTGCTCGTGCCTTGACCGATCCCGAGTGTCAGAACGAACGACATAGAGAAACTTAAATACAACAGGCGACACAAAACAAACTTCACACAACGACAGAAAAAAAAACTCTGCAAATTCTTGACACAACGGTTCATTATCTTCTTTGTACAGATCACCCTTCTGTCTAGATCACTAGGTCTAAATGTCTAGATCCTAAATGTTAGATTAATTATTATTATCAATTATCACTAATTATTAACAATTGTATCAAGTACCTAGTGAAAATTATTATAATTTATTGTTAGGTATTAATAATTTGTATTTATTATTGATAATAATAATTATTAATTATGATTAATTAATACGATATAATTCTGGGGTTTTTAATACTACGTCGGTAATAATTTTTCTATGAAAGAAGTACCTACCAACAAACATTCGAAATTACCTTCATTTCCGTAGCACGAAACGCACCTCAGAACAACAGACTCGACATCACTTAAGCCATAATATGGCTTAAGTGATGTCGAGTCTGTTGTTCTGAGGTTATGTTCCAAAGAGCTTGTTAGTATGAAAATGGACCTGTATTTCAACAGTTTGATTCACGATCGGGTTGTGAGGCACAATCTTTGAGCCGTCATTGTGAACGAACGGCTGGTCGTACAAAGCTGCGGATGGTCTTAAAAAATTCTACGGAACAAACTCTATCGAAATATGAAATAAAAAACATATCGTTCTATATGAATTTTTCGAGATATGAAATTTTCAAAATTTCAATATTCGTTTTGAACCCCTTCCCCTTGACCTAGGGTTATGAAAAGTTTCGAGGACCATTGTGGGGTTGGTCGAAACCCATAAAAAAAATTTCGTAATTTTAACTCAACGCTAACTGGGCAAAGTGGCGCGGACGGCGGACGGCGTACGGCGGACGGCGTACGGCGGACGGCGTACGGCGGACGGACGGATTTTTTTTTATTCGATTTTCTGAATCTACGTATCTTGAAACGTAAACCAACAAATTTTGAGGGGGGTTGAAAACATTTTTTCTTTGGGCGATTCCAATGGTTCATTATCGAAGATAATAAACCAAAATCGGTCAACACACACACGGTCACACTCGGTGTTAACGCTTAACACGAGGATGGATGCGGATCAAAATCTGGGAGCTTAGCGCCCTCGGTAATCTTCGGATTACGACTAACTCGAAGTGGTGAAACTAATTTTTTTCGCTGAGTTAGAGTTAGCGGTAACTCGAACCTTAACACGAGGAGGTGAAATCCACCGTAAAGCATTCAAAAAGAATCGAAAGGTCTTCCGCTTTTGCTTTCGCAGTTTGTCAGGTTGCACTCTAATTGAAGTTTGCGTAATTTAAATTAGCGTCAAAATATTAGAAATTGATATTTGGGGTTGTCTTTCTCAATTTTTGAGTTGTAAAACGAACCGCGGCAATCAATAGTTTAGAAAGCCGCATGAACAAGCGCGTCGACCTGATTAAACACCGCCCTCGAGTTAATCACAAAATGCCGCTTGCGGAAGACGCTTTGGGATGAAAAGTGGCTGTCGTTACGCGTCAGGATGGCGTTAGTTATGGACGAAAGGCCCGAAGAAGCCTCTTCAGTCTAACGCAAACTGAACAAGTTGGTGTCGGAGACCAATTACCCCGTTCCAGGACCTGACTGGCACTAAATCAGAGGGAGCTAATCTCGAACCCCTTTCCACCCTTTCTGTAAGAGTAGGGACGGAAAGGAATTGTGTGAGGGCTACAGCCAGGCCACGTCTGACGGGAACCTCGGCCTGGATTAAGGGCCTCACTGAGCTATGTACACCTTAGCCAGGCCACGTCTGACGGGAAGGTTGCCTTGGATTAGAGGCTCCAGTGAGCTATGTCCACCTTATTAAAGGATCAGACCGGTTTTTCGACGATATTCTTCTAAGTCATCAATCTCCTGCATTCCCCATTCGGTGACGACTGAATTAAATGGCATCGCGCTTCTCGATTGTGATATTTGTTGGACGGTACACGTCCCTAGTCCCTGATAGTGATTGCCCTGTCATTGTGATCAAACCTGGGCGGAGGGAAAAAAAAGTATGGCTCTCCCTAATATCTGTGAATAATGAGACTATGGTTGCCACTTAACAAGGAGCTATAGTGTGTATAATGATTTATTTAGATTGCGGGTAGATGATTTATTTATATAAATTATGTATATTCATGAGCATTCACTTCTGCCTACCTACGAAATAATGAACCAACATTATTTCAACACCTGCAAACCAACCGAGAAAATGTTAGGGAAACTTGAAATTCTATCTGCTTCAAATTGATACAACCAATTTCAATCGATGAAACCTGATTACTTAGTTTTATGTATTTATGTGATGTACAAAAATATTGCTCACATAACTTTGTCGTACCTATTACACTGACTTGGGTTACCCATAAGACTGCGAAATTCGAAGTGTACAACGAGGTTTATGATTATTTTTCAGGATTTTAAATTATTGGAAATATACTACAAATAGAATTATTAACAGTTCATATCTCCGGGAAACCTCGCATCGTTCATCTTGGCGTCATCAGTCAACCTATTCTCAAAAATATATAGTTGAATTCATTCTGGCCAGTAGGTGAAAGATTTGTACGTAATACGACGAAATACATCCTCACAATGGTTGAATACCAGAATTGGTACCAAGTCCTACGACCGATCGGATCCTTCGTCAACGAGCGGTCCCGAATTGAGATCCTCAAACCGGCCAATGAGTCAGACTTGAAGCTGAGAGAGAAGATTCGTTCGATCCCATTACAATTCCGACAAAATCGCGGAGAAGAAGCGTCGCAGGCATTTCTGGCCGGAACCCCATCGAACAAATCGACGTTGGACGTGCACTCTCCGTCTGTTGAAGAAATAATCATGAGTAGGAATTTGAAGAAACGGGCAGACAGTGATACGTATCTTCCACCCAAGTTTAAGGACTTTCAAGATCAAGAGAATGAGATAAAGTCCATATTTTGGTTAGTATTAACTCAATACAGCTAACTCCTAGAAATTATGTGGATTTGAACCTCTAAGAAGCCTATACTTGAAAGGAAGAATGTCTGTGTCATATTTGGCCTGTATCTGTATGGACCCCGTGAGCTGAAGATGATCATTTAATGCCCTACTCAGAGTGGCCTCAAGGACGGTGTGGGTCTTATAATTTTAACACTTTTATTAAACAAATTAAGTCAAATCGATTTAAGGTATTCAATAACATGCAGCATGGCTATAAGAGCAAATTTTCGAAGAAATAACCGGTTTTATGTAAAATGTCTCCATTTTACTGGTTTAATAAAAACATTTTGTCTCGATTTTTTGCCGTGTTACACCTCAGTTTATAGATTTTTCAACGCTGAACACGATGGTGAAGTCTGAATTGGGATACCTCATTCCATTATCAGATTACATCAGATGGAGCTGATTAGAGCACACAACTTTGTTCCAAAAACAATAGCTCCCTATTCTTCAAAAATTCGCTCTAAAACATAATGTTTTATTTTAAGAGCGACAGACAGAATTTTCATGCTATTGCACTCTGAATTCTTCACGTCGAAACACTCGTTGTTGTTACTTTTGAAGTGTAGTTGAATGGATTTTTTTATGACACAGACCCCAGTATGGGGTTGCAAAACTTATCGGATTTATTATTTGTTCAAGGAACCTTCTGAAAACAGTAGACCCTGAATGCTCGGATAATATCGACGTGGAAGCCATAAGGGATTTCCTTAGGAGACGCCAACAGGAATTAGGAAGAGAGGAACAGGAGGACACTGACGTCGACGTTTTCGATAAGTATGGCCTGGGATTGCACGCCCGTCAAGTTCGTAGGACTAGCGATGAAGACAAAAATGAAAGACCACGAGGGTCTGGGGTCGACCATTTGATGTCAATGATTGACAAAATGGTGGAAGAGAGAACAAAACCAACTTCAGATGGAATAGATATGTACGACAGAAATAATCCTATCAAGGGAAAGGTCGGTTTCAGGCGAGAAGAAATCAATGGACCTTCGGAATATACCGATCTTGAGGAGCGACTGGATTTCGGGGATTTGGATAAAAACGTCGACTTTAATAAATTTTTGGAGAATAAAGGGAGAGGACGCTTTGATTCTGAAGGTAATTTCATTCTATTTGAAAGTGATGTGGGTAGAGGCAAAACATTGGGGAAAGACGGCAAGGCCGATCAGAAGAAGAGTCGTAAGACGGTGGGTGGGAGAAGCGATGACGAAGATGATTCGACTGCTGATGGAAGTCTAAAGAGTCGAAGAAATATGTTCAAGGCAGGTCGACCACGAACTGCGTCGGACATGATGAGATATTTGGAAAATTTGAAGAAACCAAGGAGGTACCCCGAATGGGATTTCCCTATGTGCAATTATCCCAAATGGGTTCATCGAATGTATCGGATGGATCAAGAGAAAATCGGGCAGCTGATCAAACAAGGAATGGACGTTCCCGAGTACTGCCCTTCTTGGATGATGAGCGTGTTGGACAGAGTGTGGGGTGCAAAGGATACGAGGACGCGAGGGCAAAAGCCTTCGGAGATTCGAGGAAGGAAACATAAAGGCCGGGAAACCGAATCGGGTTCGGGCCTTGGACGCGGAAAAGGAGAGAAGAAGACGCAAGACGGCCGAAACGACACGCAAGGGACGCAAGAAATAGAACGAAAAACGAGGGGTGAAAATGCTGAACAATACGAAGGTCCTGATTTCAAAGAGGTAAGAGGAGGATTGGAAGAAGTAGGCTCGAAACCCTCTTTTGGAATCGGAGAGTTCTTGCAAGGCTACGAAAGAGAAATGATCGATTTAGCAAAGCTAGAAGCCAAATCTGACTTCGAAGACAAACGCCAACCGGGTGATACATTCGATTTAAATGACATGATAGCGGAGTATGAAAAGCAGTTACAACATGAAGAGGACGTAATACAAGAGTCTAAAGAAAGAGAAAAACGTCAAATGGAAGCTAAGCTGAAGAAAATTGACAGGAGGCGAGAACATGCTATAAATAAAATATCCGATCGAGACGCTAAACGAAGGCAGGAAGAACGAATCAATTTTGAAAATGAACGAGAAGCGATGGCAAAGAAGCCAGAGGAGTTGGACAAATTTGAATTCTCCGGCAAGACCGCTAGAGGACCCCCAATTGGGAAACTACGGGATAGAAAATCCAAAAAAATCAAAAAAGTAGCTGCTGAGACGGGACCTTGCTCGGAGTTCGCAACGGCGCCGGGCAAACCGTCGACTGACGAAGAGTGCATGAGAAGGTTCAAAGTTTTACTTCAAGGGCAAAACAGAATTATGAAGGAGAACGAATTTATTGAAGTAACGAGAAAGATTTCTTCGTTGAAATACGACAAACCACCGCCTCCCAAGAGCCCGTGTGACCGAGTGAAGGTACCGATTTGTTATTGAGTTTACATTGAATGGCGACAGGTTACTTCAAAGTAAACTTGATTTCTCCCAAGTTAGAAAAAAACCTTGATACGACAATTGGAAAGTCTTTTTGTTTATATATATCGTAGGAAACTAGCCCACATGTATTATCGCTCTCTGAGCTGATGCGACTTCCTCCCAATCACTCCCCAATAGTCTCAAGGGGCTGTGTATCAAATTTCAGCGCCCTAGGGTGAACAGGAGAGAATTCAGCTGTATCGCTTAAGAATATGATCTTCCATCCTGTCTACATACAAGAAGTGGGTAACTATATAACAAGTTTCATATATTTTGTTACGATATGCCTGTTTTTAGATATTGATACTGCAAACCGTGGCGAACAGGAGAGTAGTTAGCCGTATTGCTTCCGAAGCTGATCACATACTCGTGGTCTCATGAGGCTGTGTACCAAATTTCAGCGCTCTGGGATGACCGGGAGAGAATTCAACCGTGTCGTCACAAAGGAAATCCTCGTTCACGATGAAGGGAGCGGGTGTGTGAAACCTAATATTGACAGAAACCATCCATGCAACTTGCTGAAAAGAATGTAGCAATTTCTATCAAAATCGGTACGCCGTCTATGGAGAACAAAGGGACAAATTTAGAGTTTTATATAATACATTATAAAAAGTTGTATATAATAGATGTCTACCTTCTTTCTTCTACAGCGCTCCGCATGGTTTCAAATTTGACCAAAAGGAGAAAACCAGAACATAAATTAATCTATAATATTGATTTCAAATAAGCTGTAGTAAGCTGGTAAAATAAGCTGTTCAAACGGACCCACTATGTCTAACGCAGGATCAGTAGCTTGTTGTGGAAATTTCCTACCGTTAGTAAACGGATTCATATTGGATTGTAGAGTTATAGAATCTATATATAGTATCTGATACATAATGGCTACTTGTGAGAACGAATATGCATCATTACTCTATCAACATTCACCATAGTTATTACCGTACAAAGTTCTTCGTTAACTGCAAATAACCCTTCTATTTAAAAACGTTTGTGTCAACTATTTGCTAAAAGAAGTGAAGAGGAGTAATGGAACCGTGGAAAACTCCCCAGTTGAAGCCGAACAGCTGGAGCCTCCCCGCTAACAAAAACATCACTGTTGCAAACCGAGTGTGTTTTCGAAGGGGTTTCTATAACCACGAGTTAAATAAGTGGAAGCTCCCCTCGGAGAAACAATCCACCACGCATAACATTTTGACGACGGGGAATCGGTCTAAATAGAATAATACAACCATTTTTATTGTATTTGTAGCACCATCTCCTAGAGGGTGCTACGCCCTCTGTAACGTGTATTATTAAAGTTATTCTAGTTTCCATTCAACAACCTCTTGAACGTAAAATACCTGCGAATCCACATAAAAGTTATGAGGCTTTATGAAAGTTGTATGAAACCACCGATTCTACGCTGACAATACCTAACTCTTCAAGTACATCGCGAATCAGCTGATTTCGTGGTACCGTTATTCACACTCCATACTATCCATTATATAGCATACTAATATGCGATAATATTATCGAATTGTCGGTAAAAGATGAGGGACGATTTTCTCCAAAGTATTTGTCGAAGTAAAGCACATGTGTAAACGCAATCGGATATGGTAAAGGATACCAGAAGAAATCGTGTTGGTAAACAACAACGTTAGGAGAACGATATAGCAAAAATGTGCTTTTCGGAATACATCTTCCTTACTAATCCTCTTGGAATACCCTAAAACTTTAACTTTTTGTCTCAAGAATCAGTGTCTTCAAAAAAAAAGAGTTGAAAAAAAAGTTTTTGCCTCCCCTAAGACCAAAAACCAAAAAATGTGGAAATTGGCCATTATTTCGGCAATATCTTTGCATTGAGTGTAAAGAATGTCTTTGTGTTGACAATAAAAACGGCGTTTTGAAGGGTTTTTAGAGGGAAAGAAAATGTATAGGTACTCAAATTAACAGAGACCTACATATAACGGTTTCAAAACGAAGAAGTAGGCAATGAAACAAAATCCAAAAAACTATTTGTAGAAAGTGTGCTGTACCTTGTACGAGTATTTAAAATGTCTTTCATTCTTATCTCCCTTTCTGTAATGGAATTTTCACACAGATGAGAAGCCTTACGAACGTGAATAATGTATTGTTTTGTTACTACGATGGTTTAATCACCGAAAACGGTCTAACAGGGTACTCATATTTCAGTGAAAATAGAGGATTTTTTCAAATACTTGTTTTCCTTGTCATTTGAATGCTTATTGAGGAACGCAGTAGCGTTCCGCCCCGTTAAGCTATCAAGTTGGGAAAAACGAACGAAATTTTAGCGGACGTCACGAAAGGCGTTTTCAGGTATCCGTATCTTGGCTCCGTTTTGACTGATCAACTTGAAATTTTGTGTGGATCTTCTTAGTGTGGTTAATAGAACGCCCTGAGAGTTTGAAGTCGCTAGTTCTGAAGGGAGCCTAGTGGTAAACTGGTCACACTGAAAATGTACAATACTGTATGTCTTTAATATTGTAGTTTCAGCGTTAACTCATCACCTAATCCTTTTTTCTTTAATTGTTGTGTTGCAACAAACGTATAATAATCTAGTACGTACGTAATCACTAATTCAATCTGTACTGACATACGGGATAATAGGATGGGGAAGCTGTTCAAAGAGTCTAATGGAAATGGTGTTTATTTGTCAAAAACTTCTTATCAAGATATTGCTAAAGAAACCTAGATCCTTTTCGACTGTGAAACTCTTCGAAATATTTAAAGTTATGACGGTACAAAATCTGATAACCTATCAAACAGTTACTAAAGTCTACAAAGAATGGAGTGAAAAGAAAATAGACAGAGTTGAACACGGAAGAACAAGATTTAGTAACGATATAAACTTAAAACTTCCACTCAAATTAACTACGGTAGGTCAGAACCAATATGTATACAAAGGAGTTAAAATGTTCAATGCACTGCCAAACGAAATTAAAAATATGGAAACTGTCAGTAAATTTAAGTTACACCTAAAGAAGCTATTATGGAATCAATTCATGACATTATGAAGAATTAACCCTACAAATTGTCTACAACATTTAACAAATAATATTTTGAATATAAAAATAAATTATTAATAACATAATAATACCATCGAAGCAGGAATACAGGATGGAGATACTCCTCCCCTCAGCACGAGGTTATCACCTCAAAGAGGGGAGAAGCATTTAATTTAAGAGAAGTTGTTTTATTTTGTACAAGTTATCATTTATTGTAATTATGAAAATTGGCTTCATGTGAGATTATGATTAATAAATGCATTTAAAAAAAAAAAAAAATCTGTTCCAGCTGGATGAAATGACGGCGACTCACCTGGACACGTGTCCTTCACTGCAGGGCATCAGGAATGGTTATAATGACGACGATACCTATTGGCGGAGGAAATCGGAGGTGAATTGGGCCGCCCGAACACGAATGACCCTAGAGCCTCGTATAAGGCGTAAAAAAAGTACGTAGGTACTCTCCAAGACTCACTAGTAGGAAACATAGATTAAAGCAAAACGCGTTTATTTAAGAGGAAACGCAAATGCTCTACACCAGCAGTTATGAGTTTAGACTAGTCGAATAATTGGACCATCACTACATGGTGTAGCTACAAAAGCTTTTTCCACAGTTGCGAGGTGCGGCCAGTATTTATGATTCCTACTGTCCCAAAAACTCAATAATGCATTTTTGTCCCTTACAAGGTATTACTTATAGGCCGATGATGTGTCACAATTATTGTAGATCTACCCAGGTTTCAGTGACCTCGCAGGTGGCTTTTACCGAAAAATACGAGATGAAAATAATCTAATAATAATAACACGTATCTCACTGAACATCCGTCATAGTGCCACCTGCCGTCTATAACGCGGACGAAGTTTCTCCAATCTACCCACTAGACTGGAGGATCTTCCTCTTAATTCGAGCGCTTTGCCGTCTCCACGGGTGCAGACGTCTTCAGAGAAACGATAAGAGACTTATAGCTTAGACCAAGATTAAAACGTACGGGAAGCGAACGGTAGAGGAGGGGCGGGGAACCTAAGTGAATTGACGCTCACCGCCACTTCCCCTTTTGCAAACTATTATAAGAGTTTAATTTTACTAAAAGTAAAGTTCCCGCGGAGCCCTCCCAGCACTTAGCTGTAATGCTGTTAATGATTTAGTTTCTCCGCTTCCTTGTTCATTCAGACGCACTTGTCGCCAGAGTCTACCAAACGCAAGGGCTCGTCTACATGACAGTTTTATGCCATGTTAAATTAAAGAAAGAACTAGATGTTTTTCAACGTCCCATTCACGATTAAGTAACTAACCGTTTATTTTTTTTCTGAAATAAAATTAATAAATAAGTAAAATTAATGATACAGGACTGAATGAGTAATAACCCCTTCCTACATCAGAGTTCCAAGCGTATATTATGAAGGTAGCATCCGATAACAACCTCGTAACTCAAATTTGGGTAATTTTACTGGTGACTTAAAAACTGACTATTTTCCAGTTCCGAGGTTTTCATTTTTAAAGTAAAGTGTGACGTACGAGGTTATCAAATCGATCCTAGGAAATACTTTTGTTCCTCGCTGATTCTTCTCGATGAATTCAAACCTCGTAAAATACCGGCTTTACTCCAATAACACAGTTCTGCGGTTAGGAACATCTCGAAACCTCAATAAATTTGATTACCTCGTATCTTGTCATTCTTCAGGATACCAGGTAATCACAAGTGTACTTAGTGGCCTACTTGTAAAAATACATTTCCCGCCGAAATTAGAGCCGTCAGTTGATAAACTACGAGGTTTATGGATTATTGAACAGTGAATTCTAAGGTAGAATCCGGAAATTATATTAATAAGGTGGGCACAATGATTGGTAATTAATCAAGGGTCAGACAAAAAGAAGGGGGGGGGGAAATGTTTTTATCTACCACCTCAATCTATTAATATGGAATTATTGGATTTTCTACTCTTCGTTTTCAAGTACAAATACTATCAATTAATTCTCATTTATAACCTTAATAATGCTCGTTCTTCCACATACATTACAGGCATGATGGAAGAAACCGAATAGCTTCATACTTAAATACCTATTATCTTAAACTTATTGGGTAATTATAATAATTGCCTAATAGGATTGCCCATATTTTGATGAGATGTTCCAAACATCACATTTTACATACAACCAGTTATTTATTCGAAATTTCGCTCTTATAATCATGATGCAAGACCAAGATTGGCTGATTTTGTCGTTTGTGATGCATGCTGCCTTGTAAAGCCAAACAGTAGTCATCAAGGCAATACGGGTGATTGAAACTCGATTAAAACTCGATGGCAAGACGAATACAACGAGTCAAATATGTACTGTAAAAATGGAACTGACTGCTAATTGGCAAAAAATATTTGTTGTTCACGTCGATTCCCTGCATTCCAATAGTTTATGTGGTTAGCTAAAACAATTAACTGTAGTAGTCACATCGGGTCATGAATACTTGCACAATACGAATAACCATATTTCTAATCTCAACGTTCCATGTGGTGCTATTGTCGTTACATAATGGATATGTGATGTTAAATTTGATGGAGTAGCTCGATCACGGAGGATTTTCTGAACAATTAGGTACCTACTCAATAATAATAAGTACCTATTATTAGTCAACTTTATATTAATATTTTGGATGGAAACTAAAATAAATGCGTGGTTCGCGGGTGCCCCAAATATGTGAATGTGACGACCATTGTTTTATTCGGTTCAGGTTCGGCGTTTCCACCGCTCGTGATTCAATTCAAATGGTTGGGCCAACTCAATTGAGCGAACTACTCCAGTGACATCACAAGGTCAGTACCGCGCTAGATCATTCCCCTTCCACACGCTCCTCAATCACTCGTGTTATACAATGGGAGAGGTATGACAACTGTTTAGAACGGTTAGGTTACTTTCGGCCAGGTAAGGTGCATCAGTTTTATTTTTTCGCGTCGAGTTGGGCTTTCGAACTGTTCAAAACTCAGTGTCGCGGCCGTTCGGCAACCGATCAGTGTCCCGTTCCCACGTCTTGAAACCACGTTTTACGACGGTTCCGATGACCGACATGACTTCTTCGCCTCTCTGCGGAATTGTGAGTGAACAACAAAACGCGCTCGATTTGTTTAATGACGTCGACAAAAATTACGCGTCGCTTCAACGGCTCCGCGGCGCGCATAGTTACAACTCGCACGTGCGGGATGCCGCGAGGAATTTATCGGTTTTATTTGACACAACTAAACCGCCGACTCCACAGGATGTTCATAATGTGCGTTTTCCACCTTATCGTCAAAATTTAAACGACCAGCACCGTGGCAATGTACATTATACGATTCCAGATGGCGAGAGGTATTCGAGGAAGGTTTTCGTCGGTGGGCTGCCACCGGACATCGATGAAGATGAAATCGTAATGAGCTTCCGGAGATTTGGGCCATTGGCAGTGGATTGGCCGCATAAGCAAGAAATGAAGTCACGGTTTCCTCCCAAGGGCTACGCTTTTTTATTATACCAAGAAGAGACCTCCGTTCACCGCATGATTGAAGCTTGCATTGAAGAAGACGATAAACTGTATTTCTACGTGTCATCCCCCACGGTGAAGGGCAAGCCGGTTCAAATCAGGCCCTGGAAAATATCAGACGCCGATCTTGTACTGGACGCGTCGATGACCTTGGATCCGAGAAAAACTGTATTCATCGGAGGCGTCCCTAGACCTCTGAAAGCTCTCGAGTTGGCCATGATAATGGACAAGTTATACGGCGGCGTCTGCTACGCAGGGATCGACACGGATCCCGAACTGAAATACCCCAAAGGAGCCGGACGTGTTTCGTTCAGCAACCTTCATAGTTACATCGCCGCCATCAGCACCCGGTTCGTGCAGCTGCAACACGGCGAAATTGACAAACGAGTGGAAGTCAAGCCCTACGTCATAGACGACCAGATGTGCGACGAATGCGCGGGCGAGCAATGTGGCGGTAAATTCGCGTCGTTTTTCTGCGCGAACGTCGCTTGTTTGCAATATTATTGCGAGACCTGCTGGGCGACGATCCACTGCTACCCAGGACGCGAATTCCATAAACCGCTCGTTAAAGAGGGAGGCGATCGCCCCAAAACCAGATCTCGTTGGTGTTAACTTTCGTTCGTCTTTACTGCCCATAATTATCTGCAACCGCTCTTCGAAAATACTGAGGTGAATAGACAAATAATTTATTACACAGAAGCGTTTGTTTTGCTCATCCTTCACAACCAAGGAAAACGCCACAAATACAGTTCAAAGTCACTAAATGTGGGTAGATTAGTACAAATTGTATAGCACGTACGTAAACATAGTTTTTGATGTTCGCCTTAAGACCTATCGAATACGACGTCCCAATTCGATAACTTATCAAAATTCCATGCCTTCGGTTGGGTGATTACCGCCATGAAATATCTATAATACTGGCAAATTTTGGATACGCACTAAGTATATGAATAGCGGTTTTTTTCTATATTTTTTCCCAGTTTTTTTTTTTAATCGGATATCTATTTTTATTCAGTAAGATTTTTTATTATTATTTACTGTATGACCACAACATAATATTTATGCAATGATTATCAGTATGATTTGGTGTGTGATCCCACTTCCATTTCCGTTAATTTAGTTGCATCCGATTTTTGTGGATGAACATCCCACTTGGTTCTACCAAGCGGACTTCGCAGGTTTCTATAAAACTAACACAATTTCCAATACATTTTGCGTTTAATAATTACAATTTGCGCAGAGTCTAATAATTAGTGCATATCTCATGATTGTATACTTTGAAAATTAGTCGAACAATTCCGGCCGGTATGTTGTACTTTAGTTTCAATATTATCCCTTTCAATCCTAGCTGTGCATGTGCCAAGTTGCGATCTGATATATATATATTTGCAAATGGATTATTTTGTGGGGTTCTGTGATTATAGATACTTTTTTTACACCTTTACCTACATAATTCAAAACTACTTCTTCATTTACTACACGGTTCATTTCTGTGTGTTATTTGTCGGCATTTTTTTTATTAATTGTATGTCCTGAAGGACCCTTTCCCTAACAATAGGGTTGTATTGTATTTTTTACCATTTTCTATTTCTTGTCATAATATTTCTACCAAGGCGGCCATTTATTATTTGTATTTTCCACTCGTTTGTGAGCGGTTTTTGTGTGATATGAATCTTAAATTTTTTACATGTTGCTTTTTTATGTTTTTTTTCTTTTTTTAATGAAATAAACGATGTTGTTACGTAACACGCAGTTTTACTACACGGTTTTTTGTTTCCAATATCGAAGAACAATAGTGTTGAACTATCTGACTCTATCGAAATTTTGATCGCTCATGACTTGTAAGATGTACTCGAGATGACTAATGTTCGGTATTGATAGGAACCGCGAGGCCTATAAAACGGGAATGAACTAAGGAAGGGCTGCTGAGGTTTCTACAACAGTTCAATATTATATGTATAGATCACTGTTCTATAACATATTCCCGTAAGTTTCACATCCGTACGAGATAACTGGTGTCATAATGTAACTGTGTAATCGTTCGAGTAGGTGACCGGATGGTGTGGACCTCTCTGAGTGAGGGGTAGTCGGTAATTAACTCAGTGATTGTCTCCACAACTAAATTCCTGACGGGGCGATATCATTACGTAATTTGTTGTATCAACTTACTTTGGCTTCATCGATAACAAGAAGTACCTTCTAACAGATATTCCAAATTAATTTCTTGAATCATTTATACCACTTTGAAAATTGGTCTTACCTTCAATTTCCTCGTCTGAAATTTTTCTTTCGAGAGAAATGGTGGATGAAAAATGCAATGGAATGTGGAAGGTTGGAGAATGTGAGTGATGATGGTTTCAAACATTACAGATGGTAACATCATACTGCAGATTGGCTAATTTTGTCTGACTGTCACATTTTTTGGAAAAATATTCCTTGATGATGTTCAAGTGGTATATAATCGTTATTACCTTTACAGAAAATCGAGTACGAGTACGAGTAACGGAAGGAAAACTACTTTTATTTTTTCAGGTCAAAACGCTCTATCACTCTATTGCTCTATCACTATTTTCCAGGTCAAACGCTCTATAACTCACTATCGCTTAATCACTATTATCGAAATGCGTAATATTAACATGTTACATAGTAAGAATGCATTTGTGAAATTGTCCTAGTGGGCATCCACCACTTCGACACAGCAAGTCTTTGGGGCGGGCAGGTGTGATTTATTTTACAAAATCTTAAAATTGAAGATTTTTTGAATAAATCAATTTAATTCAATCAATAAATCACTCCAATTTGATTGGACATTACATACCGTTAAATGTCACTTGGCAATTTTTACTCGAATATTAAAATCGAGCGGTTGGACTCAAAATGCCCCAAAACGGAATACCTTGTTCCCACTAAATGTCTAGGTTAAAATGGATAACAATTTTGACCCACTGCAATAGCTCCTGTTCCGAATTTTAGAATAATACAGGATACTTTACAACGAATTTAATACACGGGTTTTTGGGTTACCATTCCTATCATCGCCGGTAGGAGGATGGACCTACGATTTACGAGGTTTTCTCTCTTCATGATCAATCTGGTGCCTAATCATTAGCCCTTTGTATCTACCGTAATACAATGTTATTGAACCATTTTGTCATCTAAATTTTCATTGATGTACATTAAATGTACTTACAAATTTTGTAGGAACAGTTTCACTGACAACAAAATTGTTCCAAAACGGAATTTCACTGAACTACTCAACTAATTGTACTCAACTTATACCTCAATGGTTTACGATAGGTTTTCTGCACGCTCATTCAACAGACTTTTGGTCCGAAACTTGAGTCATTGTTCACTCCAGTCCACACACCATAGACAAATCTTGGAATTCAGAACACTTAAACGCTAATGAAGACTAAATTTAAAAAATGAAATAAAAATTATAGATGTAAAAAATGGGTCTTTCATCTCAACAGAGGTTTTAACTATTAAAGCGCAATTTGTAATTCTTCAAAAGTAAAGCTGTTTAATAAGCCTCTATCGTGGATTTTGGCTCTATGAATTTTCTTTGGCATGATTAGGGCAAATTAATACCCACCAGGAAAGTTCAATATTCAGGGAAAGACTAGGTAGCCTACCTAAGGTAGGTATACAACTTTTGTTGAGCCACAATTAGATTCTCTTTATACCTCAATGGTTTAGGGCTGCTATTCTGCCCACCCGTTCGACAGACGTGTTATCCTCAGCTTTTCGTCGCAAACTAGCTTCATTGTTTTCTCCAAATTCAAATATCTTATTCAAATTGTTGACATCAGAACATTTAACGGTGGTACAGACAGGAAACGAGATCAATCTTCACCTACTAGATCCATCAATTCTGAGACGGATTCTATCTGAACCTCCAACTCAATATCGGTTCGCATTCATGATACGGAAACAAAACGCTAGTCCACCCACTCGAACGAGCCAGTCTTTTAGCGTCGGGACGCCGTCAGACTATTCTGTCGACGGTACAACGAGGGTTTTAGAACCTCGAATCGTTTTCACCGATTTGCACTCAATCGAGTCAATAAAAGCCTGCGCTCAATTAGAGAACGATACGAACTCAATGTCGGACGCACCTTTGTCCCACTACTCCCCACCGCTCTACGCCTTTCCCTACGGTCTAATTTACCCTGTGCGTCGCCTTGTTAACTGAAGTGCAATTTACACTTAATCAAACATTAAAGTAGTTACTTCCCCGTTCCACCGCAGAGACCAGTGTTACAGAACTGGACAGATTCAACCTCAGTAACACCATCGCTTTATATTTAGAAATATCAAATCATCATATGCCAATAATTCCCAACAAATATAACTAAATTTAGGGACGATTTTCGTGTTCCTTGGGTATTTTCGAAAAATTTCACTACAGGTATTCGTTTCGCGTGAAATGGAGTCGAACCATGCCAATTTTGAAATTGGTGTCTGTCTGTTTGTTTCTCTGTTTGTCTGTTTGTCCTTCAATCACGCAAAAACAGCTCAATGGATCGAACCCTTCTCCCGTATTGAAATGATTCCGTTATCGTGGAAGGACATAGGAGGGTTCACTCCTGGATCCGATGCATAGGCGAGGGGGTTTGTAGGGAAGCCGAAATATAAAAATCTTAAATTCTTCCTTCACGTGAGACAAACGAATATTATTTTGGGTATTTAAGATTATAAGGGTTTGTAAAGGGACATGTAAGACGTATAATCCGTAAAGCAACAGGTAAGAGTGGCAGATGGATCCATCCCGAGTTCTGCCCGTCCGGGACAGGTAACAGAGGTAGATGGACACACCCCAAGTTCTGCCCGACAGCTAGTTTAATATAAGTGTGCATGTGTGAATGTGTCCTCCATTTCAGAAACTACAATAATATTTTTTGAATTTATTTATGCAAACTCAGCACAGCCAACAGCATTTAAACGTTTTGGACAGCAAACCTCCTTGCAGAGCCCCATTGAAGAGTTAATGATGACCGCCGATGGAAATTACATCACGAGCATATTTTGCTATTTTCATGAATGGCAGACGACCGAACTGCGAAATTACTCTTATAATGATACTTATCATAAATTGTGTCAAGTACACGGGTTTCAAAGCTCGATTATATGATGCGCACGAAAAATGAATTTCTTCTCTTCTTTCTTCAGAAAAGCTTCTTTCTATAGATTATTCTATGTATATGGCCTGAGGACGGTCCTCGTAACTTTTCATTACCATAGATCAATAGTGAAGGGTGTAAAATAGGTTTTAAAAATTGCAAAGTGTCCTATCTCAGAAATTTGTAATGGAAAGGTATAGTTTGTTAAGTAATTAAATTCCAACTGATAGATTCAGAGAACTCAAGACCACTCGGTACTACCAAACGTTGATCAACTTAAAAAGTCTGAAACTTCGAAATTCAGCTCACGACCCCCAGTTAAGCCGAGGATAATCTCTCGAACTACTCATACCCCCAAGTCAATAGGAAGAGTTGACATTTCAAAACGCCACAGCTCGATTTATCGCCTATTTATTATCATACAATACGGACGATATACGAATTCGAGTCTATTCAAGTAAGTTCGAAGAGGTTGTACGACCGGTAGTTCAGTCACATCATGAGCTCTTAAGTGGACTCATTACGACCACTTCATCGTAGAGTTATGGCAATTCAAGGATAGTGTGTTCAGTCACACATCATTCCGGAAACAATCGTAACATTCGACACTGTCTGAACAGTGATTTGGACATACGGTTTTGACGTGTCTTACTCAATCTTTAGTGTCATCCGGTGTATCGACGAGTGGTATTTATGACTCGGTATGTGGAACTAGAAATACGAACATGCATATCGAACATGTCTGTGTTATGATGTACGTCAATGAGCTGCACACGTATCATAGATTTGCCTCCGGGCATTTCAATAAGAGAAGGATCAAAGCAGGGCGCGCGTGACGTGATGTAATGCAGATTGATTCAGGCGAGATTAATTCACACCATCAATACAATGTTTGACAGTTTGATTCATTGGCCTATCAGCATAGTCTCCTATTCCGCGATTATTAATGTCATCGTCGGCCCATCTACCTCGGAGTATACATCCGGTTGACAAATTACTACACATGTAGAACACGGACAGGGATCTTTCAGTAGTTTCGTTTGTAGCTGTTGTAGTAATTTGTAGCTAATAACAATTGTTGTTATTAGCCATCACGTTAGCGCAAAGCGGGCCAACAAATGGTATGAGCTTAACAGAAAGGCAACCGATGCAATTGGAATGGAACATTGTCATTTGTCATTTAACGGACTAGAGTAATTCTAGTGCTACGGAGTCAGTTAACTGCAGAGTTTGTAGGCTGGAGTTAACTGCAGGACATAACTGCAGGAATAATTGCAGGAGTTAACGGCAAGATTTCAGTTTAATTCTATTTTCAGGCTTTACGTATTTCGTAAAGTAAAACCACATTTTTTTTTTTTTTTAGTTTTGTCAAAAAAAAGTAATAAGTATAATTATAGTTATAATTATAATTATAGTTATAATTATAATTATCCCTTAGGGACCCTTTTTCTTTAAATTATTTTCAATGATGAGACATTGGAACATTTGGACAAGAGTAGAAAATTTGTGGTTTTACGTCACGAAATCGTAAAGCCTGAAAATCGAACTAAACTAAAATCCTGCCGTCCTTATGGTTGGCTTGAACATAAATTACCAAAGCCTCATCGAGTGTCAAAGCTTTTTTCGTAGTCTTTGTGTGATGCTGCATAATATATTATATCAAGCTTTGTGGGTGAGATGCTTGAAGGATACGTACGTACTCGTACTTTCATTCTCTTACTTTTCTCTCCACACTTATCAAAGTTTTGTTCGGTCTTCCAACACGACTTCTTGGTTCGCCATCATCGTCAGATACATGAAACACATATTCATGTTCCATCCACTCGCTGAAGTTTTTCCTAAGCCTCTCCCTGTTCCGAATTACATACTATACCTTTTTGCTGAAATAAGACAAAAAACTCTTATTTAAAGTCAGAGTTTATGAAATTTTCTATTCATCAAGTTCAGAATGAGGTCGTCGAAGGAAAAAGTCCAACTTTGTATCACTCCACAAACACTAAAAAAATCACCATATTATATAATGATTTTCACCTAGCTCTTGACAAATGAACGTTTGAAATGAAACCGATTTCACAATAAAAGAGTTTTAGGAAGCGAGATTAAGTATTGATACCCATGTAAGACTGTTGTGTAAACAAAGTTTGTTGTCTAATCATGCTCTTCCGTTCTTGTTGGAATCCTTAAGCATCTGTTAGATCCAACTACTTCCTTTTCTTGGTATCGAACTAGGGAAAAGGATTTCTCTCAATAAAGTGACCTTGTTTTTCGTAATGATGTTCCTGGAGTTACTTATGGCTAACTTTAATATAGAGTATATTCCAGATGAATGGAGACTTTTCATTGATTCGTCCAAACGAAGCCTAAAAGCAGTTCTTCTACATAATTAAACATTCGGTCCATTCAAAAGAATCTTATGGGAATCATGAACTGGTATTAAACAAATTGTGTTACTCAGATCACAAATGGACAAATTTAAGCAAAAAGAAAAGCAGCATGGGCATCTTTTAAATTAGTAGTAACCAGTTTTATCGGAAACAGAAAGGACCCAAACTACAACTTCATGAAACTGAGTAGCAACATGAGTATAAAAATTCACTTTCTGGACGAGTAGCGTTTTGCTCCCCAGTGGTTTCACATGTAGATGGAGAACCCTCTAGCATGGATATTCCCAAAACGACGGCACATTTCCAGGGGTGAATTTATGCTGGACTTTCTAGCTGAAACTATACAAAGAGCTTTATATACAACGGTGTAGTAAATATAAATACCCGTCATCTATCGTTATCTATAATTTATGAATAACTTCAGACAGTGTTCCTTGGAACACTGATTAGCTAAGACGTCTTTCCGCTCCATGCGTGAGTAGATTTCCGCTTAGAGTAATGGATTTCTTGAGTGGGCAGCTTTGTTGGCGATGCTTCGCAAAGCTTTGACGCTGGGAAACCTCGTCTATTTGGACAAGTGGAACGGCCGCTTCACGTCTAATTCAACACAAACAAGACCTCCCCCTCAAGGTTACATCGCCCTGACCTGTTATCGTTAGTATGGCCCCTGGTCTTGTTCCCCGAGTTCAAAGGGATTGAGGGATAACTCAAAGTAAATAGTTGACCCCTTTACGGTCTCTGAAACATTTTCAAAAGTATCTACGTAAGGTATTTGTGCATGATGTGAATGCGGCGAACTGTGTTTCTTGAGCAAACGAGAAAATGCCCGATGGGCATGCAGTTTTTTCTCCACCCTCATCTACTAAAAGGGAGGTACCTAAATGATGTTATGAGATCTCGCCTCTCAGATGTTTGTGGTAGAAATGGACGATTCTTTAAAAATTAAGAAGAGCTGGGAAACTGAGCGTTGATGAAACATCGATGTTTGAGGGTTATATCAACACCGAAAATAAATTATCTGTTCTCATCCATATCTACGATAATGAATATGCAATATCTTCAAATTATCAGTAAAGAGAATGGTCATATTGATTGAACAAGATCTGCTGACAAGCGTTTCTCAGCGGTAAAGAGTTTATTAAATGGTTCCGGAAACACAACACCATAAATACCAAGGGCATCTAAAGGTCAAATAGGAGGAAATGATCGGGCAAATCTAAAACAAAGTGGTACATAGGTTTTTGAGGTGGCTGATTCAAACCTGAGGAAATTATCAGAAAAATCTGAAAACATTTGTATGTTAGGCCTCCCTAAGGTTAAGAGTTTTTTTGGAACCATTCGAATCAGCTGGACCAGTATGAAGTTTAAGCCGACCGACTGCCGCATGATTCACTCTCATGTTGACCGACATCAGATTCAGAATCCGACAAACCGTTTGTTTACCGAGAGGGCAAAAATACAGTACCGTCTACAAAAGTGTATTCCAAACGGCGGAAAGTCGACTCAACATTCTTCCTGTTGAACAGCTGATTCGAACAACGCTGTTTTGTCCCGTCGAGTTGCTTGGTAGCGGATTTTCGAAGAAAAGGGAGGTATTGTTCTCGGTTCAAAATGTTTAAAACTCGAATTTCCGAAGCATTGTGACACAAAAATGCACTAATCAATGCCCTCGATCACCCTCCTTATAGCCCGGACGTTGCACCCAGTGACTACCGTTTGTGACCGCTCTCAAAAAACATCTTTGGGGACAGAAATTCTAGTCCGACGAGGAACTGCAAGAAGCAGTCGTCAGATGGAATTTTTTAAACTTTCCAACGGTGTATGTAAAGTGGTGAATAAATTTAATTTTCTATGGGAAAATAGGAGACCTAAGGAGACTTAGGAGACGAAGTTTGGAGTATATGAGCCCAAAAGTCGAATTTTTCAAGAATTTTGAAGGAGGTGAAATTGTTGTCTCTTGGTTAACACGAATTGTTCATCATTGTAAATAATAAACCGAAACAATTACTTCTGGTGCGACCTTGTAGGGCCGGAACACCATCAACATACCGACTGGCACCGCAGTTGTAAAGGGTCGCTTGCCAGAAGGGAAGTCTGGAGAGTGGAGGAGGTTGACCGCAGGACATGGGCTGCTGCGAGGCCGATGTCCACCCCCTTGAGCACGGGGTTTCGAGAGAGACATGTCAGGCGCAGGGGTCCGGCTTCAAGCCACAGCTGTCACATCCAGAGGTGACCAGTTCACCCCCGATCTCGCCCTTGTCCAACATTCGCCCTTCTTACTTGGCCGATCGGTTCCTCTCGATCTCTTTTCTCGCCTTAGAACACCTTTCGAGGACATCTCATCCAACCGCCCTGACGAATAATTCAATTACGACCGAATGTTCATCAGAAATCAGTGGCGAGCTAGCAAATTTGACGAAGTCCTTGAAAAAGTGATTCTGATTAGACATACTTGAGGTGTCCAAAACTTCCGTTTCAAGGAAAAACCACTTATCTGTAAAACATACGGCGGATGGAATTTTCGACATTCCCCTGAGCGACGCCTTCTTAGTATTCAAGAGAGAAACAACACTCGAATGGCAGACGAACTATGAGGCTACATCACTAGAGAAGGGGTACAGCCACTCGTGTCATGGAAACCCCGGTTTAAAGGGAAAAGCCTAAACAGAAATGATATAGTCCAGCTACTAAGGATGAGGGCTGGACACGGCCAAACAAATAGATCGATGTATAAAATACGTGTAGCCGATTCACCTGAATGCGACCACTGCAGCGGGGTAGAAGATGACGTCGAGCCCAGGATTGTCGAATGCCCATTTTACGAGGAAGAAAGGAGGACTTATAGCGAATTCTTTGGCGAAAGTGGACTCAAACACATACTGAAGAAAAGAACAACAGAGGAACTAAAAAAAATACTGAAATTTATGAGAGAAGCGGGGATTCATTCATAAAATCTTTGAATTTTCATTTTATCTATTATTCAATTATAACATTATTCAATACAATAATTTAACTGGCGATATGTATTATTGGAATATGTAATACACAGTCTATAAATAAAGAAGAAAAAAAATCTGTAAAAATTTCGACGTCCAAAAAATACCTCTAGGTTTTTCAGCTGGCCCCTTCATTGACCCTCGACTCCAGTTTAGAGTTACGAATCCGTATTGCCGCTCGATGTTAGGTCCTATCGATCATGCTGATATCGATTAAATATCGATTCGCTTCGATTACTCGTAGTTAAGTTGTTCTTCCCCTTCAAAAATGAAAACTCAAGCACTCAGTTTGGAGGCAAAATCAGTTGAGCTGTTTTGCCTGCAAACGCTCACCATTTCTGACGCATCGTTTTTTGGAAAAACCACTTTAGCCAATTTTACTTTTGAGGGGAAAAGGCTCAAGTGGTTTTGCTTCCAAAACTAGGTTTAAGAAGTTGCACCTAATAACTTGGGTAAAATAGCCTGATATTCAAGTTCTTTCACGAACTCACCTTAATTATCTTGATTTGATATAAAAGATCTTCTATCTTGATTCATTCCACTATCTTCCTGATTCTCTTGTTTCTTTCTTATCTTTCCCTTTTCGATATTAAATCATTCATTGGTTCTATTCAAAAACTAAGTCAAACCCTTATCAACCCTCAATCATTCATGACAAAAGTAGGTTTCATTTAATTTTCATACAACTTGAATCGAAGAAGACTATCTCGAACACGAACACGAGGAGGCCACGAAAATGGCTCGCATTGGTAGCATAAAGTAATAATGCATATGCGAATATCAAGAATTTCAGTGAAATACCATGAGGCACGAGACGAGGGAGAACTATGGCGATCAGCCGGATACCATTGAGTCAAAAATTTCGAGTTACCACGAGAAACCACTTTTGCACGAGAAACCACTTGAGTGTGAAACGAAAAATCACTTGCTATGGAAAAATGCTATGCGTTTCGAGGCGAAACCACATCGTCGCCTGATTTCGGTTGATAAGTGTTTATGCCTGCAAAATGGATGACGCAAAATGTCAATAAGTGGCTGATATTGACGTACACAAGTGGTTTTGCTTGCAAACTACCACATATAAGTAGTTCTGCCTCCAAATTAGATGGAAAACCCACAAGATAAGTGGTTCATACGATTTTTCACAAATTTCGACGAATTCGGAGATAAGTGGTTTTACTATAAAACGGCAGAAAAGTGCATGTACCGAACTAAATTTTTCCATAATAATTATTCAATTATTGAAGACAAGACGGAAAGACTGAAAATAAATGTCAAGAAAATTGAAGTTAATAAAAGTTAACTGACAAATCGACCGTCCGTTACGCTATTTCTATGCTAATTTCTATCCTAATCACACTATGAAGCTGTAATTAAGTATGCAAGCCTCCTTGGGACTTCAACTTGAGGCTTCCCAGGCCCCAGATCAGCTGAGGTGCTTCTAAAACTAATTTCTACGTAATTCACTCTATAAACTTACATTTTCAGCGTATTTTCGAAAAAAGGAAGCTATAATAATTGTTCTAATAAGCTATAATAATTATTATTGTTCTCGGTCCTAAATTTTTAAAACTCGAATTTTTCAATAATTTTTATACCAAAATCCGTTCCAGGCCAAAACAGTTTGTTTTTATTTTCATCTGTATGTAGGATATTATTTTTATTATTATTTTTATGTAGGTGTTTTGCTGTTTATTATTTGTTTATTTCTTTGATGACTGAATATTCTTATTGTATATTGATTCTGAGAGTTATGTTAGTAGCTTTACTTGCTTGACACTTTGCTTGTGACGCTTTTGTTGTTTTGTATGTAGTCTCCTTTGGACTTAAACGTGACGTTGCCCAGGCCAGCGATCAGCTGAGTGGCTAAAACATGTTCCACGCTTAAGGAACATGTTTTGGTCCTAAGGCCGAAAACAAATGGGGAAGGTTGGATCCAGAAGGCGGTTCTGATACCGGCTTTTCACCTACCAAATCTTCTTTTAAATACTGGTGGTCTCATTTGCCTCTCGTACATGATGACAATCAGGTTCTTAATTTCTCCAAAAAATAGCCTGTTCCAGTCATTCGAGGTCAAATCCCCTTGATTAAAATACTCATCAACGCCACAAAAATGATTAGCTCAAATGAATCGGCGGATTGTAAACCAGACCATTGTGTTGATGCCTTCGCCGGTCGCATTATGTCCGCCTGTTGTTCCAACACGAGGGTCAGATTAGCCGTCTGAGTTGCAGGGACTTCGGTATTGTTAGGCGTGCACTTGCCTGTGCCCAAGCCGAAGTGCATTGTTTTCGAAGCCCCTTGAAGCACAATTGCTGGACAGCTGTTCACTGGGCTGAATGACAGGATGGGACCCGGTGACAGTTGAAAGGGGTGGATATTTTCATAGGCGTTCGCAATACTACTCCATTAGAAAGATTGAAATCGCAAACTGTGAGTCCCGTTCCTGATCGTTGAGCGCAATGGAACACACTTTTATTTTATATATATATATATATCTTGAGGACAACATGATAAAGGTCACGAGTTTTAGGGAATTAACCAGTTTACTAAAGTACCTAGTTGGTGGTTATTCACAGTAATAATAATTATTGTACTATTGGTGCACCTTATGCATTAAGAGTAAAATGTTGAGGGAAATACTGTGTTACATTACTCTTTAACTGTTTCGCATATCGAATATTCGATATAATTCGAAGGAACCATTAATCTCATATTGCATCTATTGCTCATATCTATCGAAATAAGTACATATGTACTTATTTCGATAGATATGAGCAATAGATGCAATATGAGATTAATGGTTCCTTCGAATTAGCCAAATTGGGTATGTCAAGTGTATGATTCTTACCGACCTGGTAAAGCTTGGTACCTATCGGCCTGGGGAACAAATCCAAGACCCCGCGGAACTGTTATAAACTGGTTTGAATTAAATTATAAGACAAGGAGACGTCATTCTTCATTGAACTCTCTTCTTTCATGATGAAGACTTAAATAGGGTCCCCAATGCGGGTTTAGTACCACATTAAACGAATATGGTCATCAATTTATTTCAGTATAAAATAATCATCTATCTGCCACCTATCTCCATTTTCTATGTCTACGATAAGTAATACAATTGGAATATCGATGCTTCCTGTTAGCAATATCAGGTCTATTATTCAATCACGGTAGAAAACAGTCCTACTCTCCATGGCAAATGAAACCTTATCCTGGTCAATTTAATTAATTCCCTCTTCAGTTTGATATGCTGTAGTGAGTAGATGAAGGATATTGAAACAAACATAAGAAAATATCGGTGTTTATTAAGACATTTTGGCAAGGAGGAAGTAAAATTCAATTCAATTTCAAAAGATAGGAGTGGATGTGGGTTCAGTAATACCACGGAGTGCTAGGTAGAAAAGTGGAAAATGGCGGTGCAGGGGATCGAGGATGGTCCCGTAAGGCGTAACTGATGGTCATTTCTTTAATGATTTAGTCAGTTTGGAGGGTTGTAGGAGGCGGTAAGAAAAGAAGAAGATTTAAAACACTAGATTTAATGTATATCAAATCCCGTGCAAAACTCAAAACTGTGAGCAAGTGTACATAGGAGAAAGCTTACAAAATTTAAATAAAAGAATCTATTCACATAACTATAACTTCCGAAATAAAATAGAAAAAACGGCCCTAGACCAACATTGCATTCAACACAACCATGAACCTGATTTCCAAAACGTCACTTCCATAACTAGAGAATCCTCCACATTTAAACGCCAAATTTATGAAAATATCCATATCCTGCAACAACCCAATACTATGAATATAAAAACCGACATTCATCACCTTGGCACACAATTCATACCATTATTTTATAACAAAGACCCTCTACAACCCCGACTCCATATAGACAATAGATATTCTCTAAACTAAAACTAAAATATTCCCTACCTACCAAGTGCTCACCTGTAATCCCCAACCCGGTCTCTCTTCGAACATCCTCCATAACTACAAACAACACCTCTATAACCTCCACGTACGGCTATCCGTACCTACTGAGAAACAAAATAACCTGACATGTAGTTTATTCTGAACGAAAGAGACCGAGTTGAGGAAACAATACCTACATACGTAAGTCAACAACCGTACCTACCATTAAATTAATTAGAATAATTCTATTCTTGTAAGTTGTATTATTGTAAGTTGATGATTCCGACAACGGTCAAACCTATAGCAGATGTCAATATATGTTGCAGCCCTGAAGATGGCTTATTAAAGCCGAAAGCTCGAAAAAAACTTCTTCTTTTCTTACCGCCTCCTACAACCCTCCAAACTGACAAAGGTTTTTCAACCAAAGGAGATTATGAACAATACAGAAAATTAATGATTTAGGTGCGATACCGGTATCGATATGGTTTTCTTTCGATATCCCATCCATAGGAGGAAACTCCTGCAAGAAATGTATCACTAAAATTAAAATTAAAATATGTGTGTACAAGACACCATTAGGTTGGGGTTTGTTCTTCGACACAAGAGGCCCTAGTTTGCTTTCATCTTGGATTAGTTGGCGGCCTAATCAATGTCAAGATCTCTTTTGAAGTGATCCTCGAAATTTCAAATCTGCTGAGGCACAAGACACCAAAGTAGCTTCTGAAGGGATGAGTAGCGACATAAGGGTTGCTTCTTATTTTGTTGTTCATATTTTTTTCCCCATCTCTTCGCACGATATTCCGGCTGGATTTAGGTCCCTTTAAAAAACCGAAAAGGAAGGAAGGTGATTCGTCGGCTCCCTTGCGGCCGGCACAAAACATTGCAAACCCCGCTCTCCTCTCGATGAATTCTTCAAAAGAGGTCAAGTTGCATTCTGCCATTTCTTCTTCTCTTTTGGAGCAAAAAAAGAAGGAAAAAAAAAAGATCAAAGGGAACTTTTTCCCTCAGGTAAGTTCTTTTGTACGTCCCGCGTGTCGCGGGGGGAATTAAAAACGTCGGTCTCAAGACAAAAGGACCTTAGGAGTGCCACTTACTTAAGTGGGAAAAGGGGGCTTGGACTGATTAGCCCTACAGATTCACAATGCACACCCTACTTTTCGTCCAGTGCATTTTCCCTACTCCCGAGCAAACAAGGGTGCATTCAAGAAGAGCCCTCTGTGCGCAGGTCTCCCCCCCCTCCCCTCACCGACGTCCATTATAGATTTTACTAATCATGCAAACATGCGGCCATCAGCTTCTGCGTCGTCGAATACCTACATTTTATTTATGGACTGCCCAATTCAGACCAGATGAAACCCGAGGTACTGGACAGTTGCACGATGGTAGTATGTGACCGTTGTGGTGTAGATTTCGTGTGTGTGCTAATGTTCGTAATGTAAACTTGATTAATGCAGATTTGTATGTGTTATCAGGTTTCTACCCTCTCCAAGAAGTCTTGTAGGGGGATTTATGCTCCCTTTGTTCCTCTAGCGGCTGAAAGAACGGCTACATCGTCAGCGAACTACGCTTTGACTACTTCTTCTGAAGAGGGGAAGTCGGACGTGTTACGCAGTTGGCCATGCCCTGAGTTTGGTAGAAAAACTTTTGGTTCCGCTTGGGTTTTTGGTTTATTATCTTCGATAATGAACCATTGGAATCGCCCAAAGAAAAAATTTTTTTAACCCCCCCTCAAAATTTGTTGGTTTACGTTTCAAGATACGTAGATTCCGAAAATCGAATAAAAAAAAAATCCGTCCGTCCGCCGTACGCCGTACGCCGTCCGCCGTCCGCCGTACGCCGTCCGCGCCACTTTGCCCAGTTAGCGTTGAGTTAAAATTACGAAATTTTTTTTTTATGGGTTTCGACCAACCCCACAATGGTCCTCGAAACTTTTCATAACCCTAGGTCAAGGGGAAGAACGAACGGGGGTTCAAAACGAATTTTGAAATTTTGAAAATTTCATATCTCGAAAAATTCATATAGAACGGTATGTTTTTTATTTCATATTTAGATAGAGTTTGTTCCGTAGAATTTTTTAAGACCATCCGCAGCTTTGTACGACCAGCCGTTCGTTCACAATGACGGCTCAAAGATTGTGCCTCACTACAGGATCGTGAATCAAACTGTTGAAATACAGGTCCATTTTCATACTAACAAGCTCTTTGGAACATCATATGGCTTAAGTGATGTCGAGTTTGTTCTTCTGAGGTGCGTTTCGTGCTACGGAAATGAAGGTAATTTCGAATGTTTGTTGGTAGGTACTTCTTTTATAGAAAAATTATTACCGACGTAGTATTAAAAACCCCAGAATTATATCGTATTAATTAATCATAATTAATAATAATTATTATTAATAATAAATACAAATTATTAATACCTAACAATAAATTATAATAATTTTCACTAGATACTTGATAAAATTTTTAATAATTAGTGATAATTGATAATAATAATTAATCTAACATTTAGGATCTTGACATTTAGACCTAGTGATCTAGACAGAAGGGTGATCTGTACAAAGAAGATAATGAACCGTTGTGTCAAGAATTTGCAGAGTTTTTGTTTTTGTTTTGCTGTAATCTTTGTGAGTTCCTCTAGGGTCAGCAACTCAGCCGACTTTGGGCATTTCACTTCAAGAAGTCCGTCGTGGTCTACTCGACAGTGCCCAAAAAACTGAATTCCAAGTTAACAATTAGGCCACATTCCGACAGTTTTCTCTCGGGATATAACTTACGAAATGCTTCGATGGCATCACCTTCATGAATTGTTACGTATTTAACGGCGACGTTTTCAATGTTTTTTAGGGTACTGCAGAGTTTTGACCAATTTTGCAGACTTTATTGTTGGCCTTCTCTTGTATATTACCCCAAAGTTTGAAGGCGTGAGCCAGTGCCTCCTTTCCATGAAGCACAGGTCGTTAGTGTTGGGTCACTAACTCAACTTGGATCCTGTTTTTCGAGTTTACGTTCAAGGTTCTGAAAAAAATTTCTGCGGCATCAGCAAATAAGGGGAACGGCTACATCTTCTACTGCTTTGTAACTACTTCTTCTTAAGAGGGTAAGTCGGACATGTACACCTAGCACACTTCCCTGGGGGACACCGGAGAAGTACACTTCCCTGGCTTTGAAGTTGAGCTAAAGTTGCCGCATGGCAGCAATGTGACCGAAAAGGTTCATTTGTTTAGGTAGGATTGCAGTAGTAGGTGTCTATAAGGTGACGTTTTAATGTAGTTTAAAGAGTAGGATACTATACTATACCGTACCATACTATATCAAATGCCTTTTCTGTGTCCACGAACACCCCAAGACAAACTTAATTTTTTTCCTTAAGCGTCCAAACTTGTGTCAATTATTGGATGCAGCTACTGAGGGCATGAAATTGACATGAAATTGAAAGCAAACAAAAAAGGCAAAGAGTACATGAACTTAACATGAAACTGTACATGAACATAACATGAAACTGTACATGTCACTGTACATGAAATTGTAGACAAACGAAAAAAAAACCCAATGCAGCGAATGCTCGAAGAAATACCTGGTTGTATATAAAATGTGATGTTCGGAACATCCCATTCAGCCATTTTTTGACGTGTATCACCACGCTGAACACGACGATGATTGCGATATCTCATTCCGTTATCAACTTGGAGCAGATGAACTGTGGAGAACACCTAAAGTAACAACCAAGTTTCTTCATCTTCAAAGTGCTCCAGTTTGAGAATGGAATAAGGTATCGCAATTCTGCCCTCCGACTGAAGAAACAACACACGTGGACGATTATAATTATTGTATTTATTTATATTTACAGAGGACAGGGTGGATGTCCATTGGGCTTAATCCGGTCACTGGAGAAATCGGCAAGATGTTGAGTACTACAAAAGGATAAAGTAGATTTCAGAGTGATTAATATGGGAATTGAACTTTTACCCAGCGACCCAATTGTACCGCTTATTTTCCTAGCGTGTTTACTCTAGTCAGAAAGAAATCGAGAAAAACTCAAAACACTTGTAGGTGAAGATGATGCTTGTTAGCTGAATGGGTTTTTCGGTGGGGGCCCGCGAAATGGTCAAGTTGGTGAGCTGATGTGAAACATTGATTTGAGTGTAGTAAATGAGCACTAACTTATCAGAAATGAAGATTCCTGCTGAAGATCGGAACCTCCGAGTTTCGGATGAGAAGATGGCACGCTGACAAGCGGCTCCAGAGACTTTGTGCGAATGAATTATGTAATTCCGCTTCATAGTCGACTTCACTGTTACCAACTTTCGGCCTTCCGAGAGCGTCTTGCTGAATGTGCCTAGGGAAGTTGGTGGAACACAGTTAGTCAATTAGCGGGTAGTTGTTAGGAGGCCATTATGATAACTGAGATGTAGGTACAACCACCAACCCCAGTCATCGTTGCAACTCGTGAATTACGCCAGGCGAGCCCGTGAGAGGAGAAACGATGATTTGTATTGTTGGGCAGCTTTTCGGATTGAAAGCACCGGAAGTAAATGCTAATCCAAGTACCTGTCTACTTGCATTAATTTCGAGGAGCCCAACATTGGTTGGTATGCAGCATGAATTGATGAACTTATTTCGGAAGTAAAGCAATATTTAGTGTTCTGAACTAATCACAGAGTTTACCCTATCCTCAATCATATAAACACGTCACCTGAGATTTTCAAGAGGAATTGTCGTATTTTTCCAAAAGTCGTTAACTCCATAGCAAGAGAACTCGAGAAAAATACTAGAAACTGGTAGATTAGGTACAGCATTCATTTTTTCTCTGAATCACAATAAAATCAAAAAGTGTCAATGTCAACGAATTTATTTCAAAGTTATATTATTCAATAAATTATTTAGAACACGGTGGGTTTTTCACGGCTTTTGATTCCAGAACGCTCCTTTTTGGCGGAAGAGATGCACTCATTCTTCACTCATAGGGGAAGTTATTGTTGGATCAGTTGTATAACATGCTGCCATCATCATAAAAGCTAATTTGAAGGGTCTTCCGATAAAAAAAAACAATAATGAGTACCAATTGGTGAGTCCTTTTGCTGATGTTGACCATAGCGCCAAGAGAAAGCTAAATTGCTGCACATTCATCCATGACGGTTTATTACCATTTGTTGTAAAAGTAGCCTTCAGTTCGTCACTGGCAGTACCTCACACACAGGAAAATCGATTTGAATCAGCTATTTCACAAGAAAATTGAGCTGAAATATCTTCATTCAACCCCGTACATGATAATTATTTATTATAATGGTTTACTATGGTTGACTAGCTATTGAAGAATTATTCTTCAATAGCTAGTCAACCATAGTAGACAACTACAAATTTCTTCACTGCATGTACTCATGAAAAGTTCTCCACTCATGGATATGTTTTTCGGTGTCACACATCGTTTGAAAAAACTACCCCCCCCCCACCCTCAATTTTAGGCACGTTTCAAGAAACGTAAATTAAAAACATCCATCTGTCCGCCGTACGCCGTCTGCGTTACTTTGCCTAGTTAGAGCTGTACTAAAATTACGATATTTGGTTTACGGATTCGGAACACTCTCGACGATTGTTGAAACTTGTTATAATCCTAGATCAAGGGGAAGAGGTTCAATATGAATTTTGAAACTTTTAAATAACGGTGTCGTTTTTGTACTCATATAGATGAAGCTTACTTTATAGAATTGTTTAAGACCATTCGGAGCTTTGTACCCTCCGCTCGTTTACAACGAGGTCTCAAAGTTGGAGCAGATCAAAAGTAGTCAATATGAGGGTGAATCATACGGCAGCCTGTCGGGTCAATGTTCATAATCGCCCAGCTGATTCGAACATCACATAGTTACTCTAGCATTTAGTGATCTAGACAGAAGGGTGATCTGTACAAAGGAGATAATGAACCGTTGTGTCCAGAATTTGCCGAGTTTTGTTTATTAGTATCCCGTGTCGCGATTTTCAGATTGACCCCCAACCCAAAAACATATCCATGTTCAAACGAGTCGGCCGATGAAAGGGTTGATGGAAATGTTTTACGATTGACGGCTTTTGGAGCTGGAAATTTTCTAGTGGGTTTTACACCAGTTACCAGTATTTTGAGGTTTTCGTGGTTTTCAAGTGGTTCGGACTTGTAAAATAGTTTCAGATTTGAAACTGGGGATTCCGAAGCCAAACGATACCCCAAAGTAAATTTTTTTCTAAATGGAATTTACGGTATTCCGAAACGAGCTACTCATTTTATGATTTCGGCTCGTGTAGACGGAGAAACTGGTTCTGAATGACTGGTGACAAAATCATGAAATGACAACATTGTGTAAGTATGGAGAATTGCCTATTTTACCGAGGTTTTCTGCTTTGGACGGCAGTACGATATTATAGCACAATACAACCTTGTACTTTCTAAAAGCATCAATAAGTGAGCGTTGTGTATTATACACATTGTTCATATGCAAATATCCGAGGAAGCCGTGTGGGTTTTATAATAATACCGCAGTGTCGTGGTCATTGAAAACCCTCCCGAGTTATTCTTATCTAGAAGTGGATGGTACGATGAATTAAATTACGTCATTAATCAAGCATGCATGCGAATATCCTGATTCAAGTGAGCCCCGTCGCCGAGGGTGACAGTGGGAAGCATTGAGATCATGAGCAGCCTCTCACAAGCCTTTCAGCGGGAAGCTCGTCTTTCGGAAACAATCCTAATCTGTGTTCGTGTCCATGATTAAAAATGTGGACTTAACCCTCGGATTAGCGGGATTAGAGCTCCCTCGGGGACCGGGAAACGAGACGGGTCCGACGCGGAGGACGGGATGGGAAACAGAAAAGGGTTTTTCGGCTCCCTCCCTCCGCAATTATGTTCCATCATCATTTATCATTACGAGATGGTGCCTTGTCGGCGATGTCGACAACGGAGCACGGCCTATCTTGTTATCATTCACTTTATATCTATCGATATCGCCTAACTCTTTCTCAGAGGGGAAATTACCGACAAAAGGGAACTTTGAACTTTTCCCCACAGCACCCAAAAACTCTGCAAATTCTTGACACACCGGTTTATTATCTTCTTTGAGCAGATCACCCTAATCTAATTAACGAAATGATAAATGAAACTCTAGCTCAACATCCAAATTTAATGTGTTTAAACAAATAAGTAGGTATGGTTTAAACAATTTTACAGACAAGAAACCGAGAGAAATCGCAATGTCATCCACCTGCGACCCATGTTGAAAATTTCAAGTCTCTAGCTCAAATTCCAAATTTAATTTGTTTAAACGATTAGGTAGGTATTGTTTGTTTTGCAATTTTACAGGAATGAAACTGAGTGAATATTGCATTGTCATCCATCCGTGACTCAAGTTTAAAATTTCAAGTCTGTAGCTTAACATCCAAATTTAATTTATGAAGAACATCTAAAGTAACAACCACGTTTCTTCATCTTCCAAGTGCTCCGGCTGGAGAACGTATTATGACATCGCTGTTTCATTTTTGGAATTTATGGGTAATATTTCCCCTCTTAAAATATTCGGAAGATTTCTGTTAAAGAAAAATTTAAAAAATAATAGATAATGTTTGTCATGAATATCTTACAGGTCAATAAGACGATTTCTGTTGTTCAAGCTCCATAAATATCCTGACCTCGCCTTGGATATTTAGGATTTGGTTGGCTCCCAAAATCGTCATAGGCACTGTCAATCCCACTGGTGTTTCATGTCGAATATCACCGTTTTAGGTTGAACAGGAATGAAATTAGCATCTGAAGCCAATTTCGTTACGATATTTCAAAAAGTAAATTTGTAATGATTTTTGGAAGGTCTCACCTCAAGGGCATGTACGATGCTACAATTAATCTAGTGGAGCTGCATTCATCCAAATCACTTCCTGCCGTTGCCTTTTTTTGAGATATTGAATAAACTACATTTAGAGCTTCTTCAAGAGGCAACGCCCCTCTCTTGAAGGGCCAAAACGACTCTCCCCTCACTGAGCTCATCTGGGGGTGGGTACAAGAAAAATAACATCAGCTCCGTCAAACTAACTATTAATCTTAACTTGACACCGAGGCTTCTAAGAGATGAGTCGGAAAAAAGCCAATAAAGAGTACGCCCCTCCTCCCTCTCCCAGTAAAGTCTCGTGGAGAGCCTTTTCATTTATAATCATACGACATTTCTCTAGTAATTGTACGACACATCACATTCATTGACATTTGTTCTAACTGTGCAATAAGTGTTTGAATGTTAAACCATCGTATGTGACCAACGATTATAATAATAATCCTCATAATCCTCATACAAGTACATAAAACAAAGCTTCCTACCTGTAGAGTACGACCAGCAGACTTGGGAACGAAAGGCGCTATAAGGTAGTGCTGAGCCGTCCTAAATTCTGACATATCTCAAATATTTAGTTTATTTCTGTAATATTATTATAATACGCATATTGGTAGATAAAACAAAGCTTTCTACCTGTGGAGTACGACCAGCAGACGTGGCGATATAAGGTAGTGCTAAGCCATCCTAAATTCTGACATACCTCAAATATTTAGTTTATTGCTGTAATAAACTGTACGTACATCCTTGGAGAAATTGAAATGCACTGGTGGAAGTGCCTGGTGGATCTTGAACTACATATTGGTATGCTGAAATGCTGGTATGCTTAATCAAAGTTATCCCTAATCAATTTCACGATATTTATCCTCTTATTTTTAGTTCTGGTTTTATTTCAAGCCAGCGCCTTCTCTTATTATTTTGACGTTGACTAGAATTTCTTGAAGGCACCGATGGAGTCACGCCTAAAGGGTTTCTGTGAGAAGGGCACGTCTTGAAGTTTTTTTGCCGGCCTCGATTACCTAAATAAAAGATAGAGCTGAGCAGGCACCCCTTCCACGTACAACCAACCCCTTCAGTCCTTCTTTCCCCGTTACCCCAAGAGACGTCCATTTGCTAAGTGGACAGAACGTTGAAGGATAGCGGTCACTTGAAGAAGATTACTGATGGTATCTTACTAGGTCACTTCCTTCTGCCATGAATATGTTACATTCAATCCGGCTGTCTCCTCTATCCTCCCGGTCACGATACCTCAAGCCGAGCCTGCAATGCATTAGTGCTTTGAAGGCGGCGCATCTCTTTCCCTAAGGACACTTTTTGTCTTGCGATATCCCTGGCTCGTGCCACTTTTTGATCATCAGTCGGTAGAAAAAGAGGCTTCTGACACAGGGCTAGTGGAGATAACCTGACACCAGGTAGAAGGTAGAAGGTAACGTGGCTTAACCTAGCCCCGGCTCAACCAAACCCCGCAGGCAATACTAACTAACCCGGGGATTAGTACCAGCATCCTTCGCGACCACAGGCAGGTCTTATAATCGCTGATCCGCGTATCTTTTCTGCTGATGAGAGGGATAATTGAATCACCCCTGTACACTGTGTGTTCGTATGAGAAAATTTTTGAAGAAAATGAAGCTGGGGTTTTTTTGGTCCAAAATGTTCAAAACTCGAATTTACGAAAAGTTTTTATATTAAAACCCTGAATTCACCGCCAAAAGACTCCAAAAATCATATTTATCATATAAACATATGTATAAATATATATTTAGACTTCATAAATATACATACTATGTATATATTTATATGTTTATGTAGGTATGTGTCATTCCAGAGATAACTCTCGGAATTAAGATAAAAAGTTCAAATTTGCAACAACAAAAATGCAGAATCGGGCCACTCGGTGAGGGGATTATGGGAATTTTAAGAGGGGAAATAATACCCATAAATTCCAAAAATGAAACAGCGATGTCATATTACGTTCTCAAGCCGGAGCACTTTGAAGATGAAGAAACGTGGTTGTTACTTGAGTTGTTCTTCACGGTTCATCTGCTCCATTCTGATCACGGAATGAGATATCACAATTCTGACTTCAGCATCGTGTTCAGCATTGAAAAATCTATAAACTGAGGTGTTATTCGGCAAAAAAGGAGACAAAATGAGTTATAAATAAAGAAAAAATGCATCAGTTATTTCTTCGAAAATTCGCTCTTTCAGCCATGCTGCACGACTGTGGTTTTTTCACTGTTGAGTAACATCGACTCAATCTTGGTCTAACGAAGGCCCGTACCATCAGTAATAAATAGCTCATATCAATTCAAAATTGACTTTTTTATTTACAGTTTTTCGTCTTTTCCAGTCAAATCAAAGGTCCATTTCATCTCAAATAAATACCTCGATTGGATTAGGGATCAACTTTTTTGTCGCAATTCTTCGTCGTTTTCTAGTACCTAGGTAGATCTTGGTCTTGTCAAAGGCCCATTTTATTACAAATCGATTCGAAATTGGTATTTTTCGAGTTTTCGTCGTTCTTTGATCAAACTTGGCCAGCAAATCATAAATATCTTCACAGCAGATTAGGGAGCTAAAGTTTCCTCTGAGGTGTTTCGATATGGGCAATAATTAAAAATAATTGCCTAACTTAAATCATTTGATTTTCCTGACCTCACCCGTGGAATCCATAGAATCAAATATACTTGTTGAGTATCCTAAGAGACCAAGAAAATATTGTATTAATTTAGACAACTTGAAGTTCCTTGTGAATTCGCATTTGCATCAACAGATATTTAATCGTTGAAGATGTCTAGAAAATCCCTTTCAAGAAAATCGGTAGCCAGAAAATCGACGGCCAGCAGGAAGTCGATGAAAAGGCAGTCTATGAAACGGCAGTCAATGAAGAGACGGAATACGAAGGGAGCTGGTGGCCGTGGAGGTTCGAAGGAAGCAACAAAAAAGGCCCAGAAAAATAAGAAAGACTGGGGGCCAGATCCCTGGATCGCTGATCTGGAACAGAAACAGGTGAATATCATACGCGAAATGTTCCGTACTCGGTGGTTGAAATATTATACGAAACAGTCGAGGAGGAACTACAGACGCAGTACATGAATGTGGTTTTTTTAGGTTTGTGATGAGGCGTGGAAATGCAATTTGGCACAAATGAATGAATTCCACGCTGACCACGTTGGGCTCATTGACATCTTCAACCAAAGATCCCTCCGCGGGGAGCGCTGGCCTATAAGAGTTATATCAATGGATACTGTCAAAGAGAGAGTCCTGAATAACTGCGCTAAAGGATCAGAATGGCAGCCTTTCAATGTTCTATGTGAAGCTGTCAAGAATGTCGGTGGGTAACTCGGTTCGTTTCGCTTCGGTTCGTTTCGTTTCGCTTTGGCTCGTTACAATTGAGAGACTCGCCCAATCTGTATGATTTATTGGCCCAATACATAATACAGCCACAGTACGGCCTGGTAGTGTATGTCCTCAATAGAATACATAGGAAAGAACAAATTTGGTTCAACCTGTAAAACCGACCAAGATATTTGTCCTTCAACTTCTCAAACTTTAATTGTTCATATTTCGAGATACGGAGATCTCAATCCAATACGGAGAGTTCAATCCAAATATGGAATAGGTACCTAACAATGCAAATATTCCCGTCAAACAGTTCATCAATCTCTATATGGAATCACCTTTCTGTCTATATCACTGTTGTGTTCCCCTTGTAACTCGCATATGTACTTACAGTAAATTTTTACCCAATTCACTCTTTGGTTTTCTGCAACTGCCGTCATCCAATCCGTAGGTCGTTTTTGGCTTTATTTTTTATTTTTCCATCAACCATTTGTTGGATAGGAATTCGGTAATATTCTACAAGTAATAATAATTATTATAATAATTATAATAATTATTATTACTTGTAATTATTATTATAATAGCTTGTAATGTCTTCTTATGTTTCTTATGTTAACAGCTGGTAAGAATTTCGAAAATGACATACCTGCAAATCTCCTTGCACCACTTATCAAATACATAATTCTGCAGTTCAAAGCGATTGATGTGGATCGACGTGATGAGCTAGTTGGCCATGAAAATGATGACGACGAGAATTATTTGCGATTCGAAAAAATGGTGGAAAAAGTACCTCTCATAGAAAGGGAAGATACGTTGATATTGGTTGGTGGACCAAAAAGAAGTAAAGAGTTGAAAAAAGGCTCAAAAATGTCTAAAAGACAAAGCACTGCGAGCAAGAGAAAGAGTACGGGTGGGAAGAGAAAAAGTACTGGAGGTAAAAGGAAGAGTGCAGTTGGCAGGAAGAGTTCTGCTGGGAGGAAGAGCTCTGCTGGAAGGAAAAGTGCAGTTGGAAGGAAAAGTGCAGTAGGAAGAAAAAGTGCTGTTGGAAGGAAAAGTTCTGTTGGAAGGAAAAGTGCAGTTGGAAGAAAAAGTGCAGTTGGAAGAAAAAGTGCGGCTGGCAGGAAAAGTTCAGCGGGTCGAAAAAGTGCCGTTGGTAGGAAAAGCAAAGTGGGTGGGAGAAAAAGTATGGGAAGCCAGAAAAGTACGAAAAGTAAAGGTGGGGCAGCGGCCAAAAAGGGTAAGAAAAAATCTGAGTCACTGATCGACGTTGAATCTGACCTGAACAAGAGAGGACTCCCGCCCATGGACTTGCTGTACAAAGAAGATAATCCATTGATGGGGCCCCAAGGTTATTTTGTTCTCACCCAGATGAGGGATCCGGAACTTCCAAAAAAATTGTTGGAATTCGGTGTGCCGTACACATGTACAATAATGTTCAACGAGGACCTTCCGTTTCAGAAAAAGGATGTACCAGCGCTCAAGAAAAAAGAGCAAGAGAAGTTTAAGAACGATACGACAACCGCGTACTTTGAAAGGAATGCAGATCGCAGGAAGAAGTTCGACTTTACCACCGAATTCAACAACGAAGGTAACAAAATACAAAGCTTTTGGCAAACGTTCATCCCTTTCACGAACAACCCTGAACAGGCTGAGACATTCAAAGATACAATTGAGGGCCTTTACCAGCCCCCGCTCTCCAAAGTAGATTTGAGTCGGAAAGAAGGGCAGGAAGAACTGAAAAATCTCTTGTACGATGACATATCTCGCCTCATGTACACGACGCACAGGATCCGGAAAATATACGACAAGTACATCGATAGCGCAGATATCGTTGACCCGACCGACAAACATGTTACCGAAGAGCATGAAATATTCATGTACTTCGCTATCATGGACGCCATCCCTCCGGAATCTCACGGGATTCCGATGGTTTTAGACGCACTTTTAGCTCAGGTTGAGTTTAACACGGACGTCAACTTGGCGTTTGACCCAGACGTTTACGGGTGGGTTATAGGAGATGCGCCTCAACCGCCAGTCAAAACCAAACTGGAACAGGAAATACCTCAGTTGCACAAAGAATACGATCTCACCCGGGATGAAGACATTGCAAAGACGGTTAAGGCAATTTTCAATCCTCGATCGGTAGTTTATGGTGATTATATAAAATGGAGATCCCTTCACTTAGGTAAATTAGGTGAGTACCTTTCTATCCACTTATTCAAATCTTACAGGTATTTTGGCTCATAGATCAGGTCCAACAGTTTCTAAACTTCGAATGGTAGAGAAAACTTGAATTAGCTGATATTATTCCTTCTGCAAAGCGTGACATCTCTGGTGTTATCAAATTTGCGATTTGTGCGAAATGTGTGGAAGATCTGTGAAATCTGGTTTCTCCGTTCGATTATTCCAAACAAGTTAGTAGCAAACAATCAATGAACAAATAAAAATGTATTTAAAAAAAAAAAAATCCATTTAGAAACCGGAAAACCCGTAAAGGGCGGAAAACTTGGGTACCTCTTGTTGACACTTGAGTGACGATGTATAAAATCCGCTAATTATGTTAGGGTATTCGAAGTCAGAAAGTTTACGACGTCGTAATGTGTTAAATGTGCTAAACTTCGAAAAAGACCGTAAAAAATCTACTTTTATTGGCAATACGAATTGTGAAGATGGGGATGGCTAATGATGGTTAGGGAGCGTTCAGGATGGTTGAGGATGATTAGGGACATAAACAATTTACACATTGAATGTTTAAAATTTTTCTCACAGGAAAGTTTATCCGTGACCGAGAAGAAGCCGTAATGAAAACTTACATAAACGCTCAGATTTGTATGTCACCAAGAGATGATCATCAAGCAGTACATGATTTCCATCGACTGAAAATGGAAAAGATGCTTGGGATCAGAGAGAGCAAGCCTATGGTAGAGTGGCTCCTGAGTACAGCTAACGTCGCGATAATGGGTTTGCCTCACAGGTGGTATCACGGCCATGGGGAATATCTGTTCACGACTAAAGGCCCTATATCAGCCACCGATGAAAATACCGATGCAAGCAAAAGGACGTTGATTGGAGAGCCGCCTTGTACTACAAATGAGTGTATGTCCATGTCACGTATCATAGACTCAATAGATGATCCGAAAATTGACCAGTATACCACCGAACTGAATCATTTTTCCGAACTAACACCGCCTGTAATGGTTCAACGGCTCTACCGCGCATTAACTGAGAGCGACATTGTAGACAAAGATCATGTTCCATTTCCGGACGTGGGGTTGTTCAAAACTTACAACTGCTCGTCAACAATAAAAAAGGAAGGAGGGCTTCCGACTTTTATTCACTTCAGGGAATATTTCAAAAATGTCATGGAAAAAAATAAACCGACGTTGGAAAATATGCAGAGTGTAGCTGAGGAAGACTTGCCTAGGGTGTTGGAATCACAGGTTGGGCGTTTGAGGGGCGACGCGGAGTTTTTCAAAACTGCTACTGTGATCAGCGGGGATTTGGTGGTTGATAACACGTATTTCGTTGAACCGTTCAGCTACATCGAAGAAGCCGTGAAGTCGAATCCGCACGAATTCATTCCCGAACCACCGTTATATCCAAAACTCAGTGAACCCGTCCACCGCAAGTTTTACAAACTGGATTCGAAAGATGTGAAGTTTACTGAAACGAAAAAGACTTACATTTTTGGAGAAGGTACTAAAGTGGGGTTGATTTATGACGACAGCATATTGACTAAGCATAAACTTGCAATAAATATTAATTTTGACAAACACAATTTACATTACCGAACGCCCCTCTACCCGAATAGTGAGACGGGTAGATTGTTGTTTGAATTGGAGAACGGTATTATTTTTAGTTTTCGAGAAACGTCCAGAACTCCTCCTCCTATGCCGGCGACGCAGGATGAAATCGAAGAAATTGCGGTCGAAGAAGAACAGAAACCACCTCCTACGCCTCCACCAGCCGAAACGTCCGACTGGGTGCCTTCGAGAGTGCAGCGTATGGATTGGAAATGTTACACGTTCCCAGAACCTCAAGGAAAGTGGTTGGGCATCATGGAACCTATCGCTGATGAAGAAGAACAGCCTGAAGTTCCCGACGAAGAATCAGTGGAGAAAGTGGAAATCAAATCGGATGACCAATCTATACAAAATGAAAGGCGAACAGAAATGATAATGAGAATCAAAAAACGGGAGGTCTGTTCAAATTTAGTACGAAAATTTGGCGTTTGTCCCGAGTTCGGTAAAGTTGGCAAGGCCCAAAAATTATACACTTTTAGCCCTTTTGATCGAAAGTCATTAGATTCCGCCATGTTAGAATATGACACGTCACTCCCTGAATCGAAATTTGAATTGCAAGTTTCATGGCCAACTGGGCTTCATATTCAATTTTTGGAAACGAATTCAGATTATACTACCAAAGGGGTTAGATACGTAAAACAAAGATACCTAATAAAAAGGAAAGATTACTTTCTCATACAGGATGAGATGTATAGGTGTGTTACTTCCAACGGCACTGTCATAAAATTTATGAAAGTTGGATTCGAGATATATTATCCGAGTGGGACGAAAGTGTTTTTTGAAAAACTTGAAAATCCACCGTTCTACAATGGAGAAGAAGAGAACGAAGAGATGCTCGAGGAAGAGGAAAGTGGTGAAATTCGTCCAGAATATGTTATAACATACTCACACGGCGACCAGTACCAAGTGTTATACGATCGACAATTTCTAATGAAAAGCGAAAAAATGCTGGATTTCGATGACTTCTTCTGTAACGTTAGAATGTCAGTGCGTTCCGACGGTACAAAATTCATTTTCCGCGATGACGGTTCAATGATTGTAAGATTCCCTGATTGTACAGAAATACGGACGGAAGCGTGGATGAACAAAACCGAGTACTTCGTTCCGTGGAGCGAGAGAGAAATTATGATGTGGTTCGAATTCGTTGTTGAGGATTTCGAAAACGAGGGAGGCAGCGTTGGGGAGGGAGGTCTATCGAGCACGAGCCCGGGAACGACTCTTGCTGATGAAGTAGACAAAATGTTTGATGACGAAGGCCGCCCGTTCAGTCCGCGAATAGCAAAAAGTGATTATGACGAATATATCGAGGGTTTGGAGATGGAAGAAGAAGGCGAAGGGAGGAGAAGAGTCAAACTGGAGGATGACGGATTTGTCGTGATTGGGACGTCATACGCGGTTTACCATCCGCACTACGCTGGTGTCCGTTGCGGATGTATCAACCAAGAGGTTTTCACCGTTTTCATGCCCGGCGAATGCACCTTACACACATTCCTGGATGGACAATTCAATGTAAGCGTCGGCCGTCATAACTCCACACAATTGAAAGTATTGCCGAGAAAGTGCATTTATGATAAATATTCCGACGGCGTCTTGAGTCAAAAGGCACACGTTAACTTTCAGTGTTTCCGAACGTCGAAACTACCTCAACCGCCAATTAACTTGTTCACTATCGTTGACCGCGAATCATCCGAACTCTCTGTAGATACTGATGGAAATATATACACCAGAATCACGAGAGTGAAAGACCCTTGTAGAAACCTATCGTCCAGTTTAACGGGCTTTAAAACGTTTGTACTGCGGAGGGATCTGAGCGGCATGGAGTTATTACCTAAAAGTCGTACTGAAAAATTGACGAAACAACACTGGAAGAGACAGAAAAAATTGAAACTCTCTAAACGAGCCATCGTAGACACTAAACTTATTATGCATCCAATAGAATCCGTTTCGGGATACTGGGCAATGAAATTCCCTCCACACTACAGAAAACGTGTTTTTCATTTACCATCGACTTATGGAAATGACTGGTTATTTCCGTTCAAAAAGAGAAAAAAACACATTGGAGAAGTTCCCCAGATGATCGTTTTGGATGTGATCAAACGCTTCAAAACAAAATTTAAATATTCACAGTTGATCAGGTCATTATTGGACGGATACAACGCAGCTTTATCGAGTGTAACTATTACCGGGTGTAAATGCATCGAAAATAACAACCAAACTTCTGAGGCAAATATTGAAAGAGACAAATTGGGTTTCATCGTGGAAAATGTACATAAAGGAATCAAAAGTTGCGATTGCACCTTATCATGCGCTATTGATAAAATTTATGGAAGGGAAGATGCCACGTTGTGTCGGTATTTCTACAACAGAGAACAACCGTCTTCTTACGAAAGATGCGATCACATGAATAAATGGATTGATAAGTTTTTAGTTCCTCACGTAGTTAAAATGGCAACCAAAAAATTTCAACTCGAACTTTTATTCGGTAGAATGAGATCGTTCTTAAAAGCGTATAGCGATATCAACGTTCCAGGATACTTTGACTCCGCCAATGGAATAGTTTTTCTTATTCTGGAAGAAATTTTTGGTAGAGTGGATTACGTCACGAGAGAAATCTACCGGTGGGATACAGTTGATGACATCTTAGATATTCCGATAGAAGATGTCACAAATGATCAAATATGGGATTTAGTTTTGTGCATAAATCCAGCCGAAGAAGGTTTGGGTGACCTCACGCAAGAAAATTTCTTGCATCTGTTGGAATCCGCGAGGGCTTTATATGAATTCTTCCCGACGATGAGATCGGCTCTCGAGTACAGGCAAAAAGTTCGAAGGGAAGAAGAGACGGTTGCAGAAGAACCTCTCAGCTTCATATCCACCGTTTTAATTCCTTCGTGCTCTACGACTCCAGTAGCGTCGAAAAGTCTCTCCAGTGTCGCAGTTGAGGACGTTCAAAAAGAGTCTTCGTGGTGTGAAATGAAAACACCGAGCGTTGGAAGATGTTCTTGTGTGTCGGTCATCAAGTCGGACGAAGAACTTGTCACTTATTTTAAACACCTGGACCCGCCGCTCAAAAGAACGGAATTCTTCCCTGTAAAACCTCAATGGGATTTGCATGGAGATTGTGTAACCTCAAAACCAGTGGATTTCAAAGGGGAATTTAATAACGAAGAACTAGACGGTGAATGTGAATTGGAAATGGAAGACGAATTAGACGAAGGGGAATTGAAATTAGATGATACAAAGACACCTAATACTATAGAACGTATGATAGAAATAATACTTAGGGCACCGCGCATGTGGGGAGGTCAAGATGCCTGGATGAACGAGCTTGAAAAGTGCGAAATGGCTGTACTGCGGGCAGCGTATGAAACCAGAAAGGAGGGTTGGATTAGGGAGATTGAAGATTTCAAAAAAACCGTGTTCAAGAAGAGAGAAGTTGATGAAATCCTGAGAGACATGTTGGAGAAGATGGGGGAGCATATTAATAAAATTAATACTTGAAGGTGGATTTTTAAAAAAGATTTATTTGATTGATCTAATAGTACAGCTTTGTGCTGCAGTGTGTACAAAATGTGCAGGCCTTTCTTTCTCAGTTATTATTCGAGTTCTAGATAAGCCAAAACGTGCATAGTCTGATACTTTTCAACACTGTTTTAATGCCAGGTGTCTTACAATAATTTAAAATTTTTACAGCAACTTTTTCGTCATATTTCCCTTACACGTCCCTTAGTAATTGTGCGAGCCTATGTTTTCAGGCTCCAGCCCCTAGGTTCCCTGGGACCAACTATACCCTTCAAGGTTCAACTTTTCTGGCTACCTATGGGGTATCCGGTTCCTGGGTATTCTGGAGCCGAATCCTGCTTAAAGGGAACCAACCCCTTGAAGATTCGTCTCTAATAGAATTGTGGTAGTGGCAAAGTTATTTGCAACGTTACAATAAATATAATGCAAGAATGAGTGCAATACATGCGCTAAAATAGAAGGTATATAACTAAGCTCATCCCTACGCCTCCAGAACGCGATTGTGAGTCGCACTTGGCGGCGTGCGTGTATTATTTGTGTTGGAGATTTATTAAGATTTTTGAAGAAATTGTATGGGGCTGATCAGTAGGTTGTACGACTTCAATTAAGTGGGATTTCTGAGGTCGGCGTTCTGCGTCTTGAATCTGGCAGTGAATCGGGTCGCAAAACACTCGTGTCAGAAATTTTAGTAGATGTTTACTGATCGGAAGCAGTTGAGGTACAATCGTTGGATAATGTCGGTGATGTCCTGCGGAAGTCCGAGGGTGTTCTAATTTCTCTTCGTCTGCCGATCAGTGATTATTAGGAATTTGCGGCGTTCTTTTTTTAGGGCGTTTTCTTGTTGGGTACGAGTATGTTTTTGGTACTGCCATTAATCGTGAGCGGCGCTAGCGCCACCTCAACGGCGCCAATGACAGTTTCGAGTGAAACGAGTTCGAAGTTTTGATCCGTTGAGAATAATGGGCCCTGAATGAGAATTTCATCTCATTTCGTAAGCATCAGTCTAGTCCGAATTGTAGAGTAAACTCCAAGACGCCTCTAAGGAACGAGGCTCTCCTCTCTAGATGGTGACAAGAAGCATTAGCGCGCCCCTTACACTCAATCTCTCAACGCTTCACACATAGTGCAGTATGATAATTTCTGGGGCGGTTAATTGAGTTGTGGAACGTCCCATGGAAATGGGAGAGGAAGTGGGGCTGGAGCCTGTAATGTACCCCTACTAGACAATTAGGTTGATATAGTTGATTAAGGCGGGGTGAAATTAGTTGAACCCACATCAGTCGGCCAATCACAGAATCAGTCACTCTAACCACCCTTCACGCGGTTAGAATGAGGTGGTCTAATTATATGTGCGATCTTGCTACTATCGTGATGTTGTGGGTCTGGTAAGATGTTCTTATCGAACACCTACCTTTGAAGATGGAACATGGGCTCATTCAGAATAATTTATCAAAAGCCATCTCGGAAAATGACTTGAACAATAGGATTAGCCTCGGATGAAGTAATGAATTCAACCAAAATAGGGTGTCTTCACTCGCAGCTTAACTTGGCTTGGGGGAGGTGATCTCATCGTATACCTTTGAAATTGGAACATGGATTGAAATGACTTGAAGAATAGTTGCAAAGTTGGGATCAGCTACTGAAGTTATGAATTAAATCGAATTAGGGAAATATATGGCATCGATTATCGATTATTTGGACAGTTTATTTGAGTTTTTTACTATCAACCAAATTCCAAAATCAAAGTGTAACGCCCCTCAAAATTTGCTGGTTTACGTTTCAAGATACGTAGATTTGCCACTTTGCCCAGTTAGCGTTGTCCTAAAGTTATGAAATTTGGGTTACGAGTTCGCACCAGCCCAAGGATGATCCTTGAAACTTTTCAGGGTAGGTACGTTGTGGAAGAATTCGCAGAGTTTTTTCCCTTTCGTCTTTGAGATTTGACGGAGGCATTCACATGTCTTGAGTTTGCTGATATGTACTTGAGTATGCAGGGAGGATGAGCAAATGCAGTAATTCGTATCCAGACTCGACCAGTCTCGACCAAAACCAACCATGATAAGTATGAGACTAAATACGACCGACGTGTAACATGAATATACATGAGATCGGGAGAGCTGAACGATCTTAAGCTAGGAAATGTAGCAGCTTCGTTAATAATGGGAGCCGCAAAAGGTTCGGATCAGCGGGGATGCCCTTCCGCTTGCGGGGCGGTCCACATAAATATTTCTGACCACTCATGAAAATCTCTCTCTCAGCTTCCCATCAACTACCGGACTGACCCCGAGGCAGCCCTTTCCTCAAGGGGTAATGGAGTTTTGAGCCTGATCTCATGGTAGGACGAGCAAAGGGTTTGGAGGAGGAAATAACCGTCGGGTTCTATCAAGTACACACGGGCTCTGGTCCCTTTTGACTGTGCGGACCTCATTCCCAGACCTTCGGCATCATGAAGGGGGTTCCTGAGTATTGGGCGAGCTGCAGTTTCCAGCTGTAATAACTACTGCGGACGAAGATGGCTACAGCTGTGAATATTATTATAAGGCGTTAATTCAAGCACATTCATCCGAACCCTTGCCCAAAGCGAATGGCTACTTATGACATAAAATTTATGTGTTATATATGACATAATATGTCATATATATAAATATTATTTAATATGTGTTATATTTTTGTATTTATGTAGTGTTGAAATTTTCATTCACAAATTACAAACCAAAATTGTTATGTTGGTACATATTATGTAGGTACATAATAAATATTATATAGGTAGAAAGAACATAAATGTAAAAATGAATATAAATTTATCTTTCGTTGTCGTTTATTGTATTTATCGTTCCTGAAAAACGAATTTGATCAAGTGTCAATTAAATTCCTTTTTACGGGATTTCATCTCAGCAAATTGATTGATGACGTCATCACAATTTATTTCGCTGGTCAACTGTTGCTCGATAGAAATAATGGCTACGCTACTCACTTGAACTGAGGTAATTTTTAATAAGTTTCAATTTTGAAAAACTTCGCTCGGATGTAGACACAGAAACACAAATGGTCAAAACCAGTTTAAAGCTAGACATAAATGAGGTACTAATTCTGCGATGTCTACTTCAACGATAAATTGATGAAAACGTAGCTTCATAATAGCTCTTGTCGACGTACTTCTTTCAGTATCTTGGACTTGGGAAATTCATAGTACTTTTCGGTCCTCGTCAGCAGAGACCAACACCATCGGGTGGAGAAGGCCGAACGTCTGACATATTTGCTCCAATTACCGACAGTAACATTGACCGCCTCAGCTCTTGCTGAAATGGTAGGCCTTCATCGCCAGCTTATTCGCCTGTCATTTTTTTTTTCTTCCTCAAACTGTTTCTACCCCTTTCCTCAATCTCAATGTTTGTATCCTCATATTTCTCTGTAGCAAAGTCGAACTTGTCTCTATTCTCGGCGATGAAACGTTTTGGCGCTTAAGTTTGATGACAGCTTTTTCCAAGTTGTGCGTCACTTGTAGGTATTTTTGGGCAATGTTGATTCCCTCTGAAATGGCCCACCACAGTTGCATGTATGCAAGGAACGAAGGACCACAAATATTCACCATCACGATTTGTGCTGCTCCTCACGTGTCTTGGTTTTCGGTCTTGTCTCACAGCGTCCACTGCATCAACCAATTTCTCAACCTTTTTCATAACAGTTGTGAGAGCTGCATGGTGAGTCAGTTTAGCCAACACAGAAAAAAAAGTTTCCCACTGGGTATCCCACACCCTGGCGGGACGCTACGTGTTAAATCATCTTATTTCTGGACCTACTTCTATTAGGAGATTCTTCTCGTAGACAGGTACCGATCCGTCCCTATTCAACTTGTGATTTTGAATGAGGCGTAAGTAGGTTTCAATTTAGTCCAAACTCAATCAGTAGGTCGATGGCTCTAACGGTACTCCTGGGAAGAGTTCGAGAAAGAGTTGGTTCGGAAATTCCCAAATACTTCAAGATTTCCCAAAACAAACCAGTAAACGAAACACTGTCTTGTCTCCGTCTCTACTCTATTCCCAACGAGTTGCTTGTAGGTATTCAAGATTTGGTGAATACTCCCTCGCAACGCCACTGGCTGATGTGAATGGTCTTCAAGACCATCATGAGCTAGTTACTGACTATCCCTCGACCGACGAATTGCTGTTTCTATTGTTTCAAAGACAGAAGGGAGATCTATACAATAAATAACTATCCGTTTTCGAAACATTGCCTTTTACAAAATTGTTTATCGGGCTTCTAAATTCTCTCAGGCCGTTCGCCGGCACATACGGAGATAATGCAACGGATCCACAAAGTTTCGTAGAACCCACTCGCCTTCCAAAGCCCAAGAGCCAGGAAATTCGTTATAAGTTACAACGGTTGGTTGTGCTGTTGTACTTTTTCCCCCTTGTGTCCGTCCTCGCCCCCAAATAAAATTATCGATTTTCGTACTCAAACCCCTAGGGAGCACTAGCTTATCTGTGCGATTACTTCCGCCATCCGATGCAACGTAGAAGTTTCACGGCTTTCGTTCCCCTACGAATTCCTGCAATTCGAGTTTCCTGCCGCCCAACACGTTTCGCCCCTCTCCAAGTATCCATTAATATGAATTTACTGACTTGCATTTGTCAAAAGACGGTGAGGGGAGAACTCAACAAAATTAGCCGGTTGTTATCAGTATTCTCCAGAGACACCTCGGCGTTATTAGGGAGGCTGACGGCTCGGGGTCCCCGGCCCTCACTTACAAATCAAAAATATAAAGAGAACGACGAAAACGAATGACCGCAGTAAACCCACCTCCTCAAAAAGGATTCTTAACTCCGTTTTCTAGACGTGCCTTCCATTTTTCTTCAGCGGGTGTTGATAAATTCGATTCCGTCCCCGGTGATACGCTCACTTTCAAGGGGCCTACCATCTCGTCTACCAGACAAACACTCAACAATAGCTTCGTTCGCGGTGTTCTTTTCTGAGGGTCAGCGAATTGTATGAAGCCACTTTTCTGAGGGTGTCAGCACGCATGTGCCATCAATACAAACTTTCAAACTCTCAGCGGATTGGGAACACCGCGAAGGGTTAGGAAGGAAATCTGAATGCAACCTGCGTAGGTCTAAGATTTCCTTCCTCTTCATTATATTGGACAAATAATCCTGTGCTTAGTAGTCATTTCTCATTTCTTTATTCTCATCCTGTACTTATTCCAATTATTTTAAGTGAAAATAAACTGAAATACCAGTGTACTTAAACACATAACTAATTGAAAGTATAGGTCGGTAAATAGATACTAGTATTGCACTTCGTGTTGATAACTGACTCACTTTTTTTCCCTTTTTTTACATGAACATCGAATTATATTTAAACAAAACACGTATAGAAGGGACGTGTAGGACGGACTCATTTGTTTCGTTGATAACTGACTCGTTTGCAATTGACTACAGGCTCCTCTAGATTTATACTCGTATGTGTTCAAGGAACAAAAATCAAAAAGATGCCCCGAAAAAAATCCCTTGATTTTGATCCCTTCGGTACTCTACATACATTGATGTCTAACCATCAAGGAGCACAATGAAGACTATGCAGTCGGTTATCACTAAACACAGTTCAACACTATTTATCTATCTTAAAACTCTTGATTAAGTATGTCTTCAGCCAGCATTACTCCACAAAAGGATTACCGAATTCAATACCCAACCTGTTAGTTTGATATGGAGGAAGAAAACTACAAAGATTGGTGTATTTATATTTGAAATACTTGGAGTAAGAACGCATGACATTGGTAAGAAATTATTATTTATACATAAGTACATAACTACTACAAGGAATCTTTGAGGTTATTAATCAATTGCCTGTAGGATTCTGCGAAAATATCAAATCAAGTATTGGAGAGAGCAGAATCTATGGACACGTAGAAGGGGGTAATTGTAGAGATAGCTAGTTGATGTAGTCTGCACGTGAAATAGGTTAGAAGATACTGAGGTACAAGGATGTCAATCAGCAAAGCAAAGCAGGACAATCGATCGACACCAACAATTTGATGATGAAAGCACAATCGGCAATTCCACGACGTGGACTGAGAGGAGCCAAATTACAAAGTGCTAAAGTAGCTGTGGGATCGAAATCCCACTGAATCGAAAACCTACTAATCGTAGGACTTGTCGTAGGAATAATCGTGGGATATTAGTAGGTATATGAAAGCCTTTGCATGTAGTACAGCAGTTGCATTTCGCGATGTTTTGAGTCCGATGGGAGTTTCAGAGTTGGTATCGGCGGCGCATGCGTGTTGGGACGGTCAGAAAAGTGTCTTAGACCATCCAATGACCGTCAGAACAGAACACGAAGTTATTGCGAATCGTTCCGTTCGACTGACTTGCAAACCTAAAATCTAACTGTCCTGAAATTGTGTACGAATTCATAATCGAAATGTTGCCCGCTTGCCACACCAATAGATCTCATACTTAGGGGATACTGGAAACGGGAATGGATTACGCTCAGGAATAGCTTCGAATAATTCGAATCAATAAAATTTTATGATAAACACTGATTTTGAGCGAGTATCTCTGACAGGGACATTTGCTAGATTTTTGAAATTTCAAACATAGCGGCCCCATTCATCAAATTTTATTTATTTTTTTAATGGGTTGTGGGTTGATTCGGAGATATTCTACGAAATTACTCAAAATATTCAAGTCAAGCTGACGACTGCGTCATATTTGCGGCTGCTTACTCAAAACGTTTTGCCAGTAGCTGAGTTTGATTGTGACGTTTTGTGCATATAGACGGTCGCAAATCCTTCGCTTCCTTCAGGGTGGGGTACACTGGGAATACCCAAAGAGCTAATTATGTGAATTTTTCTTCATTGCTCCTTGATTTTTATTTACACTCCTCGTAGTCCCGGAATTGAAAGACTTCTAACACAAAATTAAGCCTACTCAGATCAAACCATGTGAGTGAAGTAGATTACATCTTTCCTCATCATTGCGATCATTTCTTTCAGGGGTACTTAATAATTGGTGTACTGTTATATGCTTCTCATTGGAATAATACGTACCGTTGGTATCACTGAAAACGCTCTGTTGTAAACTCACGGGGCACTTGATGATCGCACAATCTCAACAGCTTACAGTGTGACGGCCTTGCTAACCCTCTCGGTTCGGAGTTTGACGGCTACATAACGACCTCAACTCTCCCAATCTAACTTGTGAAAGGCTTAAGGTAATGTATGCATTACACGGCGTCGATACACCGCTGACACTCCTGAAAGTTTACGAATAGAACACGGCAGGCGTATACGGATGTAGCTCGTCAGCCCGCTTCTAGATTGGTCGACGAAAGGTCGATCAGAGTATCGTCAAACGTGTTGTGAGTTGATAATATCAACTAATATATTATGCTGAATTCACTATTCAAACAATCAGACTCCCCTTTTCATTACATTTGCTTTTCGAAGCGAAGTTATATTCAATTCAAATTACATAACAGGTTATTAAGAGTTATCATGTTTTACAAATCGAGACAGCCCAATATTGCCATCATAATTTTAATTGATATGATGAAATGACATTTATCTTCGATGCCAGCAGAGTAAAAGTCTGGTCCGAATCCAGAGCTAATCATGAACTTTTCCGAAGATCAGATTCCAACCATGGGCCATCCTCTTGTTCTTGAGAGTTATCTGTGGTGGCCCTTCCATTCGCTAGTTGAATGAACGTCTCCTGCTCGTATGCAGCATGGCTATAAGAGCGAATTCCCTAAGTAATGACTGTTTTTATGTAAAATGTATCCACATCACTGGTTTGATAACAGGTTTTGTCTCCAGTTCAAGAACCTCTCAAGTAACAACCACGTTTCTCTACCTTCTAAGCGCTCCAGTTTGATAACGGAATGGGATATCGTAATTCTGATTCACCGCAAAAATACCTTTTTTCTGTTTCATTTTTGGAATTTATGGGTAATTTTTTCCTTTTAAAATTCGAGTTTTAAAAATGTTGGACCAAGAACAGTTTTCATCGAAATATCAAAAAAAAACCGTTGAACCGATTCGGAAGGAAACTGTGATCTTAAATCCAATACATTATTAGACAATGTAGGTGTAGGTTGCCAATAGGTGTATTGACAACGAGGATACAAAAATATCCCTGATAACAAATTTATGGCGATGTCGTTCAATTTAATTCACGTTTCAGTGTTGATGGAAAGTCAAGGTATTTAGATCGGAGGAGAATGTACTGGGTAAAGAATGAATCGCCTGAAATGGTTTGGGAGAGCACAATTCAATTGCTTTTCTACTTCATAATAATATCCGGCCACTCAGGCAACTACACTACTGGCTCACTGATACTGTTAGTCAAACTGGAACGAGTTCACACTTAGAAAGCTTCTTTGCGTAAATTTGAGCTCCTTCACGAGCGCCTTCATGATTGTGGGTAGATGTATTTAGCAAAGCTCTTCAGTGTTGCGCCGATCGATTGCTACGTCATTTGGCTTTGAAGGCGTCATTTTCAAACAGTCACACGATAACGATAATCATTATCGTAAGTATAATTAAACATTATAAGGGTTATGAGAGCTTTTCGATAATATCGTTGAAGGTATGGTCACATGATGAAACTATTTTTCATATTATGACCCAAACTTCGCCAAATTCCTTGTTCTCATTTCGAAAACTGTTCACGAAATAATTCACACTTAATTCACCCTTAATGTTCACGTTCACATGATATACGATCGAATTCCTTTGGTATGTATGGGTGGGTGAAGTTAAAATTACTAGTACCTACCATCAAGCGAGGAGTAGGTGATATTGAGGAAGATTTAGCAAAGAAGAATATTACTTATTAGGTGGAGGTGACGAAGTTGCATGGAACTGTTTTGGATATTCTGTGGAGTCATTCGTGCGTTTCATACAAAAGTATTTTGAAACCAACTATACTCGTACTTATCATGAGTAATCTCCCAGTATACAAGATCCTATTCAAGAATAGGGGAGCAATTCCATGGTGGCGATAGATTAGCGTTTTTGTTATTCAACATACACGTAGCACTGAGCAGGCAATGGAATACAATGGTGTTCAGGAACGTATTATCTATCCGGATAGTCTTCACAAGTATGGTCCAATGCCATGACCAGTTTGGTGGCTTATCGATATATTTTTAGGAAACCAATAGCCTTTGAATGTGGTTTTCGAGGCATGTGTCGTGTATTAGTGGTTTACGTTGAGGCATATGTCTCTGCCCTAAGCCCCCGAGTTTCTGGTGTGTTGAATAGTAATCGGTAACATATTTCCAACCGGCAATTTCAGCAATTTTCATCGTTTTTTTTGGCAGTGAGTCCAGTTTATCGTGTTTATACATTTATTAGACTGTCAGAATTATGGAAGAGTTTGAAATATTTATCCAATATCGAAAAATATGCTCACTATATGGTTTAATACTCCTGCATATCCCTTCATACTACATATTTCTTTCAAAAGCTCAGTTGGATTTACTGCAGGGAACCCATGAAATGATGAGGTCACTCTAAGGGGGATAGGTATTCGGGATTTTCAAGGGGGGGGGGGGGGTGGAATTGCCTATAAATTCCCAAAAAAAAGAAAGTGACGAGTGAAAACTCATTTTAAAGTTTTTTCTTTCTACAAACTGGAGAACTTTGAAGATAGAGAAACGTGGTTGTTACTTGAGATGTTCTTCATGGTTCATCTGCTCTAATCCGATAACGGAATGAGATATCGCAATTCTGACTTCACTATTGTGTTCAGCGTTGAACAATTTGTAAACTGAGGTGTTACTTGGCAAAAAAATTTTTTTTAAGATTCGCTCTTATAGTCATGCTGCATGACTGTGGATTTTTATGTTTTTTGTCCCAATTGTTCTATCATAATCAAGTAGGCTACGGCATAACTTTACCAGTGTAGCAATGAAGGTCAGGATGAGGGTGGAGTGGATGTGGAGGTTATAGCGAGACAGAATGAAAGAGAAAGAGGTAGAGCCTGTTGAGTATACTCGAGGGAAATTAAAAAAGAACTCCATTCAAAGGAATAAACGGCATTGGTCGTTCATATTCTGATCAAAGGAGAACTGGAGATAACAACAGAAGTTTTTTGATGGCTAGGTAGCGTGACAAGGACCATCTGTGTACTACAGGAGCCATCTCGAGAGGAGCCTCGGCTAATCAGGATGATTAAAAGGAGGAAAAAACTACGGTTTTATTGAGAAAATATCTACTCCCCCTGCAACTTTCATGGCAGCAGGACCAGGACGAGGGTGATCCACGAACAGGAAGTGGTGCGAATTGGTGTTGAAATACTCATATTTCGGAAATTTCGAACGAAATGATATGGTATTTATTACAAGTTTTAATAGATTTTACAAGTTTGTTCACAAGAACCAAAAAAAAAAAAAAAATCATTAACATGAGCGCGAATCAAACGGTGGAACTTGAGGGCAGTTTTTAATACGTTTATACGAATAATGTTGTTATTCCTAATTTGTAGGAAGAAATTATAATTAGATCAGCCCGGAATTTATTTGGAAAACTAATCATTGCCGAGGTGGTTACCAACTGCCTTCCAATTCGCAGATGACCTCGAACGAACACACAATATTTTAGCGCATTCCTTAAATTATTCGAAGAGTTAACGGACCATTCACGAGGGTTTACAGAACAGTGTTCTACACGAAAAAAAGTAATAAACCGTTGGAGAAAAAACTTTGTTATTACCGTTATTACCTTCATATCTTTTTGAGTGCTGAGGACTTGATAACGTCGATGCGTTGAGCGTGTTAGTAGCCAATACCAATTATAATCGTCTGAGTTGAATTTCTTACAAAGTATGAACTTATTCTTACCATTAAAATGCAACCATTTGTAACGAATGGTAAACACGCTATTCTCGACCGTTTGCCCCCAGTAGTTCTCGTATCTTCTTCATAAGTGGAATATGTAATTGGCGAGCAGTTATGTAAGTCGACTTTGCACGACTGCCACGTGTTTAAGACATTGTGAGTCGATTGTACGTCGGTAAGAAAAAGGCTAATATAATGAGTCAGCGATGGTCATACTTGAGCCGTCCGAACGATATGTTTGGATGGAAGTGATTCGGTGATAATCACAGACCCGGAGCCTCAGTTCCTTCGCTATTGTTCGAAGATATTTACACCGCTTTCAACGAAACTGCAAGTAGGTGGGTACCAGTTAAGACCCCTGAATTATATAAAAGCATATACATTATGGAGAAATGATGATTAGGGAGCCTGCAATTTTTGTGGGAAAACTGAAGAGCCCATCCACAGCTACTTACCGACTATCCCGAAGAGACATTATTGCATAGCTTGTTAATCATTTAGTTTGGAAAATGAGAAGGAACTAATAAATAATTTCAATAAAGCTTGAGGCATTGAGCTTGTAGCGATAGGGGGAGTAGACAAACCTTGAAAAGGATATAACCAGGCTTATCATCAACATTAGCATCATCGTCTTAAAACCAGAAATGAGTATACTTAATGAGTATTCAGCGAACAGTGCGAAATAACTTTTTTTCTTTTTTTCATTCTAAATCCATAGCCTGACAACTAAAACCCAGAATGTTCGTAGGAATACTTCATCTAACAAAATCCTCGAAGAAATTTCATCTGTGTGTTGGTCTTTAATATATCAGATTCTTCTAGTACCTTTAAGCTATACATCTCAATTTACTTTAAAATGGTTGAAAGTAAAGGAGAATGGGAGAAAGACAAACGCTGAATATTTCAAATTCAACTTTATAATAATATAATAATAATAATAATGTAAATTTGTTTCTCTCCCGTTCTCCTTTACTTTAACCATTTTAAAGTAAGTTGAGATTATATTATGTTGTAAAAATTCCCAACAATATCCAAGGAAAAGACTCGACAAATGGGTTTAGGAACTTGAGGTATCCTCACAGCTTTTGACGCGCATAGTGCTGATAACCACTCCAGTAAACCTACGTGTACGATACCGACCTTTACGCCTTTTGAAATTCCGAATCGATTTTATTTTGTGAAATAGGTAAACCGAATTAGTACGGCACCACCAATGGCACCACTAGTGGATGGATACCCAATCACAAACAACTCCCTATAGTCGAAACCACACAAACTTCGAGGAGCAGAGCGGAGTTCCGGAGAATCCACGTACTGAATGAAAACGCCGCACTTTTTCTCACGGCAGACGATTAGAAGGAAGGAAGTTAATACTTACTCGCACACTAGTTTGGCTCTAGAGCGAAGCGTTCTACATTGAAACAACTTCATAGAATAACAGATTTAATCGGAGGCGCACCGGAGGATAAAAAGTACTTAAGCGCTCTATTTCTTGATGTTTCACGAGCTTTTGATGAAGTTTGACACGCGTTGACATCTCGCCAATTCGACTAGTTTGCGCGTGACGACGCCGATAAGTGCTCCGCGCCGGTTTACGTAATCCTTCTAATAATTGGTTTGATGAAAACCCGGGGAACGGAAAAACCCTGGTCATATATACGATTCGTAAGGAGAGTCGACCTTGCGGTTACGTACTACTTACCACTCTCGAAGGTGTCAGATATTTTTAGCTACGTTCAATTGCGTTTGGGGGTACAATATTCGACAATATTTGTTTGATTTCGAGGGACAATACATCTGATCGAGAGATGATAATCGAAATGACTCATGTTGTGCGCGTAAATTATGCTATTGTAATCAAGAAAATTCGTATTTACAAGTGAGCTACCGAAGTAAAAACGCTGCAAATTTTTCCACCTCGATTCATTTTTTCCTGTCTAGATCACCGTTATGTGTAAAATATTCATGAGTCCCATAAAGCTGTACGAGATTATAGAAATAGTAAGCTGAAATGGTGTATGTTCGTTCTAGATGATCGGGCTAGATGGTGGGAGGATGAGAGGGGTAGTTGGTGACTAGTTCTGTGATGTTCAATTCAGTTTTGTAACTAAAATCCAGGCAGATCTAATGATAATAATTATAATAATTATTCATTCATATATTATGGATTAAATAGCTGTATACATCAGCGATCAATTATTTATAACTCATAAGTAGTTTTCAATCAACAGGCGTTTTTACATAATCGTACGTCAGATGTACCCATCAAAAAAATTTAATATAATGTATTTAATAGTATCTCAGATCAAGAAACTTGATACGACAATTGATTCACGTTCATGTTAACGACTTTTCTTCGTCTCATTATGATCCAACGGCTGGTGGTAAAACACTCCGAACAAAATTCTTGAAAAATCTCTGAATCGAAATCTGTGGTAATACGTACTAAAAGCCTTACCGATCTAAAACGTCCGAGATATGACGTTTTGAAAATTACCAACCCTATATTTTCCCATTCAATTGACCTTCTGGTTATGAAAAATTCAAGTATAGCCTGTTCAAGCTCCGTTTTGGCGCATATTTTATTTTCTTACCCATTACAATTCTGCCGTGCTAAGATAAAGTCCCCTATCGACCATTTTGGTGTTTTTGGAGTTGGGCACATGGCTGCGTAAATCTCGACGTGGCGCGTCTTTTCTGCCAAGGTAGAATTTCCTATCTCCATTGGAAAGGTTCGAAAAAAGACTTTATCCTATCTCTAGTTTGATGATCTGGGCCCCCTTCCTCACTTAACTGCATTTTTCACGACATGAAAAAAAAATGGAGATAGGTGGTTTTAACTTACGGCGGCAGAATTGACTCGATTACAGTTGACATCTTTCCAATCGCGATGATTATAGTTATAAATCCTCTCAAAATGTCGGATTCCCTGACCGGAGGTTTCTGAGTTCGACAATCTGAATTTCAAGTAACTACATGTGAACGTTCAAAAATCAGGACAATACCCTTGTCCCAAGAGTGTTTACCTCTGTTCCAACTTTTAAAACATGGGACTCCAAAATATTGTCACAACTTATAGACCTAGTGTTTAGTGACATGCGATACCAGAAAATGCTTGATCCTTTACTCATACCATTGGTATCACACCACACGCATTGATATTCGAATATCAATCCTTGTGGTGTGATACCAATGGATCCCACCATCATTTGTCCTATGACTCATTCTCACTAAATCGTTTGGCGCACAAGGAAGAAGAGCCTCAAAATTCAGCACCTGATTAGATTATACAATATACGTGAATCAAGGAATGAAGGTGAAGAATTTCAGGAAAGAGAGTGAGTCAGAGACGTTACTGAATGTATCCAAGCTTTTGACAGATGAATCAGTAAGTGACGACGTTTGAAGTTTCAATAATTCACAAGCTGTCATGCTCGAAATTTTCACTATTGCCTTTTGGTACAATTTAATCATAATTGTGAGTAATGAAGTAATATTATGAAGATTGCAGAAACTTGGGGCTTAATATTTTTCTAAAGCATTGGTCAACTTTGTAAATGTGTTCGGTACTTATTGTGTTAGGAAACCATGATCTCCTAAGTGGCCTTTCTAGTGCCTTATTAGTTTTATATGAGTGACAGATTTCCAATATAAACTCACATTACTATGTACACATTTTTAAAGTTTTTCAGATTTTAGGGAATCTCTTTGCGTACAAAGAAGAGGAGCCAGGACAATCAGCATCTAACTGAGAACAATTCGAATAACCGGTGCGACCAGAACAGTTTCAACCTTCGTTCTTGAAGCTCCAGCTTTCTGCCAGTCGTGGCTGCTCGTAGAGCTATAACACGCCTTTATCTCGACTAAATCGCTGTCGAATCTCAACACTATCTACTTTTAATTGTGAAAAAACGAACATACTGCCCAGGGAAATCCACCTCGAACCCCTGAGGCCTTATCAGGAGTCGATCAAAGAACGTGGCGACGCACTGTACGCTGGCAGTTCACTCCACCGTTCAACGCTCCCGCGAAAACCGCCGAACTGGAAAAGTGCAGGTTGGGACTGAGTGCGAGACCGGAACTAAATGGATCCCGTAAACTATTTGGAAGCGTTTTCATGTTTTCAATAACTGGAGACTATAAAGAATAATAACGAATGGATGAAGGTTCAAAGTGAGATAAAATCATGACATTTTTTTTCTCGATATTTACTACGTTTTCCAACTTATAACTCAAAATTCGTCTGGAGAAATGGAAAACAACGCCCAAATATCACAAGCGAAGCACCCGAGCGAAACTCTCTGGAATAAAACTCGACAAACAACGTAAAAATCGTTCTTTTGTGGACACAAAATTGCTCACGTTTCATGTGAGTTTTGTTGAAATTTTATTACTGGCTTCTGTTCATTGATAAACATTTTGAAATGACATCGTCAATAAATGTTACCAAAACTAAAATACAACAGATGTTTTTGTGTGTTTTTATTTGCATTAAAACACCCTCACTAGTTGAGACCAACAGGTGGAAACAGAGAACAACAAAGTTATAATTTGAAACAAACCTTTATTGTTATTTAACACCCTGAGGCTTTCCTACCTATTTGCCAAACATCACAGAAATATTTATAGGTACCTTAAGGTGAGGCGTGGTCGTTCGAATCGCAGAATTGTCCATTGGGATTTGACGAATTTTCAAATGGCTGCCCGTCATTGTGGTGACCACGAACCAGGATCCAGGGAGTTGAATTAACGCCCCTTTTTGAGTTGCCCAGTTGTTTTTGGGGACCCAATAAGATTCGATTCCGGAGTCCTGGTGGGGTCTGCTGACAGCGTTGATTTCTGGATGCGGGTGGCAGACTGCTGAATCTTTCCTTTGAGCCGGTAATGATTTTCGTCGGTAAGTGTTTTCCCACGGTCCGCTGGATCCAATGTCCTACGGTGGATGCCTTCGATGGAGTGTTGAAGCGTTTCAAGGCTTACAATTTTACCAACGTAGACAATGTTGTAAAATCCTAACGTTTTGCTATACAAAAGTAGGAGCAACTTTTGTTAGAAATAACTAGTTTTATGAAAATGTGATTTTTTGCAACATCTCATTCATATATGGGCAATCTTAAACTTATTGGGTAACTGTAGGTATTTAAGGATGAGGCTATTCGGTTAATTCGTATGAATCAGGATCGGTAGGTACTTACAATAGTCTTCTAGACACGGCCTCTTGGAAAGAAACGGTTCTCCCAGTTCTCTCAATATCGTTTGTGCTAATTGTACAATCTTATTACCACTATAATCATGGAAAAATATGCCAACTTCATCTAACTTACTGGCTGACGTAGGTAGTGGATTCATGTGAGGAAGTGGTCAACTAGCTACTGCTACTGCGGATTTTTGCACATCTAGGATTTTGATCAGGTGAAGCATGCAAGAACGATTTAGCGTGATGACAGTACGTGTGGAAAAAAGCTCAACCCATTAAAGGCACAAAAGTAGTGTACCTTCAAACTTTTCATTCCACGGTATAGCAGAAGATGGGAAGATAAATCTTCAATTTTTTATAATTTTTGGTTTATTATCTTCGATAATGAACCATTGGAATCGCCCAAAGAAAAAAAAATTTTAACCCCCCCTCAAAATTTGTTGGTTTACGTTTCAAGATACGTAGATTCAGAAAATCGAATAAAAAAAAATCCGTCCGTCCGCCGTACGCCGTACGCCGTCCGCCGTCCGCCGTCCGCCGTCCGCCGTCCGAGGCACTTTGCCCAGTTAGCGTTGAGTTAAAATTACGAAATTTGGTTTCTGGGTTTGGACCAGCCCCACAATGATCCACGAAACTTTTCATAACCCTAGGTCAAGGGGAAGGGGTTCAAAACGAATTTTGAAATTTTGAAAATTCCATATCTCGAAAAATTCCCATCAAACGGTATGTTTTTTATTTCATATTTAGATAGAGTTTGTTCCGTAGAATTTTTTAAGACCATCCGCAGCTTTGTACGACCAGCCGTTCGTTCACAATGACGGCTCAAAGATTGTGCCTCACAACCCGATCGTGAATCAAACTGTTGAAATACAGGTCCATTTTCATACTAACAAGCTCTTTGGAACATCATATGGCTTAAGTGATGTCGAGTTTGTTGTTCTGAGGTGCGTTTCGTGCTACGGAAATGAAGGTAATTTCGAATGTTTGTTAGTAGGTACTTCTTTTATAGAAAAATTATTACCGACGTAGTATTAAAAACCCCAGAATTATATCGTATTAATTAATCATAATTAATAATTATTATTATTAATAATAAATACGAATTATCAATACCTAACAATAAATTATAATAGGTACTTGATAAAATTGTTAATAATTAGTGATAATTGACAATAATAATTAATCTAACATTTAGGATCTAGACATTTAGACCTAGTGATCTAGACAGAAGGGTGATCTGTACAAAGAAGATAATGAACCGTTGTGTCAAGAATTTGCAGAGTTTTTTGCTCGTTCTTGCCGAGTAACATCTCATAATATAGATTTTTCAATGCTGAACATGATGATGAAGTCAGAATTGCGATACCTCAATCTGTTATCAGATTAGAGCAGATGAACCGTGAAGAACATAACAAGTTTCAGGTAACAAGTTTCTTCATCTTCGAAGTGCTACAGTTCGAGAACAAAATAAGGTATCGCAATGCTGACTTGACCATCGTATTCGTTAATAAAATTATAAATTGATTATTTATTAATTCAGTTATAAAATGTTTATTTATGTATTTACTGAATTTATAAATTAATTAAGCAATAATAAAGAAGAGGCCGTAGCCTTGCCTAACTGAAGAACATGATAAGGGTGAAGAACCGGGTTTTTGAGGGTTTTGAGGCTCCCTTTTGACCTAGTGACTTGACGTTTTGAGGGCTTTCTATTATCCATACCAACAAAACTCACACTAAATCTCGAGTTGATCGGTCAAAAACGAGCCGAGTTTGGATACCGGAAAACCATTGATACCTTGGCGGGGCGGAACGCTGCCGCGTTCCTAGATGAGGCAGGTATGACGTTGAATATTTTTTTTTTTCCGCCAAGTACTTTTTTCCGCGTGCCTTCAATTGACTAGTTTTCTTTGTGTTTTTCAAACTTCTACATGTGGGATATCGCATTTTAGCGTCTTCTTTCTGAAAAGCCCTCCATTTTAAAACTACGATAGAACGTTGAGAACCCTCATTTCCTCGGTCCTCAAGAGTAAACCATCGTCAAGTGCCTCGGGGATTAATCATCCACTAAGCGGTTGTGCAAATCACAATGGAACGAATTGTGCGGATCCAACGCCTTCGATTTGCCTCCGCGGAGATGCCCAGCTCACGCCAAGCACGCCTTCCACCCCGCCGGCTTATCCAACATCCTGAAGGAGCTGAAGAAAAAGGACTCGGATGTATCGTGTCGAGCTAACACGCCGACATTCTAATACAAAATGCCACCAAGGCCGTTGGTGAGGGTTTTATGCAAGAGATGTAATCGAGCTTATGGGCATCGTTTTCCACCTTTACTTCCTGCTAACTCCGGTGGTTAGGTAGTTCAAACCTGACTGTTCCGAACGGGTATATCAAAAATAGGTACCTACCCAATTCCTACCTTGATTCTGTCAATTTAGTGAAAGAAACCATGCTAATTTAAGTGTAAAGTACATTTTACGTGAATGCAAAATAGTATCCATGAATGTCTTTTCGCTAGAACCCAAAAACCCCTGTCATATAAATTGAAATGGACCTGACCGACCCACGGTTAATCCGCTCCTCGGTTAATCAAGATTTTACTGTAATGCAAAATCATCAAAGTTCCAAATCAGCTGAACTTCTATCATCTTGAAATGTCTTCTTAACCGAAAACACGCGCCTATAATATAGATATTATCTGTTGACAACTACTCCGAAATCGAATTTTTTTATCCTTACTACCAATCGCAGTCAAGGAAAAAACAAAGTACAAATATCCATATCCTCTTACATTTTACGTATCACCTCTTTTTTTTACAATAATTTACAGAATAATTTACAATAATTTATAACAAAATATTATAAGCTGTGTGAATAAAACTAGTGGTTAGGAACTTGAACAGAATTCAATTGCCAAATTCGGCGGTTCTACCTTTCTGTAACCAACTCCTTGTAACCATCACATTTGTACATGTCATTATGAAATTCGTTGAAATCCAACGTTCTTGACACTGTCCTGTCCTGTTCGACATAGTTCGATGATACAGTTGTGGTGTAATCGGAATTATAGGAGCGCGTCCATGTGCAAACTACGAAACCCAGTGATCAAATTTTCAGTGACAGTTTTAACATGCACGAGTGTCAATCATATCATGATATTGATAATGTTTCTGACTAATGCAGCACCGTTTAGTGAAATATCAAAGTTTAATTTTTTGTGTAGGTACTTTTAAAAACGGGTTGTAGGGTTCACTCTTTTTGTATTTACAAATGAATACCAACGTCTATCATCTTCAAGAAAATACTATAAAGGCCGTAATGATTGGAAAACCTATTTTTCGAATATATTAACGCAGTATGAAGGTCCGTACCAAATGATTTTATACGGCAAATTGGCAGCAAAAGCAATAAAACAATGTAATATTGAATTATGACGTCATCACCCAAGAAATTGTTCATCAACATTACCGGCGACGCGGCGCCGTTTTGACCGCCGTGGCGCCGCCGTTCGACGACTGGCAGTACTGGGATTCGCCGAAGATTGCCCGCAATTTCTCACTGACCTAGACGAGGGAGAAAGATATTTCTCGTGAATCAGCTTTCGAGGACAGTAACTGTTATAAGCTTCGGCTACAGGCTGAGTCGTTCCTAAAGATTACTCTCTCCTCGACGACGGTTACGGTTTTGCAACTTTTGCATTCCAATCTCCTATTAATGCCAACCTCCCAGATCTATTTGTTGATGGAAAAACTCTGTAAATTCTTGACACAACGGTTTATTATCTTCTTTGAGCATATATGTATAGCAATTCGGTAAAGATCACTAAATGATAGATTAATTATGATTATAAATTATTATGATCATTATATGATTATAAACATAATTATGAATTATCATTCATTATTAATCATTATTATCAAGTAGTGTAAGTTATTATTAACTTTCGTTAATGGTTAATAATTATTTTTAGTTATTGATACCAAATTATTTTGAAAAATGCATATCTCGAAAAATTCAAAGGGAACGGTATAGTTCACATTTGGATAGAGTTTATTTTTTAGAATATTTCAAGACCATCCGAAGGTTTGTACAACCAGCCGTTCGTTCACAAGGAGGGCTCAAAGTAGGAGCAGATCGAAAGTCGCCAACATGAGGGTGAATCATGCGGCAGCCTGTCGGGTCAATGTTCATACTGGCCCTGCTGATTCGAACAGCACATGGTTTTCAAATAAGTATCGAGTTAATTAATAATTATTAATGGAAATTATTAATAACTAACAATAATCATTAATCATTAACAATAATGGATAATAATTTAAATTACGTGATAATAATTATAAATATATTATCATTTAGTGATCAAGACAGATCGCGTACAAAGAAGATAATAAACAGTTGTGAAAAGAATTTGTTAAGTTGTTAAATTTCATTTTTTCAAGTTGAAGAACGTTAAATTACATTTTAACATATCCATGTTAAAATGTAATTTACGGATAGATTCAATAAATATCCAAATTTTAATAAATTTAAACCCAATAAATACCCAATAAATCACAATATACATAAATCACAATCCATAAACATACAACATTCAAATAATAATGTAAAATGTAATATAAAACAAAATTGAGGAACTCAATGCAGAGGTTGACCTTCGGCTGCACATAGTAGTACAACAAACATATCGATACGTACGAGATTTTTCCACAATCTTCGGGGGTGACCGATGCCAAAATCCTTGTGATAACTTCAGGAAGATGACGATCCTCTGGGCGGCTTAGTCCTTATTCCTTGTTCCTACAGCCTTGCAACATCGGTGAATAAGGAAATCAAAATTGAATTGAATGTGAAAAAGGTTGTACTGAAAGGGAAAAAAGGTGTATTCAATGTGAAAAAGGTTGAATTCCTTGTGGAAAAAGGTTGAATTAGATGGAAAGTACTATTGATCAAAATTAAATTATGTTTGGTTAGTACCTACAAGTCCCATTACGTTAATTGGCTATTGATTTTAGACACAAATATCCCTACTGTATTCGCTCTAATTCCTGTAACCCCAAATAAATTACAATCTTGAACTTCAAGACAACAAAGAACTATGGGGCTCAGGCCAAAGACGTCATGTTGGATTGTCAGGATTTTTAGATTATAGAAAACTGTCAGGTACACTGTGGTAGGAGTTTAGGTATCAGGTTTTAGGAAATTTGATGATCCGAGCTTCCGATCCACTTCGACCCCCCAAGATATAAATTTTCAATTTAAACTAAGGGAACGAAGAGAATAATAAATTATGGTGGGAGTGCTGACTAGTTTTCTCACCACCACCCGAGATTAAATTCATCTCAGTCACCTTGATGAATATTTTGATGTTTCATAATGATAATGAAACTCAGAGGGATTTTGCGTCACCTTTCGTGTTTTTCTTGGACTGAAACCATACATATTTAATAACGTTGGAATTCATTGATGCCGATTCTCTCCTTTGATGTTACAAATAACGAATTGATTACCGTCAGAACAGAATAAATCATAATACACCGTCTGCACTTATTTGCAAAAATGTATAGTAATTAACAGAGATCAAGTAGGGACTCAAACTGCTGACATTTCACAGGACATTCGAGGACAAAAAGTCCAAACCAAAAAGACAAGATGGAGGAACAGAACATTTTCACCATTAAGGGAACGAAGAGAATAATTTGTGCTGGGAGTGCAGACTAGTCATCCGCCTCCACCTGAAGGTAATTCTATCTTGATAAGGGTGACCTTGATAAATATTATGATGTTTCATAATGATAACGAAACACTAAAGGACTTATCATCTTCTCTCTTCTTTTTCTTGGACTGGAATCGTGCATCTTTAATGACGTTGGAATTCTGGGAAGTCTCTAGATTATTCTCGATTGTCATTGGCACTGTTCCCTTCCTTCTTTGAAGACGTATGTATATAACATAATATTATACGACTATGTCTATGTGTATATACGGAGTTCGTCCTGCACCATAATATAGGTATTATATGTCGCTATTCGAGATCGCGGCCGGAAAAGTCCTTACAGTTCTCCTCATCCATCGGTTGATGGAAACATGGAGCTGCTCCTTGAGCTTCCTTGTCAGTGTCTGGAATTTCGCAGCCCTAAAACACAGACTTGACAGTTGCGCTAAATAAATCAGTATAGAATATATAGAATCAGAATCGTCCAACATGACTTTGATTAGGTTCAACAAAAATTGACCACCAAAAGAATTATAATCTCGACAATACAGAACACAACATTCAAATTGATACGGAGAGGCAGGCTACCTACCCCTATAAGTAGGTAGGTATGTATGAGTAAGTATGAGTGGAGCATGCAAGCATGTGGATACAGATCCCTGGTATCTGGTAGGAATATTTCAAATATCAAAACAAAATTCCGATACAAGTATGGAAGTGAAGTTACGAGATATCAGTAAGTTTACTGATATCTCGTAACTTCACTACTGACATCTCCATCCTTTCCACCCTGTGTCCATGGAAGAAGTGAAAAGGAAGAACCACTCATATTGTTTTATTTATTAACATTTGTTATTATGTAGGACCCTGCATTTGTGTCTACCATTTTGTAGGTCCTAAGAGGTATTTATGTAAAATTCGAAAAACATTCATGTCTCCAGAATTCACATTTCTAGTCGTGTTTCGCATTCCAGATTCCGAAGGACAAAGTCGGTCTAGAGGCTCAGTATGAATTCAACCAATACTCCAATAAGGGACATGTTCAATCATTTCCAAAACTGAAATCCTCGTAATGTTCCGCGGGAACTGATTCTGATGAAATTGCTGGTGCATTTAGGGTATTTAGTGCGTTAAAGTATTACGGTCGTCCAAAGATGCCGTTGCGATAGAATTGATCGGTTATACAAACAAACGAACTCAGAAGTGTGGCAATGAACTTTTTTGGGGCATCCAGTTATCATTTTTCTTCGAAAGTCCACCAGCCTATTGTCTGGACGTTCCCATAACGACGTGTTGTGGGAGAACACATCACCTGTGCTCACACCTCACGACGTACAAATTGATGTAATGTAAATCAATTAAGGAACAACATTTCTATTTTACACTGTCGTGCAGAGCTAAATACATAATATGTACATAATATGTACTATCAAATATTATTTGATAGTAGGAGTGTCGTAGTGCAGGCTACAAGTAAATATTTGTAGGCAAAAATTCAAATGACAGTTTTAAGAAAATCGCCATTCACATTTTCTGATCCATACAAATAGTTTTAGGAGTGAAACTTGGATCACTTGATGTAACAGACTTCGTATTTATGAGTAAATTCACAAACAAATATCACTACCGAACACATTGCACTGTAGCAATGTATACGTACCGGAATTTCAGTCAAACATTTGCCAAATCTGACTTTCGTAAATTTTTTTGTGACGTTCGGACGAAATGTGGAAATCATAGTTGAACTATGATTAGAGGTTTTCTATATACAAGCGATGTGAAGACTGATAGGTTTTACATTCTAGTTCATCATTCAACAACCCATTAACAAAGTGTAGCTAACTAAAGACTAGTAGGGGACTCGTGTGAAATAGAAGGAAAATGATAGAGTTTTTTAATTGGTTCGGCTTATTTAAAGGAAATGTACTCCAATTATTATACACAGCACTAAATTGTGAATTTTCTTAAAAATCCGCAGAAACCGTAGAATTAAGTGTACCTTTCCAGTTGTGTACATTTTGCCAACCATGTTTCCATTTTCTGGGTAATATGACTTTGACCTTCTAAATGATTCCTTAGAATCGTAATGTTACACTGAATCGTCTTCCCCAGTTGCATAATAATTGCTGCGAGGGTATCAATCTTCCTACTTTGACTCCATCTTAAATTATACACAAATGAAATTTAATGAGCGGTGATGGCTCTGCGAGCGGCTCTTCTCGCCATAACGTTTCTACTGAGCACCGGACCGCAAACAACCGGATTCAGAGTTTTTCTTCACGCAAGTTACACAACGACTTTGGTCGAGAAGCCACTAGCGATTAACTGATCGAGACTCCGATCTGGCAGTGTTCGAATTTAGAAAATGTCGACAAACTACCTGCAAATGTACCTGCAAATCGTGTCTGGTAGTTTAACGACGCAGGTTGGCCTCATAAAACCGGCCATTTGGTGAGTCCTCTCTCGATTGATTTGAACAGATTGGTAATGGGAAAACAAGCAAATAAAATTTCTCTTTCATTCTCAACTATACATAATATGTCAACTCAGTTTCAACCAACCGGTACCTATTTATTTATTTTGGTACCATGTAAATCTAAAATCTTAATTATTTTTTGGTATCATGTAAGTCTGAATACCAAGTTATAGAGGTTCAAAAACGAATTTTACTTATGTATTTTAGTTGTTTTTAATAATGAATAAACATTATTATCATCAAAATTCTCAATTCGTGGGAGGGGGGGGGGGGTTAAGGTGAAAAAATTCACAGTCATGCAGCATGGCTATAAGAGCGAATATTCGAAGAAATAACTGTTACTTATAACAAATTTTGTCCCTTTTTTTCGCCGAGTAACACCTCAGTTTATACATTTGTCAACGCTGAACACGATGGTGAAGTCAGAACTCGACGACAGAATTCAGTCGATATCTCATTCTGTTATCATATTAGAGCAGATGCATCTAATGTTCATGAACCATGAAGAACTTCTCAAGTAACTACCACGTTTCTTCATGTTCAAAGTGCTCCATTTTGAGAACGGAATAAGATTATCACAATTTTGCAACGCTCGCACACCCAATTTTCTCCCCTCCTTGAAACATTGTGATTTTTGTCTATTTACTGTCGATTTCTATTCATGCAAGTTAATTAAAGGTAAGATATCTGCTCGTTGATAAAAGTAATGATTTGACAGCTTCTGCCACAGGGTTGCTACAGCTGACGAGTAATAGTACGTGTTTTCCCCACACATTTTATTATAAAGTAGATCAATATCCATTTAATTAATCAAAAGATGATTAAAATAGTTTCAATGTGATTTTATGGCCCTACTTGTTTTCCCTCTTCTCCATCGTACCAGTTACCAGTGGGATTGGTTTTGAAATCCTGTACAAGTCAGGAGTGCAATCAGTGGTTGGGAAACTATCCTGGATACAGATAAGAGCACCAAAGTTACGATAAACTGAGAGCCTAGTGACATACACCGGGATTCCAACCAACACATTAGGCAAGGCAAGAGTGAGTGTAGGTTCTTAGGGTAAGTCCCAAAACTTGAAGTTAGTAGTGACGGTTACAAACGATTCGATACTATTTTAGTTTAACTGGGCTATTAAATTTAGGGTCCTAATGCCTGAAGGGGCCAGGATTTTATCAGTACCTAATGAAGGACAAAATACCTGTAAACATGGAACGATTAGAACAACTGAATTGCTTGAGGCGGTGTTTCAAGAGGGCATAGGAGATATCAGTGACAAGTGAAAATTAAGCCATGGGTATTGCCCATGGTGTTTTGACCTATGCTAGTTCCGTTTGTCATGCTCTCACAAGTAGATGATGAATTGGAGGGGTTGGAAGAACAAGGCGATGAGCACATAATTCCGACAGTTGGTAAGATAGTGACGAAACTTACAGGCAGCAACAATCTTTCTGTTTTTGAATCTGATAGATGCATACTTACACCTAGAAGTGGAAGAAGATTCACTGGTACGTATTACAGGTAGGCCTAAACTTATCTGGCACATTGAATGGCTGTGGATCAGATCTCCACAACCCAGTACGGGCCAGGGCCCATCTGAACCGCTTCTCGTACTTCTGCTTCTGCTAACAGAACATTAAAATGACTGGTGACAATCTCATCAGGATCGATATACCGTTTAAGCTCTCCAGATGTATCATAACCGGTTGAATAAATTGACGGAATTCATGTTTCGTCGTCTTCTCGCAATAGTGATGATCTTCGTTGCCTTCCACAAACGTCGCTTAAAATACTCATTCCCCGCTGGGTCGTGAAGGCAGAAAAATACATATTATTTCCGTTTTCCAACCACAAGTGTCAGATCCTCTCACAAAACATTCGCACGATTAAACTAAATTGAAGAGTTCGGCGGTTATTCCGTGGCTGAACGAGAGGATGTTGTTACGTAATGTAGTAACAAGACTTTATAAAAAGACAAATCTAACAGGTTTGCAAGTTTTATTTTCCAGTCTGAGCAATTTTTCTAATATACGTTATCAGGTTTATGGATCAGGTTGAAAACCATCTTCACTCTGAATGACGAACATGTGTTCCAATCATTATGCCGTCAATTGCCTTTGAATCATAACATATTTATTTATTCATCCTTCTGAAGGGTTGAAATGACTGTATACATACAATTTACCTGGCATATTATTCTACTCACACTTAAAAGAAACGGAATACAGACCTAATTATCCTTGGTCATCGAAGTGTATAAAGAAAACGGAGGATGAGAACAGAATAGTCAAGACGTGATACTGAATAATAGCAATTCGAGGAATAGACAAACCTCTCAGAATCTGGAAACTAATGAGGAAAATGAATCTCCCATTCGGCCGAGCGATGATGGACCGACCAAACTCCTCCAACAAAACTGATAAAATATCAACCAGTCCGATCCTCTTCAGGATGTTCAGGCAAGAAGAAACAGGAATATTGTGCGCGTAAAGTTTTCTCTCAGGAATTACGTGATAGCAACATTTATCGTATCACTCAGCTGTTTTACCATCAGTCATCTCTCACGTCACTCCCACGAAGACCTATCAGGGTGATGACAGATCAATAATCTATTATTCTTCAGAAATGTGATGCAGTATGCGTACCACGATCCACGGGGTATTTCTCATAACCATGAATAAACACAACTGCCACTAGCAAATTGACAACTCAGTTCCCTATTACGTACATAACAAAAGATTAGGTATCGTACAAGAATAAGCTTTTTCGCATTTTACCTTTTTTCATTTTCATTTCAACCTGTTTAATTGCAGAAAAATTTACACTTTCATGTGGGAGAGTAAATTTATGAGGGTAACGTACGCATGAGAATTTTATTAACAACAAACGGAGAAGAAAAGGCAATTAAAGTTGTACATTGCCTGCAGAGATTAGTAGGATTACTAATACGATTAATACAATGTATCGTTCACAGATACGAACTTGAGAATCGTCCTCACTGGAGATGTTCAGTCGCTTTGGAAAACCTGGTTCTTGCGGCGCCTCCTCGCACCAGGTACCAGAAAGAACGCAATACGAAGTTGTTCACTGCAGATGCAGGATAATTGTCTGAGAACTATTTTCGCGCACAATTAGTGACACGATGCTATCAAACTGGAAGGTTGTGTTGCATAACTTTGTGCATTTCCATTCTCACTTCGTATCGCAGTTCAATAACCCGAAACTGGTTTTGGATCACATCATCCTTTGCTTTGTCGACTGAGTAAACTTCAGTCTTCTGTTATAAAATCCTCATTCAATCATCTCCTGTAAAATCATATAGACCTCCGAGGGCCTACACCCCGGTATAGCGTTAGCAATCGGTCAAAGGACCAACTGGACCACAGATCAAACATTTAACAAAATAATGAAAGCAAAAAGTTTGATTAAGTATTTGACTGATTGCTGTACATCTATCAATTGTTTATAGCAACCGCCAGTGTAGCAGACAGTTACAGATTGAAATCCCACTGGTTACTTAGGTTCAGCAAATGTACCGCCAAAGCGATCTTTCAATCTTATGTACACACTCCTATTGTAAATAAAATAAGAGTTCCTGACGTGTGGGTTTTCACATTTTTTCCGCGTCTTAGACCCCTAATACCTATTGCATTTTAATGACAACTCCTCATGTTATGTAATACACGCTATGTAATTTATAATTTTATATCAAATGAGGCCTCTGAGACATGTCATTTCATTTTACACAAATTCTGTCAATCAACGTTCTGTATTGTGTCTAGCTCGTAGGACGAATTCGATAAGCTCCGCGGGGGATCCCGAGTTCGATTCTAGGTCTTAGGCTCTAAAAGCATAACGCTTAACGTAATATTTATTGAATTTTAAGTATGCATGGGGTCACCCCAAATTATCACAAATAATAATAATGAATACTTATAATAATAATGAATTTATTGTGTCACCAAAATGTATTACCTACACATCAAAAAAAATTTACTTTCAGCTAGTATTATTTACAATACTATGTACGATTATAAATGTATTTTACAACAAGAAAACTCAACGATGGTATACATCGGCTCTTCCGTATTTTCTAAGGCAGGAAGTTGACGACTTGATCTCCAAGGACGTGCACATTGTTTTTCGAGCCATCCCCATTACGTTTAGCCACTAGACCAGGGCATCGGATGAACGATTTTCAGCCTTGCCAATAATACATAGTATAATAACAAGTAATGCATAATACATATACATAATATAACAACATAATGTAATAAGGACAATACATAATATAATTCCTATTCAAGTGAGAGGCAAAGTAGGCACAGGATAACACTTTCGGAGACACTTTATTTAGGTTTGGTGCTAAAGACGCTCGATATCAGGGAGATCCTTGGCTAGTAATAAGGTTTTCCGAGTATTGAACTTAGTGTAACGTGTGATCTATAAGAACTCAAACAAATAAATACTAAGATTACCATTATTATTATTATTTTTATTATTCTATTGTGGTTTAGAACTGGATAGTGGAGTCCTTCACAGGTCTATAATACAATGTTCTTCTTGTTTACAATATTCGTTCAACCAGAACTAGAGAGAAACTATCGATTCGAGATTTTCGTGACCCACTGAGGGTCGAGGAACGTTCGTTAAACTGAGAAGGGGAAGGATGAGTATCGCAACGTCCAAATAATCCGTCTCTTCGCGAAAGTCCGAGAAATGCTGTTATTACAGAGCGGAATCAAGGACCTGAGAACTCCCACGGGAGAGGTCGCCTTGCTTCCGAAGTTTTATGACAAATGAGGGCACGATGAAGAAGGAAGCCTGACTGGCGGTATTTGTCACGGACTGGACCTCCTTGAGAGGTCTTCGGCCCATTTGGGGGCACCTTGTTCTAGGAACAAGACGTAAATGATCAATTACTATTGTATCGAGCTAAGGAATCACTACTTGTACAACAAATACCTCATTGCAGCCGTACTGCGATAGTTCCACCGCTGTCACCCCTACATCGTCAATTTACTACTTAGATCCAGTCAAGTGCTGAAAAAGTGCTCAGAAAAGCCAAATAGCAGAAAGCTTTGCCTATCAATTTTGTACTGTGGTTATCTACTATTGGCCACTTTTTCATGTTAGTTTTGGATTGTTACAATTCTTACAATCTCTTTTTCCTTACAGTATTGAATGGAATTGGCTGAAAATTTTATGTAATGAAGTTTCAATTTCACCCTATAGGGAAAGGTGACTACTTGGCCCCACTAAGTTCTTATGATGTGAGGACATCATTTAACACTTTTTAACACCATTTTACATTAATCAGGACATAATATATTATATATTGACCAAAGAAAGGCAAAACATCAAAAGACACTTCAAAAAATTTCAAGGTAAAATCTTCCCAATGAATTTACAAAAAACTGCAATTTGCCAACACTTAAACTTTTCTTTTTCTTTTTTCAATGGTTCATTATCGTAGGTAGTAAACCACTAGAACGAGATCGAGTTTTGAACACCTTGATACATTTTTTCGTGCTGACATGACGGCGGTGTATAGATGAAGAGAAAAGAATGGCTCACTCCAACGCAGCACCCTCTGAGACTGCAGTGTTACGCAAACCACATCTACGTCACAGTACGAGATGCTTAGACTGCAAGATGTTTGTCATGCACTCAATATGGGAATTACTGGTCAAAATAGCGGATATCTCTCCATTTCCACAAACCCATTGGAGCTCTTCAACTAGGAACTGACACACCGGTATTACCCTTCTTCACCGCGGATTCTTCCCAACAAACCCTCTCAAAACTGACTGATGGGTTGACTGATTTTCTCAAAATAGATTGTAGTTCAAATAACCCCTTATTCGCACTGTCGATTCACAAGAACCATTTCTAGACGTCTACAGTCAATTTAATCGCAGGCGATGTTTGCAAATCCTTCAGACTGTTCCATCAAGTGGGACACACTAAAATCAATGTAATCAATTTTCGTCATGCGGGTTGATGACGTCAGCGGGTTGCCCCGTTCAAGTGCTCAAGCCTCTTCAATGGCTCTCAAACGCCTAATGAATTTACATGAATCAAGTGGGTCCATCAGTGAATGGGAGTGAGAGGAGTTAAAAGTACCCACCAGTAACAGGAGACTGGGAATATACCTAGTACAGCAATGAGCCACAAGATCTCCATCAGCGAAAGGAAGTGAGAGGAGTTGAAAGTAATAGGAGACCGGGGATATACCTACGAGTATATAGCCTTAGTATAGCCATATCCATCATTGTAAGGAAGTGAGAGGAGTTGAAAGTACGTAACACTAACAGGAGACTGGGAATATACCTAGTACAGCCATGAGCCATAAGCTCTCCATCAGTGGAAGGGCGCGAGAGGATTTTAATCCATATTTATTAAAACTAACTACATAAATCTGAACTAGATTACTAGATTACTAAAATCCAGGTAGGTAACTGGCAGCTGAATATAGGAAAAAAACGCATGAATTCAACTGTTAACAATAATATTGACCAGGACTGTTGGTAAACAAATAATAGACTGTAATTATTGACTACAAGAGTGCCCCCAGCTCATCTGATGACTACAGAGAGACCGTCCCCTGGTCAGGAGCCAGCACCAGCTTGCCTTAGATTCAAAACCAGTTTTTATTTTTTCAACATAAGGGTAAATCATGCGACAGTTTTTTTATGAGGCAGCATGTCAGGTCAATCTTCATACTGGCACAGCTGATCCAAACAGCACATTGGTGGTGAGACATCGAGCTAATAATAATGATTAATGATAATTAACAACAATAATAATAAATAACCATAATTAATAATATTTCTAATAACTAATAATCATTCTTAATAGTTTTGATTAGTTCTTAGTAGTTTTGAGTAGTTATGATGACCGAATTAGGTAGGCGGAAATGAAAACCCCAGAATCATACAAATTATTTGTAATTAATTCATCGTCTCTATAAACGCTTCATCTATCATTTCGTGATTTAAACACTAGGGTGATCTGCACAAAGAAGATAATAAACCGTTGTGTCAAGAATTTGCAAAGTTTCTATGGTACCTCTGCCCATGTATTACTATAGAAATCATATGACTGTGCAACTCCTTTCATTTATTCGTTTTATATTCGACTCACTGTGGAATTTATTACGAATTGAATAACGTCAATTTTATCGGGATCCGGAATTGATTGCGAGAATTGAGATATTGATTGATTTTTTCCCGTTCAATTTTAGTTTGCGTGAATTCTGAGGTGTTTGTATAACAAATACACATCATCTGTGAAGATCATAGATCGTAGATACCTACAGATTAAATATTTATAAAGATAGAAACAATAATTTAAACTCATGAATCAGAACCCTTTATCAATTCTTGGTACAGCTACAGGTATAGGTCTATGATATCTGCAGGAAGTGCTCAATTCGCGACTGGTCTTTAGGCTGCTCAATTCACCTGTGCTCAACAGTTGAACACAGGTGAATCATAGATCAGTTGCTGATCTATGATTGGAGAAGGATTAAAACTGTGCTCAGTTAGTCTCCCCGTTAATTTTATCGTCCTCGTAGAGTTTCAGGATGAGCTGCAAGCGTTAGTTCCAACTTTGGAAAACGTGGGGGAAATAAGGTGAGATAAGTGAGATTCGAGTTCCACAAAACCCAAAAGCCACAAGTGCCACTCCAAATATCTTACGAGACCCACATGCCGACTACGGACTCTTGAAGAGCTCTAAACCTGCCGAAGGAAAAAAAAATGTTTTGGCTGCATTTTCGTACTTTTCAGCTCATTTAAAAGATTGGACATTCTCGCATTGAATTGGATCAATCCTAACTCTCAAAATCCAGATATTAAGGAGATAAGATTTGATTAAAAACTTAATTTCTTGTGATATATGGATTGGGGGACGTAATTATTTCTCACTCAAAGGGAGTGCGGTATTGCAATTATTGTAATAAGACTCTCATGACATGAGAGTCTTATACCTGTCACTCATGACATGAGAGTAAATGTGTTCTCAAATGTCTGGTCAATATTTCACAAAATGTTGGACGAATTATTAGTGACAGGTATCGATCGAGTAATTAGCTGATATCTTGTAATTTATAGGATGATAATAATATATGTTAGGAAATTAAAACTGTACATAATTATATGAAACTATGAAGCATGGGAAACTTACTAAACACTATTTTAATAAATTTATATTCAATCACTAGCTTACCCGGCAAACGTTGTTTTGCCATCTTATTTCTAGAGAATAATCATTTATTTGTTTATTTGACAAGAAACGGGACAGGCCCTATTACAAAAGATATGAGTAGGTAAAATACATAAGTAGCTAAAGGTATGAAGTAAGTGGTAGTTGAATTAAAAATAACTAACTTATTGTAGGTATGTGGGGATGGGGCCTATGACTAAAATAGAGGAATGTAGCGCTATGGCCTATAAAAATAACAAAACACCAACTCTTCTGTGGTCTCATGAGGCTGTGTACCAAATTTCAAGGTGGAAGTTGGAACCGACAGTGGTTCGTTTCGCTCTCGTGATAGATTCCTGTAGATAGGTATACGCATATTCACAATCATTTTTAATTATTATTACTATGTCATGTCGGAATGCTTTACAACGGAGTGAAGTTGTATCATCACAGGAAAAAAAAATGTTGTCCACAAAATAAAGAAATACGAGAAATTCTCGTAAAATTCTGGGGAGGGCCACCCTTATCACCTAGGGGTATAAAAAATGGCTTACGACCTATTCTCAGACCTGCCAATTATAGCCGTTTCAGAGGAGTTCGGCGAATACACTTTGGCACTAGATTTTTGTGTATTAGATACATTCAGTCAGCATAGAGAGAATACCTGATTGGTACTTCCTCGTTTTAATTTTGATATAAACAAATGGCTTCACCGCAATTATGAGCACTTTGTTTATCTAAATTCTTCCTATTATTAAATTTTATTGCTGCAAAGAAGACATTTTAAACTAGGGAAATTTTGAAGAAACATAAAAGTGACCTATCAGTAAAATAAAAATCATAAAAATTAAATATTTTCGACAGAAAATGAATGAATAGGCCTGCGCTGTGTCTGATGCTCGCGCGCCCAATGTCATTCAGTTCGTGATTTAATAACAGGGTTTTATGTTACTTTTCATTCAGATCTTAGCGCCTAGCTGCAACACGTTTAATCGGTTCGACCGATAAAATGAAGAAGCATAATCGATTAAATGAATCGATTTGCGTGGAGGAATTGTTCGATTAATCGCTTCGCCCAACCCTAATTCAGAGTGGACGGGCGGGTGGCTTTCCCCGGTCTCTAGGACGCGCGGCGGCCGGCGTCCCGTGTCTAAGGACGCCGTTTCCTTGACGACCCGACAACCGTCCCCAGGGTGGGGGTAGGCGAATCTACTAGAGGGGTGGACACATCATAGTGGTGGAGTGCCGTCGAATCCCCGCGCTCAGTCGACAGTTCACAGTGCCAGTTATGTTTCTCGCGCTAAATCAGCAATGGACACAAGTATATCCCGTAAGTACGATCTCAATTACACCGGTACATCAACGGTTGAACTTGTTTTGGATATGTTTTGTCGAAATAGTTATCCAAATACGTAGGTACTTCTCCTTCTAATGTCTACAACATGGGGATTTTCTCGCGGTCAAATATTCACAAATCGTACGAATACTAATGTTTTCTGAACTCCGCTCAACACTCAAAATCTCTTATTGTACACCACAGCCCTTGTCAATCATACGCACAAAACAATATTTGGCGCACTTTTAACATTTACCCAATTATTGGAATAACAAGTATTATAATTTGTAAATTATTTAAACTTATTTTAAATTATAAATAAAAATATGGTTTCATGTTGTTGGTTAACCGCGAAGTTCTGTACAAATATAAAAATAACGTATCGCGCATAATATGGTACAAATTGGTTGGTTTACGTTTCATGATACCTAGATTCAGAAAATCGAATAAAAAACTCTGCAAATTCTTGACACAATGGTTTATTATGAAACTTTGTGCAGATTACCCTTCTGTTTAGATCACTAAATGATAGATTGATGTATTAGGTAGGTATGAGAATAGGTACCCCCTTGAGTAGTAAGTGATGGGTAGGAGGGGGGGGACCTAGGGTCAAAAAACATTAATTTTTCAAATCTCCTCCTCATCAACTTTCATTAAATGAGCCCTTTCAAATTTCAACTTTCATTAAATGAATCAACTTTCAAATTTTGAGCCCGTAGACTATGTATAAGTAATCGTAAAACCTAGAGCCCGCCGAAGAGGGGGGAAGGGGGTACCTAAGGTACTACCTAATATACATACAAAATTTGAGTACCTTAATAATAAATAAAATTTGAGTACTTTAAATAATAATAATCAATCTACCATTTAGTGATCTTGGCAGAAGAATAATCTGCACAAAAAAGATAATCAACTGTTGTGTAAAGAATTTGCACAGTTTTATATAACATTTCCACCAGATTGCGTTGACGAAACAAGCGGAGTCACAGTGCGTTCCTTATTCGTAACCTAAATCACAGGTTCCTTATTCCCTTGATGAACCACTCGAGCTTATGCATCTTGTTCGATAGGAACTGCGATTTTGGGATGTCCAAGTCTTTCGTTTTGCGTTTTCAGCTCGAGCGGTTATTCACTTCACCTAAGTTGAAATGGTCCAATTGGTGATCGAGTGGGCATGAATAATCATTTACCAAGTTTTAATTCAATTTACCTGTACTTCCATCGTGTTATCTACCATTGAAGTAAAAAATCCGAAATCTTTAAGGGGCTGGGGATTGTTATCATGTACCTAGGTGATCGCGAATTTGAAATTTCCGAGTTGGACACGTCTCAAACTTGTGGAAAAGTTATCAATCACTGTGGCCACCGCATTAGTCCCTCAACACTGCTAATCAAATTGAGGGCCACACCGTCTGTGTGTGTCTCTGAAATATGTTCTAGGGAGATCAACTGATCTCACCATATTTCCTCCTTCGTCCTCCTCAGCTGATTCGCAGGTAGTTACCTACTTGTTTCATAACAAAATTTCTGACGGAGTGAAAACTTTTCGAGAGTGATGATGCGTGCGTAAACCAACCTATCATGTTCAATAACGGTATCAACTACTACCTTAATGATGAATATCCACGTTCTATGAACGCAGATTGGCAGTTTGAATAATTGTTCACATCACACCCCTGAATCGCTCTCATTATCGTTCTTGACGAGTGGATATTTACCATAACGAAGGACTCGCATGTGCCGGGGGTCACCCTTGAAATATGCAATTATCGATCACGGCGCAGAACTAGATTTGGACAATTCCTCTCGTTATTGGCCGTTTGCGACTCAATATTCTCCGTTTTAATGGCGGCGTCGGAGACTCGGTCGGTTTTCCCTCTTTTAGTGTCGCTGGTCAATTTTTTCGGCTGACACAAGTTGTCCCGGTCTTTCAAGGACGAGGAGCCTCGTGAGACGTGGTCCGCTCAATTTCTCTAGTGGCTTCACTCGGACTCGGACGGTTCAGGGTTACCGGTACGGGTCCTCTCGATTATTTCTCTGTTCTAATTGGCACTAGATGCATGGGAACAATGCTTTGTAATGTTATTATTCCGTTTTGCTCGCCTCGTTCCCTCATTCAAGTAATAATTAAGAGAAAAGGTTATATAATAGGTTATAACAGATCAGCTGAGGAATACGTTCGTTACAACGTATCGTCTCATCCACTTATTAATACATCGTATCAGTTATAATAGATTAAGAATTATTCAACTGTACTGAGAGAAACACCTGTTGATTCCTATAGCATTTCCCAGTCAATTTCCAGATATTTAGCAGGCTTTATAAAAAACTTCAAAGTCGTATAAAAACTTCCCCAAGATGCTCAAACTAAGGGGCTGAAATAAAACCAGTTTCCGGAAATAGCTAACCCAGTCAATTTTATTGTTACTATAACACAGTTGTAAAGAATCGGACAAATAATGTTTGCACAGGTGTTAAGGTGATTTCAATTTAAAAACATAGTTCCAAGTAGGTTAGTGGATAATGATGGCGGACTCTGTTGGACTCTACGGTCTGTGATGAGGTGGCGAATAACTAAATAATTATGTCTTCCCTTCACACTAAATAATTTAGTCTTCCCATCTACCATTTGATTGGGCGAAGACTAAATTCAATTGAGAAAAGACTGAATTTGACTGGGAAGTACCATATTAGACATGGAATTCAGCTGTTGTCTACAATCCTTGGTACACCCGAAAATTCTATTTGGCCCACTTGCATAACCCATCCACAAAAAATTAATGATTTAGCTAATGATCGAACTTCCAAAATAACCGAGCGAACTCTGAACTGTAATTGTTACCCACCGGATTTGTGGTACTGGAAACAATCCACATTCACGCAGCATGGCTATAAGAGCGAATTTTCAAAGTGTTATGTAAAATGTCTCCATTTTACTGGTTTTATAACACATGTTGTCTCCTTTTGTTTGCCAAGTAACACCCCAGTTTATAGAATTTTCAACGCTGAACACGATGGTGAAGTCAGAATGGCGATATCTCATTCCGTTATCAGATTAGAGCAGATGAGTCAAGAAGAACATCTCAAGTATCAACCACGTTTCTTCATCTTTAAAGTGCTCCAGTTTGAGAACAAAAAAATAAATCGCAATTCTGATTTCACCATCGTGTTTAGCGTAATCAAACCTTTCAAGTGAGGTGTCACTTGTTGGACTGTTTCATTTTGGGAATTTATGGGTACTAATGTTTTCCACCTTAAAACCCCCCTTAGAGTGACCCGATTCTGTCCATCTACCGACTTAGCTGTTCAATTGCCAGGTCGGATCGTGCACATTTCAACTTTTTATCTAAATTCTATCGAGAGTTATCGTCTGGAATGACACATACATAAATAAATATGAATATAATATATTATATAAATTTAAGTAGGTATACATATGATTTTTAGAGTCTTTTGGCAGTGAATTTAGGATGGTCTGGAACGGATTATGGTATGAACATTTTTCGGAAATTCGGGTTTTAAAAATGTTGGACCGAGAACAACATTGGCTGAAATTGGAGAAGAAACCAAGAGAGTCGAAAGATGTTTTTGTCCTGGGTTGAAGATACCGTGTGATAAGACACGATGTGTTGATCTTTCCTCACGAGAAACTACCTCTGTCACTGGTTTACTATGAATTGGTTCTTGGAGGAAAACTTGCTGTCCACCAAACGCCCCGAATCGGTGCGGATTTACCAAAAGTATATTATAAGAGTCGGAAAGGAGGAAAGACATGCAGCTTACCGCCATTTTGTCCTCCGATAAGGTCGTCAGCTGGTAAGAAGAACGTTGAAAAGATCCTTTTCTGACTTTTTTTTTAAGGTTAGTTACGTCACAGAAGGTCTTTTTGTTTATCGCGTATGACTAACGAACGGGTAATGACTTGATTAAAGTTCTCGTGTAAAACACCAACGTCTTGTTCGTTATGTTGTTAATTCCATGCTAAATGTACGTAGACACCGATAAGAAACGTAAGAACTGCGTGGACTTCGGCACTTTCATTCTACTTGCATAATGGAAAAAAGTGCGAAACGTCTTTCGGTTTTCCAACCTTATTACGCAATTCTTTCGATATATGCAGATCTTTCTGGAACGTCGTTCGTTCATTATTAATAAGTGGTTCGTACCAAGTCCTGTTTAGCAGGCCCGAAGTTGTCTCGAATGCCGACAAGGTAGGAATGGATTTATATCGCGACATTCCTTGCAAATGACTCCTCGAATATCTTTTATAGTCTCGACGAGTACGATAAAATGCTCTTCAAGCATTCTGGTTTTGATCAGCACTTAACAATCAAAATTCTTAAGTAACTAATTGTATGAAATGTGGGAGACTGAACCTGTTGTGGAGGTGGAAGCTTCACCGTCCTGTTACGAGGTAAACGCAACTTCAGTTACAAATATTGACACAGAGAAACTGGAGAAAATAATATTTATATTACATTTGTTTCTGCATTTGACGTGGGTGTATGATTTCTAAATCTTAAATTTCTAAATAATTCTACAAAATATCCGACCTATCACACATGGTGGCAGCGGTTACTGGATCCTAGTTGAATCCGATCAACAGTTAGGGGGAAAAAATCGAAGAAAAATACTCGCTCGGAGAGGAGATCAGACAAAGACGTTTGTGATGAAGCACGTAACTCCTTCTACGTCTTTCATCTTTCGAACCAAACTACGAACTCATTTAGAGGACTCACAAACGGCATCCCATCAAGTAATGTCTACCACTCCTGTAGAACCTCCCCGAGCATTTACATTTGTTGCCTCCTAATGGCGATCGTGGCGATCGACATTGATAACGAGATTTACACACAGACATATTTTTGTCTTTAGGACTAGCCAATCTAGTTTCTCCACATTACACTTTCGTTTTGGGCAAACTTGAAACTTACTTCATCCCGAGGAGGAATTTGATTTTCGAAAGAGCCAAATTCCAGCGTTGGCATATTGAAGACTACCACAAGCATTCATCCTCTCGCAAGTACATGTAATTGGGACTCATTAAAAGAAGAAATGGCACTTTCAGTTGTATTGCTCGGTGTCAAAGATCTTCCTCTGTTTTGTTCATCCTCCTGCAATCGACTGGTATGAGTCTTTTGCCAGTTTTCCCTTTTGTGGATTGCCTCCCACAGAACCACCAGAAGTAATTTCGGAACTGGTCCGTCCGTCACGAGAGTTCCCTTGTTCCCAATATACGTCACACATGACATAGAATCCCTGCTACTCGGCCGGCCTGCAATCGAAGCATTGGAAATGTTATTTTTTATACGAGCGTGACCAGCATCCTGATTCATTAACTGAATTTCATACTATAGTTTCAGGAGTCCTGAATGATATAGTTCCTAGTCCTGAATCAGGACTAGGAACTATATCACTGGCCTACAGTGTCGAGATGTCCAGGAGCCCTATGCCATAACTACTTCTCGATCAGTTCCTTTCCCTCGATTGAAACAGAAACCTCAAGACATGGTTAATAATGGTGACATCACCCCTGTAGAAAAGGAAACAGGTGTACACCGTTGGTCGTTGTCAACGTGAGGGAATATAATGCAGATATTCCTTACCTTATCACGATGATGGAAGATCAGAAGAATATCAAATTTGAAAACTGAATTTAATTAAACGAATCAGTTTTATGAACAAATAGTAAGAAATATGATATTTACGGATTCGTAGACAGAACTGAAATTTTGTAAAAAGAAAAGCACCGAATCATAACTGGATTGTTCTTCTTTTAGCAAATTTTCGAAGAAGCTATTGTACTCGGTCAGGAAAAACTACCCTAAACTCCAGAAATGAAACAGTTGGACAAGTGGCACCTCATTTTAAATATTTTTTTCACGCCTCAGCGTTCATGAACACGATGTTAAAGTCAGAATTGCGATATCTTTTTCCGTTCTCAAACTGGAGCACTTGAGATGTTCTTCGCGTTTACACTGCTGTAATCTAATAACGGAATGAGATAATATCTCATTCCGATATTATCGCAATTTTGACTTCCCCATCGTGTTCACCGTTGAAAAATCTATAATGAGGTGTTACTCGGCAAAAAAATGGAGACAAAATGTTTTGTAAAACCAGAAAAATAGAAACATTTTATATAAGATAAACCAGTTATTTTTTCGAAAATTCGCTCTTATGTCCATGTTTGCATGATTGTGGATTTTCAGTTATCGTTCCCAAAAGCAACGGTAGCGTGCGCATCTTTGTTGATTTGACAAAACTCAACGAATCGTCAACGCAACGTCAATACAAACCTATCCTGAAATTTTAAAAATTCTAAGCGCACACGGCAGGCGGTACAGTTTTCTCCAAACTCGATGCAAATAGCGGATTTTGGCAGAGAAAGAAATTAAATAAATGTTCTTGCGAGCCGGAAGGCTTATGACCGGTCAAGGTCGGAAGTGGAGCAGTGACCACGGGCGTTATCGCTACCGAGCTCTATTGATTATTGATATGAGGACACCTTTTCGCGTCCAGTCCTTCAGAAATCTGCTGTCCCTTGACAACACCTACAAATTCAGTTTCCGTCATTTCTAACTAATCGACTGGTCAACGCGTATTCAACCTCCGCTACTTATTGAAAGCACTTCGCATAACCTAGAAAATACTTGTTCATTGATAATTCCAAGATTTGCATACGCCTTCGCGATCAGTAGTCACGCCTACATTAATTCACTTACGTTTAACCCTTTAGATCAGACACTCTCCCAACCGTTATCCTCCTATTAATTCATAAGTGCTGTACAGCTTCTAACACCGTCTTTTAAAAAACCTGTCTAAAGTCTATTATATTTAATCTCAAACGATTGCGTGAGTAATTCATTATTCAGTTCGAGTACAAATATAGAATGTTTTTTCTGCCGGAAACATAATCTTTACATTAATAACTCAAACTACCCAAGCTTCGTATCATTACATAGAAAACATAGAAGTTCTGTTGAATAATATTCTGATGCACCATTTTTTGGTCTAGGCGCTAACATCATCAACAGACTGCCGTCATTTCCTTGATGCTTCCTCTACTCAGTCGCCAATCGCGACTAGAACTTGTGATTGTCGCGTTTTCGTTGTTTGTCACATCTCGTGTACAAAGGTATAGCAAGGGTCCGAGTAAACTTCCCTTATTTTCTTGAGACTGGTGTAATCTCCTTCTTATTTCACTATCTCCCAATAAATTATGATTTCAAAGTTTGAAAAACTGGCTTCGATAATTCTGTCTGAAGTTTGTACTCTAGCCCTTGTCAAAACAATTGAAGACATCAAATTATCGTGCCAAAGAGTTATGATAAACGTGGGTCAGAAAGTGGTCAAATTACAACAAGATGTAATGATATGCCTACGTATACGCCCGGATTCCAACATCTATACTATTGCTACATCTAATATTTAAGCAATAGATATCAAAGTTTTGTTCAACACTGCAAATCTACCTCGCGAAATAAAATATACCAAAACCGCCAAAATATACCATAACCCACTAAGTAAGGAGGATTTATCATAACCCTTGAAGGTTTTGAAATTTTGAAGACATCATCTCGAACGGTTTAGCTTTTTCTCTACCAAGAAACGTTATTTTTCTCTGATCCTTGTTCCTTGGGGTATGAAACGGTCCAGAGAGAACAGATCTCTATAGAAATGCTGAATGCTGAATTTCAGGTACATCCTGCTTATTCGGGTTGAACAAATCTATCGCCATCATTGCACATAGTGAGCTATTGTCGAGTACTGAATCAGTAACATTGAATCAGTGGCATTCAAGGAGGTTTCAAAAGTATAAATTCAGCAATAAATTAAATTCTCTACTAGAATGATTCTTATTTCCACATTCACAAGAGTTGTGTACCCCTTTACCACATGTGTCACATTTGAAGGGATGTTTTGTGTTTATATGAAAATGTTTATAATAAATCGAACCAAATCAATTTGAGCAACAATTTTTCATATGAAAAGTTACTAGAACTTTACGTTAGTGCGCCTGTTGAGTGGTCGACTAGTCTGATCTGAGCAAACTTCAACATTTCTGAAATGTCATTAAAACGTCGTAGAAACTTCGCCCAGCTAGGGTTCGTGGGGATATCTGTCGAAAATTCAAGCAGCGGAAAGAGCAAATGATGACACTTATTTTGTTCTATAACGCCTAATTAACGAACTTTGAACCACTGTCTGGCACACAATTTGTAAAGTACCTACCTTACGAATATTATACCTAAGTCACGATGTTGTATCTGTACAAAAAAACATTGATGGTATTTGCAATCAGACCTGGAGCAGGGATTTTAATCTAGAACAATCGATTAATTCATTATAATTGACAATCCCTTCTATGTATTTACTCATGGTCTGACAGACAGACTGACGGCCACCCCAATTTGGCTGAATTATTGCGCGGGTGATTATTGTGTCGAGCTTTCTGTCAGTTGGTGTTTAGCATGTGCTCACAAATAGTTATGGAACTTTTCTGACAGGTTTTAGAATCTAAGGAAAACATTGCAAACCTTGCGTGCCCGTTTTTTCGGCTCCTATCGACGAGGGAAACCTTGAGCCCGTTTCATTCTGGAAGTGAAGATTCTTCGGGGATGAGTGATTATTCCAAGAAGATCCTCCCTGTTTATCGGAAGCTGGTCCCAACGAGCTCCCAATAACAGAATCGATCGGCCCGAGATCCGTTTTACGCCTTTTCATAGCCTTGACCCAAGGCCTTCTGAACCTCTGACACCAGCTCCAAACTTATTCTCTCTCCATTCATTTTCATCAATTTTTCTTCTTCTTTGTTTCAATACACCGTGAACAAGTACAAATGAGACGTCCACAACCCATCAATCGACCCGTAGTGCCGCTTTCACCGGAAACCATGTTCAATGTGTTGATGGTTTGAAAAAGTTGAAATTGAACCAGTTCCTAAGATCAAAGTTTCCAGCGTACGGTGATCAATGAAAACCACCTTTGAATTACCGTTGACCCAGTGTGGGTTCAACTGTGGCAGTTGAACTCTGATTGGGAAGGCCGGGAGTTTGATGATGTGGTGATAACGAGGTGAACGCGCGGGAGCCGAATGTCAAACTGTCTGTTGCCTTTGGTCAGTTATTGTTTATTGTTATTGGTCAGTCGATTCCTTGATCAGTCCACATCAACAGTTTACAGAAAAAAAGAAAAAGAATGCCTCGGCATTTCGCCTCATCCGCATAAGGCGGATTGTTCACAGCAGTTTACTGGTGGCTTATTCAGCGGAGTTTTCAACTGCACGAGTAGCAGTATCATCAGCAAAAGTTGTAAACTTACCCACTGGTTAGATCTCTTGTGTATTATACACAAGAGCAGTAAATGCAGTAAATGCAGTGTAGGGCCAACGACACTGCGTTTTATTTCCTCAACTGAGAACACTCATCATCGTATTTTACTCTGAACTACCTTTCTGAGAGGCTTTAGAATTTGGAAGATTTGGGAATCCCTTTGCAGTTTTCTATGAACTCCTTGATGGCATTGTTTATCAAATGCTAAAGTAATTAGTAGCAAAGCAATGTAATTTGAGTTATCGTGGACAGTTAAACCTCAACAACAATGAGTTCTGACCCAATTATTCCACTGGAATAATTTATGTGTATTAAGAACGTAGAACGGACGAAGAACGAGTCCTTGTGGTTAGATTTCTTCAATTTCATGAACTAGGTAAACATGGTTTCAATATCGATATTTTCTCTTTTTTAACGAATGATTTGGGATAACACTTTCAAGGGCGTTTGGAAAAACATGTCTGCCCACTTGAAGGCTCCCTCATTTTCTAGGATTTGCCAATGAAACCAATAGAAGAATTTCAAGATGTAGAGCAGGTGATTGTAGACCAAGTTGTAATGAAATGAGGGAGGATGAGTGGCTTGAACAACACGACCAACGGACTGTAGGGAGTGGAACGGAAATTTGGTATTAAATGAGAAAGAGTTGAGACATTCGTACCGATATTTCATCACGTAATTCTAATCTTCTCTCATAAGTCATTCAAGGCCTTTTTGTATAATTGAAGTTTCAATGTAATTAGTGGGCGATCTTAATCCACATGAGTTGTTGAGAAAATCCATGTGTATGCTACACATAGGTCATGGACGTTGATGAAAATTGCAACGGTCGTATTTGAGGAAAATCGCTAGCGAGACATCACACGCCATTTTCAGTGGTCTCCGCAAAGATGAGTGGCCGTTGCGCAATGGTGTAGTTAGAGAGCAATTTCGACTTCCGCACAGCATGTTCCTTCGTCGCTACAATTCAAATGTAATCCTCAATTGAACTTGAACGTACCTCGTCCGCATTTCCTCTTACAACAAGGATTCGTGAAAATTCGTTCTTTTGGGGGAATTCGTATTTCTAACAACATACTATGCCTCACAGACTGAAGACACACAGGAAGTATCGCGTCATCATTATTTGATTTAGGGGAAATCCATCAGGAGTAACAGGAAGTTGGTAAAATTAGCTTTAAAACAACGCTCGGAACTCTGGCAATTTCTGGACACAATTCTCAAGTATTAAACCTCCGCAATATTGATCGTGAGGATCGACTAAATTATACGCTTTGAGTGTTGTTGGATGTTGAGTGAACGGGTGGTGATGAGGTAAAAGAATGTGCCTTTTGTTTGGCTTTATGTGGTTTTATCGTAATGTACTGTACTGTAGGGAGTGATCCACTCCCTACGAAAAAACGTACTCCTACAAAAAAATTAATACAACTAAATTTCTTACAGAAGAAGCCTCATTCATTATCTGCAAAGTTGATGGTTAAAGAAATTATTGATGTCTAAAATGAAGAAACGTGGCAAAAATCCATCAGCGCTAGAAAGAGTAATTATGATATTTTGGGCCGTAGTATTTGGTTTTCTCTGGTCATGGGTATAATATCGTTTGGGAGTGCATCATCAGACTAGAAAATGAACGATTTCGGGTATGAACATTCAAGGAATCACATTTTTAACCGACTAAGATCATACAAAATTAAATGATGGACTTGATTAGGAATTGATATGAATGGTAAATTTCAGAGAATTGATTTATTTATTAAAGATTCATGATCAGCTGGTGGACTGTTAAGGCAGTTTCCATGGCAGTTGTGGCAGGCGACAGTGCACGTAATTAATTTTTTAAAACCTCTACAGCCGGTTGTACGCTTACAAGCCGCTGACGGGCAGAACTCGGGGTGTGTCCATCTACCTCTGTTACCTGTCCCGGACGGGCAGAACTCGGGATGGATCCATCTGCCACTCTTATTTCGGCTTCCCCATAAACCCCCACCCCTATGCATCGGATCCGGAAGTGAACCGCCCTATGTGCTTCTCCGATCACGGGAACATTTAAATACGGGAGAAGGGTTCGATCCGTGGAGCCGTTTTTGCGTGATTGAAGTAAGTACCTACAGACAAACAGACAGACACCAAATTCAAAATCGGCATGGCTCGACTCCATTTACGCGAAACGAATAACTGTAGTGAAATTTTTCGAAAATACCCAAGGAACACGAAAATCGTCTCTAAATTTAGTTATATAGATACCATAATAGTTGGTTGTGATCGGCACCAAAGTATGATTGAGGAAGCGTTTCCAACCCCGAAGCGTTTCCAATAATTGTAAAAACGATACCAAGGGACTTTAGAAAATCAGTTGTATCATACTAAACAGAAATACATCCAAGACCGCCTGTCACAACTGCCATTGAGACTGCTCAAACAGTCCACCACCTGCTGAGGAGTATTAATGGAAGATTAAAAATGGAAATCGATATTCTCTGAAATTGCCCACTCACATTTCATATTCAACCCCATTGCACATTGCAGAGTTTTAAAACTTTGGGCATCGTGTCCTAATTTGTCTGGACGTAGTAAAAAATGTAATTCTGTCTCAAATCAGACCAATGAATGATTTACAGCAGCGATTAAAACAAAGAAATTACTGGCTAACGCCCCGAGCAAAAGGAGAAACAATGTAATGGGGAAAAGGTAACTGATACAGTGGGAAATGGAACCAGAACGAAAGGACTTGACCTTCCAATGCTCAAGACCGGGCCCAGGAAGACCAAGTCCTCACGCAACAAAGCTTACGAAGAAGGAAGCCGCATGGAGCCGGAGGATCGGTTGTTGCTCCCATTGTATCACGACAAGCGGCTTATTAAATTGGCACCTTCCAGACGCAACGGGTACAGAGTGAGTATTATACAACATTTTAGGTGCAGCATCAATGACGTCCCAACCTGATGAACCAATTTCATATTGAGTACCATACAGTTTGGTCTTTGTGTGAGAGCGGTACCACATAGTAGCTGCAACTACATCAGCGCTTCCAAAAATGATCATTACTGCCTGCTTGTCAGTGTATGATTATTTCTGCGAATGGAGAGGGAAAATGGTTCTTAGCACCATCTTGACAGTTGAATAACTTGACTGGATCTACTTAGCAGCGACCCCGGCCCTTATGCCCTCTGTACCTGAAAGATGATTAAATAGCTCTACTTCAAAACCAAGATTTCATTCGAAAAAACACGAAAAATTCATATCTCATTCGATTTGAGCTGTTCTTCAAGCAATGCAAAGGTTCTTCGACAAGCCCAATATTCAGCTCGGAAAAATTCGGTTTCGATTTGGGTATAGCTATCCATTTGGGACGAAAAGGCTTCGACAAGACCTAGATTCGACTAGAAAAAGACGAAAAAATTCTGTTTTGACTCGAATGGTTTGGGAATGACAAAACCAAGATTCGACTACAAATAAATACGGTTTCGATTCGATTAGAGCTATTCTCGTGGGGTGAAAAGGGGCCTCCACTGGAATAAGGTTCAATTCGGAAAAAAGCGACTGAATCATTCAGGATTACATTATCTGAACTTTGCTCCTGATGCCTTCCGTACATCGGCCGATTTTCGGACGGCGAAATCGTTTGTATCGGACCAATTAGAACACGCAACGCTAACCTACCCCAGCAATTTCTACGACCTTCTACCATGAGTGGCGCGAGAAATGAATAAAGCTGCCTTCGTCGCCCTTCACACTCGGGCAGGGTTGTGAAAGACTCTTAACCCTGATGAATAGGGCTGTAGACCCAGCTTCAACTTTCTACTCGTCTTTTGAAAGAACTAATAATAGGCCGAGGTACGTCATTGTTCAAATCAGGCCTTCAGTGTCTTCCAGTAGACGAATTTTAAATTCATTGAAATCAAGATTCAAGACATTTATTAGCAATATAGATTTGGAATAATAGCAATTATGTACTTTCTAAGCTAAAAACAAACAATATAGGTAAAATATACACAGATAGCCCACCGAGGAATAAATTGATATAACACAACATATGACTTGTGACTAGTCGAATGACAAATTATGAATTCATACACAAAGTTGCCCGAATCTCAGTTGCCTCTGGTTAGCCTTAATCTTGCCAAACTAAACTGACAAATCATTTATACCTTTGTGAAAAACCAGTTACAACACAGCAACATAAGAATTTCCCCTATAAAACTCGGTGTTTATTTTTGGTAGGATAATACGGAATTCTTATATCTAATAATGGTCAAAAAGTGGTTACAATTCAAATTGGGAAATTCGAACAATATTAAATATCAAATTTTGTCCATTTAGAGTGTTTAGCTAGCAGTGTATTGGAATGATTTAATTAAAATTCGTGAGTTTTTGGTTTATTATCTTCGATAATGAACCATTGGAATCGCCCAAAGAAAAAATTTGTTTAACCCCCCCTCAAAATTTGTTGGTTTACGTTTCAAGATACGTAGATTCAGAAAATCGAATAAAAAAAAAATCCGTCCGTCCGCCGTACGCCGTACGCCGTCCGCCGTACGCCGCCCGCGCCACTTTGCCCAGTTAACGTTGAGCTAAAATTACGAAATTTGGTTTCTGGATTTGGACCAGCCCCACAATGATCCTCGAAACTTTTCATAACCCTAGGTCAAGGGAAAGGGGTTCAAAACGAATTTTGAAAATATGAAAATCTCATATCTCGAAAGATTCATATAGAACGGTATGTTTTTTATTTCATATTTAGATAGAGTTTGTTCCGTAGAATTTTTTAAAACCATCCGCAGCTTTGTACGACCAGCCGTTCGTTCACAATGACGGCTCAAAGATTGTGCCTCACAACACGATCGTGAATCAAACTGTTGAAATACAGGTCCATTTTCATACTAACAAGCTCTTTGGAACATCATATGGCTTAAGTGATGTCGAGTTTGTTGTTCTGAGGTGCGTTTCGTGCTACGGAAATGAAAGTAATTTCGAATGTTTGTTGGTAGGTACTTCTTTTATAGAAAAATTATTACCGATGTAGTAATTAAAACCCCAGAATTATATCGTATTAATTAATCATAATTAATAATAAATACAAATTATTAATACCTAACAATAAATTATAATAATTTTCACTAGGTACTTGATAAAATTGATAATACTCGTAATAATTAATCTAACATTTAGGATCTAGACATTTAGACCTAGTGTTTCATCTTCCAGGTAAACTACAGTCTAGAAATTTTAACCGTCAGTCGGGGATAGACCACATTGCAATATTCACTCGGTTTCTCATCTGTAAAATTGTTTAAATAATACCTTTTTGTAATAATACAAATTAAATTTTGATGCTGAGCTATTGACTTGAAATTTTAAAAATAGGTGAGAACTGGATCACAATGCAATATTCACTCGGTTTCTTGTCTGTAAAATTGTTTAAATAATACCTATTTGTTTAAACAAATTAAATTTTGATGATGAGCTAGATACTTGAAATTTTAAATATAGGTCAGAAATGGATGACATTTCAATATTCACTCGGTTTTTTTCTCATTGCAAACCTGTTCATTGTGTACCCAAGATCCTTCCCTAAAAGACCTGGCAGCGGGAAATATTATTCAACATGGTTTGAAAAGGGAAAAACAAGTTTTGTAAAAAATCCCAATGCTCTAGGTAGTAGTCGATACCAGTGACCAACATTTTCTTCAGTAGTCGACATGGTTTTGCACTAGTAGTCGACCTACATGTGTTAGAAGTCGACAGTATCACTTGAGTCAGTAGTCGACAGGTTTCGTCATTCCATCGTTTTCGAATTTTACGACATCTAAATAAAATACATTCAACTGTGAATCGGAACTTGAAAATAGATTAATAAGATGTAATAAAGTAGTTATCAGACTTTTTATTTGCAAACAGCTCATTATCAGTCTCAAATTGCAATAAGTACTTAAGTAAAAAGGTATGAAAACTATAGTCGAAAACTCATTGTCAGAAAATTGACATTACAGTTGGGCTTAGGTACCTATTTACACATTTTTTTGACATTTTCATGTCTTTGCTTTGGCACATAAACTGAAACGGGAAAAATTTGTTCCCTTGATTCACCCTTTCCCTCAGATCACGTCAGAACACAAGCGACCGGCGGGCCATTACGTCAGAGCCTACGACGTACGAGCGTATGACGTAAGACGGCTGGCAGGAGGCCAACTAGTACGTCAGAGCCTATGACGCACGAGCGTATTACGTAAGACGGCTGGCAGGAGGCCAACAAGTACGTCAGAGCCTATGGTTAATTCCATGGTTAATTATTTTATTTGTATTGCTGTAAAAGAAGGAATAAATTTCATTTCATTTCATTTCATTTCATGACGCACGAGCGTATGACGTAAGACGGCTGGCAGGAGGCCAACAAGTACGTCAGAGCCTATGACGCAAGAGCATATGACGTAAGACGGCTGGCAGGAGGCCAACAAGTACGTCAGAGCCTATGACGCACGAGCGTATGACGTAAGACGCCTGGCAGGTTGCTAACTAGTGCGTCAGAGCCTATGACGCACGAGCGTATGACGTAACACGGCTGGCAGGTGGCCAACAAGTGCGTCAGAGCCTATGACGCACGAGCGTATGACGTAAGACGCCTGGCAGGTGGCTAACTAGTGCGTCAGAGCCTATGACGCACGAGCGTATGACGTAAGACGGCTGGTAGGTGGCCAACAAGTGCGTCAGAGCCTATGACGCACGAGCGTATGACGTAACACGGCTGGCAGGTGGCCAACAAGTGCGTCAGAGCCTATGACGCACGAGCGTATGACGTAAGACGCCTGGCAGGTGGCTAACTAGTGCGTCAGAGCCTATGACGCACGAGCGTATGACGTAAGACGGCTGGCAGGAGACCAACAAGTGCGTCAGAGCCTATGACGCACGAGCGTATGACGTAAGACGGCTGGCAGGTGGCTAACTAGTGCGTCAGAGCCTATGACGCACGAGCGTATGACGTAAGACGGCTGGCAGGAGACCAACAAGTGCGTCAGAGCCTATGACGCACGAGCGTATGACGTAAGACGGCTGGCAGGTGGCTAACTAGTGCGTCAGAGCCTATGACGCACGAGCGTATGACGTAAGACGGCTGGCCGGTGGCCAACAAGTACGTCAGAGCCTATGACGCACGAGCGTATGACGTAAGACGGCTGGCAGGAGACCAACAAGTGCGTCAGAGCCTATGACGCACGAGCGTATGACGTAAGAAGGCTGGCAGGAGGCCAACAAGTACGTCAGAGCCTATGACGCACGAGCGTATGACGTAATACGGCTGACAGGAGGCCAACTAGTGAGTCATACGACGAGACCTTTTATGTCTCTGCGCCCCCTCCCACACCCACACCGCGTACCTCGTACTTCATTTTGGTTTATTATCTTCGATAATGAACCATTGGAATCGCCCAAAGAAAAAAAAATTTTAACCCCCCTCAAAATTTGTTGGTTTACGTTTCAAGATACGTAGATTCAGAAAATCGAATAAAAAAAAATCCGTCCGTCCGCCGTACGCCGTCCGCGGCACTTTGCCCAGTTAGCGTTGAGTTAAAAATTTTAACTTTAATTTAATTACGAAATTTTTTTTATGGGTTTCGACCAACCCCACAATGGTCCTCGAAACTTTTCATAACCCTAGGTCAAGGGGAAGGGGTTCAAAACGGACTTTGAAAATTTGAAAATCTCATATCTCGAAAAATTCATATAGAATGGTATGTTTTTTATTTCATATTTAGATAGAGTTTGTTCCGTAGAATTTTTTAAGACCATCCGCAGCTTTGTACGACCAGCCGTTCGTTTACAATGACGGCTCACAACACGATCGTGAATCAAACTGTTGAATTACAGGTCCATTTTCATACTAACAAGCTCTTTGGAACATCATATGGCTTGAGTGATGTCGAGTTTGTTGTTCTGAGGTGCGTTTCGTGCTACGGAAATGAAGGTAATTTCGAATGTTTGTTGGTAGGTACTTCTTTTATAGAAAAATTATTACCGACGTAGTATTTAAAACCCCAGAATTATATCGTAATAATTAATCATAATTAATAATAATTATTATTAATAGTAAATACGAATTATTAATACCTAACAATAAATTATAATAATTTTCACTAGGTACTTGATAAAATTGTTAATAATTAGTGATAATTGATAATAATAATTAATCTAACATTTAGGATCTAGAAATTTAGACCTAGTGATCTAGACAGAAGGGTGATCTGTACAAAGAAGATAATGAACCGTTGTGTCAAGAATTTGCAGAGTTTTTCTTTTCCGAGACAACACTGACCCCTTTCGAGTATTTGCTTTGTTCCTAAGATAATGTGAAGTTTCGAGGTAAAAGCTACTTTTAGGATAGGTACCTACTTGAAGAGACTGAATAATTGAGTACGAGGAATGTTTACACATTCTGTGTTTGGGTCGACAAATGAGTCTAAAAATAATTGAAGTGGCCCATACGCTACCATTAACGTACTGATGAAGAACGCTGTTACTCGAAGGACTTACAAGGATATTGTATACAGATCAGTTATCTAAACAAGAGAATGATCTGTACATAAAATCATGAAATGTTGTAGACCACTTTGAAGCTTTTATGGATTTCAACGGCAAAATGAACGGCTTTATGCACAAAGTTTGAAGTGACCACTCTCGTTCCATCAGATCGATGAAATGCCGTCCTTCAATGTTTTTTGGTGCGTAGAATCGATTGGTGTAGTCAGAAAGTCTATATCGCTGATACTATCAGAGGTATGGCGGTTAGCTGGTTTGTGCGAATAGCTGATGTTAAAAAACGAGTGTCACACATTCCAGCCACACGACAATGTTCCTCAGCTGACTAAAAGTTGATTTGCACAAATCGACCGAGAGCCTCACCAGCGCTTGGTCCGATTGTGCAGTTCAACATTTGCAAGTTTTAAATGCTCCATAATTAATCATTGTAGAATAATCGTTGTTTTATGGCCTTTTCATTCGTGAATATGTGGGTATAAAGAAATGAAAATGGTATTTTCAATATTAGGTAATATTAATTTTAATAAATTAGGTATCAACTTGTTATGTAATATATTATGACACTGTTTACAAACGTGGTGGTGGTAAGAAAGATGGTAGAAATAATTAATAAATTAAATGTTTTGCAAAAAAAGAATAAATGAATTTAAAAAAATAAAACAACCCTCACAAATCAATATCATCGTCTTCCTCTTCCTCTCTTCCGTCATCTTCTAATTGCATTCCTCCGTCGTGTTCTTCCACCCAACCCTCCGTCATGACCGTCAATGTCATCTTCAACAGAGGCGTCCCGAGTTAAACGACCATAAAGTCGTCGTCGTATTTGGGTGGGGGGTTAGTTCCATCAAACTTCGTTTATCTTTGATTTTTGGACAAGAAATGGGTTTCCCGTTCGGTTCATCGAAGTCGAATTGGGGGCTATTGAAACCGCCCTTCGTCTCCCCCTTCTTCTTGGGGAAGTACCACTAATTCCGTTTGATGCCTCTTTCTTTTTTGAGGTGGTAACTTCTTTACATCCTCCGTTGAAATTTTTTGAGAGCCAACGGATGTCTTCACCATTTACTTCTGAGTTACGATCTGGGACTCCAACTTTTTGCTAGACTTGAACACTGACCAATCCATTCTTAAGACCACAAATTTTGTTTCCTGAGACTATCTTTTATTACATTGGTGTACTGTTCAGGGGTGTACAGCTCTTGGTGTAGTTTTAGAGCACATTTTTTATCATCCAATTCGTCATCGTTCTTTAGAAACCTATCTCCTGAATCGCCAAACGGTTCACTGGCCATCCATCATAAGCGACATAAAAAACATGGTAGAGGCCTGCAATTTGTGTCAAGAATCACGGCCATCTCTCCCAAAAGAAACCATGATTTATGACCCGGTACCAAACCGACCATTCGTAGACGTATCCATGGATTTGTTTACGACAGGAGGAAAAAATTTTATGGTATATGTTGACAGGCTTTCGGGGTGGCCGGTTGTCTGCCAATTCGGAACAAGATGCCCCGATAGTAAAATAATTATAGCTAGCCTGCGCAAAATATTTTCAGATACAGGAGTGCCTATCCGGATCAGATGCGACGGTGGTCCACAATTTTCCTCTTTCACATTCAAGCAATTCCTGAGGAAATGGAATGTGACCTTATCACCATCCTCACCATTCTTCCCCCAGAGCAATGGCCACGCTGAGGCCGGGGTGAAGGTCATGAAGGCGCTGATTGTCAAGTGCATGAAAGGAGGTGTCCTGGACGAGGAAGCGTATCATGCAGGGCTTCTAGAGTTCAGGAACACGCCAACATCCAACAGACGGTCACCATCCGAAATCCTATTTGGACATCCCCTGAGATCCCTCGTGCCAGCTCACTACAAATCATTCTCCAAAAAGTGGCAAAAGGCATCGGACACCTTGGATCGCGACATCGCCCACCAGAAGGCGAAGGCGGCAAGTAAATACAACAAGAACGCCCGAGACCTAACTCCCCTTCAAGTCGGCAGCTATGTACGGCTACAAAATCCCATCACGAAGAAATGGGATGCTGGCGGCGTAATCGTCGACAGAGGCCCATATCGGAAGTATGTGGTCAAGGGTGATAGCGGAAGGTTGTACATCAGAAACCGGCGGTATCTGAAGAGGAGCGAGGGGGGAGGGGATAATAGGGGAGATGTGGTAGCACCATGAGTGGTTGCCAAGAGGCACCTTAGTTTTGTGTTATAAACAAATAAAAGTTCAGTTAATGTTCACGATCCTCACGGATGTATTATTCTCATCGTACTTAGATCAGAACAGTACGAGGTATTTTAGATTAATTGATTCTTGTGAAAACGCACTCTTCAACAAAAGTACTACTTGTATATTTGTGTTCTGACTCCCACAGGAGTCTGACCACAAAATCAATTTTTTAGAGGTGTCGGGTTATTAGCAACGTGCTTCAGCAAACAAAACCCAACCTCCTGGGCTCCCCTCTCAGCTTACAATGAACGTTTTGCACAAACAGTCTGTCAGCCCTGATTCGTCCAACACATTATAGAGCGCGCTGAAGTTGGAAAAATCCGAAAGTACGCGTCAAGACGCATCCATTGATACCAAAAAATTGGTTTGTGCGTAATACCGTCAAAATGGCAGTAGGCCGAAGAGCAAATTAATTAGCGTCACGAAACTCACTAACGATCGTCAATAAACAGCTAAAGCTAATTAATTCTGGAGTTTTTCATATCTTTATGCTCACTAACTCATCAAATTTTGTGGTCGTCTCTCGGTGTAGTTCCGTTCAGGTGCCACCTACCCAGTAGATATTATATCGCGCTATCTTCGTACATCGACTGTCTTGTCATTAGAACAAGTGGCGGCTTTGTGTTGATTAATGTCAATTTAGTTGTCATGTTTTTTGTTGTCATTCTTAATCGGTCCCGTTCCTACTATCTTCCCTCATTAGGTGAACCCAACTCTCTTGTTTTGTAATACCACTTGTTTGTCACATGTGCTGTAATGCAGTCGTGTGACATGGGACATTGCGAATATCCACAGGCATTCATCACCCTCACTCCCGCTCTCTCCGAAAAAAAGACAAAGTTTGTGATTGTGCAACCTCTCCAGAAGGTTTCAAAAGTGTTTGCGTATGTACTCATAGATGGAGTCGAGTCTGGATCAGTCTGCAAAAAAATTACAGCTCTCTATTTCAATGGTAGATGTAGGTGATTATAGGCCCCCCAACCGGGACTTTCACGGTAAATAACATCCTAGAGGCAATTAGCCTCGGTAACGTCCCCAATCACAACCATCTTCCGCCAAACCGTTCGCTCCGGGAGCGAGCGGTTCTCGCGAATCAAATTCCGAAACGGGCTCAAACCAATTGGTTCACCGCTGCGGGTGAAAACCCTGTTTTTTCTGCCGCCGAAACGGTCCACACGAATCGGCCACTTCCGCGAGAAGAGCGGAAAAACAGGAAATGGATGCAGCTTGAATGCGAGTCCGAAGCCGAGAAGAGGATCCGTTCATGATGTACTCATGATAACTCAGTAATACACATCAGGAAAGAGTTGAGATAACGGCATGCTGAGTGTGACAGCCATTAACATAATATGAGTTGTCTGTTTCCAAAAGCTGTTAACTTCAATCCAAGAGAAATCGAGAAAAACACCGAAAAATCCATGGTCGTGAAGCATGGCTCTACGAGCGAATTTTCGAATTAATACCTGGTTTTAGATAAAATGTGTCCATTTTACAGGGTTTATAACAAATTGTGTCTCCTATCTTTGCCGAGTAACACCTTTCTTCAACGCTGAACACGATGGTGAACTCAGAATTGCGATATCTCATTCCGTTTTCAGAATAGAGCGAATGAACCATGAAGAACATCTCAAGTAACAACCACGTCTCTTCATCTTCAAAGTGCTCCAGTTTGAGGACGGAATAACATTCCGAATTCTGAATTCCCCATCGCGTTCAGCGTAAAAATAAACCCTTTAAAATGAGGCGTCACTTGTCATACTGTTTCTGATTGGGAATTCCGATCTTGTTGTTACGTGAAAACAACTTGAAGATAATAGGACTCGGACCACTCAGTAATTATACGGTTTTGTTTATTTATATTAAGAGCTCGTCAAGATCTCTTGTAAGACAACACTCGTCAAAATGGTTAATAGCAAACGATGAATTACCATGAATTATTATGAGTAACACTAAAATAAAATTGTCACTGCATCTACGAACTTAGTCTTTCGATTGCCAAGACGGATTTTTTTGTGCAAATTTTAATTTTTTATCTCAATTCTATCAATAGTTATCGTCTGGAATGGGGCAAATCTGAAACGGATTAGGTAGAATTGTAGAGAGAATTGTAAGCCTCTGAGGTTTGGAAAACCTTTTTCTGGGAGCGAATTTTTGGATATCGTTATTCTGGAAGCAGTCTTTGTAGAGATTATTTGATTGCAGTTCAACGACTTGAAAGGGGTTTAAAAAATCCTGATGTTCAAAGAGGGTCTCGAACTGGTCCCGCAGACACTTGATAATATTTACCGCAAATTCACTCGGAAACTGTTCATCATTTGCGGATTTGAAGGTGTTGCAGGTAGGGTCTTCATGGTCACAAGGAAAAACAAGAGCACTTGAGCAGTGTCTGAGACGTCCGTGGATTCAACCAATGCAGTTGAATGATATTTGAATTTACTGGCAGCATCTTTGAATTGTCGAGCGATATCAGAGACAAAGTCTTCGGTGCATCTCGCTACCGTATTCGCCGACTAACTTACCGTTCGACCGCTTTTCTGGACAAAGTTCCCCAATAGTTTGCAGGATACAGACCTTCACAATTTCGCGATCGGTGAAGGGCTTTCCAGCTCCTCGCTAAAACACGAACTACGAAAAAACTTACCATGAGCTTTAAATAACTATAAAAATGATTGAATATATATTCCAATAACCATTAAATATTCAATATTAAATATTGAATATATATTCCAATAACCAATCCCAAGAAAAATGTTATAATATAATATTATGTTTAATACATCATAGTGCAAAGCACAAGATTTTGGCTTACGCCTCACACATTTTTACATAGCTACATAATAAATGAATAATTCACATTAATAATTAATTAATTAATAATAATAATAAATTTCATGCATGGACTGGATTTGATCATTAGTGCAAATCAGTCTAAATATGATTCGTAGAAGTGCGAAGACGTAAAGTCGTCATGGAAGAAAATAAGCAAATTTCGCTAATTCGCTGGGGGACAGATACGAGCATAACGTTTTGTCCCGCCACAGCTATTTCACCGAGCAAATCGGAAAGCGAGTTAGTGCAGAAGCGGTCTCCTGTAAAAAGGTCAAGTTCAGGAAGCGTGCGACGAGGGAGTCATTTGTTATCTTTCTCCGGTCGACAGTTAGAGGTTTATGAGGTTCACCTGGAAATAGTTCAATGGTCACGAGGACACGGCGAGGTTTCAGTAAAGGAATTAACTCATCGTGTTTTCACGGCTCAACGGCGGCCGGAAATAGCGCTGGAAAACGATTTGTTGGTATCATGAATGTAACGGAGATAAAAGAACCACTGGTTTAAAATAAGACAAGAGTTCGAACAAGTAGACTGTTTTAATTTAGTGCAGATGTAGGGACTGGATACTTGTCGATCCGTCAGTCTCTTGGTGCAAATTCTGACAAACATGACTCATTTTAATTTGTTCTTATATTAATGATCTATTCAATTTTATGTTGGAAGCGAGGATGTAAAGAAACACACAATTGGGCTCGTTATTTATCTAGAAAACTCGTACAATTGATATTACTAACTGGTATATAAATTACGTGACCACCCCCGTTGGTCTGCTGAGGCAGCACCCCAAGTCTATAAGAGGAAGCTCCGAACGAGCGGCGAATCAGTCTGCCGTTTGCCTTCGAGTCTGTTGCCGTACCTTCCACCGTTAGTTTCCGTGCTGTACGTTTTACCACTCATTCTACAGTGTTAAACCATTTTCAGTGTATTTTGAACAATAAAACTTTTTAAAAACTAACTCTTCCGGAGCAAAGACTTTACTTATATATATTATCGAACATTCAGATACTTATATTACCATGACTCTCATGGATAATAGGAGGTCGAAGCTTCGCGATGCCTTATAATAACAGTGTTATTCAGGTTTTTGAAAATGTAAATTGTCACAATGGCAAGAGACTGATTCAGATTGTGCTGGCGAATGTCAATAAAAAATAAAAAATCGCATTATATATATTTTTTTAAAGTACAATGTGCCGATATTTCACTTTTCTATAGGAGTCAACAAATAGAGACTAAGCGCGCTGATCCAACACCTATAACTACAAAAACCAACTATAAGGATTCAGCGATCTGCTTACACACCTTCCCTACCCGCACTTCAACAGAAAAGCCCGAAACATCAGCAAATATCACTCACGAACAAAAGTGATGAAATATGTAAGGGTCACAAGCTGAAAAAAATATCTACCAAGCAGGAAACCCCCGGCAAGTCACTCCAAACCTTCGAATATGAGTAGGGTTTGGGACAAACCAAAAATCCTTTACGTTCAACTGGAGGAAATAACATCAGAACAGGAACAAACGGACTGTGTTAAAGGGAATTTATTTTAGTTATTAAAACCAATATCGGTACGAGAGGGACCGTATACCGTATTATACGGTATTATCGCACAACACCCTCACATAGGCTGTACGTCGTCATGTACTTCCTCAAGAAGAATTATCGCGTAATAAAAAGCACCACCAAAAATTAATCGACAGGTGAAAGGCACACGTTTCCAGAAATTGTTCCTAATGCCTTTCGTCTGTAAAGATTAAACTGCATTATGACATCGTAAATGGCTTCTTATAGCTGCGTTCCCTTGGTTTTACTGTGAGCCTGACTAAAATGCATCGCACCAATCGAAAGATCGCGAAAATTAACTGCGGAAACCGCAATAACTCGAAAAGAGCGAAAAAACGACGACGCAAAATATAATGTTACCTATTCCCCAACTAAGGTGTTTTATGAACAATCGAAAACATTCGCTACCCCGAGATTTGGACACCGTAAACTCTAGGGTCAATTTTTTTCAATTCCTTAGATGACCATGAATGCTCTTTAAATAACCATAACAATAATTATTAAATTAAATTTTAATAATTAAATTAAATTTTAATATGTCATTCAGAGCACCATTAATATCTCAAAGAAACTCAAAAATAGTATACATAATATGTATACTATTTTATCATCTATATATTATATATTATAATATTATATATTATATAATATTTTATACATCTTGGAAAGAAACGGATCTCCCAGTTCCCTATAAACTATGAATCATATTATGATTCATAGTTTATAGGGAACTGGGAGATCCGTTTCTTTCCAAGATGTATAGTAACTATTAAGAGGACTATTATATACCTACCGATCTTTAGTCAGAGCACCATACCTGATGCATACCAAATTATCCGAACAGCTTCATACTTAAATACCTATGATTACCCAATAAGTTTAAAATTGTCCATACTTGAATGAGATGTTCCAATACAACACATTTTACATATCTTCGAAAATTCGCTTTTATAGCCATGCTGCATGACTGGAACTTTTTCTGATTGACTCGGTTCTGTGAACCACGCGTCTGACAACATCTGAGTCACTTCCATCACAACGAATTGGATGATGATCTTTGCCGCACGTCTGGAGCTCGCACTCAGACGAAGTCGTCTTTTCGTCGTCACCTCGTCAATATGATTGGGAATGTTACGAGCTACGTCCGTCATGCTAAACATCGCTACCGTGACGTGAATGAGCCCTCAAGCCACCAGCCTCCGGCTCACCCTCACTTTCATCTCCATTCGGATCACTTTCGGCTCGTTAACCCAGTTAAGAGTTCTACCTTGTTTCGGGTGGGGGCTCCTTGAAACGTCGCTTTTTCCCTTCTAATCTTGTGCAAATGTTCCAAGACCGCCCGAGTGCACCAAACCGTAATCTGTCACAGTCTTGCATTATGCTGTAACATCAAAGTTCATTCAGACAATCGCATTTTAATAATGATTTACAATCCCTATTGGCATCTCCCGCATTACACACAGTTATGTAATTTTACGTCATTTTCTGCGTTATTGGCGGATAGCTGTCGGCGCGATATTGGTTTTTATTACCATTTCTGCCCTTTGTAATCCATTGAAGTTTGAAATTCGAAGTTTTTCCGAGCTTGGCGTTTATTCTAAATATCCATATCCACAACAATGTCATGACATAATTCAATTTTGCCTACTTTTTCAGCAGGCGTGGGTTCAGGGTTTCTGAGGCTGAATGATTAGAGTTGGTTGCTAGGAGTTGTGATCCTCGTGGAATTTAGCTGTAGCGAATTAATTATTTAAAACAATAATAAACCAAAATCAAGTTACGTCATGTTGCTGTAAAGTTTGTAAGTATAGTTTATGCCACTGGTTTTATTGACGGTGGCAACGAAACTAGCGACCCCATCTCAACAAAAACGCATTAAACGCAAAACAGCCACAAATTGGCTTCTGTCATGTTGCAGCTTAAACGCGAAGATACATACCCCATTTCCTTATACCTGTAATAGGTAGCAGTACGATTCGATCTACGACCCATTCATTATATCAACACCATATCTTCCGAATTCGGGAAAGGGAAGTGAGGGAAGGATGTTTCGCACCAGATTTTTCTTCAATTAGGCGTATTGAATCGATGAAATGGGCAACCAACCGCAGAAAGCCAGGTTATGACCTACCTGGTAATAGATACAAGTATCTTCCCTAAACTTTGTGCAATTTTCTAATTACAATGAATCCATAATATCACCACTACCCACTTGGAACGTTCTCCAACGTCCAATCATGGCGTTCCATGAATACAATCTGATGTAAAAACATTGTTTCCCGTGAAGGTTTTAGGGGCTATGTTTCACTGGCAGAAAGATACAGTGAGAGGGAGATTGATTGATTGAAAGATTGATTAATGGCTTTCATTCAACAAAACAAGAGAGGAATAAGACCATGAGGTACCTACTCTCTTCCTTCCTCCTTGTTGCATTAATCATTAATCCTCGTACAAACGCACTTACATTTAAACTAGTGAAGTATTATTAAATAAACATAATAATATTATTATAATAATAACATATAAACATAATACGAGTAATATTATTAAATATACTATTCTCACACAACATGAATAAATATACTCATAAAAACTTAATAAGTACATTATATTGTCATGTTTAAAATTATAATTTTCTAATAGTACTTTCCTGTATATTTCGAAAAGAACTACGACTGGTGCACAAGTCAAACAGCTTTTAGTTTTAATTATATAATCTGATGGACTAGAGCAAGTGTGGTTTACCGCGCAGGGAGGTGTCCTGGTAGGCCTTTCGGATGGAATAAGGGCACTAGTTGGACAGGCATTGCGGTTGTGTGCAGAAATGGGTACTTCCATACTTTAAAAATCACTGTACCAATGCCAGTTTCTGTGTTGGTGCTCCATAACGACTTGGGAGTTGGGACGGTGCAGGAGGGGATCAGGAAGTGCTATGGAGTCCTGCAGATAAGAGCCACTGACCATCCAAACCCAGAAATTGTGCTCATTGCTGGGCCAGCGCCTCATGGTGAGCGAAGGTTACGAAGAAGAGTCCAGAGGGACAACGTACCCATTCTGCTCGACTAGGACTTCATCCCCCAAAGTACCCCGAACAAGCCTAAGCGCACCATGAAAAAAAAGCTATTATTATAACTTCACCTTGATCCCCACAATCCGCCCTGGAGGTACAAATTGTGGAATAAATAATAATAATAACTTAACCGCCAATGATGCATTTCTGTAACGGAGGTATACGAGTTTGAGCCGTTCTGCAGAAAACGTTATAAAAATTAAGAACTTTTAATGGAAGAAAGGCGCAGCACGTTTCACCTATAAAATACGGATCTCTATTCGCGAGCATTACTTGATCCAGGATAATATATTATATGAATTCTAGTCACCTATAGCGTCCATATGGTGAAACTTCAAGCTACTACTACGCTAATTGCTACTTCTACACACATTCAGCTGTAGCTGAATATTGCGATTTCTCCATAATATTCTCATCTGACTCAGAGCAATTACTCCACGCAATTATTACCAGTAAAACGTTAATAATCGCTCAAAAATATTCACTAACGTCGAAGTATTTCATCACCCTCCGTTAGGAAACGAGGTCTTGAGCGAAGTTCATCAGCTGCTCATTTAACAACATTTTCAGCTTCCATTCCAACCTCCTACGAGTACGACGTTTGTCTCTAGAAATGGAATTTCAAGGTGTTTCGGCGCAAACTGTTGAAGAACTGTGACTCAACAACGGTATTCTTCCGTGAGTAAACACTTCGTTTTTTGGGTTACTCTCGATATTGTCGACGTGCTTAATCGCTCACTCGTACCAAAAACCCGTTGAATGATTTCACACCGTATTGTTCCTTTGTGGGCGGGCCGAGCGTAGTGCCGACATCGTAACAAACTCCTCGTAGCACGCTGACGGTAATTTCATTGAAATGTCAAAAACATGCGAGTGTAGAGAGATGGAACTGGCTTCAGTAATATCAGCTAATAGTTCGACTTTGGTAGAATTTGGAGAATATGATGAGTATAGAATTTGGAAAGAAAATTAACTTACGAGTAATTGGGTGGTTGCCAGGATTCGATAGTGATCACTCCACTTTTGTTCTGCGTGTACTTTCGGTGTGTCACGATGGGGGTACACCAATTACGTATTAGTGTCATGAATTACGAGACAAACTGATGTTCCTACTACTGCCCTCAGCAGCCAGTGACTAACCACTAATGAATCCTTCGAATTTCTTATGAACCTCTTAGATAGTTTCTTTTTCTCTATTAAATCAAGAAAACAAATGTTAACAACATTTGTGCTGGTTTTTTTTTTTTTTTTCATCAGTAAATAACCTTATTGTTTTGTTGTGAACATTTCAGTTGTGATAATGGGGGGACTATAGTAGAGGAGTCCTCTAATTGGCGTGTGACGTGATGAGAGGGTGCAGTCCATCAACTGGCCTCTCTGTTGGGTGTCGATTGCGAAGGTGTCGAATCAGAAGAAGTGATTGCTGTGCTACTTGATCATGTTACGCTGGGTGGTAAGGAATCTTGGGGTCGTCTTCTGAGGATAAGGTACTTGATTAGGCACTTTGTATAGAGAGGAACGTGAGTTCTTACGAGAAGAGAGTAGAGTTGGCGGGGGCGGTGTCGGATAATGGCCACGATGGATGAGATGGTGGCATTCCAGCTTAGTCTGCTATCCAGTGTGACACCCAAGTACCTTAAAGAATCAGATTCGGTCTCAGATTCACAGGCTCAGGTTCACAAACTAGAATTTCTTCATAATTAATTTGTGTTCATATAACTCGTGGTAAAAATCTCGTACGCAATAATAATTTATATCAGGAAGTATGTATTTTCCAACAAATATTCAAAGTAACCTTAATTCTGCACAGAAAAAAATATGTCAAATGTTTTCTAGGTCGGTTCCAGCGGTTCTTCAAGTTGAAGGTTGAAAGGGAAGTGACACATGTTTGAACTAAAAGGTGAAATACTATACTGTTACTACTATACTATATAATCGAGAATGGAAAATTATCACGGCCAGTATAGAGAATTCAAGAGTATTGGGGAGTTTTCTCAAACTAAAGATATTATAGATATTATGATAGTTGAATGGTATTTGTGTAGGCAGGTGATCACAACACGTGGTGGAGACGTGGCGTTTCCTTTGGCTGCCACAACGACCAACTATACTTTTCATAGTACCTACTATGTGTCGTGAAATCGTGATACATTCTGAACGGGATGAACGAACTATCGTGCAGACCAAGCCATATAAACGTGATCGATGACTTCCGTGAGTGACACCATCAATGTATAGTCGGGGGGATACCTTGGGCGAATAAAAGGATGGTCTCAGAGGCGACGAGAACCGCTGCGGGGGAGCTAACCACATTAGCCTGCCGTCATCATGACGGCTACAGGGCATTGTGCGAGCCTAATCCCATCCTAATCTCAAGGGCACTTGATCTGGTTTCACACTGAGTGATGTGATAATCGAAAACAATTGTGACGGTAGCCGCAATAAGAGCTTGTTGTGAAACTACTTGTCTGCACGGTGACTGCCTCAAGTTAAACCTTCCTCAGTCGGAAATGATGAACCATCATTTCAGCCACTATCCGCCAAACAGACTTTTCAATACCCAAATTAGTACATTTTAGGTATCCCACATTTTACTTTACCTACGATTTTTAATAACGAATTATTTGAATCGACAAAAAAAAAAACTATTGACTGGTAGGTTTAAGTTCGTCCGTCCACACTGAGAGCTCGTCAAAAATCGTCAACATGATGGACCATCATAAAAAATGCCTCAGGCAATTTTTGTGCTGAGGAACAGCTGATTCAAACAACACAGTCTGAGATACTTTATGTGTCTACAAAAATAAGGAAAATCGAATATTGATCGACCATTCCTGGCCATATCTAACTATCAGGAAACAACTTGGCATAAAAGTCGCACAAGTAGAACCAGTTTGGCGAGAACAAAAAAAAACTCAGCAAATCCTTGACCGAACGGTTTATTATTTTCTTTGTGCAGATCATCCTTCCATATAGATCCCAAAATTATTATTATGAGTTATCATTATTTATTATCAAGTAGTGTAAATTGTTATAGCGTTTCCTAATCTAATTCATCATTTTTCTAATCAAATTCAACATTTTACCAATCAAATTCAACATAATTTTCTGTAACTCACGAGAAAAATGAAAAACTATATAACTCTCGATAAAAGTTCAAATTTGCACCACAAATCGGTCTTGGCAACCGAAAGTATAATGAACCTATAATATACGAACTCATCAGACAGTTTCAGTTTAAAGGTTCTTTTACCGAGGGTGATGTTAGAATTGCAATATCTTATTCCGTTCTCAAACTGGAGCACTTTGAAGATGAAGAAACATGGTTGTTACTTGAGATGTTCTTCACGGTTTATCTGCTCTAACCTGATAACGGAATGAGATATCGCAATTTTGACTTCACCATCGTGTACAGCGTTGAAAAATCTATAAAGTGAGGTGGGACTTGTCAGACTGTTTCATTTTTAGAATTTATAGGTAATTTTTTTTACTTATTCGAAAATTCACACGTACGATCATGCTGCATGAACTTTTTGCACTATGAAACACGTTCACGTATAGAATTTCGTTGTTAGAAATTGAACGCCAACGGTAGTAGTAATAAGAAGCATTCAGTGACGCACTATGAGCACATGAGCACGTTGTGCTCACGAACAACGTGATCACATGATACCCAACATTGAAAGAACTGCATTTTGACTGAGAACTACCAATAACATTTAAATTGCGAAAGACCTCGAATCTCGTGCATTTCCTTTGGTAATCCATCGAAACCTTTCTAGAGGCCAACGGAAGGGTGGTCTTACCAGATCTTGGGCACCAGATCTCGTTGTTGTACCACTGGACATCTCCAACCTCTCCGCTGCCTTTTTTCTAAACTCTGACGATTGTAGCTCTTTCGATGAGTTCGAGTACCGCCTCAGCCTGAGATCTCATACGTCAAAACTGACTGCACCACAGAAAAATAAAACATACGCTTTGAATCGAATGGTAGAAAATTTCAGGTCTCTACGTATGTACAGGATTCTCCTCAGCCTAAGTGCTCGTACTACATTGTTCTCGTAAAGATCTGGTGACTTGAGAAAGATGACGGGATTATGTATACCGGAGACTTCTCTCGTACAATTCAATCAGTGAGAGAAGGCTAATAGAACCCTTACAGAAATTAATCACTTGGAATCATTAAACAAATGTAGTGATTGGATCATTAGTGCATCACGTGCATTAATCACTGCCTCTGCAGTGATTAAATCGTTAATGAATAGTTAGGAATAAGTGACAACACAGCTAAGCTTAATTAAATTAAAACGTGTAATACTTGTAACTATAAATACTGTAAAATGATACAAAAAAATGTGTGGTCATTTCTATATTCAATCCATACCATGTGCTGTTATTGCTCACATCGACCTTTATCCAGTGATCGATCAGTGGTCCGGCCAATTGTTAAAACACATCACCATTAATGCCTGCCAGTGATTCATTTAAGCTAACTCATGTGATTGCGCAGTGGTAGACAATCAGCCAGAAATACAAGTAAAGGATAAGTTACTGATTACTTCAGTGATTCAGCAGTGATTCTTACCAATGATGCATCACTGATCGTCCAGTGATTAACAATTGAGATTCATCACTGGACACTCCAGTGAGGATATATGATAAAATTCTAGTTATTACACCACCCAATTACATAATCAGCGGTAATCACTAATTTTTACTATTATTATTTATTCCACAATTTGTACCTCCAGGGCGGGTTGTGGGGATCAAGGTGATGTTATAATAATAGGTGTTTTTGCTGGTGCACTTAGGCTTGTTCAGGGCACTTTGGGGGATGAAGTCTTAGTCCAGCAGAGTGGGTACGTTGTCCCTCTGGACTCTTCTCCGCAACCTTCGCTCACCAGGAGGCGCTGATTAAATCATTAAACCATGGTGCACCAATACATCATTGGTGCACCAATGATGTATTTCTGTAAGGTCTTTCACCGTGTTTTGTATCAAACGTTCATCAGATTCATTGCTCTTGAAGTTCCCAAGAGTAGCCCGAAGAGAACGTGCGGCGCCTCGGTTGGAGCTGTTTGACGGCTCACGATCTTTTACCGGTCGTCACGAGCGGTGCGGAAAAAAGACGCCAAAAATGAAAACAAACACATTTTAGGCACCACCTCTGCGTAGACCAGTTTCCGTCTCGTCAGCAGGCGTTCATTCTTAACTTGGCGTTTCGGAGCTGAAGTTTACATAACGGAAATCACGTTTTCTTTAAAGAAACCATCAACAGGACACCGGTCACTGATGAACTAATTCAATATAATTTCGTACAACCATCACAATACAAAACACTTCGCATTCTTCAACACTTGTTTATTATTTTTTGTCGACAACGCTCTCGTATGAATCACATTTCCAACACTGACAAAGTAGGATGAGGTCCCCAAGTGGCGCCTCATGAGTTTCTTTAAAAACCCGAGGAACGAACAATGATAGTAAAGTTCGAAGTATACAGGGTAGTTGGTAACCAGCTCAGGGATGGTCTCCATTTAAAGATGGTAGTAGGTAATGTAATTCGTGAGAAACCAGGAAGTACCTACAAGGTCGTACGTGGTATGTTTCGATGATGTGGACCATCTGACTGAATTACCTGAGCACCAAACAGTTGGTCAAAGTATCCCAATCGCCACTTATTTCATGTCAGAAACTGTTTTATCTAAATATTTTCACGCAAAACTCCAGTACGGAATTATTCAATTATTGAATCCGGGGAAATAATTAAATTAAAACATTATATCGAAAATCAGGTATTTCATACTATTATTCGAGCCTCCTGAAAAAGGTCAATGTCTCTAACGATACTCTGCCTTGGAAGGGATGCCGAGAAGCTTCTCAACAAAATTAGCGGTGTTATTCGTATTACTTTCGTACCTCCCGCGGCACCCGCAAGACACGTCAGTCTTGCGGGCTTAGGATCACACGTCTCTATAACAGTAAGTAGGGATGGGTATCGATAGCCGGAACCATCGACATGTGTGCATACATATCGATGGCCGGAACACGGGTGTTTTAAAAAATGGAAACTGGGGTGGTTGCTATGTTCTTTTCAAACGGCGTTACGTTAATGAAACCCATAAGTTAATATTAACGTCGTATGGACTTGTTGTGTTTTGTATCTTGCAACGTTTTTCTGGTTACACCTGGAAGTGACCTTCAGAAGGCAGTCAAAAGAAAACACTGTACTCGGAGAAAGACTGATCATATCTTTCATGGAGACTGATGAACAAAAGTTGCAGCATTTACTCAACGAAATGTCATTAGTTAATAAGAAACCTAGCCACTCCTGGACGTACTCTGGCTGCAGCACCTTCAAATGAAATTCAGGAGTATGCTGTTGGTCAGCGTCAGTTCCTTTAACAAAATTGTTTTTAAAAATTGCAATCAAATCTACGCGTCAACGCAATTGAACCAGTCAGGAAGGAAGTTCCTATTGAAATTGGAAGTCTGAAATCGCAACTCAGGCATACCTGGCTATTCGGTCATCCAACTCCATCCAAACACTTTGCTGGAGCCTGCGGCAAACACGACCTCTGACTCCGCTGAAGGGGGATCCTAAGACCAGAGCATCCACTGACTTAACCCCCTGTATCCGCACGGCCCAAGGCACCTAGTTCCGTGTTACTATTGTTGCAAAATACAATTCGGTTCCAGTTCTGCCTTCTAATACTCCGATTTTCTTGGCAAGATAATAATTATTATTACTCAGTCACAGGCTAAACCCGCGTCCGAAAAAATGAAGTTTTTGGACCATTTTTTCCGGGAATTATTTCCGGATCCTCCCCTGCAATGGGCCACCGATAGTAGTTTTCCGCCTCCCGTTTTACGAAATGAATCCAGTTAGTCATACGACCGAACACTGAGACACACCTGTAAATCTCGGGCTACACGCGAAGGAGCTCGCTTCCAAGGCCTCACAGTTCGCCGATAAGATTCAAATTGTAATCGGCATCTCTAATAAGCGCGAACAACTTAGTTCGAGCTGAGCGCAGAAGTCGTCGCTACTGTTTTCATTGTTTTCAAATGAGCTTCCAACGAATTTCGATTCCATCCGCAATTTCCTTGTATTATTGTCCCTCCGTGCTCTTTCCTATTTCAAACAGAGTCTATTTGATATTGTTTCATTTATCTTAGTTGTATAATTCAAAAATACAATACAAAGACCGAATAATGTGTTACAGCCAACCTATTGCTGGGCTTGGAGCCTGCAGCACTCAGCAAGAATAGTTGTGAAACAAAAATTACTTCATCTGCACTCGCATACAACATGGTTAACTAGGTTTGAGAAGAAGCGATTAGAAGGTTTTATATATCATTTCAATTATTTTATATATATCTCAATTTAATTAAATCGTCACTGCATAGTTAGTATTCAAGTGTCGATTTAATTAAATTGAGTGATATATAAAATAATTGGAATTATATTTAAAACCATATAATCGCTTCTTCTCAACCCAAGTTAACCAACCAGAATATTAAATATTGTACAGAGTATTGAATCGGTGATTTCAAAGCAATATCAACTTCTCTTACGCGATTTACATCAAATCCTTCTCTGTAAAGGATTTACATCATTTAATGCGGGCTCCTGGTGGTGAGTGGTAGTGCGGGCATGGGATTAGTTACATTACCTTAAAATCTGAATTGTGTACGGTAACTACAATAATGTGTTACGATATTGGGGGGGGGGGGGTCTATGGTAAAACATCATAACGAGAGCTACATGTCTTAAATTCATTGAAAGGCTGCTCGGTTATCGGCTCTGCTTTTTTGAGTCACTAAATGTATTCCCATGGTTCTACTTGATGAATTGGTTAAAAAAAAACTAATAATAATAATGAAACCGTTATTGTGCCAAAAAAGGTCCATAGAAGGCTCACAAGAACCACAAAATGGTAGTCATAGGCGGTAAACGAAATTACTGACAGTTGTTAGAGAACAAAATAAGGAACATCGTACGGAACATCCATTTTAACAAAAACACCTTAAAAACGTCGGAAACGTCAAAAAATATGATTTCGAATCGAATTGAGATACCTAGTCATTTGAATGAAATGGTCCTTCAAGAAGACCTCGATTCATCCAAAATATAAACAATAAACAGTTTATCACGTTTTTTTTTTTTTTTTTGATGAATCGAGGTTTTCCCGAGGGTCTATGTCATCCTAAATGACTGTCTCAATTCGATTCGAGATAAACATTATAATATATATAATCGAATTGAGACAGTCATTTAGGATGACATGGACCCTCGAGAAGACCTTTCACGCGTGGCTTCTATGACTGATGTGGCTGTGTTCAAACAAAGACGTCTGAAAGAAAAAGAAGTACTTGACCTAAATCTACATCAATTATCAGTATGGATTCTAATTTTCTTAACTTTTGTAGCTTTTCGAGTTTTGTTCGAGTGGTCATGTTGGGTCAAGTGGTAGTCAAGTGTTTGTAACTCGTTTGTCTACCGACAGTGATGGAAAGGGCCAAACTTGCCATATCGTCGGAGTTGAAAACAAAGGTATAAGGAACGGGAGTCATCTCCGCTATATTCTACATGGTAGGGACCGGTTCCAAAAGATAAGTTTGGTTTGGGTTTTTTTTTAAAATATATATCCGATCCTACTCAGAAAATAGCTCCATCATGCCCCAAAAACCTTTCGACTGAACACAAGATGTACGAGTATATATAATAAGGAATTTAGCACATGTGCTAAAATCTTTCTAGTCTGGGGGAGTGAACGCTGTAACTGACTCTTATTCTGACACGTTTTTCTGAGACGCATTTTATTCTTCTGCTCGATACTCCCTTGAGAGATTGGAGATCAATGTCACCAACGCAGTGCAAACAGTGTTATACTTCTGCTATCATGAACGCCTACACATTGCCTGTACATTTGATTTTCCTTGCGCTAGAACGTGTATACTGAGGGAATCGCGTTCTCAAGTATCCCCCCTAAAAAAACACCCCCAAATATCATTCCCCGCCCGCCCTAACTTCCTCACAAGCACCATACCCGTTTCGAAATCTCCCTTTGATGCCTTGGGGAGAAGATCGTTTACCATATTACTCAAGTTGAAATTGTTCAAAAAGCCCTCTTCAGTGTTATGTAAAGCTGTGTCTTTTGGAGATTTGTGTTGAATCGTTTTATCTGAGACGCATTTGTTCTTTAGCGCGATGCTCCCTCGAGAGATTGGAGATCAATGTCACCATCACAGTGCAAACATTGTTATACGACAAACAATAAACATCATATTCACATATTTAAACACCAAAAGGTCTGTTAACATCGCTTTGTCGTAACGTCAAATTAAATTTCAACCCAATTTATCAAATAATATTCAATTCAATTTAAAAACAATCCCTGTCATTTGGGGCCGTACAAAATATTTTTACAAAGATCGGTTGGATAATCTGCTATCAAGAACACGTGGTACCAGTACAATACATTTAATTGTCATAGCACTAGATAACGTGTATACCTACTGAAGGAATCGCGTTCTTAAGTAAAATAATATTTTATATTATATTAAATCTTTTCCTCATTAAACAGATCCTTTCGCGTGCCAAATTAAACTTGCTGTAAGTCAAATTAATCTTACGTTATGGTCGACGATAATTTTAGGGAAAATTTACAAAATGTATTTATACAGTTTAAAAAACAAATGCAATTTCCGTCCAACCAATTGGGATTAAAAATAGATGCATTCAACTATCGAAGGACTGCACAGGCTTGTGAACATAAACGAAAAATCTCCAAAGGAGATGAAAGGTTTTTCAGCTAGTTTCCTCAATGTAACTCAGGCCTTCGACAAATTATAGCATGAAGGGATGAAATATCAACTTTATCGAGCACTGCCGAAACCGATAGCAGAAATAGTTTTTCATACCTTGCCTGTTTGATTCTGAAGAACCTATTTGAACCCGTTACCACCCTACCTCCAAAGTACAAAGATGAATGGAAGATCAATTCAAATGTTTGGATGATATTAAAAGAATTGGGAAGTAGAGCGCCGTTCGGGCCATTTCCCAAATATCGTATCTCCACGCTTGCGACTGGGCTTTAAGTGCTGGAAATATTACGGGTTTCGCACCAGGAACGGGTTTTAACGGGTTTGGGGGGTTTTGACGGATTTTAAAACCTTATCAACTTATTCCTTTTCCGATTTTCGTGTTTTTAACAGGTTTAGACACCTGAAACCCTGTCAGAATTGAAGCTGAGGAGAATCTGATCTGAATCCAATGAAACCCTCGTTGCACTACTTAAAAAACCAATGAAATTTATGTCCCCTAATGTAGGAAGAATAGAACGAGTCAATGACGGGTTCGCAATTACCAAAGTCTTTCTCATCTTATCTATCGATGTTTGTCCTCCTCACAGCGCTAAATCAGTTCTCGGCTTTAGCTCGTCCACCTAGGTACACAATAATTATTATTTAATTCAAGCCTTTTTTGCCCTCATATGCGAATGACATGGTTGGGCAATGAAAAGAATCACGATCCTCCATCAAGATAAACATCATCTCTCATCTTCTTCTCCGGGTCGTTTCAAAAAACAAAAATTGTTTTTTCTTTGTTTCGTTTGTTTTTTTCTCGCAAATGTGAATTACTTTAACGACAGTTCATTCTGAAAATGGCAGTTGCTTGATGACAGTTGAAATTGCATCCTGATCGTGAGACCGGCTCCAAACGATACCATTTCTCGAATCGCCCCATTCAGCTCCCACCTTATTTCCGTTTCTCCTTTTCCGTTTTTCTCACTGTTTCCTCATGAAATGATTGAGCGTGGCATGTTTTCCCATCATCCTGTCAGCAACCGGTATCGCCGTGTATTTAATGTCATTTTAAACGATTAAGTCGTCATATAATATTATTGTCTCGTGTTTTGAACGTTCCTACATCGAGATTGAGTACAGCTCAAATTTAATTGTCTTTTGCTTGTGGTAGATTTGAAAACTTGAAAAGTAGGTTCTGTCTTCAGGTCTAGAATATTCATTAAACCGTAGATAGCAAGATTTCAATTTTGAGACACCTACTTTTCCGCATTGGAAAAGATTAGAAACTCGTATAATTGATCATAGGTACAACCAAAACTAATCAATATTCAAGTCGCTAATTTCCACGAAAACCTGTTGAAGTCCAAGAAATCTGGGATACGAATGTTGATACAGTTCCAAAACCTGCCAAACTAAACAGCTCCTCCTGGTGCATAACCAGCTAGAATATTTTCGGTTCTAAAACCCGACATTTTGTCCATCGACCTCGTTTTGTCCGTTTTTAATGTTTTTTGCGATTGTTTTCGTCGGGAGACCCTTCAAATTGGCTTTTATTAAGTTGGCAGTATGTTAGCCGGCTGGTATCTAACAATAAACTGCCACTAGTAATGAAAAACTACCGTACCACTTCAGTCTGAAAGCAGCATTCTAGAATCCAGAGCCTTCTGTTCAACAGGGAATTTTTGAGTTTATGCAAATATATTCTTTGATTGTATATATTGATTGCAAACATGTTCTCTGATTTTATATACCTATTCAAATACATTCTTTGATTGTACTGTGGTTTTAAAACAATGCAATATCTTCCTTTGTTCTCGGTTTCGTGTGCAATAGAATTAACGGCTTTGGGAAACTTGTGACTCATTTGAGGGTAGAATTATATATATAATGGTCGTGGTACCTCGAGTTGAATGCATTTCATGCCCTCACTTTCCGCTATCCACCTAATGATGACGCATCGTGTTATATATCATTCAGATCACTACAAGTTAGTAATCATGTGTCCACACTATGCGCGGGAAGTATGTTCATGGTTGTGACACCAAGTAGTGCTTCGGCAGATATAAACAACTGTACGTCCATTGTCGAGGCCGCAACGCCAATTTTGTTCCCCCACCAACCAAGCGGTACCTCCCGCCTGCTTCAGGTTTTGCTAATCGTTATTCAACTGGGATATACTGGTTACGTATCGATTCAACTGTTGGACATTTATAGAAGCTCCCATCAATATTGAGTTCAGAAGTCAGATACCCTTACGTATCCTGAAACTACCAATTAGAGCTAGTTCGAATCTCAGCATTGGTAGTAGAAAAAACTAATAAAAAGCAAGATCGCTTAAGTGGCCCAAGATCCGGGAGCCGTCCTGAGATGAGTCAGAGTTTTCACACATCCTGATAATTTCGACGAATTACTCACAAATGGACTCACAATCACCTCATATTTCCCATCATCTTAAACTCTTTGTTTCGAGTAGAACAACTTCAAACAGTTCTATTACGAGTTACTTTCACTATCGCTTTTACGGTATCTAGTGCGATAAACCAGTCGATTTGCGGTGGATTCATGAGAATCATCAAAGCTTTGAAACAATTTCATCAGAGAAAACTACGAGCCACCTTTGTAACGACCAACTTGATCGTTTTTCATCACAACCAGTAATTTAGCATCAATTAGAACAACCCACTTTTCACTTGATTTCATAAGTATTCAATAACTTTCCTTCGTCCATCATTATTCATCCATTTCACTTTTGTTAATAGTTCCACTATGAGGAATACGAGCAAGCTCCCTGGACCCTGTTTATGAATATAACAAGACTTGTTCTTAGTACAAAATAACAATTTTTCATTAATCGTTTTTGCAGTGTTATTGGTTTATTATCTTCGATAATGAACCATTGGAATCGCCCAAAGAAAAAATTTTTTTAACCCCCCCTCAAAATTTGTTGGTTTACGTTTCAAGATACGTAGATTCAGAAAATCGAATAAAAAAAAATCCGTCCGTCCGCCGTACGCCGTACGCCGTACGCCGTCCGCGCCACTTTGCCCAGTTAGCGTTGAGTTAAAATTACGAAATTTTTTTTATGGGTTTCGACCAACCCCACAATGGTCCTCGAAACTTTTCATAACCCTAGGTCAAGGGGAAGGGGTTCAAAACGAATTTTGAAATTTTGAAAATTTCATATCTCGAAAAATTCCCATCAAACGGTATGTTTTTTATTTCATATTTAGATAGAGTTTGTTCCGTAGAATTTTTTAAGACCATCCGCAGCTTTGTACGACCAGCCGTTCGTTCACAATGACGGCTCAAAGATTGTGCCTCACAACACGATCGTGACTCAAACTGTTGAAATACAGGTCCATTTTCATACTAACAAGCTCTTTGGAACATCATATGGCATAAGTGATGTCGAGTTTGTTGTTCTGAGGTGCGTTTCGTGCTACGGAAATGAAGGTAATTTCGAATGTTTGTTGGTAGGTACTTCTTTTATAGAAAAATTATTACCGACGTAGTATTAAAAACCCCAGAATTATATCGTATTAATTAATCATAATTAATAATTATTATTATTAATAATAAATATGAATTATTAATACCTAACAATAAATTATAATATTTTTCACTAGGTACTTGATAAAATTGTTAATAATTAGTGATAATTTATAATAATAATAATTATTAATCTAACATTTAGGATCTAGACATTTAGACCTAGTGATCTAGACAGAAGGGTGATCTGTACAAAGAAGATAATGAACCGTTGTGTCAAGAATTTGCAGAGTTTTTTTGTTTGACTTGACCTATAAGCAATTCCAGTTGTTTTGAAAAAATAAAATCGATGTTTTCATACCGTTGATATTTCCTGCCGTCGATGTTTCCAGTTTGCCATAACCTTTTTCGGATTTCAAAAGGCTGTCAAAACCGAATCTTCACTTCGAGGTATACCTACTTACATCGATGTTTCTGCAACAGTCAGCAATTGTCACTTACCTAAACCAAACATGTTATCTGTTATAATTGTTTATGTTTTTATCAGACCACCATCGTGGATGAAAGCTGTGAGGAAATATTGTTGTTTTAATGAGAAATTATACACCTGGTTTCCATAGCCACTCATCTTCTTTTTACTGTCCATAAGGACAACGACAATTTAAATTCATATACAAATGGTTTCTCCTCAATCACTTGTTCACGATAACTATACCTATTAAACGTTAAAAACAGAAATTTGCTCTCAAAAATAACCCTGCTGCCATCGATGGTTGTTTCCAGATGTATAAAAACATCAATACAATATATTTCGCCATCCCTACTAGGCTCTGCTTAATGTACCTTACAGTATTTAATCTTATTTCCTCGTAGGTTGATTACATTACAGACGAAAGTTCTAACCCAAATTCTGTACCACATTACTACAACCTACTCTTCTTTAATTTTTACTTGGCGTCCCAAAAATGTAACTACATACGTGACTGATTATAGAGTACCTATGCATTGAACATTACTATTGTATATTTACGTTTATCGGTTTTTCAGTGCCAAATTATTTTGAGCCACTTTCTTACCAGTTTGACTTGAACTTGACGGTATATTTAGTAGCTGCCCAGATTTTGACCTTATTGTTGTGATTTTCAAGCCTCGATGCCCAGTTTTTCGGTTGTGACTATACGGTCACCATACGTGCAGTGCACGGGTTATCCACCTTATCTGTCAATTCAGAGCAAATTATTTTGTAAGCAACTTCGCCGCTTGACAATGAACGTTCAAAGTCAGGAGAGGCATATCGGTCGTTCAAAAGATTCAAGTCTGTTCACGAGGCGGGTTCGGTTTGATTGAGCGATACAATCAAACGCACCGCACCTACTGAGTGGGCGAGTGGTTCGAAAAAAGTGCAAAAAGGAAATTAGAAAAGGCTCGAAGGACGAACTTAATGGTGAAGAGTCGATGCTCTTCTACTACGTATATTTTACGAGACAGCTTTTTTTACTTCTTTCGACGTCGACACTCATATCTGGACAACATCAAATTGGCTCAATGATCTGCTGAAAAGATGGAGAGTTTGGATCGTAATAATTCCCTCAGATAGAAACGCAGAGGGTTTGAGATAATAAACATGGCGAAAATAGGTTCCTACAAAAAAAAAAAAAAAAAAAAAAAAAACCTAGACTGACTGGAAGTGAATTCTGAAATACGTATCTAGGCCTGTTTGGGCGTATTTGCAATATTCATGTGGCATTTGGGGCTGCGCTGCGAAATGTAGTACAATAATATTATACTACAGTAAATTATACTACAGCGGAGCCCCAAATGCCACATGAATATTGCAAATCGGCCACGCACATTCTTTTATTAAAAAGAAAAGAGTGTACCCAAAGCCGAGTACTGTACAATTTGGTAGGTATTGGAAATGCTGTTTTGAGTCTGAAAGCTGCTACTTATTATACGACTATGAATGTATAATACAATAATTGTATTCTTGTTTCAGGTAAGTACACTCGCATAGCTTCGTATTCGTTCAGTAAGTTGGACTCATATAAGTAATCCAAACTCAACTTGTCTTATAGTTGTATTACATCATTTCGTTATCACCACGCCAATCTGCTTTGTTGGCTATTTTCGTTTTAGTACATCTACAGATACGCGAAACGATTTTCTTATCTTTCAAAAACTCCGCTGGGAATTACGTACGTCGGCTCTGGCATGGTACCCAAAAGTGCACTAAAACGAAAATGACCAAAAGAGCTAATTGGCGCTTTTGGTGTGGTTTATTGAGAATATCAGTGGTTAGTCAACTGTCGTTCATTGGTACAGCATAGAACGGTACATTTCAATTGATGGTGGTATTCTAAGCGCTACAGCTGAGGGTCAGAATGAACCAATCCTTACTACAATAATGCAATAAATTAATCTTGTCCATGATATTCTTCCATAAGATACTAAGGATAATGCCACATAAGTTCTTTTAGGGATCGAGTAGGTTGGGAGTGTTTTTCCCTCATTTTCCGTCAGCAGCTTTTTCGTTTCTAACCAGTCTCTGCCATCTTGTTTTAGCGAATTTTTGAAGAAAAGGAAACTATTGTTCTCGGTCTAGAATGTTTAAAACTCGAATTTTCAAAAAAATTGCTTACCAAAATCAGTTCCAGACAATCCTGTGAGACCAGTCTGACACGTGACACCTCATTTAGAAGGATTTTTAATGCTGAACACGGTGGTGAAATCACGATTGCGATATCTTATTCCGTTCTCAAACTGGAGCACATTGAAGATGAAGAAACTTGGTTGTTACTTGAGATGTTCTTCACGGTTCATCAACTCTAATCTAATGACGGAATGAGATAACCCAATTCTGACTTCACCATCGTGTCCAGGGTTGACAAATCTATAAACTAAGGTGTTACTCGGCAAAACATGGAGGCAAACTTTGTGATAAAACCAGAAATATGTAGACGTTTGACATAAACCAGATATTGCTTCAAACATTTGCTCTTATAGCCTTGCTGCATGACTGGATTTTTTAATATACGTTTCAGAGTGTTAATAGGTTTCTGATTTTGTCGAATTTGTTGTTTTTCCAACATTTATAATTTTTTTGACAACTCCACTTAACAACTGTTCGTTTCAGGGTGGTAAGGAACAGGAAAACTAATTTAGTTGGCTAATTGCAAGATGAGCTAACTCGACTAGATAAATCGTAACGTCGGTATAGTAGAACAGTTCTGTAACGTCGGTATAGTAGAACAGTTCTGTAACGTCGGTATAGTAGAACAGTTACTGTATCAACAGACCTCATGAATATTATCAACAATCTATACTGAGAAGGCGAGATCCTTGGACACCGTAGTTATATACGTTGAAATTTTTTTTTTGTAGAGAGATAGAATTATTGTAGTGTTGTTTTGTTGTTGATGGGCGGCATTAAATGTGAAAAAGGTTGAAAATACGTTCTTAGTTCTTATTTAATATTAACTTGCTCTATTTACATACGCGATATTCTCACGAAAACAACAAATATTGTGGACGAGAAGGTATTGATAAGGTGAAGATAAAAAGGTTATGAAACTATCTAGTCAATAAACTATTCTCAATTACCGTCCCACCCAATATGTGTGCTGAAGTTACTTATTTACCTGAAGGGGTTACATAATATTATATTATTTGTACAAGAGGCGGCGAAGGGCATTTTTTCAACCCAAAGTGAGGACAAATCAAATTCGACGCTGGACGGCTGGATCTAAGTTATAAAGTCACATCGGCAACTCGAGTGATAATCGTCATTTGAAGTATCGAGCATTTCCAAGTAACATAAATGAGTGGGTAATAAATCGTTTCATCGACGAAAAAAGTAGGTGAAATTGCATAACGTCGAAAAGCCAATGAATAAATGAACGGGTAATGGGGCGCGGGTTAGGCCGTTTTAATCTGTCCAAACAAATTTACGGGTAATTTCGTTAGGCAAAGCATACATGGGCCAAGAGCTAATTTTCGTTCCCCCGCCATTTCTTGGTCAGTGGTGAGCAGTAGGGGGATGTTATGGTAGAGTAGGGGAGAGGTCAAAGACTTTCATGTAGGTCCGTTCATTATCTCAACTCGGGCTCTGGGTCTGGGGTAGAGTTCCTTGACATTGTTCCGATAAAGAACTCACCTCTCACTTCCAGGCCGTTACGAGAGCCTCCGTATTTTACGCACTGTATAAGTACACAGGAGGAAATTATCAGCAAGTTATTTGGAAAGTGATAATGAATAAACAAATGAAAATAAATAAAGAATTACAAAAACATAAGCAACATTTTGAAATCACACAAAGCTGAGGAGCCTACATCAGATGTAGGCTCCTCAGCTTTGTGTGATTCTAACCAGTTTGCAACGACAGAACACTGAGGCGAAATAAAAACAGTCTAATTGCAGCAAAAAGTCAATTCAAGTCAGTTGCCATTTAGTTTTTCCTAACAAAATTCAGTTTGTTTCCCATGCAAATTTAGGTTATTCCTAACAAAATTGAGTTCTTTCCCACACAGATTTTGTTATCCCAACAAAATTCACTTCTTTCCCATGCAAATTTAGTTTTTATAACTAAATTCAGTTTGTTTCCCACTCAAATTGAGTTTGTCCCTAACAAAATTGAGTTCTTTCCCACACAGATTTAGTTTTTCCTACAAAATTCACTGCAAATTTTCCTACAAATTCACTTCTTTTTCACGCAAATTTAGTTTTCTCGCAATCAAATTCTTGGTATTTAGCAGACGTTATCAAGAGGCCGAAATCGTCTAAAATCTGAAAATAACAAACCCAGTCAATTCGATTGTCACTAACTCACAGTAATATTGAAGAGAACAACTAACGTTTACACCAAAGATTTATAAAACCGAACCCAATTTGAAATTATTTGAGAAAAAACTAAATTTGAGTAAAAAACTGAAATATGTCTAGATAATGCTATAATGATTAATACTCGTATGGTGGAAATGATGAAGTGCAAATTTGCTATGAAATAGTACTGCTTGGCACTACATTATAGTGATAAATACTTTACAAGACTTGTAAAGCCTTACAAGACTTAGTGATAATTAAAGTTACAAAACTTGCATCTCCGGCCTTCCAACAAAAATTGTCGTCTTGAGAGCCTAATTGTATTCAACTATTTGGCAATTTCATTTTTATGATTTACTGTTTATAATTATAACTGGCTATAATATACGAAAACCTCCATTCCCTTAGAGTTTATTATTACCAATTTTCACTACATTAAGGCTGTTTTCCAGCATATTGTCTTAAAATGTTAAACCAGGCTGTCAGAAAATGTTTAAGGTCACATGAACGTTCCTGAAATAATTATTGGTAATTAAAGTTGTCAGGAAGACGAAAAAATAACTAAATTTGTGTGGGAAAACAATGTTATTATGTCTTCGCTGTAGCCGAGGAAATACGAAGGTATTTTCTGATCAGGAACTACGGTGTGCCAATTCCATTTTTATATTTCTTGTAAGATGTTGGATATATGGCGATGTTACGGCACCTGTTCAACATCTCCTCTTTTGTTTATCGATCAAAACCAAATAACGTCGATTTCCGGATCCTACACGCACCAGCTGCATCATTCGACAGCGATTCAAATTTGCCTGGCACGGCACCTCCCTCGTCGCCTGTCCAAAGCGATTTCAGTTGGTCGTCCTTCTGCCCGCCGCTCCCCGCCACCTTGACAAGAGCTGTGTGAGTATTCTAATGATCGTAATCACACGGAGAGCTCCGGATCCGGTAACAGGACCCTCAATGACAGACCAACTGATTTAATAAGAACAATAATCAAAGCGACGGCGACGGGGGAGGTGAAAGGCGGCCTTACCGCTAAGTGATCCATTTCCGATTTGCCGCACGAGGGAACTAAGTATTTTTATTCAGTTTTATGACGCAGCCTCTCGGAAATGATCTTACGTCATTTTTTTCTGTTCCTGGGTATAATTATTACCATACGGCAGTTTTTACTGCAACGATGTCTGTGATTTGCTTGTCATCTACGATTGATGAACAAAGATTCAACCAGAAGGAAACATTCAACTTGGAAAATATTCCGATATGCGCTGAATGCCATCGTATACATTTCTCGGTTTGTACTAACAGCCCAAACGTCCAAATGACCGACGCTTGCAACCCTACAAGAAGTAGCCTCGCCACATATCAACCTCAAAGGTGTTACGTAACACTCTTAAATGCGATTCAACTCACAACAAATTACTCACAAATGAGACGAATGGAATATTACTGGATATTACTGTGCACAATCCAACGAAAACTGGCCAGATTTCATAATCAGCGTCCCGAATACGATGAGAAGAAGAAATCATCGTGGGTCCAATAGACAATCCAGAGGTCCATCATCAATCATTCCAATTGTAAAACAGACGTTGTAAATCAATATTTACTTTCCCCAGAAATGGTTCGCTAACATTTATAAGCCTCGAAAATGTGGGTTCGTTACAAAATTAAAATGCTCCAATCGAGCAGCATGGCCTATTAAGAGAAACTCCGAAGTAACCTAAAGTAACCTATCCTACCAACCTTCATAAATACATACCTTCTTATATACTTAAATGTTGATTTTTTTGACATGGATATGTCTTATGGTTCCAAAATTAGCGTGATACTCCTGAGTGGCTCCTAAAGCTATTTTCTATGCTATTTCTAAGCTGTATGGCATGTAGCCTCCCAGGCCCCGGATCAGCCGAACTTTAACTTGACGCTGCCCAGGCCCCGGATCAGCCGAATGACTCCTGCAACTGATTTAACTTGACGTTGTCCAGGCCCTGGATCAGCTGAATGACTCCTGCAGCTGATTTCTATGCTTTTCACACTATGAGGCTGTGATTTGGTATTTAGCCTCCTTAGGACTTCAACTTGAGGCTGCCCAGGCCCCGCCGAGTGGCTCCTAAAGCTAATTTCTATACAAATAATATTTTGTCAATGCAGTTCACTTTTTTCCCGACTTGAATCATCTATCACATCTATGCAATTTACGTAATTTCTCCTTTACTGCGAAAAACAGACATATCCATATCAGATGTTTTTCCCAGTCAGGAAAAAATCAAGTAATTTTCATAGAATCTAGAATATCCGATATGAAGCTGTAATTTATCTGTAGCCTCCTTAGGACTTGAATTGGCGCTGCCCATGCCCCGCATTATGATATGACTGCTTTGTACAAATCATAGCCATAGGTCAAATCTTAGGTTAGGTAGTTACTTTAAAACGCTTATAAAGTAGAGCGGATTAAAATCTTGAGGCCTAATCCAGAAATTGTTTAAATAAATAGATACTTAATTGTGTTGTCCACTATCAAGTGTGACTGTAAATCCGGATCATACACTATCAATTGGGACTTGTGGCATTAGGTGTCTCCCTTTGGAGGGCTAGTGCATTCGTACTCTTATATTAGTCATTTTGTAACAAACAATACTAAATAGGATAACAGTAGCCTTAATTGTAGGAAGAAATAAGAGTATCACGGCGCAACAACTGGAAATGGTAAGTAATAATGACGACAATAACGGAGCAACGAGATGAGATCCATAACTTTTGGTTATTCTGGGTCAAGCGGATTCCGCCTAATGTTTGTTTTGTTATGTAGTTTGGCGTTTGGCCTTACACGAACGTTTGCAATGACATCTCAGTATATCGTCCAATCTGATGTTATTAACATCTCGATAATTGGAAAAACTGCCAACTTTTCCACAGTTTGATCTGCGCTCAGGTGTCATATTAACCGGCTCTACCTGAGCGTTCATTTTCAACGAACAGCTGGTCTAACAACACTGGGGGTGGTCTTCAAAAACGGTGTGTATCAAGATCCAATCAATTAGAACAAAATCTATACCGTTCCATTTTCAGTGTTTATAATTTCTGGGATATGACGTTTTGAATATTCCAATTCCTATTTCGCACCCCCTCCTACAGACCTAGTGGCACCATTCGAGGCTGCACTCCAATTTTCTGGGTCTAAAAAATGGTTCTGGGTCAATTCAAGTGGTTCCATTATTGAAAATAATAAGCCAAACCGGTAAATTTACCTCATAGAAATCCCTCCCCCAGCACTGCCTCCCTGCTGTGCCTTCCTTCAGAGCACAGTTTGGATTATTAGAGGTACGGAATTTCAATTCTTGAGTGGTCGTAAAAGTGCGTCTGAGTAAGGAAGCTTGAGTCAAAAACTTTTATGTACCGGTCACGTCAGAGGGAACAAGCGCTGCGAAAGAACAGGGTTAAGAACTGTAAGAGTTTCGACTAATTATGTTTGATTAGTGATGGGGTTCTTTTTTTCGTTTTTATACAGAAAACTCCTCTTGGAATGAAGTAAAAACGGCAGTTTAGTAGATAATTTAGGGGCGAGAGGGTGTCGAAGGAAGTTATCGAGGACGCGAAGGATGTAATTGATTTTAACGGGTTGAGGAAGCCGGAAGGGAATCCGCGAGCCCGGGGACGCCCCTGGGGAGCTGAGCCCACGCGCTCCAAGAAGTTGAAGAACCTCCGGAGGAAGGAAAGGATCGGCTTCTCCACAGCTATCGCCTCCCAAGGCCGCTTTTCAGAGTGCAACGCAATTGTAATGAAGTGGGTTTTAACCTGAAGATTGAAGAAATCAATGAAACAAGCAGATACAACAAGAACTCTGCGATAAACATTCGACCAAGCAACTCATTGCTACGAGCGATTATAATTTTTTCTATTAATTACACCTAACAACAAACATGTCGTCGTTCGAGTTCGATCGTGGCCTTTGTCACTCGTGCGCTGAACCAAAATGTGGCACCCTTTTCATTCATATATCTCCTTCAAGGTATATGGCCTTTTTCATCTATTTCTCAAGTTAAAAATCACTGTCTCGATTTTAAAATCTTGCACTACGATAATAATCATTTTTTACGGTTTTAGGGATGCAGAATATGAATATCGAGCTAGATTTCTGATAAAATGTTTAGTTATTGCAAAAAGTTCTTTAGTGAGGTTTTAAAGGACTGTATAACCCTACGATAATCGATCTCGTCAAAACCCCCAATATTTCAAAGACAGGTTGATCATTCTTCGTTTTCAAATCCTCATTCATACTTCACGAGCCGTAAGAATAGAATGTAGCCTATAAAAACTGTACATAACTAACACAACTACTGTATGTTCCTACATAAACCCAATAGTGAGGGCGTTACGTTATGGTTTCTTCATTCAACGTTTCTGTCCAATATCCATAAGATGGTATGGGCATTGAGCAATGAGCGCGGGTTTGCAGGACCGCCATGCAGGAAGTTCCTCCCTTTAAAACTCTTACTTGGCATTGAGTCAAGAGGAATTAAAATGTTCTGAACCCATTAAATCTAGTGTACTTCTGAACGGATAAAGGACTTAACTAATTCAATGAGCGGGGTAAGGAAGGAGTACTTCCTGACAGCGGGTATTTACCAATCTATCAACGTGCCGTAAAGCTTTGTTTGGTTATTCCTAAGTGAACGGCGTTCTGAACGGTTTCCTTAATTAACCGCTCATACCATAATGTACCGCGGTACAAATGGTTAGACGTTTGGTTACGGTTTAAAAAGTTCATTATATCTTCCTATTTCCATAATGCTAATTGGTCTTTCATGAGCTGTGCAAGTTGTTTAAGAAAAAAAATCACACCTATTCATAACCAGTCAAACTTCTTGTTGTCAACGTAGTGTAGGTCATATTTTTCGACTTAAATTCAATTAATGTTTTGTACCTGTATAAATTTAATCAATGGTTTAATTGTCGCTTAGTGAAGTTGCAGCATGGACTAGAATTGATCAGTCAGTAGGTGTAATTTGTCCCTCTCAGTGAGTATAACCAATTGCTCATCACGTTTGGATGAAGTTCAGCCTGAATCATGAATAGGTATACACCCTACGACAAATTTAACGACAAATCGTCGTTGACAAGTTGTAACGATTTGTCGAATATCGCATGTCCGTTTACACGTACCGACTTTTCGTTCAAGTCAGTCAGTATTTTCTCCTGTGTGAGGTGAATTGTGAAGTGCTTTCCAGCAATGGAGGAATTACTGTTTCAGAATAATCCTTGCTTTTGGTTTGCCACAAGCATGTAGAGTTTCGGTACAATTCAATGAACTCTAACAGGAACTCCCGAGAGGCTTGACGTAGGTCCGACATTTCACCGAAGCAAACTTATAATAAAAACTGATTAACAACAAAAACTTTCACTCAAAACCAGAAAATACAAAATTTACTACACTGTCTAGAAGGCTTCACAACGGCAGAACTGAGGTACTTCGCTCCTAAAATAGAACTGAGGTGACCGATTTGACGGAGTCACCGTTTACACGTTCCGACTTGTCGATGAAGCCCTCCGACTTGTCGTTGCAAACCCGAGAAGTTTGTGGAAATTTGCACCAACCTTCCAACCTGGCTCCAATTCAGACAAGTCGTAACGACTTGCGGTTTACACACACCGACTTGCATGCAACGACTTATCGTTCAGACAAGTTGTTACGATTTATCGTAACGTGTAAACCCGCCTTATACAGGACTGGAGTTAATGACATCTGTTGACGTGGTACAATAATTATATTGGAGGCTGAAAGCATTATAATTTAATTAAATAATTTATCTTCCCTAATTATGAAGCCTGTGGTAATGAAGGTATTCAGTAGAATGGAAGAAGGCGTAGGAATGAAGCTCGGGTCGGTCTATTGGGTCATTTTAGCGAATTTTCGAAGAAAATGTAGCTATTGTTCTCGGTCCGAAATTTTTAAAACTCCAATTTTCGAAAACTTTTCATACCAAAATCCGCTTCAGACCATCCTGAATCCACTGCCAAAAGACACCAAAAATTCAAACCACATTGTTTCGTCACATCGGGTTCCTCGTTCTGAGACACTTTTCGTCTCGGAATGAAGGATATTTCGAAAAGCCTCTGTATTATAAGAAAATCAATTGTAAATAATGTTTAATTTATCTTGTGTATATTTATAGGCCATTTATAGACCATCAATTAGCTAGTTGTCGACATCCCCTCCACCCCATCCCTCTCGGAAATTACTATCTGATCACCTGGACTCACAAGGTTATCACTGTTCAAAAGATAATAAACCGTTATGGAAGAATTAGCAGATTTTTTCGCCTATTTATAACCAAATAACCAAATTTATTGACAGATTCGAATTCGTAAAAACATCAAATTTCGGAAAGTTGAGTGTGGAAAATCTTGTGAAGGTTCTTCTAACTGAATGTTGAGGTCGGTATGCAGGGTGCTGCCTAGCAGGGGATTCGTTCTCTTTCCGTCCCTCTAGCGACCAACAGTACGACCAAGTCCCATGCTAAAGTCTTCTCCAGTCCGATCCGTCCATTTCCTTCAACATCGTACTTCTCTCGCGAAAACAGGCCCAAACGTGATTGATGGGCGTGAACGAAGGACGGGAATTCTCGCTCCCCAAGGCTCCGTTTACAATATGATAATCGACCCCTGAGTGTCGTTCAGTACATTTTCATTCTGCGTGGGCCTGTTGGTCGGTAGGTCAAGTCTCTTGCACTCGGATGTCAATAATATTGTTTGACCTTCCGCTCAGGCATCTCGCCTTGGCGTTAGTACATAAGCTGTTTGTTTACTGGATAATAACTGCAAAGGCGCTCGCTTTCATTGAACGACTGAAGTTTACAACACTCATTAATGCCGTTTCCTCCGACATAGTCGCCGGCTCGGAGCTTTCCAAGGGAATAATCGATTATTAGTGAACCAAGTCCATTCATACAAGACGGAAGAAAACATTATATCATTTACTCAATGAACAGCTGATTTGTGACCAGTACTGTTCATCGGCCAAACAACTTCCTCGTGACGTATCACTCAACTACTCATATGGTGATTGTTGTTTGTTTTTTTTTTTTTTTGTTTTTTTTTTAAAGTTTGAATAGAAGTTGATGGTATTGGTGGGAGAATATGTTTACTGAAACAAAATAATATTACAAGGTTCTGTGAAATAAAAGGATTCGCCGTTATCATAGGATAGTGGCTTTTTTCAGCCTTGAATCAGAGGTCACCACGAGCGAACTGGGCCAAAAACATTAAAGGCACACCGAAATTAAGCTGTAACAACATTTAAAGTAAATTTTAAACATAGTTATTTGATATGTACTTTATTCTTAATTACATCTCATCTACCCTCGATACTGAAACTCGAGAGGATGCAGTAACTGGCAACGTGAACTCCCGCCCCATCATCAGCATTACCGGAGAAAACCTCATTGAGGCATGATCGCTGACCCGATAAGACATAAGCAAGCGGAAGCTGCCGATTCCTGTCTCGTTGAAGTTTCTCCACCATCTTCCTCAAGAGGTCCCACAGAGTTATGTTGCTCTGTGGACGTAGTGGTGTCGTCCGAGTTCCACGAATGCTCTAGAACCTGACTACTTCGCTGAAGACTCGTGGTTCAAACTTCGTCCACTGGTCAGTGCGTCTAGTAATAATTGCACATTGCTGAAGGCTCCGGAGATCATGGGTGAGATATTATTATTTAAACTGATGCAGGTCGGTAAAACCCATCGCAGCCTATTCGTCCACTTCTCACACCACTGAATGATGCAGTAAAGTTAATTTACTGAACGCAAATAGAAACTAAAAATGCAAAACCACAGAAAACTCCATTTTTGGTTTATAGTCTTCGATAATTAAGAGAAACATGGGTACATCTAGAAATTATAATGAGTTTTATAATGGGCCAGCGCACCTCTATCGAAAACTTGTGCGTTTTATAAAAACTTTCTGATTGTTCACGTGGGTGCTAAAGTTTGGTCAGTACTGAACACTACGAATCGATCCTGCGACAGTAATCCAAAATTTTTAGGGTTGAAAGAATGATGTATAACTGCAAATCTTTTTGTGGAACAGTTAAAGATACAATAAGCTTGAGGAGAGCATTGCAGTCAAACTGGTAGGGGGCATAGAGGGAGAATTACGCAGTTTCGAATGAATTTTGAGGACAATCACGGTGATTCTGCCATCACACAGTGTAGTGTGTTTCCATTAAAAATATACAACGTTCCAAAACTCCGTTTCTTATTAGACATGAAGTAAATTTGCCCTGGCAACAGCGATTTTGAAAGAAAAATTCAGCTATCTAAAGAGATCTCATAGCTGTCCCCGCCTCCGTCAGTCGATTAGGGGGCTTGAAGTTGGATTCAGGAGTCGGTAATTGAACGAACAGGGGACTATGCGCAGTTTCATAGTAAATATAAATAATATAATATAAATGATATAATATAAATATAAATAAATATAGTAAATACGTGTCTTAGAAACTGTCATGTTTTGGAGGAAAGGGTTCTCTCTGTTTGAAAATTGTGAAAGGACGCGGTTTCTAAAATGCTTGAAACTGCAATTACTCAATCTTTTGTTCCTCCATATAGCGATTGACTCGAGTTGAATAAGCGATCGTATATTTAATTATCGTCCGCGGAACTGAACTGTTAGCTTGTGATATATTCAGCCATTCACCTTGTCGGGGTTTAACAAGACATTTCTGAGAATCAGCTTCTGCACTAAACGGCTAATGACAGCCCTCGTTTCCTGAACATGATTCATTCACGGAGGCGGTTGATGCATGTGAATTGATTGTCACGGTCGCTCCTTGCTTAGTTGCTCGTCATTTTGGTGGAATAGCCCGACATTTTGTATGGGCGGGCGAAAGAATCTTTACTCACAAAAACAGTTGTACGTATTTTCAAGTAGTTTACAAATTTTCTTCCAGCTAGATTCCCAGTAATTAACAATTTGGCCTATAGGTCACTATGACCTGTCCAGGCCTTTCTCTCTCTCAGTTTTTCAGTGATTACACGGTAGGCCGAACAATCCGGTGCCAGTCCTGCTAGTTTCTTACCATAACTTATTCTTAAAGTAATCATATGGTAATTATGAATACTCAGTGTTTTTACTAAATTGAATGCAATTTCGAGTTAATTCCTAGATCACTTGCCAAAAGCTGCCTAGTTTCATTTTTTAAAATCAGTAACGTTTTCACTGTTTTAGTTGCACGTGGTAGTAGTTCAAATAATGTCGGGGCCAGCCAGGGTAGTTGCATTGTGAAGAAGTCATTGGTCAGCCGTGGTTTTTCTAGAATAGCTGATTGGTTGTCTCTCGTAGGCCTTGTACTGATGTATTTCCCGAACTTATCAATAGATTTATATACAAAGATCAACATTCTATACACATATGTTTTCCTATCTGTAATTACATCAAGACTATCATATAGGTTGCCTAAGGGCGTACGTCTACGAGATTTGGTTGCTATTCGTAAAACCGTATTGATCGCTATATCCAGACCATGGTAGTTAATGGCATAGGCGCCTCCCCATACCATATATTGGGATAATGTATAGGTACATAAGCATAGTATACCATCTTAAGATTATCACGGGACATCCCCTTTCTTAGGACAATAAACAAGAGAAAAGATTTCCTTATTCTCTTCACAAGGTGATCTGTGATCTGACTCTGTGATCTGATGTAAGTTGCATACAATTACCTTGAAACATCACATTCCAATTCAATTCCCAAATCTGCTTATTTGTATTGCGTCGACTTCGAGCGCTGAAGCGTGTGGTAACTCGCACCTTCTGACCTCGTTCAAGACCTGGCGATGACTCTTCGCCACTGGGAAACCCACTATCGAAGGCCTCCAGTTACCAGAAGTATCAACATCCGACCAGAGTCGCTGGAACTCGATTGTTGTTGCTCCGAGACAAATAAAAGTGAATTCCACGAACACGTCGCTTCCGCTGCCTCGGGGGGCGTTTCGAGAAGATGAACATCGACGGAAGGACCGATCACGCGCTCCTTGACACCCAAACTGGTGGAGTTTGTCACAGACAAAAGTCAATAGAGCGGATGCGCTCACAGAAGAACCGCAGGACAGAACACTACAGGAATGTGTGCAGAACGCCGCAGATCAGCGCAAGATACATCGCACAAAAGTATTTAATTAGAATCAATCCTTTCTTAGAACGGCACGCTTGGACATCCCAAATTCAAAGCCAATTTTACAGGTTTCAATAATAAACTATTGGAATAGAAAAAAAAATTAAACCCCCAAAAATTAGTCGACGGATCCGTCAGCTACGGACTACTTAGAATTAACATCAAAATATCCTTGAAACCTTGAGTCAATACGAAGGGGCTCAAAGTAGGGTTTGAAATTCTCAAAACGTCACATCTCGGGTATTTTAAATGGAATAGTGTAGTTTGAACGGATGGAACAGATTTTGATTAAGAGAGTTTTTTGAGTCCACCGGAAGCGTAATACGACCAGCCGATCACCAGGAACCATGTTGCAATCATGTGTGGCATCATCATCAGTTTTGGAAGTTTTCTATCATAATTTACCTCCCATGTTCTTTTTTTTCTTTTTTTCATGCTGTTTTTTTTTCAATATATTATATTGGCATATCTATTTATTTATTTATTAGAAGCACGGGCAAGCCCAATAAACAATTACATAATAGGTCATTCAAATATACATGGAGGATTACAGCAAGCGAAACATAATGAAGAGAAAGTAATTAAATTATTGAAAAGAAAGAGGTGAAGATAACAATATAGATTTGAGATTTGAAAGGGAGGTGTTGAAAAAGTCAAACTGTGGGTAAGAGCCCAGGAGGAGATTCGCACTTCGGAGGATTCGGTGAAGAGGACGGTTTCTATCGTAGTTTGTGGAGGAAAAGGATTAAATAAAACTGATGAACGAGTGGGGGTTTGGGAAGCGACGAAATCAATAACATTACAACTAAGCGTCGATCCGTCAAGTTGATTTCCTTTAGTATTATGTCAATTGTTGGTTGAGCTTTTACCCCAGTGGCTGTAACTCGGTCCAACACTCAAAATATACACTTGTCACATGAGAAGATCAAGAGGTCCAAGATAGGTCTATCAAGTTGCTGATGCCTAGGAGTCGAAGAATTTCCGCATTCATGAATGCATCGAGCCGCTGCTCGTGTTTCATTGCATGTTGCTTTGCTACTTTGCCGACAGATTCCATCTTCAGGTCTCGATGGGCGTCATCATTTTTTAGTGCAGCCCTAGAACTGGATATTCCTTACAGGTTTTAGGATTTGCTTGTAGCTGAGCAATTTGTTATACTAATAAGTAGTTCAGAATACAGAGCAGTCAGTACAATTTTTTGCAATTTTATATTCAATTCTACTGAGTCACCAATCGCAAGTAAGGCCGTATCATCAGCAAAGGTTGCAATTGTCGTATTCTCGTTGTTTGGTACATAACGTGTAAACAGAAGATGCCAGGCTTCATCGAACGCTTGGGAAACATCCAGGAGTACACCTGCACAAGCCGGTTTGTTTTCTGGACAATGCTCTATTACATCAGTAACTGTTATGCGATGTTTGTTTTTCTCTGAACCCAAACTGGTGATCGACGATTAGCTCTTACTCATGCACGATTGGTTGTAATAATTGGTTTCAGTAATTTTTCAAAGACCTTGGATATAACGTGTAGTAGTAATATCGGACGGTCGGATTCTTTGTTTGACCCGACAGGCTGGCACATGATTCACGCTCATGTTGACGAAAAAACACTGTTGCATGATTTACCCTTAAGTAAAAAAAAAATGTTGTATCCTGCCATGTGGTCTCATACAACAGAACTACTGTGTGGACATACCGCACAGCTGGTTTTCTGACCTCAGCTATCTCATTGTTTGAATTCAATTCTACATATTCGTTTTCTTGTTACCAATAATCGTATATTACTCTACTCCGCGTACTTATTGTCACAACGCTAACTAGGCAAAGTACCGCGAACTTGTTCAAACTTGAAGTGAAATTTTTCGTGAGATTCGCATTGGTTTTCAAAGTTTTAAAACTCGATTTGAACCCCTTCCCATTGACCTAGGATGATGGAAAGTATCAAGGATTATCGTGGGTATTGACCGAACCCGGAAACCAAATGTCGTAATTTTCGCTCTACGCTAACTGAGCAAAGTGCCGTGGACGCACAGTGTGTCGTTTCACGAATCTAGCTGGACAAAATTATTTTTCGTCCATTTTACATATGTATCGACCAATTATTGGTAATTATTACCTATGACATGTAATTATAGAATAAAACAATTTTATTAATTAAAAGACGGAAAAAGTGAAAAACTTGTAAACAAAGGCCTACTTCCTATTCTTACTGATTATTTGTAATCCTCACGATAATTTATTATCTTTTGTAATATCGCAAATATACCACCGATGTTTTATGAAATTTTAATGGAAGGTAGAGCACTCACCTTGCGCAGGATGGCCTGGAAGTCACTGGATGGCCTTGGATTTTAAGATTGATGATTGTTAGCCCTCGTATTCTTTCTAAACCATGTGATTACAAAGAATACGAGGGCTAACAATCAACCATGTGATTACAAAGAATACGAGGGCTAACAATCATCAATCTTAAAATCCAAGGCCATCCAGTGACTTCCAGGCCATCCTGCGCAAGGCGAGTGCTCTACCTTCCATTAAAATTTCATAAAACATCGGTGGTATATTTGCGATATTGGTATATTTGCGATGTAAAATAGAAAATCAGTCGAGGTACATGTCATTCTTGGTGTGTTTTCATCAAAATTAGAGTACAAGTTACACAACGGTACGTCTACGAGATTTCTTTGCTGCATTCACCGCAACGTCAAGACATTGGTAATTGCAGAAATATGCCCCTCCACAGCACCACATTAACAGAACCAATTAATTCCATATCTATTCTACATGTTCTAATGAGAGATATTTATACTCCGTTTCGTAATCAGTAGTCGCCCATGACTTTGACATTATTCGATGATACTTTGCCGGCTCGTAATTGAGATAGTCGGCATCTTCCCACAGTAATGCATGTACGTACTTTCCATCGTGTCCTGGTAGGAATCTCACCCATTAGCCACCTAGAAGACGAGCGGTTAGATAACCCACGGCGTAGGAGGTGATTGTAGAATGTCAGTTGTACATACATACAGAACCCTGCGGCTCACACGGTTTTGCCGGTCTGGCCTACAATCAAAGCCCGCCCCGCGAGCATTTAATGGTATACAGTCGTGCTGGCGAGTTTTGTAAGAAGGAAACTGCTCCCTGATGAAAATGAGGCTTCATGATTCATTGGGCCTTGCAGGAGATGGAGCGGACGTTCATCCTTTTCGTACTACTCGCTCCAAGCGTCACAAATTGGAAGTCATATCGAAATCAAAATACGTATTACCCTTGAGAAGAGTAACTTGACTACAACGGTATGATGGATTTGCTGAACGTACCACCTCAATCATAATCAATCAATTCAATCCTCCTCTGACATCACATTAGTTATGAACTCAGAAACAGAAATACAAATCTCAAATGGAAAAATGGATGTCTATCTTAAGTAAATAGTGTGAATAATGTTTCTTTATTGTTGAATGCCTTGTTGAATTCACCTATTTGTACCACCGATAGAATCTTCCTGACTATAAATAATATCATTACCTATTACTCACCTGCATGTATAAGACAGTCTTACGCCTCCATTTATCTAAACTTGGTATTTATTGACATTTTATGTCTTTACTCTGGCACATAACTCGAAAAACGTTACACAAAAGCGTTACACGAAATCGTCACGAAAATTTCTGATGATTTTCGCTTACAACCGATTCGGTGCTACGGAACTTTATCTTCGCCAGTTATCATCGTACAAAAATCGTTCACCACTCGTTGGATAGCTCTCGATTTACCTAACCATATTACGTTAACCACTGCGGAGTGCGTGGCCGACAAGCTGCGGTATGAGCGTGATTGTTTAAATAATTGTTTACACACAGGTGATCATTCTCAATCATTTATATTGTCTATACGAATGCAAGCTTCATAATTAAATTTTATGATGAACCCTACAATTAAGTATAACAACTACGCTACTGGGGTGGGTGATGTAGCATTGTTCGAAGGTTCTTGAATCACTTCTTTAAAGACATAAAATGTCCCAATGTGTTGTAGACTCGTATGCAAGCATTTAATTCTCGACTGTATCAACAACAGGATGGATTTGACATTCTTTTGACATTTTCATGTCTTTGCTTTGGCACATAAACTGAAACGGGAAAAATTTGTTTCCTTGATTCACCCTTTCCCTCAGATCACGTCAGAACACAAGCGACAGGCGGGCCACTACGTCAGACGCACCTATGACGCACGAGCGTATGACGTCAGACGGCTGGCCGGAGGCCAACTATTACGTCAAAGCCTATGCCGTAAAAGCCTATGACGTCAGACGGCTGGCCGGAGGCCAACTAGTACGTCAGAGCCTATGACGCACGAGCGTATGGCGTCAGACGGCTGGCAGGAGGCCAACTAGTACGTCACAGCCTATGCCGTAAGAGCCTATGACGTCAGAGGGCTGGCTGGCTAGGTGATCGGGTTTTAATAGGTAAGCCTCTGGAATTCCGCGCCTTCTTTTTGCATTCATTTACATCTTCACGTTGAAAAATCCTTCATCTTGTCGCTAATTTTATTATTTATTTATTTATTATTATTTTTTTTTTTTTTACGCTGAACCATCGTGTTAAGTCGAAATTGTGATATAATCTGATGCTATCGCAATTCTGACTTCACCATCGTATTCAGTTAGACACTCATTTTTTACTATGCATTACCAAAAGTCCTCATAAATGTGGAAAAAATTCTAGTTCAATTGATTTTTTTGACTGACCTAATAGCGACTTTTTTTCCGTCAATTTACCACCCCTTAGAGGGTGTTATTCGCCCCTAGAGACAAAATTTGGGGGTGTACGACTTTGTTGACCTCAGATTCATATTCATTTGTGGGGCTGTGTAATAGATCACCAAAATGGTGGTTATTAAATTGACGGAAACATCTCCTTCTAACGACAAGCAACTCCTGAATGGGGGAGATCAAATGACGCCCACTTCAGCGACAAGGATTTATCGTTTGATATGGACAAAAGAGGGGTTAATTTTTTAAAAGATTTCAAAGCTAAACTGTTGAAATTTTTAGAAAATTTGATTTCTATCGTACTTTTTATATTTTGCCGATTTCAGTCACAAGACGTCTTACGACTTTCTGCACTTATCCATAAATGTAGGAAATGTAGGTAATAAACTAAGCTTCTCTCTATATGCTCTATATAGGCTTCTCTATTTAGGGGCGCCCACACCGGGAGACTATAAACCAACAGGGACTGGACGAGGGCACAGTAAACCGATCTCAACATTTTTACATTCAGTGTTTTCCTCAATTCAGCAACTATATAAATATATTTTCTAAGCAGTTTGGATATTTCGGTGATATGAGGAGACCATTTCATAGTTTCAACGAAGATAACACCTAGATAATATCTTGCAAGTTCTGATTCGCTCCTCATCTCCAAGCACTGAGATTCGCATGTCGTCCAGTGAACACCTACTTCCTCCCTTATTGGCAGGCCTGACGAGGTTAAAGCAGGGCATTTACGTTCCGATTTACGGTCCGACTCGTGGTCCGACCTTCGAAGTTGGATCCGATATCGGAACGTGAATGGGGTTGTTGGATTGTTCGAAGTCTAGTAGGTCGAGTCGGGACATCTAGAGGGATGATACGAAGGTCCGACTGGCGACTTGCTAGAGTTGCGAGTGTGGGCGGGTCAGATCAAAGTCGTCCAATTTTTGTCAGTTGTCCCGTGCCTGTCGTTATATTTTTAAATGAAAAAATCTCTATTGATATATATTTTGTTGGTTGAGCGTAAAAGAGATTTTTATGGAATCATTTTTCTGAGTAGTTGTGGAGATATTTTACAGCTGAACGTAAAGTTGCTAACAGGCGTTGTTCAGCAGTTACGCAATCACGCATGATGGTATCTCTTTTGTCAATGAATATACCAACTGTTTCCAGCAAAAGCGTGAAATCGAAGTTGTCCATTCTGAGGTAGATTTTGATAATCATCCTCATTAATAATATTTAGCAACAAATAACTTCTTCACTCAACACTTTTTCTTTTAGCGAATTTTCGAAGAGAAGGAAGCTATAATAGCTGTAATAGCTACAATAATTGTTCTCGGCCCAAAAATTTTAAAACTCGAATTTCCGAAAAGATTTTATACCAAAGTCCGTTTCAGACCGTCCTGAATTCGTTGACAAAAGTCACCAAAAATCATCTGTCTATAGGTATATATTTTTTTTTTCTCTCTTCCTTACTATATTTTCCTTGAACGGCACTCGACAAATGTTTTGGCTCTGAGCGACGTACACAATCGTGAAAACAAACTAGGACTAATGTTGGATGGCTCGTTGAATAGGATCGTGGTTGGAGTCGACTTTAAATCGGAAGGTAAACGTCACAAAGCTGGTTTTCATAATGTTTAGGCTCAATTTATTCCTACATAACCACGAATAAACCCTCTTTAAACCCAGGACTGCACAGTTAAACGCCTGATGCCATTATTTACCCCCAAAAGTGGTATTAACAAATTTTTAATAGCCTGAACTAGGAGAACGAGTTTGACGATAATTATAAATTTGGCATGTGTATCATCGTGATATAATGATAGACAGGACCTTAAGGTCTTGATAGTATTACATCTTTTAATAAATCTTTTATGCCCCGTAGTAACCGAATGTAAAGTAGATCGTGTTATACTGCTCCTTTACGTGATGACTGAGATGCAGTTTCGTGAAAATATATTGTATATTCTTCTCGTTCCGGTAATTCTTCATCTCTTCTGCAATTTCTTGTGGTTAGTCGAAATGATGAAGATCTCATGTGTTGTACCTTCGCTTACTTTCGCCAACTCCTCGTCACCTCCACTAGTAGTTCTCGAAGGACAGCCGTGGCTTCCATCGGATGATTTAACCGAATGAGGCCTCCGATTCAAGTCTGAGGAACCCGAAAGGGAGGGCAAGGTCAGCCTTACTTGCACTAACTTTCCTCCCTTGAAAACAAGCAAGTGACCGTCTGGGGACGTCGCTGGACGGCAAGCGGTCTGGCGGACCCTGCCAGCACCAGGTGGGTCCTGGGGACCGCTTGGAGTCCTCCCACCCCCGTCCTCGCTCCACTTCCCGCGGCAACTTGTTTCCTGACAGCTACCAAGAAGGACGGCATCTTTTATGTCCTGTACTTCGTATGTACACCCACAGTTGGACAGTTCGCAGGAGGGTAGGACTTCATTAACTACCCCCCTGAGTCAACGGCTCGCAGCCAATTTTGCCTCATGACAGTTGGACAGAAACAATTTCGAATATAAAAGCTAAAATAAATAGGTTTTGTCGAGGAATGAGTCACACTTTTCTGAAAACCGACGTATGTCCGAAAGTTGTTGAGCTACAGGCTTCGTTCCACTCCAGGAACATAAACAGGCTGGAACAGGACCTCAGAACCAGAAGGGCGAACTTCAGAATGGCGATTTCAGAAATTCGTTTGTTAGTAAGTGCCAGGAGGGTAGTGAACTTATGGTTTCCAATTATTATTATTAGTTTAATCTTTGATAATGCACTATTGGAATCTCCCGAGAAAAAAATTTACGTTTCAAGATGCATAGATTTATAAAATCGAATAAAAAAGAAGATAATAAACCGTTGTGTCAAGAATTAGCAGAGGTTTTAATCATCTTAATGATTAGGTAGATCGGTACCTTTAACGTTAGAAACAGTATGAAAATACTCTAATCTAAAAATTCTAATCATGTTTCAGTATTATCATCTAGTGCCTACCTACTCTTCTCTATTGATCCCATATCTTTCCTTGCAATGCAATAAAATATCGTACGATATTGTACCCTGACCCGTCTGCCAGCAAAAAATCTGAAAATCGCCGCAAAGTTCTTACTAGAACACTTTCACTGAGCTAACTGCCCCAGGGTTGCATTGACAGTTGGTAGCACTGATGGAGTTGGTGTCATCCACTAGATGGGTAATAAGGGTTACCACAGAAACAGTTGGGGGGGGGGGGGGGGGCAGACCCGGATAGGAGGGAATACGACACTACAAGAGAGCCCCCTCTTAGTTCCGCTCATCAACAAGGGAGACCCGGTAAAGATGACACATTTTTGAATTTCGGAGCGAAAGATGGTCCAACCTAACGTCGAACTTGCTCTGCAGCATGCTCCCTCTTAAGCTCAGCAAAAAACCCCTGCTCACCATTCATTGGGAATCCAATTAAAATTATGATCAAACTCGTAGTTTCCTGACTATGAATGGTGGAAATTCGAGACACCTTGTTTAAGTTGTTAAAGCAACTAGTATGTGTTGGGAACCTGAAATGTTTTGTTGAATGCCGACACGGCAATGATATGAACTTATTGGAATTTCGATCACCGATTTGACATCGTAGATTTATACTCGTATCAGCCAGTCCCCATTGATTACTGGGAGTTGCCGAACCCAACGATATGCGTTTGGAACGTCCTTGAATCTGTCATGTAGTTTTAAAAATTAAAAAAAGCACGTGTTTCTTCAGAATAGCGGCGCTCCCCAGTCTCAGCAACGTCTCATCAGTTTTGGGTGGTTTCTCGACCCCTTGTGCAAGCCTCCTCTCACTCGCCAATGGGCGAATACTACCAGAAACTAGCTGACAAACAGGATCGGTTGGTCGTATTTAAACTTGGGAGGAGCTTATTTAAATAAATCCGCCGCCGCAAGTCCCGAAAAACGTCCTTAAGACTTAACAGTTAACAGTTAATCCTTCCTCAACCCACCGCCCATTTCCAGACCAGAAGTTGAGCGAACTCTGTATTATATTATACACTGCCTCCTTTTTCCGGCCGAATCCCTCAAGACGTTTCAAGGGCAGTTGTGCCCCGTTGGTTGCTTAGGCATCTTGATTGGCAAGCCCTCTCACCAGTAGATCGGAGTCACGATCCTTAAATTTTTTTTTTTTTTTTGTTGTTGATCGGGAAGCTGGTAATGGCACAACAATCCCAAGCGTTGCACTACTGACCGACTATTCCGAACGTACCGGATAGTCAAGTTCTCTACATTGTTAATACTTCGGATGACCCCGAGTGCCATTGACCTACTTCGGAGAGACGTGATATAGTAAAACTTACTAGTAAAACTTTTCGCTTTGAATTAAACGTTTTTTGACAACTACATTAACAACAAATGGGAAAGAAAGAGCAATCAAATTGGTTCATAACAAATTCAATGGATTCAACATAGTGGCTGCAGTGGATAGTGATAGGAATATCGGTCTGTGTTGTAAAATGATGAAAATAAATTGAAATTGTGAACTAAAATTTCTGTTATCGGCGGATGGATTCGGTCTCCTCCACGAAACCGATCATCGCCCTCCAGACCTCGCCACTCTGTCACTCTCCACTCAAGAACAACAGCACTTCCTCGTGGTTGAAGGATCCTTCATTCTGATGGAATGTCCACACTGAAGAAAGGATTCGACATGATAAAATGCTCTAGTGTTTCATCCTCTGACAGGTTGCACACAGGTTGATGAGTTCTGACCGTTGTTGGTTGTCCAGCATCTCACTCCTGGTCCTCAGGGTGATTTTTGCCAGCGAAAAACTCCCCCGGCACTGCTTCCTGGATCACCTTGGCAAGATCCATCCAGCAAGCCTTCCATGATCGTTCCTTCTACAGAACAAAATCGGTACTAGCCCTCGCGAAGCGGCTTGGAGGCTGTTTCATGACTTTATCAGACTGTTCGCATACATTCATACCCTTTCGCTTGTATGTCATGTATGACGGTGTGTCCATTGGTGCGCCAAATAGCAACTTGACAACAAATCGTAACACCCTTTTTAACACTACACTTCCTTTATAAAGAGTTGTAAGATAATCCCCAAACTCGATTTTGTTGGAATATTAGGTTCAACGTGCCAACGTTGTTCGACACACTACATGGCCGGTTACTTCGGAAATTCCCATACGGTCATGCTGCATAACTTTTTTACAATAACTGTGGACATGTTACTTTATACAGTTACATTCCCCGTCCGAATGACATAAGTACGGCCCTTTTATTGTACTGTACTTTTATTGAATTGTGCGAGGAGGTTTTGGTTGTCCTTTATCTCGTAGAATACCAGTGAATAGCCCCCTTAATTTATTGATAAAATACTATTCAAGCTCTTACCGTCATATTCCACCACCAACTTTATGCCATAGTTCATTCAAATTTCTAATTCTTTCTTTTTTTTTTTTTCTATTTTTTTTTAACCATGCAAAAAGATGTGATATCCCCCCAAAAACAACTCCGTTGTAAAAACTGGCCCGCCAAAAAACCTCAGCCGCAAAAAGGAATGATATCCATTTTGCCCGCCAGCCACATATATAGGATGCTCGGTGCATCGCACCTCGCTGTTGAGTGTGCATATAGAAACCTGATCCTCCTACCCCTAACCTCCACCGTCAATGTTTTCCTGTTCCCTGTCTCCTTCCCACAACCCCCTCTCACCTTAGTCACCCTCGGTTTCACCTAATATGTTTCCTCTGTTACACCAGCAGGGAGCTTTACGCTTCTTTCAATGCTGTTGGCGGGAGCTTTTTGCCTGATGAACAAGCCTGAATTGAAGCATTACTGCATTATAGTCATACCACCACTGATTACTCGTGACCACCAGTAATACTTATGTAAGCTTGTTCATCAGGCAAAAAGCTCCCGCCAACAGCATTGAAAGAAGCGTAAAGCTCCCTGCTGGTGTAACAGAGGAAACATATTAGGTGAAACCGAGGGGGACTAAGGGTGAGAGGGGGTTGTGGGAAGGAGACAGGGAACTGGAAAACATTGACGGTGGAGGTTAGGGGTAGGAGGATCAGGTTTCTATATGCACACTCAACAGCGAGGTGCGAAGCACCGAGCATCCTATATACGTGGCTGGTTATTTATTACCGTACACATGGGCGTACCTACTTCCTAACGGGCTGACCCGAACTGATATTGTTTGCCTGACCTATTTTTAGCTTGATGAATTTGTATCTAAAACCTCGTACTGTGTGATTATTGTAGCGTTTCATAATCATTCAAAAATATTTATCAGTCAGTAAATTAATATTAATTTTAGACGTTGTCTTAGTGTTAGGTGCCCATAATTTACTATAAAAAATGTATTTAAAAAAATCTCGTAATCCGCTAGAAATGAAGAAAATCACTCGCGTCCGGTCGACCTTGTGAGTCCGGGAGCCACGGCTTTCCTCCGCCTCAAGACCACGAGGTATTATATTACTCGTACAATTTCTGCCTATCAGTGAATCGTTCGTTGCTACCCATACGGCCACCTTTCGTTCCCTATGATAGATGCTGATGCCAAACATCAGCGGTTAATCTATCTCCATGCAGCGCTAGTTATTATGAAAAGACAATATAATTACCGCTTCGCAGGATTGTTATGTAATCTTTCAACTCCAACGCTCTAGAACTCCTTGAGCATCCGTTTGGGTGGTTACAGAGCATTAAGTCAGAGGAAATTACTCGTACCGCTCAGATCTGCGATACCGCATCTCTTGTCGTTAACTCATCATCAAGCTTTAATATTAAATAATGAAGCATAATGCAGTTGAGAATTTCTCCGTGTGATTTCAAAATTTTGGGAAATAAAGTGAGAGTATTCACAGCATTAATATAGAAATAAATTAAACGCACGGTAACGGATAGATAAATGCCCAATTGATAAGAACCGTGTGATCGGACCATGAGTTGCCGTCTGTTGTTAAGTAAAGGGCTCAGGAAAATAAATAAATAAATAACTCAATTTTACTGAAAATTGAGAAAACTCATTTTGAAAGTTTGAAACTCGTTTGCATTTCGCTAGAAGGAAATGACAAATTGTAATATGGCCTACTGTGCCGTAAAACGTCTATTCAAGAGCTCCATCAAATTTCAACGCTATTATTTAGTTGTCGAAAAATTCAAAAATTGTGCGAACCCCCTGAAAAAACACGTAATTGTCACCTTTCATCGGACACTTAAAAAATATCTCAATCTGTGTTTACTTGTCCTCAGTTTCTCAAAATTACTTTCATAATTCCTTTTTGGTGGGCTTCAAATTTGTTTATGATAAAAAGAGAAGCAGAGACAAAATCAGAATTCCATATTGTAGGATTGACTGAAAGAGCGGGTGGTATATACGGTCGGTGGTGTTCAAGTGGAGGTTCTGCCTTAATTGATAAAATTACTACATACTTTTCTTTACAGTTTCGAGTAAAGATGATGATAAGTGATGATCATGTGATGATCACAAGTGATTTTTGTTACTATTTATCCAGCGCAACATACTGTTGTCAGCCGGGTGTATACTGTTGTATGCGCTATTAGTAAATGGCAGAAAAACATTCTGATGAAGCAGAGCACAGCAGGGAAAACTATAGAAGCAATATTTGCGAGATTTGGTCTACCCAGACTAATGTTCTCATACGATTGGTCACAATTCGTCGCGAAACAGTTCAAGGACATCTGTAAGCGCTACAACATAATGCATGTGATGGTTGCTGCTTACCACCCACGGACGAACGGGCTTGCTGAACGAGCAGTGCAGACATTCAAGCAGAAGTTGCAGCGTCGAAAGAGCATGAGAGCCTGAAAGCAAGGCTACCAAAGTTCTTGTTCTCGCATAGAAAGATTGCACCCGACCACTAAAAAGTCCTCTGCGATGACGATGCCAAGCCGGGAGCCAACATCTCGCTTGATATCGCTGAAGCACAGATCGAGGAAGCCCTGGAGAGTCACTTCTATCCGGCAACTCGGTTGTTTATGGTAGTGGAGGAAGCGTGGGTGAAACGTCGGAAGAAGCAGGATTTACGAAAAGTGTAGCGAAGGAAAGGACCCTCGCATGTCGTCATACTGGAAAGAGCGCATTCAGACAAAATGCGAAAAAGCGCCACCGGTGATGGGAAAGAAATGTTACCACTTCACTCCAGTGCAATATTTCGTTGTCAACCGGATTATTAAGTCTTATGGAAACTTGTAAATGGATTACAATTTTAAGGAAGGAAAAACGTCATTCGATCTTGTATCTATATCCCTCACAAGCCTCGTATCGCATAAATTTTGCGTTCTAAAGAGTAGGTACATTATTATATATCGTCAACTGTGTTGTGCCTCACCAGAGAACCCTGTGACATGATAAGTGGGCACGACCATGGCCAACACTCGGGAAGAGGATACAGCGAGGAAATTGAGTTAAAAGTGCGTTTAGAAGCCTGACGGCTTCTTATTTCGTTCTACGCTGACAAAAAAAAAACAGCCTGGGTCGATGGAGAAATCGATTCTTTCCATAAAATTGCAATAAGCGTGGAAGTGAAGGTTCACGACTTCCTTCCATACTCAGGAAAACCTGGAAAATAAAAATTATGTGAGGAAGAGGCTGTGTACTGCTCCCATGTTTAGTTGACAAGAAATTCATTTTAAAGGCTGTGAGGCCCGTGTCGCCTCCACCACTTTGTGAAGCCTGGTGGCTTCGTTAGGTTTTCCCCCTGCTGCTGCAGTGGGGACTAGACACTGGGGGCCACGGCCTCCAGATCGAGTTGTCCCAGGGCGGCGTCTGGAAAACCCTCCAAAACGGGGGCGGCAATAACGGGACAGGATTGCCTAGAAGAAACGGGGAAAAAGGGGCCTTAAGGCCAAAACGGTTCCTATTTATGCAATGTTGGTGTTTTATTTATAGAATTTGTGCAGTTGGACAGTGAAGGTGAAATGTAAGGATATTTGACGAATGGGTTGAAATACAATGATATTAGCAAATGAAATTTAGTGAGCTTAGGTTTCTAGCTTATCCACTAACTTAGGGTTTCTAGTTGATTGTTCCCGTATTCTAGTCCTACCTAGGCCTCCAGATAACACTTTTCCCGACCCGATATTACCGCGTGACGAATTTGACGGGTACCGACTAACCTTATACTCTCTTGACGAGGGCGGTCCACCCCGGACTTGGGAAGTTTCAGGCGCGAAGCAGGGAGCAGCTACCTCCCTTGGGCGCCTGGGCAGCAAGTCTCCTCGGAACTCAAGTAGCCAGCGGGGTGCTGACCTTTTCCTCCGCTGCGGTTGGTCCTCGGCTGATTTCTTGGGGGACTGATGGGCTCGTCCAGCGGAGATCAAGTGCAAGATGGTACGCACAGTGGCCTCAGGAACACAACCCTGATTCCTGGGTTTCCAGACGGTTTTGTTCTTTCCCCCGCCTTTTGCGGGGATCCAATCAGCCAATTTCCTCTGATTATTACTTGGAGAGGGGATCGTCAATCTCCAATCCGAATCATCTTGGGGCGTCATCATCAGCTTCGGTGGGGGTTGCACGCGCGGACTGTGTTTTGGCAACTTGGCGGTTTTCCGCTACCATACCCTGCTGCAATTTCTTCGGTGGGAACTGTCGATGTGCATCTTCCTTTTTCGGTGTTAGGTTTCCCGAGCGGCGGGAAGAATCTCTTGTTCGAGGAAAGTCAGGCGGCGTGAATACGATATGCCGTCTGACAGGTCCCCCTCCAAATTTGAAATTTTGCGTCGGAGTTGCCAAATTTCGGCGCAAAATTTGGGAGACAGCATGTGGAGTTTGGTCGATTTCCCTTGCGCGCGCGTTTCGCGGTGTGTACTTTTCGAATGTCGCACTTTTGGAGGACTTATGGAGGTCTTTAAAAATGTATGCCGAGTGGCTAGGTTACATCATTTTTGATTAAGAGCAATTTAACAAGGTTATTTCAAATTAACTAGTTTTACCAGTATGAGACATGCCGTATGCCATAAGGTGTGCAGAATGAAGCTTGACCCCAAGTTGGTGGAGAGTATTTCAATTTACAAGTTACTATTTTATAGACAACGTTGTACACCCATGTGTTCTATGTTGTATAATATACAACAGATATTATCTGTTTGTTGGAAATAATGGTCAAGGTTTATCATACACGTTTAGAAACCTAGTGATATAATATATTATACTATATTGACAGAGCAGGGAAAACAATTGTCCATGTTACATAATATAAATATTATTTATATGCATTTAATATATTACGTTTTTAACTGTTTCATAGTTTATTATGATTCATTAGTCTACTACGATTGCATAAATTCCATTAATCATATTTCATTACTACATTTCCCATTAGTCCTTTTCTGTCCCTTCATATATTTTGTAGATTAATACATGTATTGGTTGATCAATGAAAACAATTTGTCCATGTTAAATATGTGTATACATTTAATATGTTACGATTGTGTATGTGTAAAAACGATTATACTCGTTCTACTCTAATATACCTAGTCTATGCTATAATAATAAACGTTTATTACGGGAAACACCCAGTTTACAGGTTTTACATTCATGAAAAATAGATTTAGTACAATCTGCACTAAAACTTAGTGATAATAATGAAGATAAAATATGTAAGGCCGCAAGAAGAAAATTATAGATGTACGTACAAATAATACAGCATAACATTTTATTAGTTTACCAATTCAAAGTGTAGTCGAGTATTAGGAAAAGAAGGTTAATTTGTCCAATTGTGACTTGAACCCTGAAAGGCTAGAGCCAAAGATATCAAGTGACGGATGAGAATTTGCGTTGTACATCAGTCTATTGATCGGAGAAAGTTTGCCGTAATCAGTTCGATGACATTCTAGGGTGAAGGGTCTTATGGTTCGGGTTACTTTAAGTGGTGCATGAAAATTCACTTTTGACACTAGATCTGGAGAATCAGTAAGATTGTTCATTAGTTTATATAAAAAAATAAGATCGCTTTTTAAGCGGCGATTTTCCAGAGATTCTATGTTAATTGATGCTGAAAGATCAACATAATTTAGATCCGCAACGGGGATTCGTCTTTTATAAGCAACCACTCTAAGGAATCTGCGCTGGATTCTGTCAAAGCGATCAATTTATGTTTTGTGATGTGGGTTCCAAATTAATGAACCATATTCCAGGCCTGAACGGACAAAGGCGCAGCAAAGAATTTTCAGTGTTTCCGCGGTAAAGTGCTTAGAGTTCCTGCTCACGAATCCAAGCATTCTATTTGCCTTTGATATTATGGTTTCCATATGAAGAGAAAACTGAATGAATTGGTCATGAAAATAGCAAGGTCTTTAGTTGAATCAACAGATGTGAGGATGTGGCCGTTTATGGAATAGTGGAAATTTAAAGGGGATTTGGAGTGAGAAATTCTCAAAATATTACATTTCTCTAGGTTAAGAGAGAGATCATTCAATTTGGTCTAGTTGTACAATGAATCAAGATCATCTTGGAGATCATCTATTCTACCTATTCTAGAAATGGATTCTACCCCATTGATTGTATTGTACCCCCTTAATTGCCAGTCGTTCGTGCAAGTTACACTGTAGGTTCCACTGGTTTGTATTGTTTTTCAGCGTGTTGTCGGTGTGCACCGTGATTGTCGAGTTTTTTTTTGTTGAGCGTATAGGAAGAATGCTGTCGGTGTCTGCAGGATTTCATGAATGTAGGGATTGTCGAGTTTGAAAAATCCCATACGTGAATCGTTCGTAAGAGGATCGTTTGTTGTGAAGTAGTTGTAATCTAGATGCATGTGGCATATGTAATGTTGTTCATGTGTGCGTAAGCATTGTTTTTGGACATGAGTGTCAGATATTCCTAGGTTTGTGAATTGATTTCCTGTGTTCCGACGGACGTATCCATCATGTTCGGGTTTAGCGTATTGTAATATGTCGTCTTGGTTGGCGTGTGCAATTGGTATGTATTCGATTAAGTGCAATGTGGACTCGCGTGCTATGATTGGCAATTCGAGTTGAATGTAGATGCCGTGGTGTGCTTGGATGTATTTGACTTGCCCCAATCTGAGAAATTTCATGATTTCAGCGTCCGTGTAGTTATGTTGTAGGTATGGTAAGCATAGATTGTCATTTAGCGCTTCCCAAACGTGTTCTATTTGTGGCTTGATGTCTCGTGATTTGATTAAATTTTCGCCTAGGCTGTGTATCTTTGCAAAATTGAAGTAGCCGAAGAATATATCGTTGTCCTGTCTAACCATCTGTAGTGTCGGTCTTGGATTAGATGTGTCGTTCATTTCTTTGAACGGGCTCTATGGTATCGGAGTCGAGACTTGTTTTGTTTGATTCTTCACGTGTCGTTCGTTTCAAGTGTGTCAGTCTTTCTTGACCGTTATCTCCGTCCCTTGTGCATGAGTCGCCTGTGAGCTTTTTCCGTCAGCAAAATGTGGTCCACCGTTTGCCATATCACGTGATGCGTTTTGTTCAATTGCATTTCTCTTTTCCTTCCACTATCTTGACCCTTTATAGAGTGGGGGTTTTTCCCTACGTTGATTGGTCATAAGTCTCCCCTCCGTATGTAGATACTTTTGCTGAAGTGTGACCTCAGTGTAATTTCGGTCGCGGCCCGTGTTTTTTCGATGTGTTCCTTTGGTGTGTTCGGTGGGTTCCTGTGTGTCTCCTGTGTTCTTACTCAGTACCTGTAGTACCGGAGTTGGGGTCATGGAGGCCGTTGTATTGAAGCTGGTGTGCACTATGGTCCATGGGGTGGTTTTTCTCTGTGCTTTCTTTTTTTCGATTTGGGTCATTCGACTGCGTCGCGAGTTCCTCTTCGCCGTTTCGCGCGCGTAGGTGCCTAATCTTTGTGAGTGAATGGTGATATATACCAGTGCGGATATGTTCTCGACCCCTCAGTCATCTGTAAGTACATAGCTATATTGTCGTTCATTGTTCACTCGTTTCTGATGTGACTATTCCGTTCAACGATTTCTCAGAATCTGCTGTTGTCATTGTCGACCGAATCCATTCCCGATGCGTTGTGTTTCAGTTTTTTATTTATTTCTATTTTAGGCTAACTTATTTATTTATACACTCGTCGCGTTTTTTTATTTATTTCTATTTTAGGTTAACTTATTTATTCATGTACTCGTCGAAATGTCACTAGGTCGGTGTGACTTCCGTATGTTGCAATAACACTTCCGTGTTAATAGTTTCTTCTCGTTTTTTATTTTTGTATTATTTTTTATTTTTTTTTTATTTTTTTATTTATTTATTTTTTTTTTAATTTTTTTTTTCTCGATTTTTATTTTCCTCTGTTATATTTTATTTTCACTTTATTTTATATTTCTCTTTCTTTTCTCTTTATTTATCTTTTTTCATTTGTCTTCAATTCTCTTTTGTTATCTCTTTATTTCTCTTTCTTTTATTTCTCTTTATTTCCATTGTGTTAATTATCTTTTTTTCCCGTATTTCATTTCTCATTTTTTCTTGATTTATCTGTCTTTTATTTCTCTTTATTTCCCTTTTTTATTATTTCTCTTTATTTCTTGTTCTTTTATTTCTCTTTATTTTCCTTTTTATTATTTCTCTTTTTTTTCTCTTTATTTCATTTCTAATATTTCTTCATATCTCTTTTTTTCCATTTCTCTCTATTTCTATTTCTTTTATTCCCCTTTTATTAATTATCTTTTTTTTCTCTTTATTCCATTTCTCTTTTTTATCTTTATTTCTATTTCTTTTAGTTCTCTTTTTTATTATTTCTCTTTATTTATATTTTCCTATTATCTCTTTTTATATTTTTCTTTATATATCTATTTCATTAATCTTTTCTTTTTTTTTTCATCTTTACATTATATCTCTTTATTATTCTTTGTTTCTCTTCATTTCTCTTCGTTTCTATTCTCCTTTTATTTCTCTGTATTTCATCATCTTTTTTTTTTCTTTCTTCTTTTTCTTTTTTTTTTGTGTTTTTTGGTTCGATATCGATTCTACCCTATCCTCGAGCGCTGTTCTTCGTCTATTGAATTTCTCTGCGTTTTGTAGGTACTGGTTTCTGTAGCGTGTTTATTTTTTATTATTTTTCCCCCCTTTTTCTCCAGTCTCGGCGCACTTTAGTAGGTTCCTTCGTATGCACGTTTTTTGAATGTAGTTGGGGTTTCTTAGCTTGTTTTGTGGTCCCTTGGTTCTGATGGCTCCGTCGTCCCTATTCATTCCATCTCAATATTCGTACTTCATTCGTTTGTTCGCTTTCATGCATTCGCTCAAAATTCATACTTCATTCGTTCGTTCGCGTTCGTTCATTTGCTCAATATCCGTTCACTTGCTCAATATTCATATTCATTCGTTTGTTCGCGCTCATTCATTCTTTCGTACGTGGCTCGTCAGCCGTGATTCATTCTTGCAGTCATTCTCATATTTTCTGTGGGATCGCCGTGTTCGCCAAGATCGCTGGACGTTCTATAAATGGATTCCAATTGGGATGTGTGATAATTCCTCTGTTTCGTGCCACCGCGGTATGGCACTGAAATTTGGTAATTGTTTTCTCCCGTGCGTGCTATAATTTCGAATGGGCCTTGATATTTTTTATCCAATTTGTGCGCCTGTTGGTTAAAGCATGATTGTTTGATCAGTACCAGATCTCCTTCTTCGTATGTTATTTGCTTTCTATTTTTATCATGACTTCTTTTCGTTTGTTCGAACATGTCATGATGTATTTTTGGTAGGAGGTGTTCCTGTTGCATATTTTCCAGTCGTGCTTCGTTAGTCATGGATGTTTCTATGTCGGGTAATCCGTCTGATTTGTTTGCATTCATGCCGAACACGCAATAGTATGGTGTTCTCATGGCCAACGATTTTGATGGGGTTGTGTTCAATTCTTTTTGGGCTGTTTTGAGCAGCGTTTCGTAATCCGTTGTAGTGTCCGCCAAATGGATTCGTAGATAGTGTGCTATTCTGCTTTCCGCCGTCGGCTCCGGCTTCAGTTGCTTGTGACGGCTTCCTTGTGCCCCCCGTCGGGTTATTTTGTAGCATTTTTCATTATTCCGCGGTATTTTATGCCAAGTTGGCCTTTTGATATTTTATTTTATGTCAACACAATATTTTATGCAGTGAGTTATGAATATTCTTGACTTTATACGTAATTTCGAATGTGGATTTCTCTTGTGAGTCCGCTGGTGAGTTATTTTACGTATTCGTGTGTATGTGTGTGACACAAGGTGTAAATGTGTTTTTCAACGACAACCACAAATATATAGGTTATAAATGGTACAAATGGTATAAATGGTTATATATGGTCTGTATAAATGTTGTACAACTGTATATGGTGTGTACCTGTGTTTGTTAGGTAGTAAAATACGAGTAAAATACGCTGTATAGATATGTAAATAATGCACAAAATTTTAATTTAATTTAGCATATTTAGCCCAAACCTAAGTATTACCCAATTATTCGGTACGAACCTATATCGATCCTATTATTTCTTCTGATGAAACTTCCTACTATTCCACGATTCCTGCACCTACCGTGCGCGGACTTTCGTCTAACTGTGCCTATTATTAGAGTGGACTATTTTATCTAATAAATTTTTGGGGACGTCGATTTGATCGATCGTGCCACCGCCACTATTTTTTAGGTCTTTTCTCCTACCTGTGCCTATTATTAGAGTGGAATTTTTTATCTAATAAATTTTTGGGGACTTCGATTTGGTCGATTGTACCACCGCCACTATTTTCTAGGTCTTTTCTCCTACCTGTGCCTATTATTAGAGTGGAATTTTTTTATCTAATAAATTTTTGGGGACTTCGATTTGATCGATTGTACCACCGCCACTATTTTATAGGTCTTTTCTCCTACCTGTGCCTATTATTAGAGTGGAATTTTTTATCTAATAAATTTTTGGGGACTTCGATTTGATCGATTGTACCACCGCCACTATTTTCTAGGTCTTTTCTGGGGACGTCCTCTTAGGGAAGGCGCCTCCACCACTTTGTGAGGCCCGTGTCGCCTCCACCACTTTGTGAAGCCTGGTGGCTTCGTTAGGTTTTCCCCCTGCTGCTGCAGTGGGGACTAGACACTGGGGGCCACGGCCTCCAGATCGAGTTGTCCCAGGGCGGCGTCTGGAAAACCCTCCAAAACGGGGGCGGCAATAACGGGACAGGATTGCCTAGAAGAAACGGGGAAAAAGGGGCCTTAAGGCCAAAACGGTTCCTATTTATGCAATGTTGGTGTTTTATTTATAGAATTTGTGCAGTTGGACAGTGAAGGTGAAATGTAAGGATATTTGACGAATGGGTTGAAATACAATGATATTAGCAAATGAAATTTAGTGAGCTTAGGTTTCTAGCTTATCCACTAACTTAGGGTTTCTAGTTGATTGTTCCCGTATTCTAGTCCTACCTAGGCCTCCAGATAACACTTTTCCCGACCCGATATTACCGCGTGACGAATTTGACGGGTACCGACTAACCTTATACTCTCTTGACGAGGGCGGTCCACCCCGGACTTGGGAAGTTTCAGGCGCGAAGCAGGGAGCAGCTACCTCCCTTGGGCGCCTGGGCAGCAAGTCTCCTCGGAACTCAAGTAGCCAGCGGGGTGCTGACCTTTTCCTCCGCTGCGGTTGGTCCTCGGCTGATTTCTTGGGGGACTGATGGGCTCGTCCAGCGGAGATCAAGTGCAAGATGGTACGCACAGTGGCCTCAGGAACACAACCCTGATTCCTGGGTTTCCAGACGGTTTTGTTCTTTCCCCCGCCTTTTGCGGGGATCCAATCAGCCAATTTCCTCTGATTATTACTTGGAGAGGGGATCGTCAATCTCCAATCCGAATCATCTTGGGGCGTCATCATCAGCTTCGGTGGGGGTTGCACGCGCGGACTGTGTTTTGGCAACTTGGCGGTTTTCCGCTACCATACCCTGCTGCAATTTCTTCGGTGGGAACTGTCGATGTGCATCTTCCTTTTTCGGTGTTAGGTTTCCCGAGCGGCGGGAAGAATCTCTTGTTCGAGGAAAGTCAGGCGGCGTGAATACGATATGCCGTCTGACAAAGGCCTTACATGTTTAGATTTAAAAATTGACTGGCGCCAAGTAAGAGTCTTAATGTCACGGTCCTGCACATTAATTACTAAGTACTGTTCGTGAACTTCTTCGATATTTACGCGAAACTTACACAATTTTCATAATCTAATCGAACGTTTTAAATCTGAAGATTTCTGTTACGGCTGTGTAACAACATCGTATTATAATCACCCTTGTCGTACGTCGGCGCCCGTCCACCGGCGCGTCGTGTGGCCTTGTATATTGACGAAGGACTCAAACTAACTCTGTGGTTACCTAACGGATTATTGGTTAACCATTCGGCTGGAACGGCTTATCTCTGCTTTCGATTTCAACTTTCGTCCACAACCGAAGATGATATTTATAGGAAAGTGGTGCCTTTCATCTGAACTGAATGTCTTAACTAATCCCAAGTACCTGGTGATGCATGTTCCATGGGGAATTTTAAATATTACACTTTTCACATTTCTTTCGACTTGAAATGAAATATTGTGTGCAAGAGTTAAACCCAGTTTTTGGAAGAGAACCAATTGACACAAAGAAAGGGCATGAGTCACAAAAATGGGAAAATGAGTTTTTGATCTTTTCAAGGTCTGAGACGTACGTTGCATCGATTTATAATGAAAGGGCATCAGTTCAACGCTTTGTTTGCGTAGTTCTCGGGCTGAAAAGTTACCGATTAAGAAACTCTGCAAATTCTTGACACAACGGTTCATTATCTTCTTTGTACAGATCACCCTTCTGTCTAGATCACTAGGTCTAAATGTCTAGATCCTAAATGTTAGATTAATTATTATTGTCAATTATCACTAATTATTAACAATTTTATCAAGTAAGTACCTACTGAAAATTATTATAATTTATTGTTAGGTATTGATAATTCGTATTTATTATTAATAATAATTATTATTAATTATGATTAATTAATACGATATAATTCTGGGGTTTTTAATACTACGTCGGTAATAATTTTTCTATAAAAGAAGTACCTACTAACAAACATTCGAAATTACCTTCATTTCCGTAGCACGAAACGCACCTCAGAACAACAAACTCGACATCACTTAAGCCATATGATGTTCCAAAGAGCTTGTTAGTATGAAAATGGACCTGTATTTCAACAGTTTGATTCACGATCGGGTTGTGAGGCACAATCTTTGAGCCGTCATTGTGAACGAACGGCTGGTCGTACAAAGCTGCGGATGGTCTTAAAAAATTCTACGGAACAAACTCTATGTAAATATGAAATAAAAAACATACCGTTTGATGGGAATTTTTCGAGATATGGAATTTTCAAAATTTCAAAATTCGTTTTGAACCCCTTCCCCTTGACCTAGGGTTATGAAAAGTTTCGTGGATCATTGTGGGGCTGGTCCAAACCCAGAAACCAAATTTCGTAATTTTAACTCAACGCTAACTGGGCAAAGTGCCTCGGACGGCGGACGGCGGACGGCGGACGGCGGACGGCGTACGGCGTACGGCGTACGGCGTACGGCGGACGGACGGATTTTTTTTTATTCGATTTTCTGAATCTACGTATCTTGAAACGTAAACCAACAAATTTTGAGGGGGGGTTAAAATTTTTTTTTCTTTGGGCGATTCCAATGGTTCATTATCGAAGATAATAAACCAAAAAGAAAAATTGACGATCGGAAGAAACTTTCACAGTATATTCCTGAGAGGTATCGCCAATTTCAGACACCTTTGTTCATGGCCTACTGTGGAAGAAGATCCTAACAACGATGTAGAACAACTTTTTGTACCTAATGCAAAGATTGGAAAAATTAGTTACCTATACTGAATTTTTTTTTGTTCGAATTTTCCAAACTTTGTAATTTTGTAATTACCATCCGAATTTGTAATTTTCATTAAAAATGGGGTATTGTATGGACATATCAGTTTAATTACCAAGAAAGACCCAAATATCGCCAGAAAAAAAGGTTTCACAAAAAAAGGGCATAAGTCCACGAGTTTTGAAATTGAAAAAAAAATATACCTCATTGTTTAAACTCGCTAAAAACTTGATGGAAACTTCATACTCACACGTTGAAGCAATTTATGCCCATTCCAACCACAAGCTTCAAAAACCATAGACTGTATGTAGTTATTTTCGATTTCCCAAAAACTTGCTCCCAGGACTGATGCCCATTCTTTGCGAAGCGATTCAATTAAGGCTCAGTCATTTTAAAACGTTTCCAATACAATTCCGTTTAGGGGTGTTATGAAAACCCTTGTATATTAGGCTTCAGATACGTTATGGCAGTAGGCGGCAGATGGTGCATAATCCGTTCAAAACTGCCATATACCTTGGAATACTTCCCGAGTTTTCCAAAAAGTTGAATTTCTGGAGGAATTAATTTCACAGGATAAAGTTATTCTACCTAGATAAGGTGAAAAACTTCAACCTCGAATTCTAGAAATCAACTTTTTTGAGTTGTCACACTGTGCATCTCAACCAACGAGTTGATCACAGTATGAAACAATATTAAACAATGGATTTCGTTGTTTCACGGGATTGTGTATCTCAGTTTTGAGAAACCCACTAACCTTCTAATTATTGGATTCCCCTTAACCCACTCGCATTCTACTTCTATGAAGTTGTTTTTCTTCACAAACCTCAACGACGCGGGTATTTTCACAGTCAGTAACTGGTACTTGCCGTAACAATAACTCAACTGGTTTGGGCGGCCGAGCTCGCCGAAGGTTGAAACAAGCGCCGGAAATTCAAACTGTCTCAAACGAGACCTTTCTTGTAACAGCTCGAGGAAGAAACTATAAAATCCAATGGTTTTCTCGTGATTTGTTGACAGGATAAACCAAAAAAAAAAAAAAAAAAAAAAACTAAACAAAAGGCTCGGCGTTATGGGGAACAAGGTCCTTATTCGCTGGTGTACAAGTACTTTCCGTATAGTCGAGGCTCAAGTTTTGTTTGCATGGAGACGCAATTCCGGACGGCATCGCGTTTGCCTGAATCTTTTCCGCAGAGGCTAAAATGGGCTAAATCGCCAAAAAGTGGAAAATCTACGATTTTTGTGGAAAGGATCCGTGTTTCGACACTATTGATCATCAATAATTGAAATAAAACCTATTTAGGTATATATTAATATGGTAGAGGTGGAAGGTATGTGTATATTCCAGAAAATTGTATTTCCTGACAGGTCAAGCCAATGGTTTGAGTAATATTGCCAATCATTGGAGTTAATATTGAAATGCTCGAGTGAACTTCTACTTGCTATTGTAAATTGTATTTCTAGGTAACTTTCTCTTGCGATTTATAGAATATATTTGTGTGAAAAAAAATGTCTTAACTCGGTCGAGAACTTTAGACATTAGTGTATTTATATTACATAATATATTTTTTTCAATCATTGACGACCAATAGTGTCAAAACACGAAAAGTTCCCCCGGAAATAGTAGATAAATTTGATCTCCGTCTGGCCATTTTGCCCATTTATTGGCGTGCTCTAGCGGCAAAAGGGTTCATCCTACGAAAAAACTTCTGGAGTAAAAAATGAAGAACATTTTGTCTACTTTGATTGTGTAATTGTCTACATAACGACTCTTGCGAGAAAAAATGCATAGTTTTTGAAATTTAGGCGAAAAACTAGAAAATGTGCCAACTTTTTGGCGAAAAGTGCAAAAAAAGTTGCGGGCAAAATTTCTCCAAGCGAACTTCAGATTCGTGTTTAGCCTCTCAAAAAACATAATGTTGAAAAAACCAAAAGTGGATCAAAACTTTCCTATGAAAATGCTAATATGCCAGCCTACGACCAACAACTCCTGTTTACTCCGACCTACTCAGTCCCCGAAAGCTCTAAGGCGAGTAAAGACTTCTTTTTTTTTCACAATCATAATCATACTTATTCTTCTCGACGGCGGGTGCAAATTCTCCCGGATTTCCTCTATACTCTAACCAGATACAACCTTTTGTGAGGCATCAGTCCCCCTTTTAGCGAATTTTTGAAAAAAAGGAAGCTGTTGTTCTCGGACCACAATTTTTGAAACTCGAATTTGTGAAACATTTTTACACCAAAATCCGTTTCATAACATCCTGAATTCACTGCCAAACAACACCAAAAATTGTATGTATGTCCAAGATCGTAGAATTGAGATAAAAACTTCAAATGTGCACAAAACCTCTTTCTTGGAAATCGAACGGCTAAGGGTCTTTTTGCTGAACACGATGGTGATGTAAGATTTGCAATATCTTATTCCGTTCTCACACTGGAGCAGTTTGGAGATGAAGAAACGTGGTTGTTACTTGAGATGTTACTTAACACGGTTCGTCTGCTTTGATCACATAACTCTATGAGATATCGCCATCCTAACTTCACCATCGTGTTCAGCATTGAAAAATCTATGAACTGAGGTGTTCAAACCAAAATTGAACATTTATGTTCCTACCCTTTGCAATACCGTGGAAAGGAAAGTATTGTACATTCTACTCTACTTTTGTGCCTTCAACTGGTCGAGCTTTTTTCCAGAGGTACTTCCCACGCTAAACCCTTCTTGCATACTGATCAAAATCCTAAATATGCAATAATCCGCAGCAGCATTGATCCTATTTTCCCATTTCCTCGCATGAAATTAAATGAAGTTGGCCTATTTTTCACGATTATAGCGGTAATAAAATGTTATAATTAACACAAACGGCATTGAGGGAACTGGAAGAAACTTTTCTTTCCGAAATGAAGAGTAACTATTAAGAAGATACTGCTAAATACCTCCCGATCTTTAGTCAGAGAGGATCACACCTGATGCATACCGAATATGTAGCTTCATACGCAAATACCTATAATTCCCCAATAAGTGTGAGATTGCCCAATGTTTGAATGAGAAGTTCCAAACTCCATGCGCTCCACTAGATTGTATTATTAGACTGTATTTTATTATGATGCATTTAAATCTTCAAAGCAGTTTCGTCAAATTGTGCCAATCAAGATCAAATCTAAATTCAGACTGTTCACTGTTCAAAATAACCTTTATTTGTCATTTGCTGACATAAGGGAGGGTTACAAGCAGCAAATTAGTTATAATATAGTATATTATACTTCTCTTACAATCTAATCTAATCATATAATAATGCTTAATAATGTATTCTTGCGTTGTTGATTTATTTATTGTTATTATTCGTTTTATTTTACTGTGCTATTGTTGTCGGATCAGTCGAACAGACATAGATTGCGTGTTTTAAAGGTCGAGCCTACCAATTGGTGGAGTCGTTGGACATCTTTCAAACCGGGCGATCGGATGATGGGTATGGGTATTTCGGGGTAGAGAAAGTAAGGGCATATGGCTTTTCTTGAAGTTGCGTACAGCGGGCACTCAAAGAGGATGTGTTAGAGCGTCTGGTTGGTCCCAAGTGTGCAGTCCTCACAGGTCTCTTTTGTGGTAATCTTGAGGCTCTTCTTTCCAAATTTTAGGACCGCATTGTAGGACCCCATCAGTCTTATTTGGGCATATAGCCGTGAAATTCATACAGTACACTCACTCGCTCACAACATTTGCCCTTTCTCCCATTCTGCACTCCTAAGTAACAAAATTTGTCATTTAATGACTTTTCTGAGTTGATGAAATAATTGGTTACTTATTATTGATAGCACTTTTCTCAACATCTCGAAATGTTGAATTCCAGTATATGGCTGAAATGAGCGCAGAGAACGGATAGTATCCATGACGTTGCGTTGAAATAATCCATTTTACGTTGGCCAACAGCATTGCAGAATATTTGCCGTCCGGAATCGCGTACATGGCTTGACACAATTGTACACGGTTTGCAGCGGATACTCGCCAAAGCAGCGAGCGGTTCATTCGTGAAAAAAGTGATTAACCGCACTATGACCGCTAATTCGTGTTATTTCTTTCGGAGCCGACAGTTGATTAGAAGGTTGAGAGGTTCGTTCGAGCGGAAACGGGGCCTCTCCCGCCGTCGAGAGGGTTCCAGAACAGCGTTTCCGGCCTCTGCACGGGGTGCCGGAGTAAATCCTGGGCCGAGACCCCGATTTTCATTTCAATGGCAAGTTCATTTCTCTTCTAGTCCGTCCCACGGCATCGCGGCCGCTTCTTAGACGGTTTGCGTGGTTGCACTATCGCTCCATCGGCACGGAATTCCCTGCGCTTCCCACTGACGTGGGTATACATGCAGATTCGCAATAACGTTATTATTTATTTATTTTTTTAGTTCCATATGTGTCAAGAAAAGAAAATTATACATCTAAGAATCTCCTTATAATAATAATAGCTGGCGCTGCTACGTAACCTTGCAACTTATTGTTGCAACAAGAATTGTCGTCCGTCTACGTTTTTCCTAACTAGATTTAGGTGGGATTGAGTGCCAAGTACCATTATTCCTGATTTTGAAAAAAAGATATTTAATTTGAAAAATAAATAAAATTTAATATGAAGAACCATAGTCTTCAGACTGAACTTGAAATCAAATGTTACTTGAATGAATGTTGGTTTGGAGGCGAGAAATTAATCATCAAAATACTCGTAGTCAAAATTGTTTTTAAAAATTATCAAAAATTATTGTATTCTTTGAAAAAGAAAATAATTAAATTTACCAAAGTCTAAGATACACAATTACTTAACTAAATCTTAACTTACAGTGGAAGATTTGAAAAGTCGTGTAAGAAAAGGTGAATGGGTTTTTGTACAACTCTATCCAGTTTGGAAGAATAGAAACCTCTCTGGATCTAGTGGCCGGAACGAATGTCAAATGAAGACTTGTGGAAAGCAACCACACACCTACTCCAGAACTTCGTTAACAGTTGGATGCGTAGAATACTAGGGATCTGGTGGCCCGAACGAATGTCAAATGAAGACTTGTGGAAAGTCACGGAAGCAACCACACACCTACTCCAGAACTTCGTTAACCGTTGGTTGCGCAGAATACTAGGGATCTGGTGGCCGGAACGAATGTCAAATGAAGACTTGTGGAAAGTCACCAACCAGCTCTCAATTCGACTGGAAATAATACGGAGAAAATGGAATTGGATAGGGCATACCCAGGAGACAAGATGGGGCCACAGAGAAAGCTGCCCTACAATGGAATTCCCAGGGAGAAAGAAGAAGTAGACCCAGAGTGACGTGACGAAGATCTGTAGTGAGGGAATTGGCACTGGTTGGCCAAACTTGGCAGGAGGCAAGGAGAATTTCTGCAGGACGGAACGAATGGAATTCACTTATGGATGTTCTAAGTTCACGTAGGAATTAAGTCAAGTAAATAAGTTTTACCTAAATTCACCTAATTTTCCGAACTATTTTGTGAGGGAGCCAAATCCTCCTCGCCCCACTGGATCGGCCCATTTGAATACGTATATGACCCTCAGCCTTGGTTATATTGATACGAAAACAATATTGATAACAAGCCCTTTTCACTCTATATACAAGTGCTTGGAGCCCAGACGAGGAACTAGCAAGGAGTACCATTCGCATACTTACGATTCGAGATGGCTATCGGAACCAATAATGCCACTGATATGCACCAGAGTAGAGCTCGAAGTAAGTGGCATCCAACTGCCTCACAATCACCCGTGAACCGGTTCCTCTCCAAATGAGAGCCAAATCTATCTGACTACTCCGAGGGAGTTTTCTGCCCTCTCCTGTTGAATACTTGGGAAATCAAATTATATCGGATATGGAACTAGAAGGCTCTCTGTCCCTGTCCCTGTCCACCAAACAACTCAAGTTTGGTGGATTGTTCCTGAAATGAAACTAAAATCAAGCTTTACAACCATTGAGTATACTCTATAGAGAGAAACAATTACAAAATAACACTAACGAAACTAGCTGAAATAATATTTCAGGTACGGTATTGTTAGTGTTATTATGACATAATGTTACACATTATTACATGGTAATTATGTATTATGTAATTATATTATAATGTTCATGTACTGCATATGCATGTTACTGTTCTATCAAGCTAAATCAATACGTAACATGACAAGGGAATGACGACTTTGTTAGTACCTTGCATGGTATTAGGAATGAAGAGTGCAACTTCTTTCACATACTCGTATTTAGAGTCTAAATATTGAAATGTGTAATACGAGAGCACCCAGAAAATAAGGTTGCAACAGCTTTTAAAAATCGAAAATTAAATGTATTTCAATCAATCTACAGGGAATGTTCCAAAATGTGTGTTTATTTCTCGCCCTTCAAGGCAATTGTAACCTTATTTTCTGGACGTCCCTCGTAAGACTGCTCCCCTGAATAGTAGACATTTTGTCCTGAATTTGTTCGGTGTAATGGGTCATTCATAAGATGGCTGGTTGTTTAGAAGAGCTCGGCGAGGAGTACAGTACAATTTTTCAGTCAACGCCTGCTGAATATTATTGTTGTCTATTGCCTGATTGAATTTAAGAATACTTGACTTTTCAAAAAACAGGTCGGTTAAGTGCCATGAAGTGACTGAATAGGTAGGTGTAATTGTGAGATCTATATTAATTAGGTACTAGGCCTGTTGAATTGTTGACCACGGATTAAGTATCTCTCTGACAGTGGATGACCTTCTTGCGTTATTCATGGATGGCTTGAACTCCTCTATTGGTACGTTGGTATTTCATATTTTTATTTTCACCTCGAATTTCTCGTGAAGACATAGCAGTATAATTTAATAAACCCCCTCAAGCTCATCAGATTGGATTTTCAAGGCAGAAGTTCGAATAACGGAACCTATTTTGTCTGCTGCTCACGGGCGTCTCGCCGGAGGATTGTGCAAATGGACTGAATGAGCGATCGGCTTTCCCAAACGCCTCGAAACCAACTCTCCGGGAGAAGGTCGTAGCGTTTAGCGGATGCCGCTGACAGGGAACAGTCTGTCGAATACCTACGACCTACTGGTTGCTCTGTTCCTGCGGAACTGGATGGCGGTAACGGCTTGAGGAACCGCAGAGGTCGACCTGAGTGGATGAAAGCTGCTCGGGTCAGAGGTCTCTTCCGTAACATCCTCGCTCCCCTTCGCCGGATTTTGGCTCATTATTTTCAGAAAAGAACCTGTGGAATCGACATAGAAAAGAAACAAACATTTAATCCCCGCAAAATTACGTTGCACTAGAAAATCCGAAATTTGACATTTGGGTTGCAGCCTCAGACTAAGCCGAGCATGATCCTTGAACCTGCGTCAACAGAAACGCAAATATTCAAAACGTCCGAAATTTAAGAAAATGTATGCCAACTCTTTGAACAAAATGGTCAGAGTTTGATTCAGATAATTTTGAAAGAACATCCGGATTCGTCCACCCTGTATAAATATATTACCACCATCACTGAGCTAGAAATTACCATTAGCTAGCCGCATTATTGTAGCTCATTCTTTCATGTAGTTATGGGACTCACGAGGTTGTTGAATACAGTACAGTGGTCTACAAAGAATCTGTACATAACATTTTTTTAGATTTATTTTTCACTAGAATTTGCAACCGTGAAACCAAATAATGCAATTTGAGGCAATTCTTTTTGTTTGCTTGGAACCTCTACTTGGTCCAGCACAAGTTGCTACTCCCTTCAGTGCTGAAACTTCGCGGTTTATACAACTAAGCCTTACTAGGACTCAGGCCTTATTAGAACGCAGGCCTTACTAGAATGCAGACCTCAGTACGACGAAGATACCTCATTGATCGATAAAATGTTCCTCAATTCCATTCCTGATTCCAACATCTGGAAAATAGACCCTGATGCGCAGAATTTTAACACGTTGTCAAATCTTCGTTGTAGCGATTCGCGGTGCCGCTCCCAAAGTGGACCGACCTTCAATTTCAGGAAGATCATCACCTTGACCCGATTTCTCCTCTGCGGAACCGTAGTTTCTTGTTGTTTTCGGACTCACGATTCCCATAAAACGGCCGGGGAAGCGGAGGACGTAGGGGATCCAAGTCTTTTCCAACCCTAAGAATATCGTAGCTCTACTTCAACCTTCGGCTGCGGTAGAAAATTACGGGATAATTGAGTTTCGGGAATTTCAGGTTTACTACAACGAGATGATTGAGCTCACGACACCGGTACCAACTCTAATAAATTATGAGTGATGTCGATCAGTCACCAGTTTACTGGTGCCATACAACCTTAATGACTTACTGTAAATTACTGTTAATACCAAACATCTCTATGGATGAACACGATAATTCACATTTATTTCTGTACAGACAGTCGACAACGCCTCAAGGCGGTAGCACTTTCAATGGCGTAAACCACTCATCGAGGTTGAGTTGTAGATATTGATAAGTTGGGCTTCAACTTTAATTTTGTTCGGAGTTACTTAACAACTGAATTACTGAACTGAAGAATTCCGATAAGCCTGTTCCTTCCCCTCTTCGCTTTATCCACGCCGAATATCCCGATCCTCTTTCAATGATGATTATTGAGAATGATTTCTGTTACAGCTGATGGTTGCCTTGGCCATCCAGACCACCTCCATCTCCATCGGGATGGGCCAGGGTTTCTCCGCCGTTCTGCTCCCCCAACTTGAGAACAGCGATTTGCACATAGACGCAGAAGACGCATCATGGATAGGTGGGACTTTCTTATTGTACCTATGTAAATTTGTTTGAATGAATGAATGAAACACGCGTTTGTTTGTTAGTCATAATCACAGTACAAAGACAAACCACGAAAATTAGCAGCACCGAAATGAGCCACAAGTCAACCATCCCCCAGTTGAACTCAGCCATCAGCGTCTTTCTATACGGCCAAGCCACGAGTCAAAATATCGCAAGGCTCGCAAGGCTCTGCCAACGGTTCGGGTTGTCGAGAATTTCCTCGGCCCGAAAGTTGCTCCAACCGAAGTATCCCCCCCCCCCCCTAAATCCCCCTGCACCGGGCGATTTGCCAAGAAATGGAACAGGTTCTCAGGCTGCCATTGATTTCACAGCTAGAGAGCGCTGTCTTTAGGCGAATCGAAGGGTTTGCAGCTTAATAACAAAAACGACCACGACACTACTCATAGCCACCTTAGCAGCAGCTCTACCAGTGAGGTAACTAAGAAGTCAACCTGACACTGAGGTACTTGTACGAGCTGACAAGAGTTGCCAACTTCAATGGCGGTACGTCCTACAGAATTGTTCTTGGTTACCGAAGGAAATTGGACGGTGCAGAATAAAACGACCCTAATTAAACTACCGCTAAGTGAATTCGCACCTCTCAGATCATTCAAGATTGAAAGGCCTGAGGATCATTGGTTTCCTGATGCGATTAATAAAATCATTTTATGAAAGAGTTAGCCCTGAAAGATTTAGAAGAGAATCCGAAAAGATCTTGACTTTCAGTGATAATTAGGAAGGCACCCGTGAGCACTGCGCCGAACCAAATTTTGAAGTTCGAAGGTAGCCACTGATCAACCAATTAAAACCAGAAAAAACCACAATACGAGTTAGCTTAAGAGTGCTTTTCCAAGAATGATCATGAGAACCAGATACTCAATTACACTGCTGCTAATTAGAAACCTCGTTAATTCTCGCAATTTATTTTTTTTACTTCACTCTTACCCGAGTGTATCATTCGGACTAATTTATTGTCAGACACTTCCCTGAACTATATATCCGAAGGCTATTAATTGAAGGGGAATGAGAAGAACGCCGGATAGAATTCTCGATTTCTCTCAACGCAGATTACAGGAGGTTCACGCTGGTGGAATGAAGGTGAAGGTGGAATGAAGGGTAGGTAAACGTACTGCAGATACTTGAACCAAATACATGGTACTCCGGCTACAAGGGCTACAGTGATCCATTTTACTTGAATTTGAAGTGGGGAGCCCAAAATTGAAAATAATTTCTTTAGCACCGAAGTAAAACTTTTTTTACAACTAGTTTATATAATAAATACTCACGTCCCAAATGTACGTGCTAACAGTAATATTTTCCAATAATTTATCCCTAAGTCAATAAACCACTAAAAATTAAGTAAAAAAACTGTCCTGAAATAATTTTTTGTGTGAAGTTTTTGCTGGAGTTTGCTCGAAAATCGAGCAAAAGTCCTTCCAAAAGAATTTCAATATGGTTCGGAATCTATACTCAATTTAATGATTATAATTATTTTCACCTCGATATCAGAAAACAAAATCGGGAAAAAACGACGATTCCACCCATTTTTTCACAAATTTGACAAATATGACCGCGATGTTCGAAATTTCGAAAATTGAGCTAAGGTCCCTCCTGGAGGTACTCGCTCCGAATCACAATCAACCATCAAATTGTTTTTATTCGAATTTTGCAAACCTACCACAGTAACTGTAGAAAGTGTTCATTTTCATTAAATTCCGAAATTGAAATTTTGACATTTCGTGACAAGTTCCTCGGAGCTATTCCTTAGCGCAGTGCTTCCCAAACTTCTTAACTAGCGGACCCCTTTCGCGGAAAAATTTCAAGTGCGGTCCCCTGTCATTCAAGTTGGTGTTAGATCAGTACTTGTTTCTTTGAACTGTTCCAGTCAATAGAACCAACGAAAACAATTCTCGGAAGTCCAAAGCGCAGGACTACCGAGATTATGCTGTAGGTATAATTTGCTTCAAAATTTACATTTGCTGCGGACCCCCCACTTAGGGTTGGCGGACCCCTAGGGGGTCCGCGGACCACAGTTTGGGAAGGCCTGCATCCATTCCCGTTTCCAGAATCCCGTAATTGTGAGATCTATAGGTGTGGCAAGCGGGCAAAGTTTCGATTATGAATTCGTACACAACTTCATTCAGCGCAGTAGTAATATCATATTTTTGTTGTTGTAGAAGTTTATGGTTCCTAAAATATTTTTATTATGTCTTTTCAGCAAGTTTAGGTGTGGTGTCTACTCCTTTCGGGGCCCTAGCCTCAGGGCTGCTAGCTGAGACCATAGGGAGGAAGTGGACAATTGAGAGCACGGCTGTTCCTTTTCTCCTGGGATGGATCCTGATGGCTGTGGGCCAAGGCAAACTTTGGCTATACTGCGGCAGATTTGTCACTGGTTTTGCCATAGGTACGTCAATTATAGAGAATAATTGGACTTTTAAGAAAAATTGGCTAGAAGGAGTTTTGGGGGATGGGAAGGTGTAATTCCTCCCACAACACCTTAGCAATTATTGCTGATTGACGAAGTTAATGATTGAAGAATATGTCTAGGGTTGTCCAACTTGATGTTTAGGGCCACTGGAATTTCGAAAGCGCGGCCAGACCACCCAAGTATAAATTCTATTGCAATCGGAACAATACAAGCGTCCGCGCAAATTAATGATATTTTCCCGTGCGATTCAGTTATTGAGGATACGCCAAATAATTATTCACTGTGTTCACAGGAATGGCGGCAACGTGTTACGTTTATCTCGCTGAAATCAGCAGGCCGAGTGAACGAGGGGCAATGGCCGCCCTTGGCCCTGTATGCGTCTCTCTGGGAGTCCTGATTGTCTACTCTATGGGATATTTCTTGGACTGGCACGTTGCTTGCGTTGTGTGCGCAGCTATGGCTACATTCAGGTAAGCTTCAATATTCTTCATCTCCCTCTGAGAAAAAATAAGAAAATATAAGGATACACACTATATTTTACATTTACCCCTCATATAAAATATTTAACCATCGGGCACTGGCGGGTCTTGGGCCAAGTAGATCGCAGGCGGCCGGTACTTGGGGATAGAAAATGTGGTCGATTCCGGCGGAAACAATGTTTTATGTTACGTATTGGTTATTTTCCCCAAAAATGGTCAGCTATAGTCTTGATCAGGTTGGGGATAACGTAAAACATGGAATTTTATGAAAGTTTGTACCTAATTGGAAACTGCAATAAAACTTCAACAATAAAATACAGTAAACTTATACTCGTACAAGAGGTAACTCAATAAATTCAAGAACTGTAAGTAATTCGAAAAAAGAAAAACAATCAGTAATCGCCAACTCTTAGGTATCTACCGCGTAGTTTTTTTATTAGAAATATAGCTTCAAATACTTTAGGTATTTATAAAGTGAAATAATCTCCCAAATGAGATCCTTAAATTCTAGAACATAAAAGAGAAACTCAAGCTTCGGCTTCCCCCTTACTCTCATCACTGAAGTCGAAAACGGGACCATGATCTTGACTACTGATCTTGATCTCAACACTCGCGATCTCGAGTTCTTTCATAACTCGTTGACCACTGGACAATTTGGCAGATGAGCAAAGGAAAACATTGATCACAGGTTCATGGGCAGTGCCGACTTCATACGTTGACAAGCACAGGCGGGCGGTACGGAATGCCGAGAGCTCGCACATTCACTCTTCGTGAGATCATTTACAACTGATAAGAACGTAGTGGAAGCCGGCAAAAGTACAGAGACATATTATGATAGTTGATAACTAGAGAGTAATGATGATTTTGACTAGGAAGAGGCACGAGTGCCGCCCCGCCAGTGCCCGAGGGTTAACCAAATAAAGCTTCATTAAAGACATAATTTTGACATCCTGTTACGTATTTCAGTATGTGCGTGATACACTTCGCCCCTGAGACTCCTCCGTACTTGGCCTCGAAAGGGCAGTACCACAAAGCTCAAGAAGTTCTCGTACTTTTGAGAGGAAATCCTGATGAGGCAGAGAAGGAAATGACGCAGGTTGCTATTTATTTTATAGTAAATTGTGCCAATTTTCAATGTTACACCATCATTGACGCCTCCGTTCAATGATACCCTCAAACCGTTCACAAATCAAACTTGTACAAGTGAATTCACGCTGACTTTTTGTAGCCTGTCACTACCTTGGGATAATTAATTTATGATGTCCAATGGACGTTTCATGGTACCTTCGAAATAGATATCCACCTTAGAATAGTATTACAGGGAGATTCAATTTGACAGGTTCATTCAAATTACTACTTGACTTATTATTCTGTTTGCAGATCCTTCAATCGGTGAACAAAACGAAGGAATTGACCTGGCAAGAATATGCTGCGCAAGTGAGAGACCCAGCAGTCTGGAAGCCCTTTCTCATACTTATCGTGTTCTTCTTGTGTCAAGAAGGATCAGGAATATACGTCATCGTCTACTACGCCAATGACCTGTTTCAGAACATCGGCCCAGTGCTGGACAGTTCTGTCGAGTCTATTATAGTGGGAGTCGTCAGGCTCGTTGTGAGCGCCATTGGAGCTGCTTGTATCCAAAGGTTCGGGAGGAGGACGCTAGCGATATTTGCGTCAGTAGGTAAGGAAACCGTATTTATTCATATTTCGTCATTCCAAAATCAACCCTTATCCTGAAGGTATGTACCTAACACGAGGGGCCATGAGTTGGACGCGTTTCTCTTGTGACTCGGAAACATTCATGCCTGGGTGGAACATTGTGATGTAGAAATCCACCTCCACATTACTCCTGTCCAGCCATGGATACACTCAAGCTGTCACTGCATCAGTGTTTTCTCTGTCTTCTGTCTTTAGATGACGGCTCCTCGTTGGAGTGTAGGTTGGTCCTCTTCCTTCCCACTGCTAGTAGATCGATAGGGATTAGCAGTACAGCAGGAAAGGAGACCTAACCTAATAATACTTCCTAACTTGGAGGTCTTCAGTTCACACCTCTGCTACATCATGACTGCCTCAGCTACTGCCATGAGTGTCCTCTTCTTTGGGGGAGGGCCGCCAATGTTTGCCATCAGCCCACTTAGATTTGAAGTCACTGCCACTCCTCTTTTGATGGGTTCCCAAAAGTTCAACCTACAGTCCAGGATTCCCTCAAGTACCGCACCGAGAGACGAGTTGATAGTTACATCCTCCACCTTGAATGGAATGACTCATATAGACTAATTTTAAAAAACGAAGTAAAATACCAAACAAGCAGGCTCCTTAGTGCAAGTACCTCTACGAGTGTCAGAGGAAAGGCTGAGGGGCAGAGAACTGTAGCTACGGTTTCTAGTAGAGAAACCAGCGGCATAGCATCTATACTAACTGAAACTAAGTACTCAGCTGTCCACCGTTGGGCATTGGTATCAATATTTACATGAGCTTTCAAAGCGAATTTTGTCAGAAGAACGGAGGATTTCTTAAATTGCTGCCAACATGTATATAGTTATTTGAAGCAGCCAGTCTTGAATGAATGTGACTAAAATTCTAAATGTGGCTTTGTCGATTCCATTCTGAACATAACTGCATCACCAACATTGCTTTGTATTGAATTCACCAACCAAATGGCCGAAACACTCTATAAAATTACTTCATTTACAGGCATGGGGTTGTCTATGGCAGGAGCGTCAGCGTATGTCTACACCTACGGAAACCTTGCTCAAGATGACCGCCCGTTCAACTACTTCCCTTTCGTTTGTGTTGTCATCCATGTTATTATGAGCATGATGGGAATGCTTCAACTGCCATGGCTCATGATTGGAGAACTCTTCCCACTCAAAGTAAGACCAAGCTCTCTCTTTAGCGTGTTGTCCCCTCCATAAACCAAGAAGCTTAAACACTGAGAAAGACTTAGAAACACTTAGAAATTTTCTAATTGATTTGTCACAACTAAGAAAAGGATAGTTGTATTTGGATAGCTCAAGAAGTTCATGATTCAAACCTGAAGATATAATTCTGATTGTTTTAGGTGCGTGGAGTTATGAGCGGCATTGTGTCATCCCTGGCGTACTTGTTCGTCTTTGCCATAATAAAAGTGTACCCGAACCTGATGACCTGGTTCGAGCTCTGGGGAATGCTCGCGTTGTTCAGCTCAATGTCCGCCTTCACCGTCATCTTCGTTTTCTTCTTCCTTCCCGAAACGCAAGGCTCGTCTCTCATCGAAATTGAGAACTCCTTCCGGAAGAACAGCCTCAAATCCAAAGAGAACCCCGACCCAGTGTATATTTTAAGGATATGACAGCTTTCAACCTTTCGAACACTCAATTCATCCAGAACCAAATGGCTCCTCCAGCTCTTACAAGTGGGTTTGAAGAGCTCCTTCCTGATCACCACTCTTGAGCAACTATCTCTGTGAACTCGTTCGTTCATTCAGACTTGAGTAGGCGATAAACCCGAAACTCTTCCCCAGTAAAAACTGGCCTTCCCTTCGTGAGGTAGGTATTTAAATTCTGGAAGTCACCTCGTAATAAGTTCCTTAAGATATTACTTATATTTATTTATTTTTATAAAACAAGGGATGCAGTGCAAGTGTGGATGGCTTAGTGCAAAACGAAGCCTCCTATTGGAAGTTTTACACCGTAATGTGGCTGTGATTAGTTGATTTTTACTTTCTAGATTATTTAAGTAGACTTAGATATATAGACTGTCCGTGATATCTGGGATTAACAAAGGTTAGGGTGCGGGCTCCTCTTTAATTTATCGCAATAGTGTATGCCCCGTACCCAAGTTTGAAATCTTCACTTGAAAAATACATCAGGTCTCAATAAAAGGGACTCTAAAGATTATATAATTATAGTATACTATATTTCAAGACGAAATTTGGTATCCTCCACATGATGAGCAAGTTCAAAATCGTCTCGCAAAGGTATTACCGTCCAAAGAAAAGATTGGGTACCTAAATATTCAACCTTGCAAGTATTATTAAAATTATATGTATAAATACTGTAAATATGTGTTTAGATTAGTTGAAAAGTAGTAGTGTTTTCACTCTAGGTTTTGTAAGAACAGGCTTAGTTGGAGATGCGAAGAATAAGATATTGTGATCTACAAACTATTCTGATGGACTTCTCATTAATGAGAATTAGGTTTACCTATCGATTTCAAGGTTTCTGCTGAGAGAGCATTTCTGTAAAACAAACATGCCATCAATGCAGCACGTAGAGAAATTAAATAAATACCTAATTGGATCGAGAAGAGGATTATGAACAAGGAACAATTTTGGATAAATACAATAAATTGTTTAAACTGAAATGATATTTATTTTGTTATACTTTTTCGTACTTCAACCCAACAACTCTTTGATATGTGGTCACTGGGACCTGCTGATTTCACGTGGTAATAATTTCATGTATCACCTCTTGAACCAACTGACATCAGGATTGGAGAGGGCAAGGGAAATTACAGATGAACTTAGCTAATCAAATAAAATCGGATGATAACAAACACGATTGTCTGCACAGCTACAGGTGGGTAGTCCACTTGTATGCTTTTACTACTCGAACCAATTATGGTATATTTTGTTCGAGAATTTTGTTGTTACGAATATATTGTATAACCATCCATGACATGTTTGCTATGGGTGAGGAAGTAATCTCAAAATGTGGGTTCATGTTTGAAAAAATTTACTTTCACCTAGCCTTTAGGGCGATCATAAATGATCGGGAAACCTGGGAAAGAGGCTCCCCTCAATTTGACTTATGGATGGCAGAGCTGGGCTTTGGGTAAAGGGGTCAAATTTTAGCCTGGCCTAGCAAGCAAAGCAAAGCATAGCCACCATCTATCAACTATGTGCGCAAGAGGTCGCTAGGAAAAAACTGAAAGGCGCAAGGATATACGTCCTTTTTGACAGTCAGGTAGCTTTAAAGGCTCCAAAACCTGGAATTGCCTCGACTCCCTCAGGAGAGTTGCCCCTGATAGCAAACTCGAGTTGCTGATCCTGGGCTTGAGGGCAACTGCTCTTGTCATTGAGGCGCTAAGACTCCTAATCATTGTAGGTCCGCAACATAAATATGCCCACTCTGCAATAACGGGGCGGAAACAGAGGAGAAACTATCATGATCTTGCCTGAGAGGTAGAACTTATTCGAGATGCAAGTAGGAAGACTACATGTCTAGAATAGCCCCTTAGACGAGTTACCAACGAAATACAAGGAAGAATGTGAGAGTGAACCTATTTAAAGGATGCATCTCTTGGAATTGAACAAGCCACAAGAGGAAGATGACCAAATTATCGTCACTCACAATGAAATTGCTATGATATTGGATCGGTATTTTCTCCACTGGTTGGTTACTATAGTGTAGGTTATAGCAATAACGCATTTGCAATGGGCCGATCCCACTCACAGCGCTCGGCTGGAAACTATTGACCTACTGCTTTAGTTGGTAATTACTCCAAGGATTCCTCCGAGTTGGAAGCCGTTTTTCAAACCCCATGACATAGAGTGAATGTTCCTTTTCACTTCCCCCACGTTACAACCTTTTTTGATTGAGAGAACAGAAAATAGAGTGGTTCAAAATGCCAACAATTACAGGCAGTGAAGGTCTCGTGTCTAGATTGGCATCACCATTGAAGACTAGCAATGTGGCTCATGAAAAAGGCTCCCTTCAAGGGAGCCTGTGGAAATGAACCCTTTTCCAAAGAATGATTCAAATTATAAAATCCACTACATATCCGACTGCTCAAAAATCCTGCTTAGCAGAAAATACGGCTGTATCAACAACTAAGAGTCGCCTAACTCTTGCACTGGGCAGCCTGGGCTTCTCTTATGAGAACGATGAGCGACTGACCTGTAGATCTGATGTTTTGAGACTGGTGAACAATGAAAAGGATGGGAGGGACGTGATTCGAATGTGATGGGAGCAGGAGACGAGGCGCAAACATCGCAGGGCAGTGATTTGCTTTGCCAAAATACAAGACGTTACTCAGGGCCGTCTGTCATAGCGTCTGGGCTCTTACATTCACTTGTTTGTCCATTCAAGACGTAACACCATGTGAAAGGAAATCTAGCCGAGTAGCTAACATATTACAAATATGAATTTTACATTTATCAACATCTTACGTATATTCTGTTCAGATCCACATCACTTTGGCAGGGAATGTCAAATCAGCTGGTTTCACTTAGCAGCATCGGCTATTGCTTCTAGTTTCTTGGTGGCTGCTTTCAGAGCAGCAACAAGGCTCTGAAGTTGGTTGACAGTACAAACGACGGTAATGCTTTCTGATCCAAAACCAATGCTTCCATCCGTGTTTAGCTTCTGTTTCGCCACCAGAAAATCGATGAAGTACAACGCTTTCCCATCGATATCCGAGTACGAAGACTGAAAGTCAAGAAAAATAATAACATTGAGAATTAGGTACCATTAAACACCAAATTTTAGTGTTTTTCTTTATACGTTATACAACCATAATCGATTTTTGAACTTGATTTCGTACGTTCATTGGTACTATCAGAGTGAGCGACAGTGAGAACATTTATTGTAGAATGAACTCTGGGGGATATCCCCCCCCCTCCCCTCCCTGGATTATACAGTTTAGATCAAAGATCAAAGCAAGGAAACATGGAACAAGTTTTCGAATAGGTAAGTCAAGTCACACTTGACCCTCACAAGGGGAAAGTGTGGGGGACATGGGACAAGACAGGACGACCACGCTCTACCAAACCGAATCACGCCTGTAAAAACATGTTCCATTCTAAAACATTTATACTTTATTATACGCTTCCCAGTTCAATAGCTACCAACCACGTCTAGGTGGATACAACCATATTCAAGGAGAGGAATTCAGGTCACATGTGTACTAAAGAAAACAAGAGTATTCAAAGAATACCCTTTTTCCACTGAAATATGAGTAGGGTAGTACATATGATATTGACACTGTTAGACCGGTTTCGGTGATTAAACCTTCATCAGTAACAAAATAATACTTTATTGTTTGTTGTTCACTCATATTTCAGTTGACTGTTTTTCTTTGACATGGGTTTCCAAGAATTGGTCGCGAGTGATTTAGTCTGTCACATGCGATATTTTGCACATTTCAAGGGCTCACGAGGCCTGGGTGTATCATACATGCCAATAGTTATCTTGTTCAATATTTCAAGATATATCGAGAACCATTAAAGTCCAGGAACAAAATTTGTCATTATATGTATGACACCTGAAATTTAATGTTGATAAAATGTCAATACCAGACTAAGATGGCAATATAAATCTTGTTTGTGGCTTTGATGATTCTCTAAAATTAAATTTGAAGCAGTCCGTTAGCTCTAAGCTTGGCTTTCTTCAATTTTAATCGTAAACAACAGTAGCTTACCTTTACTATAAAATTCATTTTCCATGTCACATCGATGATATGAGGAAAACTGGCATTTGTTTGTTTCAATGAGATCTGCAGAGGTATTCTTTGTTTGCCAAGAACATTCACAATTTTGGCTATACAGGTGTCGGACAATTTGCAATCCTTCAAGACGTTTTTGATTGTGAGATCATCTTCTTTCCATCGAACTCCTTCAACGATGAGCGAGAGAAGAGCAGCGTACGACTGCTTGAGCACTTCGACGTTATCCTCACCGGCCAGGGCACCTAGATAATTGATAAGCGTTATAACTAGTATAAATCGCTCTAGGTCACCAGGAAGTTTCAAATGAACAAACAATAAAATACGAATAAGCATCATTCCGACCAAAGGTGATGGACACAATCCAACTCCTCAGATACGAGCTGAGGGTAGTGTATCGAGAGAACGTGTACCTACACTCTGCGTACACTCTCCTAGTACTTGAAACCCAACAGCATTTATTTACCATTATCAGTTCAATTTCTCCGCTGTTCACTCCTGTCCCTCCACAATCCCACCCCATCCTCCAGCCACAGAGGTTTCAGAATTATAATTCTCCTGAATAACTTCACTCCTGATTCCAGGATCATTTAGTGAATTGTATAACCTGGTATGCTACAATGGTACCTATATCCTGTATAATAATCAGTGGACCTCAACTAATCGATTGGATATACAGGGTGGCGCAGATGTTATGGTCACATTTGAATTGGTTGTCATGTGCTTCATATTGGAACTAAGAGATTGCAATGAAGCACATTTTTGCTACGAAATGTGAATCATTTGTGGAAGATAAATGTATCCTGTAAATGTCCTCCTCGACGATTAACACGTTCTTCGAGGCGCTCTGCCAAGTTGCGCATCACACTCTCCAACATCAGAGCAGTTTCTAGGAGGACAAACCCATAAAAATACCATAAAGAAATAATAATAAATTGCAAGGGGGGAGGTCGGGCAAGGGAGGGGGCCATGGAACCATGCTGGGAAATTACACAACCGGGAAACACTTGACAGAAGCAATTCATTGACATTCTAGCAGTGTGTGCTTTGGCTCCATCCTGTTGTGGTCAATATCCCACTCGTTCTCTTCTAAATAGGGAACAAGAAAATCGTAGAGCATTGCCACATACCAAGGTTGAAACGCGTGCGAAAGGCCGGACGCGTTGCCCCAAAACTCTCATTACCTACTCTTAAGAAAGGCGTATACGGCGAATACACGACGTTCAACGGTCCAAACCATAGTGAAAACTGAACTTCCCTTCCCACAGAATAAGGGGTGGGCCAACCGTGCGAACCCCGTCCCTTCCAAAGTGGTCATAACATCGTTGTGGAGGACATTTACAAGACGTTATCTTGCACCAATAAACTTTCACATTTTGGCTACGACGTGTGCTTCATTTCACTCTCCTTAAATCTCCTTCAAATACTAAGCACATGACAACCATTTTAAATGTGGTCATAACATCTGCGCCACACTGTACTATCCATCAAAGCATGTGATTAGGCACATGTGTAGAATTTATGTATAAGGGCTGTAAGGTATGTGATTAGGCACAACTTGAGATAGCATTTATTTGTTGTACACGATGTACAATGCTTATCGACACATACCTCGTCAAAATAATAAGATTTGGGAGTGCGCCATTACTAGCTATCCAGTTATTAGGGTCAGTTCCTAAAATGCACACCTAAATTGCTACATCCAAATGAGAAAACACCTGGATGCCTTAGGGCCGGTTTCACCAACGTTTTTAATCAACGTTTAATAATTAAATCGATGATCTTAGGTGGTAAACAACGATGTCGAGTTTCACCAACGTCGTTTTAAATAAACCAACGAGATAAGAAGATAAATCAACGATTAAAATTAACCAGCCGATTTTGGCTGGTTTAAGCCCTAAATCAACGATTTACCACTCCGCCATCTTGCCAGTTCTCAAGTTTTGTTGTGATCCGTTTCTCTATTCTTTTTCATTCTTGACACCTATGATGCCCCTGCTCTGGTTAGAGCATTTCGGTTGGTGGACGAAATTATTGATCAAGATGAAGACTTCTCAATTCGACGGCCGCGATGGATTATCGATATTATTAGATTCGATGGACCTCGATGAAATCGACTTCAGGGTGAGGTACCGGCTCTCGAAAGCATCAGTTCCATCCGTTCTTGAACAAATTGAGCATAAAATCGAGTATCCAAGTGACAGGGTTTTCATTTGACTCAAACTTCGGCTCCCTCTTCCGCTTCTGCGACGCTGCCGCTTCCATCGAGGCAACCGATTCACAAAATTTAAAAAATGAAACAATCAACAATAAACAATCACAACTAAAAATCAACAATCACAACAATCAAACGAAAAATAGTAACATATAGGGAAAGCAGAAAAAGAAAAATCGGGAGGAAGGCACACAATTGAACAATCGGTATGCCGTTATCAGTCGTTATCGAATAGCATCCATGCTAATTCGCCGTATAATTCCATGCTAATCCATGCTAAATCGTCGTTTAAACTTAAATCGATGTTTTATTAAAACAACGTTTTATGAAATCTTTTTAATCGTTGATTACAGTGGTGAAACTCATTTCTCCTTATCAACGATTAAAATCTCTGGTTTGATAAATCAATGATTAATTTTAACCATGGTTACGAGTGTTTGGTGAAACCGGCCCTTAGTAATATATTTCAAATTGGCGTCTTCAACACATTGAGTGCTCTGTGCCAAATAGAGACAACGAATAGCTCCCCATTTCTGTGAGGGAGCTATAGGTGCGAGGATATGGAACTCATCGATACGGCTGTTCCAAGACACTTAAGACATCAGTAGGTTTTTTGGGAGCTCTTCCCCTCCTTCTTCTCACAGTACTACATCTCCCTTTTCCTCATTTTATAAGGAAAAATCGTAATTTTGTAAATGCTTGACTAAGAGGGTTCCCCAGACCCTATTCACAGGTAAAATCCTTCAATGGAGAAATTTAAACAAATTACAATCTCTTAGAAATCCCGAAGTTACCTGTAGAAGTAGAAGGCGTTTCTAAACGAAGCGATAAATTTTGTAAAAGCAGGTCCAATTTATCTTCAGATAGTGATGCGGTCACTCTCTTCAAACCTGTGCTCATCTCTGTTGACAGCTTCATTACTTCAATTGAGTATCCAAGTTAGCAATAATTAGCAGCCTTCGAGGGTCGTTGAAGATGATGAAACTGGAAAAAGGAATAGGTGTATAATTGTTGAATAAAATCATTGATAAGTGTAGAATTTAAATTAGTAAGCAAATGTAGGGATAGCAGACTGATGTCGTACGATTTGGAGGATGTGGAAAAACAATAGAACGTATGAAAATCAAACTAATTAATTCGTTCCGCAACCTTGCTCGTATCTCGAAGCAAATTTCTTCATAGAAATCAATTAATCCGTTCCAGCCCCCAAAATGTCACCCCAGTGATTTTTTAATAATAAAACTCCTCTACTGACACACCGGGTTCCAATTCTTCGTAGATCCTTTCGACCACAGCTTCTTCCATTCAGAGATCAAGGTCCTCGTTGTAACACCCAACCAGGCCTGATCAATAATTTTTAAGAAAACCACGATATTAAAGTGGTCCTTCCAGAACTCTCGCCAGGGTGAGGTTCGAAGTATCGAAACCAATTGCTCGTATCTCAAAGCAAAAAACCCCTCTCGCCGGCTCGTATTTCGAAAAACTCGTATGTCGAGGTACCACTGTACTGGAAAGTACAGTAGGCTCCTTGGTATAGGTATACGAAATGACTATATCGAGGGTCTCACGGCAACTTCCCACATCGTCTTTTGGGCGACTTTTCAGCAGAGCCAAAAAAACCATCTGCCATTGACTATGTTTACTGAGTAATTCAGTAAAATAAATCGTGAGACTTAGTTAGATCGGTCCGCCGGGGGAAGAAGCTGCATAATATGCATATTATGGTATGCATAACTCATTTTGGCCATAAGTGACGATGTGGGGTGTTGCCGTGAGATCCTCGATATACAAAGAGATCTGATGGTAGTCGGTCAACAGAACTATTTATTGCCAAGTTCAACGTTCAAAATAACGAAGGGGGACTCAACAAAACGTAGCGAACCACTGGACTTGATTCTGCAGTGCTGTAGTGCAAGTAAAACCCAGATACTATACCTACTGACCCTGCAGTAAACACGGTCTAGGTTTTGCTGAACACCAACCTTGGAGTGCCACCAATTATTTTGAGATTAGGTAAATGTACCTATGTTAAATATTCAGTTGCGATAAAATAAATCACGAAAGAAATACCTTTTGGATCGATTTACGGTTCTTCAGAATGTACTTAATAAACACAAACAATTCTCCTTGAAATGTTACAATTGCGGATGTTTGGTTATCTGAATCTGGTAACGAATAACCGACCTGACGAGCATTCAGTGGTGTCGACTGTCGAGTGAAAAAATTAAGCACCAACTTACCAATGTGTTGAATTTAGGCGTCGATAAAAAATTATACACACGAAAGCATTCTAATCCGAACTAAACCCAATTCTACTTCACAGTAACTGATATGTAGCTGCTCTGATAGCAGTGGTAAGAGTTCCCCACTGCAGCACTAAAAGTGCACCGATAAGGTGATGTCCCACCTTCGCTGTCCTACGTTCATCGTTCGATCCAAAAGTCCCGCTCCTCGAATTTTTTGCTACTTCATCGTAAGAAGTTTTAATGTTTTATAGTGCACTAGAAACAGAAACACGAGCAATAATCGTTTCAATTCGGTATTGAAATACACATAGGACTTTCCTATAACTTAGCGGGAAAAATAGTGGGTGTAGATGAATATTGGACAAAACTCGAAACCGTGTATGGATACTATAATTTAACAATTCGGCTCTAGCGCTGCGCTCTTCTTTGGAACTCCGTGATTTCATGCCATTTCAAAGCTCCTAGTTAGAATTTCGAACGGTTCTGGCGATGGGGATCATACTTTTCACCATCGTGCAGTGAATAGTCATATCAATTTTTTGTCCCTAGCCACCGTTGGATCGCCATTGAAGAGTGAAGAGGCGGGAAATCATACCTAACAGTGAACTCTTATAACAGTTGTGCCATCGAAAACCAAGGGAAAGCTGGTAAAAGTTAGAGCCTCCTACTGTTGTGGAGCTACTGTGTTGGTAGACCCGACTGTTATGCGTGTAAGTAACTGCGAATAACAAGGTTATGAGGCTGGCTGTAGAGAAAACGCTAAAATAACGCTTTTTACGATTATGTTTTCATTTGATTTGGTTGAATATGTGTTGTTAAATGTGAACTCGTGTTTTCCGTTTCAAGAAACCATCGACGAAATATCGAGTGACAGCGAATCCAGGCGAAAAATGTCTTCGTAGAACGGTTGTGTTGCTTTGAGGTCAGTGTTGTGTTGGATTAACCTATTTATTTTATGCGTATTTGGCAACTTTTCATCGTAAATATGTATATCTGTTACATATATCTCATTATCATTACAATTTCTTTATTGTTTAAATTTTCAATGAAACCTGCTGAGGAATTATGGTGTGTTCTTGCTCGCTAGCTTGTTACTAAGCTGAAGAGCTTGATCCGTTCGTTTGAACTAGATTTGATTCCTTTTCAGGATCTTCATCAATGTCACTGCATACTCAGCTTTGCGGGAGCGATCCCTCAATGAAAATTCGAGGGATGGACGGTTTAATATTGGAATAGAAGTAAGGATATGCCGATTTAATGATGATGGTCATCATGTTTTGGAAAGGTTGACGGCCGAATGTCCCATTTGATGCTAACCAACTAACTTTTTCTAGACGATAATTTGCATTTATAAGTACCGTACATCATGCATAGCCCCAAGAGAATCAAAGTTACTGAAGTTAATCCACATTTGATATGTGTACTATGCCGTGGCTACTACATAGACGCCACTACGATCATCGAGTGCTTGCATTCGTGTAAGTACACAATCACTTTCTACGCTTATTGCTGTGAGTTAGTAGGTAGTACATTCTCAAGATCATTTGAATATAATTTTGATCTTTTTCAGTTTGCAAGACCTGCATCGTGAAATACCTCCAGACGAACAAATATTGCCCCATTTGCGATGTACAAGTTCACAAAACGTCTCCCCTTCTCAACATCAGGAGCGACAAAACTCTTCAGAACGTTGTCTATAAACTGGTCCCTTCACTTTTCAAAAGTTAGTACTTGCTTGAATAACGTATTTTTACGGAATAGATTAATAAATGGCGATTCCTTCGTCACGAGTTGGTAGGTACTTAAATACCAGTGACAAAACTTTTTATTTTATTTTGTTAAATAGTTACCTACATTATTGTGTCATCACACTATTAAGTGTTCCTTTAATGGGAATTCACATGGAACGTGAGGCATTAGTTTCCCCCATTGGAGGGCTAACGCTTTACTATACTATGAAGTATAAACACTGCGTAATAAGTTTTAGGTAAAGATAATAAGAAGTTGAATAAAATATTGAACAGGTGTAGCTACTAGAACTACTAGAGCTACTAGAGCTAGAGAGTATTAACAATCGTTGGTTATAGCAGCGTCGTAGGATTCAGAGAGAGAATGTCCACCACAAGTGCTATGCTGAAGTCAGCAATTTGGGATATGGACGAACCAGGGAGCACCCGTTATTATTCGCAAAATGCGATTTTGAAGCCCCTGCATTTTTTGTTTTTGTCGGACTCTCCTCCAGATGCCACAATCTCACTGCCAGACGGGTCGTAGATAAGAAGAGAAACACAGATAGTCCAGCAGCTATGCACCTTGTACCTGGTAAAAATTTCGAAGTTAATGAAATTTTGACAGGTTATTAGGGGGTGTTATCCAATTCAAGGACTTTGTGATAACTTGGGTGGGGCAGAAAAACCTCGAAATGTTTGCACTTCTCTCGGATTTTCGCTCACAACATCTAAACTAAGCGGTTTTTGACCAAAACGTTCATTTTCAAAGTTGTACAAGTTGCTACAATTCTGTACGTATAAACATTTTTTAAACCTAATATTCGTCGAGATACAGCTGATCAAAGTTAGCAATTTTTTCTCAAAACGGTAAAAACGAAGGTCTTAGCCGTTTATATCAATGACCATCAGTTCTATGGTAATCCCTCATCAATATCGACATGAGGGAACACGAGGGGGGGAGGGTCCGCCGACCAAGTGCCTGTGTCCTTGATGTAAAAATGTGGCAGTTGTACTCTTCGGACTCTGCTGTTCAAATAAGGAGATAACGTGCGCCCAGGAGGGATATTTTTCCTACAACTGCAAGAGTTTGGAGAGTGGCGTCACCTGATGGAGGGCTTATAAATCTCCAGAGTCTTTCAACTATTTCGAGGTGAAGAGCACCTTCGAATACATCTATTCAAAGATAGAGGGCCGGTTATCTCTGACCTCAAATTTCAGGGAAACGGTTTCCTCAGCAGAACCACTTGCAGTCACCTAAGATATCTAGCTACTGGATCGTCTTTCATCACACGGAGCTTTTCTTTCCGGACATCCGATGTGACAGTTGGAAGAATCTTACAAGAAGCCTGTCTACACGATGTCTCAAAACAATTAATTCGTTAACGAAATGTTGGTTCTCGGGGCTGTAAATAAATTCAGGGAATGCTATAACTAGGTTTCTACCTACCTTGAAAAAGTTCTCGTTCCTGCTAAATCAGTAGGTGTGTTGGAATAGTACGAGAGAGGGAATGGGGATATATGCAGTAACAGTTACTGCTGAGTGTTATTTCTACCCTTCATTACGATTCGACGCTTTTCATGTTCGTGTTACTGGTTCCTTTCAAGCCATTTGACACAAACTGTTTTTTAATGATTGGTAGGTTACTACTAATAGTCACCATATTACGGATGCGGATTACGGATGCTTTCATGCCCAGTCAGCATCCCCACCAGGAGTCTCACTTTTGTGCAGTTCTAGTGCCTCTGAGCTCCTTCTCCTAAATGGTGCTGCAATCTCAAATTGCCGAATTATTGTCCTGGAATGTCTTCCCAATACCTCCTATGCCTTCTCAAGGAGGACTTAACCGAGCAATCGCCCAAGACTGACTTTTGTCCCACAAATACTGTGGTCGGCCTTAGTACTACTAATCGGGGTGACTTAACAGCCAGGCAGTTAAGCGCATCCCAGCCTTCCTTTGGCAGTATTGGCCTGGTTTGGGGCCAAAATTTATTGACTTTTTCTAAAGTAGTGGCTTTTTTGTTCTTGATCACAGGTGAAATGGAGCGAAGGGTTGAATTCTACAGGCAACACCCTGAGCATCTCCCGGCGTTCCCAGAAGACAGAGGGGAGATTGCGGAAAACACACCGATTCTCCTGCCGGATGAAGTGCTTATGATATGTCTCGAATATTTGTGCGACAAACCTCCTGCAGATCCAGTAAGACATTGTTATCATATTCAACGCCTTCTCAACTGACATTTAATGGCCACTGTTTTTCTCTTCACGACACTACGTTTTAACTTCAGGTGCCCAAACGATTCCTCCATTGTCCGGCAGAGATGACTATTGGTCATCTGATCAAACTGATTCGAGGGAAATTCAATCTACTACATACTCATCAAGTGAACATTCTCTTCAAAGATGATCTTCTCCCAGAATATTTGACCATCATGGAAGTTGCTTACACGTACCAATGTCGAAGGGTAAGTCTCAATTTAGTTTATGATTATCAAGTGAGTTTCGGTAAACCCTTTGTAGAAAAATCATTGCCTTGTCATAGTTATGTTGTGACTAAGGTCTATTAGGAGAAAAGTCAGCTATATAACCTCCACTCCAAAAAATCAGCCTATGAAACAGAACTGTGAGTGACTGGTGTTGGGCGAATTCACCCCCTCTTTAGGAGAAAACTTTTGTTGGTAACCTTCATTGTAGTTGATAAGTCCAAGATACACAATTCTTACCTTGAGCTATCATTGTCAGGAATAGTGCGTAATTCCCAGGAGTAAGATACATAACGTTTTGATAGATATGAAACGTTGTCACCAAAACCTCCTAATAGTAATGTCACAGAGATGACCTCCATCCAAGAAACTCAGACTGGAGAACAGAACTGTGACTACACGCATTATTCGCTCTGTAATTCGGTTTTCTTTGCCAAAGATAACGTCACGGTTAATGGTAATCAGTTACTCACCACACCCTTGCGATTTCATAGTTATGTTGTCACTAAGGTGTGTTAGGAGAAAAGTGAGCGATATAACCTCCACCCCTAAAAAATCAACCTATGAAACAGAACTGTAAGTGACCGGTGTTGGACGAATTCATCCCCTATTTAGGAGAAAGCTCCTGTTGGTAACCTTCATCGCAGTTGATAAGTCCAAGATACACAATTCTGACCTCGAGCTATCATTGTCAGCGATAGTGTGTAATTCCCAGGAGTAAGATACATTACGTTTTGATAGATATGAAACGTTGTCACCAAAACCTCCTAATAGTAATGTCACAGAGATGACCTCCATCCCAGAAACTCAGACTGGAGAACAGAACTGTGACTACACGCATTATTCGCTCTGTAATTCGGTTTTCTTTGCCAAAGATAACGTCACGGTTAATGGTAATCAGTTACTCACCACACCCTTGCGATTTCATAGTTATGTTGTCACTAAGGTGCGTTAGGAGAAAAGTGAGCGATATAACCTCCACCCCTAAAAAATCAACCTATGAAACAGAACTGTAAGTGACCGGTGTTGGACGAATTCATCCCCTATTTAGGAGAAAGCTCCTGTTGGTAACCTTCATCGCAGTTGATAAGTCCAAGATACACAATTCTGACCTCGAGCTATCATTGTCAGCGATAGTGTGTAATTCCCAGGAGTAAGATACATTACGTTTTGATAGATATGAAACGTTGTCACCAAAACCTCCTAATAGTAATGTCACAGAGATGCCCTCCACTCCGCTAATTCACTCTGGAGAATAGAAATGTGACTACACGCTTTTCTTACTAAGTAATTTTGTTTTCTTTGCCTTAGATAACTTTATGGTACATGCTCAGTAGTTTTAGGAGAATGGTACATTACGTTTTAATAGTTATGAAACGTTGTCACTAAAATCTCATTATATAAATGTCACAGAGATAACCTCCATTCTAGAAAGTTAGTCTGGAGAACAGAACTGTGACTACACGCTATTTATGTTTTGAGTATGATGTGATCTTACTGCACAGGAAATCCACGATCTAGAAGAATCAGTGGAGTTTTGATAAATATGAAAAGTAGTAGATCTCCTACCACCATTCCTAGAAATCACTTTGGAGGGCAATCCTGGATAATACATTTTCCATTGCTACCACCATTCACTGTTGATGATCTACATTGGTCATATTTTGTTTGTTCTTTCATTTTCCAGAAAACGCCAATACACCTGTATTATAGGATCTTGGAACTTAAGAAAACGACTATTCGTTTACTTGAAGTAAAAGAGAAAAAAGAAGAACCCGTTCCTACAAAGGCACTGGATGTTGAACCCGTTAAAAAAGAGAAGCAGGGCGAAGACAAGGTAGTGAAAGCTGAAAAACGGCCGGCAATGAGTCCACTAGAGAATACAACGATGGAAAAATGTTCAGTTATTGAGAGTACTGTGCATGAACGGAGCAGTCAACCTGGAGAGAAAGTTGAGAACGAGTGGAAGGAAGTTCAGTTGCAGATTAGTGAGAATGGTGTGATGAGTGTTCGGAACATGAAAAATAGTGAGTGCTCTCCAAAACCTGCAGTGGAAGCTCCGCAGGCAAATTCTGGAGGTAGTTCTCCTTTGGTAGCACAGTTGAGTGCAAGCATGACACCTGTTACACATACTGTTTCTCCTCCAGTTGCGCCAACCCCTACATCCCTTTCTACCATCAGACCTACTACTTCCAACGGCCCATTAGTGTCATTGCCTTCCGAATTGACGACTTCTATAGTCCCCGCTAACTATACAGGTCCGCCAAGAATACCGTCGTCCAAACCAATACTCAGTGTCAGTAAAGTCACCAAAGATCAAGTTAAAAAAGACTTTAATAATGTGGAAGCAAACAAACTTAGCATTAGTCGAGTGCCGGCTGCGGGATTTAAAGAGAAGGGTGAAGTTCTTAATAAGATCGTTAGTAAGTTGAGTCCAAACGAACGGGTCATAGGTAACACATCGGTAACAATACGTCCTGTGTTGAATACACCACCTCCAATAAAGACCTACCAACCCCCAATATCTCAGCCTCCTATGCAGCTTCCAGCCCTTCCAAAAGTTCAAAAAGCTGAGAAGAAACCCCAGCAAACTGTTAGATATAAAACGTTGACTTCTCCTACTAAACAATGGAATCCAAGTATAGACAGGATGACGATGCTCACTATGAAGCAGAATTATGATATGTCCAAACCTCCGAGGTTTTTCAAACAAAGGAACATGCCAAGATATCTAGGGAATCCTGCTTCCGGAGTCAAGCCTATGTTTGGTACATCAAATGAGGAAGCGTCCAAAGAACAGAAACCACGATCTCCGACCAAACTACCCCCACCATTCACTCCTGGTTCCCCCAAAGCTGGTAAATCTCCTTATCCTGATAAATCGTCTTGGACACCCAGAGTGCCGAGTCCTGCACATTCAAGCTCCTTGTACAATTCCAACCCTTATCTACTGTACTCAGGATTTCCAGGATCGTTCAATCCAGACCCGTCCATGCTTGCCAATGCAAATCCAGATCTTGTAAGATCTATGTTTGCTAATTCCGCATATCACCCATCCTTGCCGCCATCTATAAATATGTTGTTTAATCCCCTTCATAACGTCCCAAGACCTACTCTTGAGTCTCCACCTCCAATGCAGAGAATTCCACGGACGAAATCCCCTAAAGGTGATGACAAGGTTGACAAACCAATCCCGAACCTCATCCCAGCAAACCTGCCAGCTTCACATGTTCCTCGGTCACCCACACTGCCCGCAGCTACAATTGGTATGCCGACAGGCCCTTCTATTCCTCCACATCCGAGTCACCCACCTGGCAGCTTGCTGCCGCCAAGCACATCTTCATTACCTCCTCGGCTTCCACCACCTCTCAGTATATCATCCCCTATGCATCATCACAATTCTTTGCTGCACCAACCTCCACTTCTTCCGAGTCCTCATCACCCTCTCGGTTCCCCAAGGGCACCATCGCCAGCAAGTTCTCCTCGAACGAGTTCCCCTCACCACACTTCTCCTCCCAAACAGTTGCTTCAATCAAGACCTTACAGTCCCAAACCAAAGCCCGAACTGAAATCCCCTCCAAAATCCGACAAAGTGCAAGACCCTAAACCCAATCCACCTCCACCCCCTTCCTCATCCGCCCAGCCAACTATATCCACAACTCCCTCAACAACTGTGACGAGCTCTCTCAAATCCACCTGCCCCACCACGAATGACTTAGCTGTCCCCGCTCCTCCGGAATCCTTGAAAACCACTGAAGCTATTCCACCAGTATCCCAGACGCCTCCAACTGAACCGGATCCAAAACCATCCGTCACATCTTCTGAACCTCTTGTAGATCTAAAACCGCCAAGTGATAACAACAAGCCAGAACAATCAGCAGCCCCCGCAGATAATAATAACGTTTTAAAAGAGAAAGAAACACCGCCTAACAAGGAGCCTGTAACAACTCCAGCCCATAAGGAAAATGAGATGAATTGATCATTACCTAAACTACTTCATTTTGGTTCCTTGGCTGTGTTTTCATTATATTTATACCTGACTATAATTTTTTATTGATTTCTCTTCATCCAATTGACCACTAAACCAAATCATAGAATCTAAACGAACTTCCTTCTCGGTATGAATTTCATTGATCTCATTCTGTTCCTTCCTTTACGTGGCAATTCTCTGTTCCTTGAACGGCTCTACCGGTTGGTGAAGGAAGCAATATTGACTACTTATTTATAAATCCTCCCCAAATGATGAAAAAACTGTTTCTAACAAACCACCATACTTATTTATACTCAATACCGACCTTTGACCTCTAAGGGCCGATTTCACCCCAAACTCACTAATCATGGTTGGGTAAATCACGGTTTGAGCAAACCGAACATCGTAACCGTGATTAACGTCATTTGGATTTCACCATGCTAACCGTGATTCCCGCTAATCATGGTTACACTAATCACAATCTGCTTCACAAATCACGATTTAAGCCCAGCATGGATGCTAGTTGGAGTGTAATAAGGTTACAACGCTAGAAGGTTTTTCAAGTTATATTCGTTCTTCGCCGGTTGTTTTGTGATTATTTCGTTATTTTTATTCATTATTTCGGAATTTTTCTTATCTAAATTCTCATTCCGGCATTTTCCTTTTCTTTGATTCATAATGAGCGATATCGAGTCGACGAGAAAACGGAAGCGAGATCTGAATTGGTCGAAAAAACATTAGTCAACCTCTATCGCATTGCGAAATCGTCCTCGTCCAAATCAAGAAAATCTTCCTTCCATTCCTTTATCCATCTAGGACGGCGGATAGAGAACTCCTCTTCCACCGTCGTGAGAGTCTCGAACTTTGACATGAAAATGTCTTTGATTGACCCGTTAGTTTTTTGTGTAATTTTTCAAGTTTTCCGCTTCTTCTTGTTACAACATTTTATAGCTTTGAGATAACTTGAACCGCTCGTAGTGATGTTGCTGACTTCATTGTTTACACTAATTTTTTCATCCTGTACAGCAGATGGTACGTGCGTCTGATTAACATGAAACTGTTCTATAAAATCTGACGAATCCAACGAGTGGTGAACGATTACCGTGGGATGCACACAGACGGTGTTATGTGTGTACACGCAGGTACAACCTGATAGTGTAATCATGATTAAGGACGCTAATCAGCCGAATTTGGCTACGAATGTGGTGGAATCCAATAGCACTTCGGATCATGATTAACGAACGTAAATCGCGATTCGGATCGTCTAACCGTGATTTAAAATGTTGGTGAAATCGCCCCTAAGTATCCGACGTATCTTGTGCTACTGTATCAGTTATAATCTGCAGTAATAAAGGTCCCGTTCCCAGTTATTTTGTGCATTTCTGGGGTTGGCTGCACTGCATGAAACTTAATTATTATTGGAATCTATCATATTTTGTCACAAGGGCATGGAAGCCATGTAATGTTTTAAGGATGATTCGAAATGAATGCATAAAGAACTAGACTAATTATTGAAATGTTGCCTTACCGAATGCCTTCAGAAGTTTCTGACAATTGGGGTGACTTCGTAGCCTTTTGTATATCCAAATTGTATGAATTATTATTGATTTGTTGTTATTTGGTTACCCTTTGTAATCATAATTATACTTATTGTACCCTTGACTCCGATGTGCCCCTTCTAATTGATTAAGTAAATAATTATTATTAAGCTACCAGCTGAATGACTGAGAGATGTACAAAAGGTCCTGTTTTTAGGGACTGCCAGCCCTCAGTAGGTTGGATTCTAGACGTGCCTGACGTTGACCGATTTTTCAATTCTTCCTGCAATCGACTCAGTCTGTGTCTAGTTGTACAAAAAACTTACGAAAGGTGTTGGGGGGTTAAAATCGAAAAATTAGAGGTTAGTGGTCTTTGAAAAATGTCCAGGCTTCAAAGTCCGTTACCTTTCAATTGTCCTGATTGAGTGTTTGGCTCAACTTTTGTGGACTCCAGGAACATGGAATTTTCAATATTCTGTCGTACGCGTCTGATCATGGTAGAATCAGGGAGAATGACAACAGCGATTCGAGTTACACAAGCTCTATAACATTTATAATGTTAATTCTGAATGTTGCAACTGCTTTCCGATGTTACTCCTTCCTTAAGAGCCTGCATGACCTTGGTTGGAAAGTTTTTGAAGGATATAACAGGCTGTGATTGACTTAGACTTTTGAAATAAATTTCAAAATTCACTATATTATTAAGAAAAAGCCCCCTCGTCGTCCAATTTTTGAAATTCATAAAATAATTTTTTGTTTAAATAATGCTATATTTTTTTCTTGAAAAAACGTGACGAGGGGGCAATTTTGGAAGGCTCATATAACGCAAAATGCAAAAATCGCAGTTAAAACATGTAAAATGAGCGAGCAGGATCTCAAATAACGCACGACGATTTGTTAGGCGGCAAAAGGCGATGCACTGCTATCCCGGAGTAAGGTTACATTCTATTCGTTAAGGTTGTGTCCGGAGAAAGAAATGGACACATGTATGTGGCCGGTTGTAGTCGACTTGAGGCGATGTGTCCGGACACAGCGGACGCGCATGCGCAGTTGAGATAAGTTCAAACTTGTGTCCTTAGGAACTGTATATTGTTTGTCTTGGCGCTCCTATAGTGGCGGACAACCACCCTGCATTTCAAAACTTCAAGTCAACCACAGCCTGAGATATCCATCAAAAACCTTTCAACCTAGGTCCTGCAGGCCCTTCTTAATTTCATCAAATTCTCTGTCGTGAATCTTCTCATCATCTCTTGCAGAATTTCTCTCCTGTTTGCCCATCATAGACACGCAAAGAAAGTGTGTTTGGTATACGCCTCAAGCTTGCCACCTTGCTCATCATGTGGAGTATTATCTCGAACCACAGGATCTCTTTTATCTGGCGTAATGTCCAACGGCCTCGTGTTTCAGCCTGCCGTTTCTCCTGCCTGGAATGCCTTTTTTCTTTACTTTTTTTATTCAGCTCTCTACTTCACAACGTTTGTGCCCTTTCGCCATCAGATCAACTGGTACCACTGCAGCCAGGTGTGGTACCACCGAGACTGCTGGAATAGTTTGAAGGTTGTTGAAGCATGTCACATCGTCTACAAACACCCTGTAATCAGTCATTGTTCATTCGTTAGATCCTCTCTCACAGTAGGCTTTGGAATCTTCTCGTAAATGGATGGCCACCAATCCTTGGAAGTTGGCGAAGAAATCATATCCAATTGGTTTTAAAGTGAAAAGGGTTCTCTGCGTCTGATTGTTTCCACATATTCTTGTGGTTAGTACACAAGAATAGCTTGATAACACTGTAAATGTGAGTGCCCCTGGGAAAATTGTTATAACTCCATTGACACTTCCGGAAGTTGCTAGGAGTCCCATAAAAAACGTCTTGATTCCGGTGAGAGCATCCACGTCCGTCCAAGACAGACCCACTGACCTGCAGGTCCATGGACTTGCATTGTAGCACTGTTTTTTGTTGCCTCCTCATTCCTTTTCACCCTCGCTTGATCCAGGGACATCGAGTACTGCTCCCGTACTGTTCTTGTACCCAATGGCCAACCTACAGGTTTTAACGTGTAACAAATTGTTTGTCCAAAATTTACCAAAATCGGACTTTTGCTGTTTTCATTCTCAAACGGTTTTGGTCGCTCCTCGTCAATTAATGTGTTGTGAGAAATGACCAGGTAATTTGAAGCTCCTCTCAACCATCTTCTGGGATCGTGGCCAATGTTCATCCTTGGATCCACAGTGATGTGATCTTACTGCAACAGTAGGTTGACCCACACACCACCGAGTTGACCCCTCAGATCCATTCTTACTCGACAATCAGTTTTTTATTTAAACAATTTTCCACCTTTGAAAACACCAAATTCAGCCCAAGACCCATTTCAACTTTGGCTTTCTGTACATCGATCACTCATTTCGGTTGTACCACATACCTGTGAGACAATAATTGTTTGCGTTGTGTGAAATTGAAATCGTGATTTTAGCCAATTAACCCGCAAGTGAGATTTCCCTTTCAGTGATATCTGGTGATGAAAGCAAAATTTGCTCAATTTGTTAGGCTTCATAATTATGATAAATACGCCAAAACGTTCACTGAAGAAGTTACTGGTGTATTTGTATGTAAATATTTATAAATAATATTTTTCTCTTGTTGTTGATAATATTATTTAAGGAGAGATGTATTTTATGGGAACTATGTTTTACATGAATTGGATGAAGTTATATGATAATTTCTGCCCTATTGTAAATACACAAATCACATCACTTTTCACTTGTACATAATTATTCAAAATATTTCAAGTCATGTATTATATATTATTTAGGATTTTTATTTTAAATTTTTAGGCTGAACAGGATAACAGATAATAGTCAACCAATCCACTAGTTAAGACAGGCTTTCCTCCGTTACTCGCAGATTCATTTTAGTCGCTTTGAGCTTTTTGGGCATTGGAAAACATTTGTTAAAGTTGTATATATCACGATGAAGTTATTTCTGTTAACCTTATTTTGTAAAGGAAAAGAAAAAGATGATATTTTCCAATGTGATAAAGGTGGTTATTGGAAGTGTAAATTCGTGCCTTGTGTTTGTTGGTTGAATTATTACTAATGCAGGGATTGTACCAAAGTAAGATGCTGGCGATTGGAGTATTTTAATATTGTTCTGAACTCTGTCACGTCATCAGCCTATGTATGTACATTATTTGAGTACCTATCATGTTAAAAAATTCACGTCAAGTTGTTTTGAACGTTGGTGGTTCTTTTTGTGTGCAGCTTTGAGTATCCAAAGTTGTTACTGGTTTTTCACTAGTGACATATTCTTACATATTTGTTGTGACATTTTACTTTGCCAAGTCAATAATTTATAGATTGAGATTGTAAGTGTAGAAGAGTGTGAGAAGGTTGTATGAGGAAAAGCAAACTCTGTCTTTGGACGATTGTTGCAAACTCAAGATGTCGCAGGAGTCTGTTCTATTGACTTCATTCATCCAGAGAGAAAAAAGTTCGGACAGTGATGGAAACGTGTTGGTGCCAGTAACTTGCCTGACGGTTCGTGCACCGTGCAAAAACTTGTGGTCTAGTGGTTAGCTTGTGGAAGTCCACTCCAACGGTTAGCCTGTAGAAATCCACTCCAATGGCAAGTTTGTGATAGTCCACTCCTGCAGTTGGCTTGTGGAAGTCCACTCTTGCAGTTAGCCTGTAGAAATCCACTCCAACGCCTAGCTTGTGGTAGTTCACTCCTGCAGTTGGCTTGTGTAAGCACGATCTTACGGTCAGCTTGTGGAAGTCTGCTTTTCTAGTTAGCAATCTGGAAGTCCGCTTCTCCAGTTCGCCTGTGGAAGTCAACTTCGCTGGTGGAAGCACACTCCTACGGTCAGCTTGTGGAAGTCTGCTTTTCTAGTTAGCTTCTGGAAGTCCAGTTCGCCTGTGGAAGTCAACTACTCCAGTTCGCTGGTGGTAGTTCACTCCTGCAGTTGTCTTGTGTAAGCACACTCCTACGGTCAGCTTGTGGAAGACTGCTTTTCTAGTTAGCGATCTGGAAGTCCAGTTCGCCTGTGGAAGTCAACTACTCCAGTTCGCTGGTGGTAGTTCACTCCTGCAGTTGGCTTGTGTAAGCACACTCCTACGGTCAGCTTGTGGAAGTCTGCTTTTCTAGTTAGCTTCTGGAAGTCCAGTTCGCCTGTGGAAGTCCAGTTATCCTCTTCTTTTTTGCATTGTTGCGACCAAGACAGCACGGCGCAATAGGTTTTTCTTCTTCCATCGAGGAAACCTGTTTGAGAACTGATTCTTCCCTGTGTCGCTCCAAAGAGTGGAAAGTCAGGCGGTCCCCCATCGGATCAGTCAGACTGATCTCCTCAGTGTAAACCTGTCTTAAGCCTCAATGGCTGATCCTACTCATCTGACCGAACTCGTTTTAGCAATCTTTGTCGTTTCTTGATGCTAAACCATACCCTAGAAATCTATAAATAAAGCATGTAGCATTCTGCTGTACAGTGCTAATCCAGTACAACGATAGGGATCGTGTAGTTGCAGGCTGCCTCTGTGTGTTATCTAGGCTTCCCTGCGTTGAACATACCCAGGCAGCTAACATCCGATACACTTCCCCACTCCCTTGCTAGGTTAGAGAACAATGTTCTTGGCTACGCTCTATATAATTTTCTTCACACGTTATGAATTTTCGTACCAAAACAATTTTTCATATTCTCATTCCACATTCTCCCCACTCCTGTGATGTACATGAAAACACACTACGTCAACAAGTTGCCACAAAAACCTGCCATGTTCAAAACAACTCTACGCGTCTTGTAATATCTTGCACTATTATCGACCTTTAATACGCATACTTATTCCAATCAAGTCAACTCGTTTTCGGCTTCCAATGTAACAATCGCAGCACTCGTGCCTTTCCTGGGTATGTTATTTGATCAATCTGATCTGTTACATAGATTATTTATTTTTGTATTTAGCACTCAGATTTTAATTATGTAAATTATATACATACAAATATATATTATATTCATAATAAGACTTTAATTGCTTGATTTTCTTGAACCTGTGTGAGGGGATTAACTTGTTACAGAACTACGAGATCACCTTGGTTGGTTTTATAATATTATGATATTTTGCGATGTCTGCGGAAGTACCCAATATTCCTGTAGGTACTTACATAAAATATTTTTTAATCAGTTTAGTATTAAATTAGTCGTGAATTTTACCATAAAACCTTTAAGAACCACGTTGTTTGACCTGTTTTCCAAACAAAGACCCGTGACAATCGTCCCAAACGTCGATATAAGACAAATCCAATGGTAATTGCGATACGTCTTCCTTAGTTTATTAAAGTTGTCATACGCCAGAAGTCTTGAGGTTCGGTCGAGAAATTAAAACCCCAAAAAACAATCCGTGTCAAAATCACCCCGCCTCGCTAATTCTACAGAAGCCAGAAAAAGTTATGATATATCCGACCAACCTAAATTTTCAGGTTTTCGTTCCTAAAATTTTCTTGGATTGAAATAATGGGTTAAATCTTTCAAATGGGTCGTGTTATAAAGAAAGTCTGCTAAAGTCGATTGGTCCTATTACTCAGGCTGTAGCCTCCTCATAGTGGACAATATTAGCCTAAAATTTGTTTTTTTTTTTTTTTTTTTTTTTCTAAGCTTTTTTGGGTTGAAGTAATGGGTTAAATCTTTTAAAAGGCTCTGTATGACGCTGAAACGAAGCTCTGTGCAAATTTCAAGCCAATCAGTGAAGGTGGAGAGGCTGCAGCCTTGCCTGTCTGAACAAGAAGGAGAAGATAAGGGCGAACAGCAGGGAGTTTGAAGTGATACTTGGCTCCCTTTAGACTTGAAACAAACAGAAGTTGGTATTATCCACACCAAGAAGATCCATGACAAATAATTTGAAATTATTTCAAGTTGATGGGACAAATAGGAGTCGATGGATACTTGAAAAATGCGTTTTGTGACGTCTGGTAACATTTCAGGGTACAAAATACACAACAAAGTCGGCCTACAGCGAATCTAGGCCGACCTTGTTGTGTATTTTGTACACCATCATCAGGCTAGAAAGAGGAACCAAACAAATTCGTCTTGGGCATTCGTTCAGATACCTCTCTAACTTCATTTTTGACAATATTTGTCAAAAATGAAGTTAGAGAGGTAGGTATCTGAACGGATATTTAATATTGGACTATTATACTAATAATGACTTTTGAACAAAACGCCACATTCATTCGCATGTTGGAAACGTAGTTGGTGAACGTAACCCAAACAAGTGAAACCTGGAACATGTGACGTCATAGTTCCAATCCTACAGTCTCCCGTGTCTCATCCACCAATCACAAGACACTTTTCAATACAAACGTAACCTGAACTAGTGAAACTCGCTCGCAACATGTGACGTCATAGTTCTGACCTAATAGTCTCCCATGTATCACCCACTAGGCTTGGCTAATACGGTTATTTCTTGGTATCAGGTTATCGAGTAAAGGCTGGTTCACATTGGAGCGGAAAGTGCGGATTGCGTATCGCTCTGTGATTGGTCAGCGTCAAAGGTTGGGAGTGTACTTCCAAGGCCTCGACCAATCACAGAGCAATACGCAATCTGCACTTTCCGCTCCAATGTGAACCCGCCTTAACAGCGACCGTCTGGTAATAGGTTGTGGTATTAGGCTATTTAGGTAATATGTTACCAGAGATTCTGGAACCTTTCCAGCGCCCAACGCGGACTGGGTTTCAACTGGATTTTCAGGCTCACAACCGATCTTGATACATTCTTAATTCTCATCATTAGCTCCTATGACAACATTATGTTGTTATAATCCCTATATACTGATGCATATTTCTTGACGCTCTGATTGAAATAATTGCAACAGTGAAAACGCAGGTACCTACACGAAAAATGAGCTTAAAAAATACAGCTGAAATCGCACCGAAAAAATAAGGTACCTTCTTATTGAAACAGACACACCAATTATTGTACTCAATATGACTGTAAGAATTGCATTTTCTAGCGCTTCTCTTCACCACAAGAGCTGGTTGGTAGCTAACTCAATACTCACGCAAATAACTTGTCGACAGTTATGATTAGACACCTTTCACGCATTCGTTTTCCGTAACCTATTACCTGGTATTAGGTCCCAGTCAACCTATTGCCAGGTTAGTGGTTATCACAGAATCCCATAGTGCGGACTGGGACGGGTATGCGGCCGGCAACAAAGGCCTTTCACCCAAGTTCTCAAAACAGTTATCTGGTATTAGGTTACTCGACAGTAGCAGTTACGTTAAATATTTCCCACCAATCACAAGACACTTTTCAATACAAGCGTAACCTGAATAAGTGAAACCCGCAACATGTGACGTTACAGTTCTAATCCCAGTCTCCTGTGTGTATAGCGCAGTCCCCTAACCGCCTGACGGCGCCTGACAACCCAAGAGAGGTGAAGGAACAAACGCAACAGGAGGTATAACAAAATTTGTATTTAGATACAATACTTGTTAAGTATGTAGGTAATTAAATAAGTGATAATATACAATTACACAAGTTATTATTATTATAATTATTCTCATAATGAAGTCACCAGAGTTTTTTTCCCCCTTTCAAACACTTCCTATAAAATAAAAAAAGGTCCAGCTTTCATATGGATAGAACGCCTAAACGTCCGGCGTTTATTTCTACTATTTTAAAAAGTACGGTTCAACCACCGACGGTATGAGGAGTTCGCGAGAACTTTGAATAGTCAGCCGTCCAAATGCAGTAAAACCCCCCACAAATTGTAAGTTATTACTGAAAATCCATTTTCATTTGAGAGGGCTACAATCCGTTTAGAGTTTTGAAGAAATCTGTGTGAACGTTCAGACAATTGAAAGTGGTATTTGTTATGGATTGTTACTCGTGACTTCAATTTTAGTGGCTTAACGTCGACGTTCGCTCAACACAAATATTGTACACTCGTTCTACAGGAACAACTGAATTGACTGAATCTTTAAATTGCATCAAACCCAATTAACAGCTAATTATGTTGTTTTCCCCCCGATTAAAATTAGAGATGATCGCTTTTGATTTCAACGCTACTCAACTGTTTGGAAATGTCATTATCAGCTTCAATACAAGGTGGATTTGACACGAATTGTACTGTTTAATTTATGGCGAGGGGTAATGAAATTCCATCAAACTGGTCGAGTTGAACCAGACACCTCCACAACACAACCACCACTGAAATTGCTGTATCTGAACCAAGTTTTTCTGGAAAATCAATTATTTCGCCCCATAAAATTGATCGACGCAAACAAATCATTCGACGCAACATCCACACCCCGTTACAACTACATTTCACCGTAAATCACCACACATATCGGACGAAACTAGTCACGTGAAGTAATGAACAAAAATTCGAAATAGGAGCTGATAAAGTCAACAATCGATCAAACCCTCAACATGATGAAAATACACCGATATTATTTAAACAATATTTATTGCAACTTTTCGACCGTGATACTTCACTGAGAGAAACGCTTACTATTGAGTTAGAAGGTCCTTGTTCGAGAAAATTCCAATCCAAAACAAAACTTCACAAATAAAAACACCTCGCAAAATATAATTTCTCGGCAATAAAGAATTATACTTGCATTTGACACTGATCGGAATTTAAACAGGTATAACAATAGCAGTAATAATATATAATAATTTAGTGAAACACCATTATTTACAGAAAAAAAAATGTTGACAATAATTCAATACGATCTAACTGCTTTGGGATTTTCAACTACACCATAGATCACTAAGAGCAGCACTGAATTTAAAATCAAATATATACAAGGACATTTTATGATTGACTAAACACTTGGGCTTTGATTTTTTTCTATTTAATTTTTCACGACGTCAAATGAATCAGATCTGAAACAGAATTACATGTGGATCTCTTCGAGACCTGATTGAATTCAACGAGGATTCACTCGAAGCACTTACTTCCTTCAAATTCAATACCTTAGAATGCTTTCAGGTTTTTTTGTTTTTTAAATGGAAAGCGACGAAAAATTCCTGGGCCCATTACAATATCACTGAAATGCACCTTAATATCTAGAAACAATGGAGGGGGGATTAGAGAGCTTTATAAATTTAATTATTTATAATGTTTTGAAGGTTTCAGCTTGTCCTTAGACAACCAGAAAAGGGTGGGAGAGAGTAGTGTTTAGTTTGAACAAATTGGAAACCAAATAACGGTGTATAACAAGTAACAGAGCACTGACCGTTCGGTGCAAATCTGGCGACGAGAACAACGAAACCGGGATGTATTTTAAAACTTAAATAAATCTATACAAATACAAGTTTAAAAACAAACAAGTGCTACGAATTCAGTGCTTTTGGGTTGTCAACATGTTAACCTTCTTAAGAAACAGATTCAACTTGTGGAGGTACGAGTTGAAGTACATACAGACTACTCTAACATGACGTGTCCACATGAAGCGGTGTTCACATTGGCTTGACGTATGGCAACTACGACTACTTCGTGCCCATTGCATTTCCCGACAGTGGGTTTTGAGCCCCCAACCATGAATACACTCCGTGTTTTTGACATGCTGGAAGAAGAAGAAAAAACTGCTCTGCGTATTGCATCCATTTGCTCGTCTAGAGAATAGATGCACCCCATCAACACGGGGCGAAACGAATTCGGAGAGTTCCGAAATTTAATGCCTCAATTAATAGAAGATGAAGAGCGGTTTCAGTGGTATTGCAGAATGAAAAAGAAAGGCATGCAGGGTCTAACCGAACATCCTCTATCATCTTCAAAATTATTTATTAATCACTGGAAATTGTACAAGAGAAACCACTTGACTCTTCTGACGACTACCAACAACTGACGAAAATCAAGAAGTTTTGATATTTTCCCCATAAGGCGTCATATCGCATCATACAACGTGTTCCCTCGTCAGTTGAGCCCAATATAAACGTAACCGCCCAAAACCCTGTTACATTTGTATACCACACGCATTATGACGTGAGCCCACGTCACGTCAGAGTAGTCTGTATTCACCTCAATGCACTAGCCCCTGTCTTCCTTTTACAATACATTGTGCTTACGACTAAAAAAAAAAAGAGAAAAATGGCTTCATTTGGCAACAGTTACAAAACTGTTATTCGTTTGAACAAACGCACGTACATGTCGAAATTCATCAAGTAACGAATTGAAAAATTGAAGAAAAACTACAGTATTTTGTCGTACTTGAGAGCGTATGGACAGGAAATTTGAACCGTTTTTTTGTGACGGTAGGAACAATCAATGCTCTAATCAATGTTATAAATGGCCTTCGTACACGAAAAAAATTTATTCTACTATACCCCAAAAAAATATCGATAAGATCATCCGGTTTCCATACCGGGATATTACATAGTTTTGGATTCATTATTACAATTAGAAAGTAAAATTGTCAAATACGATATTATCATCTCACTTCTTGGGGTGATAATAGTATACCTAATGTTTTTTTAAATTTTTTTTGTTTACTTACACCTATGTCAAATATTAAGAGAACAGACGGTACACACATAAAAGCATCCACCACACTGTATACACAAAATATACTAGGATTATTCACAGTTTTGTAAAAATAAAAAATAATAATAAAAATAAAATGTCAATAAAAAATGAATAAATAATAAAATGGGAACCCCAAAAATTAAATGAGTAACAAAGAAAAAACGGGGAATGAAATTATAGGGGTAATTATAAAAATAGAAATAATTGATTTGATAATCTCAAAGCTACAGATACGACGGAATAAAATATGATCATGCGATGAAGGAAACGGAATGAAATGAATTTAAAAAAAAAAAATCCGAGGACATGACAAAAAAGGAGCCCGTCAATGGAGGAGGGGAAGTCAGAATGGCACATGTTATTTTTGTGTCGCTTGTCTCACTCTCTTTTGGGTGGGTAATTGATTATTTTGTTTCCAAAAAAGTTATTGTTTTCAACGCAGGAATGGAGATGTGGTGGTAGAAGGTTGCCCTCAGGCATAGAATTCTCTGTTGGAATTTTTCGAGTAAGAGTTGGAGGTGGGGGATCGTTTGGGCTCGTCAAGGGCGTACGAGCCCTCGTCTTTCTTGCGCATTCTGTAGACGATGAACATGACGACGAGAATGGCGCAGAGCAGGCCGACGACGGCGCCTCCGATGACCGCTGGAACAGATGAGAAAAATGCATTTGTTAGGGGACGGAAATGACACACATGAACGGACTAAATCATTCGCGACGAAATCGTGTTTGTGAGTGTTTGAAAAAACCGCCCGCCAAGAAAACCGAAGCGACTGAGACACTGATTACGCGACGGAACAAGTTGGGGTTTTCACCCTCCCGTAGCTCGGCCCCCTGAGTGTCACTGGAGTTGATGAGTTGAGTACACCAACTCTCCTGGTGCCTGTGAGGACGTAAACCAAATTTCAACTCTCGGGACCTTCAGGTGTCGGGGGTACAACAGTTTTAAAATCGCTATTTTTCAAGTTTTTCGTGTTCTTGTTGTTCATTGACGAGGCTACAGCCCAGCAGACAAAACAGATCGATCTAAAATTTTCCACATACGTTTGTTTTCATCCAAGGGAGTGCCTTTTGTACATTTTGTCCCCCTCGTTTTTACTGCTACACGTCTATGTAGGTATTAGGTGTGTAGGTGCTTGTGAAGCAGAAATCCCCCCAAAAACAACTCCGTTGTAAAAACTAGCCCGCCAAAAAACCTCCTCAGCCGCAAACAAAAAAAAAAAAAGATTTTGCCCGCCAGCCACATATATAGGATGCTCGGTGCTTCAGCCCTGGCTGTTGAGTGTGCATGTAGAAACCTGATCCTCCTACCCCTAACCACCACCACCAATGGTTTCCTGTTCCCTGCCTTCTTCCCACAATCCCCCTTTCACCCTCAGTCCCCCTCGGTTTCACCGAATAAGTTTCCTCTGTTGCACCTGTAAGGAGCTTTTCACTTCTTTCAATGCTGTTGGCGGGAGCTTTTTGCAAGGCTTCTGAATTAGATGATAGAGGTAGTAGAGGTGGTAATGAGTACTTAGTGGTGGTACAACAGTAAAGTAATGAGCCATTTCATGAGCTGACTGACATCGCAAAAGAATTGTGCAAGTACTACTGGTGGTCACGATTAATTAGTGATGGTACAACTAAAGTGAAGTAATGCTCCAATTCAGGCTTGTTCATCTGGCAAAAAGCTCCCAGGACATACACTTGGTACCGTTCGTTATTCTCGACTTGTTTGCTTGGCGGGGCGGATCCTAGATCCAAAAGCTTCTGTGATAAGACAACTCGGTCCGGCTAGAATAACACAGACTATGCACATTCACTCCAAGATAGCAGTGTGCGCGGGCCTGATCCGACGTTTTTAATGCAGTAATCTGACTTCTGACATGGATGTATAGGTACCTAGTTCCAGGCAGTAGCGAGCCACACGAATATTCACAAAACGTTTGAAGTATGGTGCCAGAGACAAATTCGCGTTACACTAATACTCTAACTACTAATGATTGTATTTTAGAACCTCAACTTTCTAGTCATGAGCCTGATAATTTATATGGATGGAACTTTCAATTACGCTTCTAAGTTTTTCCTACCAGTAGACAATAAGCAATCATCAATCAACAGTTTTGGCCGACGCCAGTGGGCATTGATTTCGAATTACAAATCCAAAAAGCGCTAAAGATGTCAATGTGATGGGATGTAAATTTCATCTAAGATAAGCATGGTATGATTGTAATATAATCTTACCATGCGATGATTCAACTCATAGTAACATTATTGTATTACCTATCATAAATACGAGTGCCTACAATAATCCATATTTTGGGTTGAAGGTGGTTAAAGTGGATTTCGGACTTCCTCTCTTGGAACCAGAGGAAGTGAGTGATGTATTTTACGAATGGCTAACTGAAATACCCATAGAATATGACTGAATTGACAGTCCCATACCATCGTCAGCAACAAAACATGTGGCCCCCAAAAGTGACAGGTGGAATGGGATTGGTTCATACAAGTGAAAGGAGAACCAGATTGCAATGGAACGGGAGGGGCTAAAAAGTGAAAGGTCTAATGGGATTGGCTCATACAAGTGAAAGGAGAACCAGATTGCTATGGAAGGGGAGGGTAACCTCTACAAAATTTAAATAATTGACGCATCAAAGGAGAAAAACTTTAAGGAATTACACCATTCAAAGATTTGCCTCACTTACTACTCTAAATAATTTCGAACTTTCAAGTTCATCCAACATGCTCCTTTTCTGGCAAAAATGAGGGAACTCAATAAATTGCCAGTCTGCAGGATCAAAATTGAAGCTATGATTTAATTCGCTACTGGCCATAAAAGAGCCATGTTATATTTCATGAAAGCGCCGGAGTAGATACTTCAAATTACTTAAAAGAGCCGGAAGATTTTGAGTTATTTTTAATGAACCAGTGTATCGATCTGAGGTAACTCACCTGCCAGGATACCTGGCTGCGCAAAGAACGATGCTGTTCTTTCTTCGTGTTTCGTGTTCATGACGATGACGCCGGTACCGTGTCGATCGTCAGTCGGAAGCTCAGGTTGTACCTTCTCGTCTATACGATTGTTATCGTGTTCAGATGGTGGCTGAAATCAAAATATTTCGTTAGAAAATCTCAGTACCTATCTGAAAAAAGTACATAATTATGCTCTTGGAAAGATTATAAATATCAACAGAAAATTTATATTTAAACATTTTGTCGAAAAATCGTTGTCACTCGACGATAGAAAACAAAGAAATTGTGCAGAAGGACATAATTAGGGCTTGGATTTTTACGTCGGTGAAAACCCCGTTTCATGCTCCTAAAATATTCGAAAAAACTCAAAAATTTGACTGAAAACATTGTATATTTCAATAGAAAAATTTAACTTATTTTAACAGCAATATCATTTATTAATTATTAATTTCCTTAGGATAATTTCTAGGTTCTTAGAATAGTTGAGGTAACTGAGGTAACCACTATTTTATTTTTTCAAAAAATCGATGTATCGCGTTTTGTAACTGGCTTACTCAACTGTATGCTTCGGTTTCACAAGCGCGTTAGTATTTAAGTGATGATATCACTGAACCATGATATGGTTCTGGAAAGTTAGACGTGGATCAAGGATGAGTGGCGTATAACAGCAAAATATGTTATACGGATATGGAGACCAAACACTTCACAGGGGAACGCTGGCCAATAAGGATCGTGAATTGAAATTTTGGTTTAGAGTTTTGGTCTTCATCCTAGATCAAGTATTCATTTACAGTGAAATACGTTCGGTACTGATCGGCCGACAACTAATTTGTAAGTTATTTGCTTAACTCTTGGGTCACCCTCCGGTTTAGAAAAATATATATATATATAAATAAAAGGGTGTTTAGTGATGGTCTTTGTCTATGATCAATTCACAACAATCAATAAAGTACTGATGAAGGCAAGAATATCGGAGAACCCATTTTGCACAGCTTGAATGTTGGAAAAGTTGCAGCGGTCGGGTTTCAAGTGGTAGCGAGGAAAAAATAACTATAGACGGGGAAACAGGGAGGAATAACGTTGAGCAGATGAAAGGATAACGGTAACAGGGAACTGCCAGATGCAAGACGGGAGTGCAGAACCCTAATAGCGAAAACAAGAAGCAGTATAGACGGAGTGAGTGAAAATGCATATGAATCGGAAGAAAAACCGAGGTAGATGTAGTACTGAAATTGTTAGTTATCGGTGCACCGCCAAAGCCGAATTTGAATTTAACCATGTGTAAAACAACATTTGATAATAACATGTCAGTTCAGTAGAATGCACCAAACCAAATCGTTAACATACATCGACGCTAGTCGAAGTCCATGGGCGTCGAGGGAACACACTGAGTTAAACAGGATAACTCAGCCCGACAACATCCTGATACAGACTAGATACAGGGAACGGCCTTAGTTTTGATATTGGAAGAACATTGAATAGCAGCTACAACTCAACGTTTAGTTCAATACTGATTAAGGTGATAGACAGAGCTACCTGGATGTAGCAGGAAATATCCACAAAGAGTGCCAATTAGTACCGCTGAAGCTGGCAACAGCCTACCCGGACATGGGCAAACTTAGGTTCAGGCATATGCGCAACAAGTATCATTTGGACAACGGAGACCTATGTACCAGAATCCGTATGGAAGATGACGCAGTTAGCGCCCTTCTACAAGTCTGCGATCTACCAATCAAATGTAAGATACTAACCAAGTAAAATAGTAACAATAGCCGTATGATTTTCTACAAAAATGCTTCGATTTGATCTAGATGAAAATCAGTCTATTTCCTAAGATATTTGGTTTCATCTGAGTCTGATACCATAAATACTAAATAAAAAAAGGCTTGAAATAAATTACTCGTAATTTCGCCCTAAGACATGTCTCATGTCGAGTGATACGTCATTATAAAAAAAACCGTATCTTATCTGTGGCAAGATAAGGAGGTCATACGTGGGGATCTTTAGTGGATTAATAGACCGGCTAGCTAAACACATAAACAGTAAAACGTCAGTCGAACTTGATAAGGGTTACTTCCAGACACTACCAGGAAATACCGTAACCATATAATATCTAAAACAAACATTTACCTAATACGAGTACAAGACATCTAGAATTACAATTTCTATTACTTAATTCATTAATTTGTTAATGGTCATTACAACAATAGAAAACTAAGATTCTCATTTCATGCCACTAACCGAAACAATTCAGAAAGAAATGAATCGATAGGTACAGTTTGGTATTCGAGATGGGTGACAGGGAGTAAAGGTGTGGGCTTGGAAAACCTCATGGACAATAATGGACTGCTCTGTTGGAAAACAGACCTATCAGCTCCGTCAACATTGAATAACGTCAAGAGTGAAACTGACGTGAATGAAACTTAATGGCGAATACCTACAACAATAATTGTTATACTGAATATTGTTATATAGTATAATTATTATACTGAAGAAAAAAAATATTAGGAGCACGAGTACACAGTACCAAGTTCAAATTTTTGTTAACATACGTATCTTCAATATCATGTTCAGTACTTCATGTGTTCTAGGTGAAAGTCTGGATAGTCCGAACAGCTGACGGATCTCAAGCTGACAATAAATAAACCAACATTGGAAGACCACTCAGCTAATGATATGTGGGGGTATGAGGACGAGCATCACGCAAGCCCGGTGCAGGATTGGATGGTCTCCTCCCTCATGCAATATGCAGCTAACGATATCCTCCATTGGAATATAGTTACCATAAATTAATATTTCGATTGATCATGAAAGAATCCCTGAACAGAGCAGTCTGAGAGAACAACAAATCTTCTATGGACACAACCAACACCTAGACACGTCTGAAGTCAAATTACAAGTTGATAAATTTTAGGTGAAAGCAGGTGACACAAGTAGAACGCAATTCCAATTACGACAAGACGTGGATTCCTCGAATCCAATAAATAATCAGCCCTCAGAGACCTTCAGTAACATGGTAACTTGGTAGCTCTAGTAATTACAAGTAAAATTAGAATTCGCCAATTTTTGTGAAAAATAATAATGGTACATGATATTTTTGGCATTCCGAATTCCAACCGTAGATTCCCATTTTGTGCATCTGAAGAATGAATGGTGCACATTATCTACATCCTAGCAGGTATGGCACGATGGGGTGTACATGTCTTGAGAAGAAATGAGTTAGGAAATAGTTCATCTCTCCATGCGTTCTATGCAGTCACACCTGGAAGTCAGAAATCAACTGGGCAGTACATCTCCCTCTCAGTTCACCTGTCCATCTTGTCGTTTCATTATAAATTCTCTCCCCTCTTTTCACTGGAAATGCGGGATGTTAATATATCTTCTCTCCTTTTTTGAATCCGTTTCTGAGGCCAGCAGCTGTGGGGGTATCACACTAGCCTGGACGAGATTTCTGGTTCTGACACTGTCCTCTATGCGCATGCAATTCCAATTGCTACACAATTGTGCACAGCTATCAAAATGGAATTCACCGCTCTCATTAGGCGAGTATGAATGGTCCTCTCTCTGAGCGGTTCTATCTGCCGATTGCCTGATGTTAGGCATACTGTTACCCAACATGACACCATATTTTTTGGCATCTTGAAATCATTTGGTCTTGTTTCTACGACAGTACGTTGCCCGTCTTTCTTACTTTTCCTTCAAACTCTTTTCCCACACAAATTGTCCAGTTATTAAATTCAAATAATTTAATGTAATTTTGAAATGTTCCCTAATTGTACTAGCTCTAGCCCATTAGCGCCCAGAGATGCCATACGGCACATCCACAAACGTATTCATTCATTCATGACTGCCTTTCTTTGAATCTAATTATATTCAAACTTATTCTGACATGTTTGCGGTCTGAGTCTTTTCCTATATCACTATTACAGACACCGACTTTTATTAGGTCTATGAACTTCCGTGATGAAACTCCAGGAAACATTCAGCCATTCAATTAATCTGGAACCTGTGCTCCCAATGGAACCTGGAACCCAATGCTAAAACTACCTAATGAAGAATCAGGAGTGGGGCGATGAACCGGGGGATATAAGGCAGTTACTGGCTTCAGCAGAACATTTAGTCGACTCTCCGTTCTGCTTCAGCGCTTGACGAGGTGGATAGTATTCCCACACTTCCTGATACACTTACTGCTGCTGCTGAACATTCGTCTGCTGAAGAACCGCGAGCCGTACGTTCTTATTTGGAGAAGAATGACGGCATCATATATATTCGGTGGAAAGACGATAGAGGATCACTCGCACTGTACCCACTTTGAAATGTATCTCACAAGGAAAGAAGAAACATTCGTCTGCTGAAGAATCGCGAGGAACCGTAAGATCTCACTTGGAGAAAAATTACGGCTTCATTTTTTTTCGGTGGAAAGACGATAGAGTAGTCACTGATGGATCATTCGTTCTGTACCCACTTTGAAACGATATTCACAAGGAAAGAAGAAGAATATTTCGTGCAATCGCCCTTTCGCTATTCCTCAGTAGAAATCAAATAGAAAACAGTCGAACTAGGCAGGAACCCAACTGTATTGAAGAATTTTGCCAATACACGGGCTTGAACATGAATGTGCACTTAATACTTTTGTCAATCTCATCTATTCAACGGAAAGACATAAGAAGTCCATACACACTAATATTTACCTGTTTTTCAACTTCGGTAAGAACTCTCGTGTTGACATCTTGCTTAGGAGGCGCCTTACTCGTAGGTTCCTTCTTCTCCTTGCGGTAGATCGGGATATCTGTGGAGAATAAAAACCAACAGTCAGAAACAGTTGATGAGCAGTTATAGTGCGGTGAACCAACCAAATGGGAACAGTACAAAAACAACGACAAGAAGAACGAGTTTCCAATGAATCGCTGTCATTAGACGCCTGTACAAAGATGTGATTTCAATCCCACGACCAGTTTTTAATATCGTTCATTCAACGTGACGGATTTCGACATTCGATTAGTTTCCATGAATTTCGTAATTTGGAGGGAAGTCACCATTCAATGCAATTGGTAATGCAATCTAGATCGCTTCATAATACTCTACTTATAATATACCTAATATACAACTCCATGTTATGAAGCAGAAATCGTGAATGATTCAGTTTTAGATTATGAATTGGAGAGCAAACTCTAGAAATCAACTCATAAAACCTTATGTTTGATTCATGTTAAAGGACAATTTTCTCCAAGTTTTTGCCCAAGTATTCCTATTCCCGAGTAGGGTTTTGAGGTCAAGTTGTAAACATTTACTCGAAAACTTCAAATAATACAAAAACTGCTGCGAAATCTCAAAAACGGAATAGGAAATTGGTTACAACCAAGTTGCTTACCACCTTCTAGGTCAGTTAATTAGTTTAACAATAGGTGGCGGTTATCAGATTCTGCTAACAATCCAATTATTTCGACGTCGTACAACGAGCTGGGCCGCGGATTATGCAAGTTCACATTGTTATAGCAGATTGTAACATTGGATCCTAATGACCCTTCGACGGGTGGCTGAAATAATGCAGAACTGCATCGGGTGGTCACACTGAATTAACATTTTGATTGCTAACTTCGACAGAATTAAACCAAGTATGTCGTTAATTGAAATTACCACTGAATTTGATTTAGGCTCCGAATTAGACAGTGCTAAATGATACACTGGCGGAAGAAGTTACCGGATGGAGAGTAACCTGTTGGCCTAGAAATATCCCTTGAACGTGGAATATCTACCAAGTTGTTAGTAACACAAAGCCAAAATGACAGTTGAAAACCCGCCAACTAAATAGGAAGACGAGTACACAAACTATTTTCTACAGAAGTAAGTAAGTTTGTACAATTACTTCTGTACGAAATTACTTTGATAAGTGGTGGTTCTTCTCCAGCTGAACTGTGACTGAAATTCATCATAAGTCGTAATTTCATGACACATTGTGGAAAAACAATCAATTATCTTCTTTCGAATAGCAGATTTGGTTTTCAATGAGAAAGTAAGGAACCGTAATGATGATGATGTGCGGGAATTGAGACTTGTTGCAGGTTACTTCATGATAAGATCACGTTGCAAGAATTGGAATTTCATTTTGATTTCTTAAACTACTGACTATTAATACAATATGCAATCACAAAGGTCTATGTTATGAAGGGAAGGTGTAAGTTTGTGGACAAGAGCTGGGAGTTCGTGGAGCTGAGATCTGGACGAAAGGCCTTCCAGGGCCGTACTGACTCATCATCTTTCTTTGAAGTGAAAAAAGGGCCTCTGCCACCGAGGAGGGCTTCGAGATGAGGTCGCCAACAAAATCGATACTTGACATTCAACGTCGATCCAACAAATCGAATACTCATCTCAATGCTTTTTTCAACAAGGAAAATGTTTTAGCCTTAACATTTTTGGCACAAACGAGGGTCCGTCCGTGCGTTACGCTAACCTATTTCAGATTTTATAATTATTTCCGCTTACAACCAAACTGTTGCTACGGAAATTTATCTTCACCATTTTTGATCGTACCTACGAAAAATGTTAATCACTCATTGGAAAGCTCTGGATTTCACGAATATTTTCCTATTCCCCATCACTTTGCGGCTGCACGAATAGCAGAGCTATGGTCATAACAGTTTTCATTTTTTGTTTACAAACTAAGCTGTAACTTGGTACGTAAATTTAATAGTATTTAAACTATACGGTATTCAACACCTTATAGAAATTTAGACAATCCTGCGATGTTACAGACTTGAAATTTGGACTTTAACTTGACGCTGCCCAGGCCCCGGATGAGTTGGAGGGGGGGGGGGGGTGTCCAGGGGAGCTAAATAATATTTAGCTATATATTATATCACAGGGAAACTGTGTACCCAAGTGAGCGTTTGAGTCAGTGAGCAGAGTGTCACTAATTTAAAGCACAATAAATGTGTATACTGTTCCGTTTTCAAGTATCGATTCCGAGCGAATCGTCAACGTCGATTCTGGAGCAGTCTACATCCCCGTGGCGGAAGTACGGTCCTTTTAACTTGAAAGAGAAGAAGACGAGAAGGAGGCCCCGTATCCAGCCACTAGTTCTCGTACCGTTTCCCTCCACCTTCATCAAAGACTCGCTCCGGCCGAGTCATGTTATTCCTGAAACGGAGACTAGTTCCAAAAGATACAGATCAGTCCCAGATTCTAGGTAATTCTACGACTCTTCAGTGGGAACACAAGGTCTGCCCTTCTTCTCCCTCTGCCTCGTTTCCTTTGAATTGGAACGATGCGCCAATTGACAGAGCCGCGTCCCCGGGAGACAAGTGTTACTAATTTGGTCCGCCGCCTGACCGGTTAATTCATTGACTGAGGGGCTTTGCACAGATCCCACGCGTTCTCCGTTCATAAAATGTCATCTTCTAGTTTTAGGCTTCAATCAAAATCGAATTTTCAACAACGCACCATTATCGAATTCTAAACATTTCGCTACATAATATTGAAAGTTCAACAACTTTCGCACATCATCATACCTGCATTTCAATGGAATTTTATGAGCACTGAGAGGTTATTACGTGTGTAACTTAATTGCCGTCCTTCGTCCCAAAAATCTGTTCAACACTAAAATGTTGGTCCTAAAAGAGACGTCCAGGAGTAGGACGACACCTATTTTTAATATTTACGTTATTAGGGCCGGCAGCTCTGCACGCATTTTGCATTGTGTTAGATAAGCGTTCCTCTATTGTTGGAAATTGTTCAAGCCGAAATACGATGATTCGCAAAAGCCCATCGGCTGAGGCTTTAAACGCACCAGAAGAAGGCAGAGAGGCCAGTGAAAGGCAAAGAAGAGATCTACAGAGAGTAGACTTAACAGGATCAAGCGACATGTCTTAAGGTAGTGAAAAATGTTTGAAGTGTCCAGAGATAGAGACGGACACCCCGATAACATTATTCAATATTAAACACACACATTATTATGCAATACTTTCGATTAAATAACAATTCTTCATTTTTTCACAAAAACGCAATAAGTACTATTTAGAAGATGTGTGATGTTCCTCGTATTTTCGTCTGCGTACCTCCTTATGTATACAAGGCCGGCGTTTAGGTGACAAATGTTACAGAAAGATCAGGAAGGATTTTGAAGATCATCAAATCTTATTTTGTAAAGCAAACTCATTCGCAATCATCTCATAACCATCCGGATACGAAGTGGAGATAAGCAACGCGATGGATATGCCGGTTCATTACCTCGTCCCACACGCCCTTGAATATCGGTCCCTCTCAAGACCTTAAAATGCCGCACATCCCAAATCACATACTTCTGAGAAACTCGCTAGAGGACTTGGAAGGCAACGTCAAAATAATGTGAAGCTCATTGAAATGAAAATTGTAATCCATTTGTTATCTACTGCCAGTTACGAAGGCCGTGGACAAGAACTGTGGGAGATTGGGTGGTCGCAATCCGTCCCATTTGCGAACCCTCCAAACATTCCTTTCTCAATTTGCGGTCACGCCATCCCCAACTTCGTCCGAGAATCTTCACCTTCAATCTAAGAACACCAGCATCCAGACTATAATGTCTGCTTTCTACATATTGCAGTCCTTTTCCGATTTTACGTATCTTGAAACGTAAACCCTCTAATGATGAGGAGGGGTTCAATTTTTTTCTTGGTCAAATGGTTCATTATCGAAGATACGAGTAATAAACAAAAACTCGAAAGAAGTTGATTTTCAATGATTGTATTATTTATTATTAGGATGTAGTAATAAAATTTACTTACCGGGGAAACTAAAACTCAACTCGAAAACGTCAAAAAACTCGAGAAAAGTGGATTTTGTATATATTTGAGATGAATTGGACCTTCGACAAGATCAATGCCCGACTCAAAAACATCAGAAAATATTAATTTTTAATCGAATTGAGCAATTTGTTTGGGATGAAATGGACATTCGACAGTGTTTGACAATGTTCACTCGAAAACGTAGAAAATGTTCTTGATAGTTTCTGCATTTCTGGGCCTAATTCGTCCAATTCAGGGGCAGAAAACCATCCTTGTGTTCGCCGCGGTTAAGTGGACTTCTCACTCAACTCCTGGGCGATCATCTCTGGATCAAATCCCGGTCAGTTCGAGTAATTTGATTGTCCCTAATGACTGTCTGTAGGTAGGTAGGAAAGCATCATTATTGGGTTTAGCCCAATTAATGTAAACACATCTTCATTTTATACAGTATCGAATGTTTTCACGCCAAAGAGCTTTGGGTTTGGGTCTTTCTCACTCTCATTCTCACTATCTTCCCCCATCCAGATGAATCAACAGTTGTCGATCTGTCGAGCACATCAATCGATGCCGCGTATTGACGTTGCGTCAGATCTGCGGAATTTCCCTTCGAGCGGCCGAATAATAGAGCGAAGCAGACGCCAACAAGACGAGAGGATTTCAAGAGGCCATCAGGACGGGTTTGTGAAAGCAAGACGAAATTGCCAAGGCACTAGAAACGTTTGTACCGGCGACAAGGAAACTACTCCAACTCGAACCGGTACGCGGGAATCGGTTAACCCGCCACCTTGACCTACCGATATTGGATCACTATGCTGTAAATGTCCCCATCGTCACCTGGATCGGTAGCCGTAACCGTCACCTTATTAACCTGGAACTTTTACGACTACGTCCAGTTATCGGTCGCCTTCTAGCGGGTCTGAATGGAATTGATCCGCACTCTGATAACCCCCCACCACCACAACGGTATTTATCTGTGATGGCCCTGAGGATTAATGCCGTTCAGATTTTCCTTCTAATCATTCCTACATCTCCTCTTTGCAATCGAACGTCTGGGATGCCAAGTTTCAAGGATGATCCTTGGGCGAAACGTGATTTTTGAGTAATAATTGCAGTTGACTGAAACATGTTGACTATTTATACCTACCGACGTCGGCAATAGTTTATTATAATTCCCACAGCTAAGGCGATAGCTGGAGTAATGAGCTTAAATAGTTTTCAAATAGGGAAGAAAAAAAATGAAAAAAATTGTTCATTTCCGAGAATATACAGGGTGTTTCTTAACCCTACTACTACTTAGGACCACCCTTTCTAACTCCGTTATTTTCAGGAAAATGAAAAAAAGCTTCTAAAGTAACCCCCCTTCATTTTTTACAATGAATTCAAATATCTCATTCCCGCACTTTCCGCATGCGCAGAAACATGTTCAATTGACACCAACTTCGGTTTTTCAAATGGGTATCCCTAATTTTTTATTGTGGATTCAGATTCTACGTAAAATTTCATGAACATTTGACCCCTCAATCGATAAATTTGAATGCGCAAAACCTGTTCTGCGAGCGTGCAAAGTTGCTCAGATGCCAAATTTCGCAAAACATGGCGTCTAGTAATCCCCAAGTGTGGCACATGATTTTTCATTGTTTTTCGACGCTGATTCACATGGTGCTATCAGTTTTTTGATTTGACTCGATTTAAATGAAATAATGGCCGAAAGTCGGTTATTTTGTATGAAAAAAAAACGTGTTTTGAGGCTTGTGTTTGCACATGAATTACATAATTTGCTAATCCTAAGTTGGTGTCAATTGCGCATGTTTCTGCGCATGCGCAAAGTGCGGGAATGAGATATTTGAATTCACTGTAAAAAATGAAGGGGGGTTACTTTAGAAGTTTTTTTTCATTTTCCTGAAATAACGGAGTTAGAAAGGCCTTCCACCCGGGTGGTCCACTACTTAAGAAACACCCTGTATATAAATAAATTATTATAAGGATTACTGAAGGGTCCATCACTGAGCTACTTACCAACTACGTGAAATGGTAAAAACATTGCATCAGTTTTCACAACCTTTCATGATAGCAAGACAATGACACAAAAATTTCATTTAGAAAAATAAATTAAGGTCGAATCATTAAATTTTAGTATCAAAATAGTATCATATTATGAGTTCAATTTCCAATTGAAATATGTCATGTTATGTCACGTTGAAGGAAACCACATATAATGAGGATTTTCTGGCGACTGCGATATTCCAGTTGGTTTAACCGAGATAATCATTCATAATTTTGTGCAGTGAATAACACACAATTTGTAGCCACAGCGTCGTAAAACAGTCGAGGGGAATAGGTATATCATCGAAACCCTAAAAATAAACACCAACGTGATTTCTTAGAATAAAATCACCGTGTAACTTGGACTCACTGGAGTACGCCATAGGTACTGTGGAAGCCGACAATATGGAATGCAAATCGCCTAAAGGTGTCAGAAACGAATTACGGAGACATGAAAAGTGGTTCATAACGAACAATGAGATACACCGGTGATAGAGTTGGTTGAGTAAGTACTAAATACAAAGTGATGTAATACCGATAGAGCGAACAATCCAAAGTTGCAATAAGTGAAAGTAGGCTCAGTTGGCGGCCTATTAGCTTCGTAAATAGTTATTGTTAGTTACAACCAACAGAAAATCCGCCGAGATGATTACAATGATTCACAGCAGCCTTCTGGACAAGTATAACAATTGTAGTCATAGTGTAACGTAACAAGCACTAAGTTTACTCCAAAATCAAACGGGAACTCACGGGAAATCTTATTTAACAAACTATTATCCTCTACCCCTTAGAACTTGGTGAATTCGGCAGAATGCCGGAAACTGGAAACATCTAGTTTTCATCCAAGGAACAATAACCGGGAGATATATAATGGCTGATGTGCCTGAGATAGAGTTTCAGTTGATAGGAAACTAACTGAAGAAGAAGTTACCAGCTCCAAAGCTTTCAAGAGCAGACGGAATTAGTGGAGCTCATTAAGGGAGCTGCTGAGAAACGCCGCAGAGTCTCCACTTGCATAATGGACCAGTTAAACTGATAACAGTGATAACTCAGTCTTTCCATCGCGCTAGTCTTAAGGCGGTAAAGTGAAGGTGAATAGCCTACAATTACGTCTACAGGAGAAATGACTTACAAGCAGTGACATGTACATTATTTTGGAGTGCTTCCAATCGGATTTTATAGTGAAAATGTTCCAAAAATTGCAATTTTGACATTTTAAACCCAGACAGTGCAGTTTTGAGATGTCAATATACTACAGTAACGCCCTTCCAAGTCAAAAATATAATCACATTCGCGCTCAAGGTAGGCTGCCATGATTACAACTGAATAGGCTATCAACAACGCAACCTAACGACCTGAAATGATTACAGTGTCACCACTAGATCAAAACTAAATTCATTAGACCTTCCCCAGCTTTCTGCCCAGATTACATATCTTATTGAGAGAATATGAAGTTGGAAAAATAACGAGAAATTCCTAGACATGTCACTTGATGATGCGATGTAATCTTCCATTAGGCATGAAATCTTCCATAATACATACAGTGGATATCGTTTATAACGTGTATGGAGACACCGCAGGTTTTTGGACGTTGTAACCGATTTCCGCTCTATCCAATACATCGTCTACAACGAACATTGTATCTCCCAGCATAGCCTTAAACGTCAGTTTGCTAGTTATCAGTATCAGTGAAAATTCTTTTTCCTTTTCTTCATCATCATTTTATTTACATATTATTTTTTCTGGTGTACCGGTATTACAGTTATATTTATTGTTCTATTTATTACGAGGTTATTTTCTGTTATTCTTTTATGGGTGAAACTCGATTATTTTCTTCTTTGTAAATTGGCTTCGGCCGTATGAATAAATAAATAAATAAACATGTAGGATATACATTTGTAATTTGAGAATTCACGTTTCAAGATACGTAGATTCCAAAAATCGAATTTAAAAAAATCCATCCGTCCGCCGTCACCCGTCCGCGGCACTTTGCCCAGTTAGCGTTGAACTACAATTACACAATTTTTTTTACGGGTTCGGACCAACCCCACAATGATCCTTGAAACTTTTCATAACTTTCAGTCAAGAGGAAGGGGCTCAAAACAAATTTTGAAATTTTGAAAATTTCATTATTAGAAAAATTTAGATGGAACGGTATAGTTTTCAGTTCAACAATGCCGAATTGCTCCTCGACTGCGAACTGATGTTGAGGCATCGTACAACTTCTAGAGACACGCGATGGATAGAGTTGAACAGTTATGTATGAACTTTGTCAAAGTTAAGGTGACTAACAACGACCCAGAGCCGGATTTTGCGTGCGTTGTACACTGTAAGCGATATTTCTGCCTCCACGGGCCACAGAAAAGCGTACAATAGGTATAAACGTTGGTAATGTTTGTTTTTTTGTTTTTGACATTTTATGTCTTTACTCTGGCACATAACTCGAAAAACGTCACACGAAAAGCTTCACACGAAATCGTCACACGAAATCGTCACGAAAATTTCTGATGATTTTCGCTTACAACCGATTCGTTGCTACGGAACTTTATCTTCGCCAGTTATCATCGTACAAAAATCGTTCACCACTCGTTGGATAGCTCTCGATTTACCTAACCATATTACGTTAACCACTGCGGAGTGCGTGGCCGACAAGCTGCGGTATGAGCGTGATTGTTTAAATAATTGTTTACACACAGGTGATCATTCTCAATAATTTATATTGTCAACACGAATGCAAGCTTCATAATTTAAACTATAATTCAAAGGCCCCTGAATATATTCTTTCAAGACATAAAATGCCCCAATGTGTTGCAGACTCGTATGCAAGCATTTTTTTTTACAAAACTTCATAAATCCATTTACTTACATAGTTTTTGACATTTTCACGTTTTTGCTTTGGCACACAAACTGAAACGGGAAAAATTTGTTCCCTTGATTCACCCTTTCCCTCAGATCACGTCAGAACACAAGCAACCGGCGGGCCACTACGTCAGAGCCTATGACGCACGAGTGTATGACGTCAGACGGCTGGCAGGAGGCCAACTAATACGTCAAAGCCTATGACGTCAGACTGCTGACAGGAGGCCAACTAGTACGTCAATGACTATGACGTAAGAGCCTATGACGTCAGAGGACTAGCAGGAGGCCAACTAGTACGTCATCGCCTATGACGTCAGATGGCTGGCAGGAGGCCAACTAGTGCGTCAACGCCTATGCCGTAAGAGCCTATGACGTCAGACGGATGTTTCATTAGAGGGAGTATGTAGTGACCCAGGTTAGAAATAAGTCTAAGATTCAAAATTTTTTTTCCTTCACCATGTTTCCTGAGTTTTTGTATGATTTAACCGGTTGTACGAGTACGTTCTACCCGGTGTCGTTATAAACCGAGATGGACCGAGCACTTGATAAAATATTAAATATAATTACTAAGTGAAGGCAAGAAAAGTAATTTGATACAACGAATGAAATTAGCAAGCAGAGTTAAATGTCAGTGGTCATCAATGTACTGCGAGATTTTCTATTGTCTTCAAGTTCTACAATCACAGCGTAGGTATTCAATCGAAAACGTTGTTTCGAGAATCCACTCAAGGGGTCTTGCCTTCTCCCTGCGTCAACGACCCGTTCGAAGTGTCAACAAACTAACGGGGGAAAAGACAAATTTCGATTCCCACTCGACGGCTTGTCGTCATGAAGGTAAATAACTCGATATGACTTTCGAGGTTTGATTGCTCTCTCTCTTTCTCTCGCACACGTGTCACTGTGCGACATCAAGAAGCGTTTGGAAATAAGGGCGGGTCTGACGGGTGTCGATCGAACGACCCCCGTCGTCATTTGGCATTCATAACCCCAACACTACTGGTGTCAACCGATTCCTCGTTTGAATGCTCTGTCAAAAAAGAAGCGCCTTGTAAGGATTTGTAAACATTTCGGTGAGACAAAAAGTCAAACACCGATAGTCGGATTTCGTAGGGAGAAATGCACGTAGACGTACCGCTCAGGACTCTCTTAACCCATTTCAGACGTAGAAAACATAAATAAGTGCGTTTTAACGACGTTTCCAGTTTTAATAACAACTACCGAGACTATAAATGTAAATACACTACACATGAAGGTCGTGTACCACCCTTTGGCCGGACGTGCTAGCAGACTTGGCAACCTCGGACGCATTCAGTTTTGTTGTCGCGCTCCGTGTATCTTAGTCCAGGAGTCTTGTAAAATAAATAATCGAAATGTCCTGCAATCAATCCTAAAAATAACGAAAATTTGAGGGATTGTTTGGGGATGTTTGGGTCGATTTTGTGTTCTAAACCATATTTAGGACGAAGCACACGGGAACGTTTTGAGAAATATTTTACTTTTTAACCGCCTGCATCTTGATACTTACTATAAATACTTTTGTCCAATGAATTTCAACGAAAATTTCAAACTGGTTCTTCAAACCAGTAGAGGGGTTATTGAGGGGGGGGTGCATGCATAATATGTATGTAAATGTAATTTTACTATAAAAAAAACCTGACTTTGTCGGCATTTTTTCACATTTTGAGAAATAAGCGGATTTTTGAAGAAGAGGAAGCTATTTTTTTCGGTCCAAAATGCTTAAGACTCGAATTTCCGAAAAATGATCATATCGAAATCCGTTCCAGACCATCCTGAATTCACCGCCAAAAGATACCAAAATTCATATATCGATGTCATACATGACATACACATAAGACATCGAATACACATTGTGTATTCCAGAAGATAACTCTCGATGGAATTGAGATAAAAAAGTTCAAATTTGCACAAAACATCCGTCCTGACAATCGAAAGGCTAAGCTCGTGGATGGGCAGAATCGGGCATCTCTAAGGGGGGCGGGAGGGAGTTTTAGGGGGAAATTACCCATAAGTTCCCAAAGTGACACCTCATTTTAAAGATATTTTATGCTTAACACGACGGCGAAATCAGAATTACGATATCTCATTCTGTTCTCAAACTGAAACGCCTTGAGGATGAAGAAATGTGGTTCTAACTTGAGATGTTCTTCACGGCTCATCTGCTCTAATCTGATAATGAGATATGATTATGTGGGTAATTTAGCTGGAAGTAGGTTTAGCGTATAAGAGCTTACGTGTACAGGTATTGAGTACCTACTTCCTTCCCGCAGTATCGGGTTAAATATTCAAATGGAAATTGCAAGGCATATTATCAAAATAAACCTAAAAATGATATAAGGATAAGCTCAACGCCTCTAAATGTAGGTACTCATTTGTGTAATCAGGAATATAGAATATTTGCTATCGATACTTGAGTAGTATCGAAAATTCCTTTCGATAGCAGTATCGAGTACTGGTATCGACACTTTTCTAGTATCGTACGTCACTATCCATAGTCTATTCACAACTGACTGATGAAAACGGTCACTCAACAGCGACCGGGTCAATGCGGAGGGCCCTTCATATCCCACAAAGCTCTCCAGGAAAATGAGTTTGTTCCTAGAAACTATTCCACAACTTCTCACAGATTGATCTTTGCGTTTAAACGGCCTTCTGTTCCGTTGAAAGCTCTCTCCTCAATTACGGCCCCATCGGAATGTTTGCAACTTGTTGGAACGCCGCGCCCTCGCCAAACAATTTCCGAGGCTCCAGCGAACGCTTCTGGATTACCTAACTTAATGATGATTAATAAATTATCAAGTTTCATGGACTTCAACTTCAATATTGATAAAAGTTTTTGTAACGCTAGATCATATGAGTTCATCATAATCCCTTATTACTGGCACATCGTTAAGAGAGCGATAAACTTGCTTGACTGTCATAACTGCGGAGCTCCTGGTTTTGGTGTGTTTCAATTCGAAGCACAAGAATTCAATAAATTGACATCACGATAAACAGCTCAGAGCTCTTACTGTACAACTAAGTTTTGTCAATAACTGCGATACCTCCGATTACCTCTTCGGAATAATGCACGTGTCTTTTCCGCAGAAATACAAAGTGTCTGGTAAAACTGGAAGGATCGATAAGCATTTAAACACAACGCTTACTTGACAAAATCGATTTAAGTAAGTTTCCAATAGCCTGTTGACAACCTGATAATTGGAAAGAATACGTCACGAGTCATCGATCGCTACCAGTGCCTGCAAACTACAGGAAAAGAGCATTAATGATAAGTAGTGTTTAGGAGGTACTCGAGAAAAAAAAGTTGATTTTGAATCGAACCGAGATGTTTATTATGATGAAATGGACCATCAAGCAGACCTCCTCTCACCTCGTAAAATGTTGATTTCGAATCAGTGTTTGAGTAAGAGTGAAGATGGATAATCAAAACAGGGACAATATTTTCAATGTTATTCGAGGTCCTCTTCGTTCCAAATGAGAAGCTTAGTTTTGGCCTTAACTCCTGGTTCCATTGTATCGTAGCGTGGATTTGCATTTCGTTGCGTAACATGGATTTCACATAAATATCCAAAAATAATATGTATATAATATAATATATTATGCACAAAAATCACTTCTAAATTATGTTTATAACTGGCCAAACAAAAATCAAAGTTGGAATTTGAGCACAATATTTTTTCATCAACTACCACGAGTGATGTGCATGATGGTTAAGAATAATGTTTGGGTAGCTGGGAAATTTGTTGATTTCAGGGGGAACCGTACGCGAAGGTAACTTTGGAGGTGTGGTGGGAAATGGCTTTGTAAAAAATCTAGGGTCGTTGCAACTCCGCCGAAACCTATTGCAGCTCCGCCAGTATATCTTGTACTACATGGAGATTGGTGCCTTGGAGATATTGAGTGATTAATACATTTACTAGGGGATGCTTTGCAGCAGTTGTTCTTTGAGAAGTCGACTCTGGATATCATTAAGAAGGTCTGCTTTTAGGGATAATATCGACTGCTGAATCATGATCCGACGTGCAGAGTTGATACAGGCTGAATGAGCTGTTAGGTCCATTTGGACGAATTCGTATTAAACCAGCGGAATTGTCAACACGCGAAAAGTCGCAAGACTCACTCATTGAGGCGATAACGGAGGCGGTTGAGTTGTGGAAAGAATGATATTGTACGTAAATAAAACCAGATAGGTGTGCGTGAAATGTTGGGGTAAACGGAGGAAAGGCAGAGGAAGGTTGCAAAAGACGGTAATCTGCTCAGGGAAAAGGGTAAAACAATGGCCGGGTATTCAAGCGCAAATGTAAGTATTGTGGGGAGGTGTTCAAAGCCTTCCCTTCGGTAAATCAGGCGGAAAGGGATCGCTTCAAGTACAATGCGCAATGGAAAAGAGGCTTCGGGATAAGGGTGAAACCTTTAAAATGAAGAGAGGGAGCGAAAAAAAAATATATAGGTTGGCTCGACCAAAGGCAGTGAGAGGGGTTTGGCTAAGGGCGGACGAACCGTCTGAGCTCGGAAGGGCTCTTTGAATGTAGGTTACACTTTCACCATTTCATTCAATCAGGATGTGAGGAAAGAAGCCTATTGAAAAGGGCTTCCTTCGACGACGTTTTGATGGCAGAGCATCACGAAGCTTTAGCAGCTCTCGAAGGATAAGGCCGCGGATTTTACTGCTCGGAAAAGGGCAGGCGCGCGCCGGTTGTGAGAAGGGTGTGTTTTAAGGGCTGCAAACGACAGAGTGTCCCCGATAGGCTGTATGATATTCTGAAGGCCGGAACGATTTTTCACCCAAATCGACGTAATTGTCACCAGTCACCGAGAGGTTAAATTGACGCAGAGCTGCTGTCGCGGTCAAATAGATCGTAAGAGATTTCCTCTCCCCCGTCCACCGCCAACGATTTAGGCCCGTGCACCCTTCGAAAAGTCCCTTGTTGTTCGAAAAATTTCTCCCTTACTGGGAAAAACCTCTGATCCTGGATAATATTATGTCTCTTAGCTTTAATTAGGTTTAGGAGCCACCCACAACCGTAACGAAAAAATTCTCATGATTTTCACGTACAACCAAGCCGTTGGTAGGGAAATGGAACTTCCGTAGTGTTCATCGCACAGAAATCTTTCACCAATTTTTGGAATCGTCTGCTTTTTTACAAAACTTTCATGATACTCGCTACCCTCTCCAACCACTGGAAGTGTCCCAAAAAACGTTACAATGTTTTTTTTTAATTTAAAATTAAATTTGTTTTGATGACGGAAATTTTTAACTGACCCCCAGACAATAGACATATCCATGTCAAAAGAAAAGCATTCCGCTTGTCACAATGCTGCGCAATAGCACTAAATTGAGCCTCAACGAACCATTTCCCAACTGCCAGCGTTGACTATTCAAACCCATAAAATCACAAGTCCAAAATTACCTGAACTTCATAAATTGCTTCATGTGTTATCAACAGGTAGGAACTGACCTTACGACGTTTAAGGTAAGATAACCAACAATAGTATTAGAAAGAAAAAACTCAATCAAAATGTTGGTAGCCCATTACTTGGAAGGATGGAGGTACAATTTTTACAACAACAAAAAACACAAGGAAAAAATCTCACGATAATAATTATTAAGGAATATTCAATATTATTATCATGGAAAACCGCAGGTTTTTCCATTGACCCCAAAGTGACAACTCGATCGGCAGAAACGCGATAGGTACATGAAAATAATAACTGCATCGAATTATACTGAGGGGGTGTTGACAGAGTTGGTTCAGTCATATTTTATTCATAGATCCTTGGGAGCCTACGCATTGATCTTACTTGCTCCCACATATGAATTTCCTATTTCCTGCCCGTTCCATCAAACTCGGGTAACTCAATTTAAAAAATAAAAATAAATAAATATTAGATAGGTATAAACCGGAGATACTGTTCCAATTGGTGCAAATTTTGTTCGCTGTAAAACTTGTTAGGACCGAAGAATTCGAATTCGTATACAGAGTGCATCTAGTAATAACAGGTAGGTAGTGGTATGGAATTCTTTATATATTATTTACTTTCAATCAAAACTCAGTCGGAAAAGTGAATTTGGAAAGAAAATGGACCAAGATCAGAAAAACGGCGAACGAAAGTTAGGAACCGACAGTAGGCGGTACGTTCTGACCTTTGTCGCGTGTCAATGCATTCTGTACAATGTATATGCCTTCTGTATGTTTGATTTTTCTTCTCTCCGACAACCTGCTATTTCAAACACTCTCACTACACTTAATTAATCGGTTTCGTGAATGAGTTCTACTGATTTTTTTAAAGTTCTGGAATGTTCTGAAAATTTGCTAAGCGTTGAGGAAATTTCCATTAACTTTGCGTATTATTCAACTTCAAAGGTTTTTGAGGTTTGATTGGAAGTCCAAGTAGATGGGAAAATACTATGTGGTTTTTCCTTTGTGTATGTTTATGAAGAAGAACACTTAAGAACATTTTGAATCTCCTTGTGCTCGAGTTTCGTTCAGCTATCAAGAGGAAACGTCGCAGTAGAACTGAGAATATCTGCACAACAGCCTTAGGGCCAATAGAATTATAATGTAAACCGTCACTGACTGTATTGTTGGGTATCTCGAACGAGAAGGAACCCGGTCGCTTAAATTCAAACGCGTAACGTAAAGGCCGTGACCCAGTGGCCGGAGATACCGCTCTTATGTCATCCACACAATAAGATGGAAACCCCGGAATGCCGAGCGGGCTGCCCCCGCCGAGCTAGACGTTCAACAGCTGTGACGTTGCCAGTCGAAGAAAACTGAGAGAGAAGATCACATTAACCAGATGATGGAAGAGGAAACGAACACGGCACTCGCCGGAAGTCATCACGGCAGCCTCAGTTCGGTCGTCCTGGTTTAGAACTGAACAATTTCAGGGGTTATCGTCCTTTTTGACGCTGACCTCTTGGAAAATGCACTCCCCGCCGGCATCCCTCTTCGAAGCTCGTGTCAGGACCACTTAACCTCATGAAAAATTCAAGTGCGAATCGTTTTTAGATACACCCGGATCAAAGTAACCACTTCTGTATCGGATGAATGTTAACTTTTGGACATTTCACACCTTTACAAAGATCACAGCACATGAGGTATCGGAAGATCGTTTTTGGTTCAATATTAAAACTGACCGAAAAAACAGTTTTTACTACACACTCATCACGCTTAAAATTTGTGGGTTGACGTTAAAACACGTAGAATTCTTGTTTATTCAAATCGGATTTATTCAAATCCTTCCGCCTCTGCGGCAAGATAAATTTATACAGCTAGGTAAATTAGAATTAGGTCTAACCGGAACTCATTAGGAAAACCGAAGAGACCATCACTTCTTCAGCCGGTGAGGACCTTTTGGAACCCGACATTTTAGTTATGGGACTCACAAAGATCTTTTATAAAGAATAGTGATCTAGACAGAACGGCGATCTGCATAGGAAATACTAAACCGTGGTGGAAAAAATTCGCAGCGTTCTTCTCATCTTCCTCCCACAGGTATCGCAAGCTTGACCAACTGATTGAGGCGTTTTCCATCCTAAATGCAACGGAAAGTCACAGGAAAAAAATCAGTTCATCATCGCGAGGTCCGTAACGATTGTGGTGATGGAAGGTTATTGTGATAACGCTGTACTACAAACAGGCACGCGACAGCATCCGGACCGGTAGCTGGGCGGAATGTTTTCTTTTTCACCGCCCTCGTGCAAGCTACGAGCTCTGGCCACTGTGTCAGGGTCAAACCCAAGTATTTGTCGCAGCTCTGCTGCAGCTACGGACGATTTTTCTTCCGGACATAGAAAAACTTACCCTGCCCAGTTACCAATTCATTGAACAAAAATGTATCGTGTTAAATCTCGCAAAACCTCATCCTGTCAGGCCACGTCTAAAAAAGATTTTGAATTCTTCAGCCAGGTAATTTTCGTTGATTTTATCAGAATTTGTGCCAGATCAACCCACTCAGATTAAACAATCATACCTTTACATTCAATCTAATGGGTATTTACTTTTCGACATTACTTTAGGGTACTGAGCATAGTATTTAATATCCAGGGCCTAGATAAGAAGTGTGACCTGACGGCCCTCTAATATGAAATGTACAGTCAAAGATTACGGAATAGTACAACTTTCACTGCTGCAAACAGTTCGTACAGTTATGTCGATGGTTAGGTCAGAACATCTGTCATCCTGCCCATCAAATCGTATAACATCATGAGTTAACTGGAAGTCGGGTCAGGGATGGCCCAGGACAAGTGCGCGTTAGAGAATAATTCAAGTGCCTACTTCGAAATCCTCCAACTGGGGTGTAAACTTAATTGTTTTGCTGACAGCGGCAACTTGGCGCAGAGAAAGTCTCCTCATTCTTACCGCACGCTGTCATCGAACATCGAGCATCATCGAACATTCGTTGAATTGGTTCGAGTTCTCCTGGTATAAATATTTTCCATCCATTTGTACACAGGCCACGACAAAATTCCAGTTTCATAATTTGTTCGCAAATAGTTTTTTTGCCTTTCATGTAGGGTGTACCGTATAGGTGAGATAGGTGGTTGATTACGTTTTGAGGCGTTGTTAATAATTAACAATTATTATTATTATTGGATTTTTGGGTGGCCCAGGTATTAGTATTTGGGTGGAAGTAGGCACAGTTGGCCGCGGTCGATTGTGTCTCCCATCTTCCAAAAGTAGAAGAAACTCGAAAGAATAGTCGTCGGAACCGAACAGAACCAAGTTGTATCGGCGGGATCTCGAATCGGTTATAGAGAAAACACGCAGGACAGTGCGTTATGGGGACCTTATCGCGATCCCGATTAATGGATTGCTTTGGAAGAAGCCAAATTTTCTGTTGGGCCTCAGGATCCCTCAAAGTTGAATTTCACGAACGATGAGTTCCACAATGCGACAGATTTGGAGAGTATTCTCACCTGTGAAGCACCCAGCAACTATGGAAATTATCATACCACGTCGCAGGATTCAAGCATCGCTGATTTACCATGGACCAAGTTTCTACCCTGCTGTCTAAGTCGGCGAGTTGCGGAGCGTTCCTCATCTCTAGATCGCCACTTGCGGCTAGCGAGTGGTCCCCAGAACCGCCTCACCGCTCTCCCTTTCCGTCTCTTCGTTCGAGGGTTCAATTCTCTCGACAAGCAAAAACGTTTATATTATTTTTTCTCTAAAAGGAGCTCCTAATATTTGTTGATGGCCTATCAAAAAGTCTAAAAAAATATTTCATTCATTTTATGATGGTCGAATTTTTGTTTGAATTTTGTTAACCAACTCATATTTTGAAATTTCTGATTTGCATATTTATTTTTGGCCTGCGCACTGGTATTACCAGCACCAACATTTACTCATGGGTAAACTAGTTCGTCCCAAAGACCCGGTGCGTTAAATACGTAGTTTTTTCTGTAAATCTGCGACGTCAGAAACAACCCCAAACCACGAGGAAAACCAAAAATACAATTTTTAAAAACTACAATCAACCACTCGATCGTTCAAAGCTTTTGACATCGAAACACATCCGCTTTTCATTGTAAGACGAACTAGCGAGAATTCCGGTTGAGATCAGAGCAGGATGTGTGTACGTTGAAACTTTGGTCGTAACCCAAGCCTGAATTTGGCCGTTAAGAGTTATGGGTGATAAATTCACTATTTCCTGGCCCCCTCTTATCATCTGTTACGGAGTTTTCGTCGGAAACGCCCGTTCTCTTTCTCTTTATTGAATTGCCAGCGGATCGAACTCTCACTGCCTTGTGCTGAATACCATTTGTCGTTATTAGTGTCGGTGACAATTTATGTTCGAATCACTTTCGAAGCTCGAAATGATAACAGCAGCTCATTACTCCCAGATGATGGTCATGTCGAATCGAGTTGTATCTGCATTACTTTTACAACTACATTGCATTTACAACGTCAAAACTTGCGGTCGATGTTTGCAGGTACCACTTCGGTACCTAGAACAAAAAATAGTGCTTACGTACCTTCCTTGAGGTCTTCCAAAAACCATTTGTCCTCCGGCGGAATTATTAATATTTAACCATTTCTTCTTCTTCTTCTACTTCCATTGAAGCTATTTGCGACCCCGACTGCCCTCTCAACGATGAAAGAGTTCTAGTTTCTCTTCTAGGTTCTCCAATCGTCCAATTAATCGGCGTACATTTGCATCCTGGCCTTAGAATTCATCAGGGGATGGTTTTCTAGTCGCTCGTTTCATTGTCCGCAACGGTTTGGTTACCTGCAGCACTCGCCTGGCCGAAGAGGCTATCAAACAAAATTTGCCATAGCCGCATCCCTGACCTCACACCGATTGCTGCAATTACCGTGTGCAGCACACGGGCACCGAAACGAGCAGTTGCATGATTTCTCCCTTCTCAATGTCCAATCGGTTTCCGGAATCTGGTAAGACGCTGAAGATCCCGCGTGATCAGCGCGGAGTTGGAAATGACGACCATACAAATACTGATGGAAGTGGAAGATACTAGAAACTATAGCCAGGACCTCACGTCTTGTTGCACAAAAGTTTCGTGTCGTGCCGCCGTTTGATTCACCCTCATGTTGACGGATTTTCTCGGCTCTACCTTCAAGGCCTGTCTTGAAAGATTCTCTGAATTAAACTCTGATTTGTTCAGAAACCTAATAATGTGAAACATAATTGTGGATGTTTTCGAAATATCGAAGTGTTGGCTACCGATGGCCATCCCTAATCACCAACATTGGTAATTGGGAGGTTATTTGCGTATAGAGCTACCTGCCTCTTGTTCAAAAAGCTGTGGAATGTATTTGAGTAGCTCTCAAAGGGAATTGAGGCTGTATAGCAAGGTAGACTGATCGATATGTGTATACTAGGTGAGTTGTTTAACTTTGTCTCCATTTTTTTCTTTTTGCGGAACTTGGCGGTACTTTGGCGCAAATGTTCCCAAATAAAAGTTTTGTTGGATCTTAGGAAATCGAAAGATGCGAGCTCCCCAGCTGAGAATCTTTTTTTTAACAAGATCATCCCCGCAGGAGCAAATAGGTGGAAATTACCCTCGTGTCGTACTCCATTCGGGTAGATATTTCCTCGGGTCAGGGATGAACCTTTAACAAAGGACGCCCTAATTAGGCCTCGGCGAAATGGTCTCTTAAAACCATTAGAGTCTCCTAGTTAGCACCACCTTGAAACAAGAACGTTCCGCAGGGAGTTCAAGGGCATTTTAGCGGAAGCGATAGTACTAGAAAGGTAGAAAGGCAGTAATCATCCTCTGCGCTTGGCTGAACATTGTCACATAGAAGGCAACTGTCTGGATGGTCCTTACACAGAGAAATGTTTTTCCCTACATTCAAAGGGACTTTTTACCGCCTTCGAGGGACATATTTTGAAAAAAGAAATTGTAGGGGAATCCGAGCTCCATGTCTGAGTAAACGATTATAGTAAATGACATTACATAACTCTTTCGGTGTACATAACTTCTAATTACTATCTGAAAGTAAGAGCAACTAGATTTACTCGTACTTACGCTTGCTCTTATAAAAGTTGATATACTACTACACATCGAGTGAACAAGTGGTTGGTGCGTCAACACTCAATAATAAAAGCTGCTAATTCTTCCACAACCGTTCATAATTTTCTGTATACACACTATGACTTACAACAATATTGTTAACAGAATACATTGTATTCTGTTAACAATATTGTTGTAAGTCCCACAACCAATCGAAATAATAAGGAGTAATGAGGTTAACAAGTTTACATGCACTAGCCGTTGTGACTCTACTTCCAACGTGAAATAACGAATGTTTCTTCTGAAGGAGAAGTACGAATGTAGAAAAGTTACAATATTGTACTGTGAAAGTTACATGCATCGACCATAATATTCGTTGGAGGAGAACGTGTTGTTATTTCTTATACAGAGGGTTTTCTTAAACCGAGATTTTCTTATAGCCAATATTTCTCGTGTCCTACCATCAACGCCGGCTGCACATAAGCTCAACTTGAGCAAGAGGTTGAATGGAGAAAGACCGACGGAAAAACGCGCGCCGAATTGCTTCGGTAGTTTAGTTGGGTAATGAGCATCTTGTGAGGTTGCAGATTTGTGAAACACAAAGAATTCTACAACAAATTCTACAATTTGTACGAAAACATTGACTCGTAACTTGGGCTCGTAGTTTCATTATAAGGAACACTGATGGTCCTTTCAGATGTACTTCTGTTCTTATTCAATTTTCTTCTACACACCACTCAGTACTATTATCTCTCATCAATACAACTCCAAAACATGTTTTCGAGAAACGACTCAGAGGCGACGTAAACAATACCAAGAACGAAACGATAATCGTTTTCAGTCTCATTCCAGTTACTACGTTGTATCGACCCCCACATGCAAGAACCGTAAATTGCTTGATCTGCCTTGTATGACATTGTCCGTCCATGAATCCCAGGAGGAGAACGAAAAAGAGTTCATACAGAGTTTTTGAAAATCATATAAAAGCCACTTTATGAACTCATTCATTTTCTGGCCGTACGTTGCCCCAGTTTTCACAGACCATCAAAATCGCGATAAAATATTGTACATATTTATTAAAAAATAGATCTAGTCGTAGTTTCACAGTTCACAATATTATACCATTGGCCCCACTCCAAAAGCGCCAATCTGCATTTTTTGGTCATTTTCGTTTTAGCCGACATAAGTCATTCCCAGTGGATTAGTTGAAAAATAGTAAATTCGTTTCGCGTATGTGTAGATGCATTGAAACAGAAATTAAAAAAGTATACTGGCGGTTTTAGCGTGGTAGTGACGATGTATGCTAAGAAGTACCAGAATAACCGTCTACTTTGAGAATAGAAATGAGAATAATTGGATACGTCCCTCTGAGAAACATTTCCTGTAGCAGATGAGTCAACGTCAAAGAGACAAGGAAGGGGGAAAAGGGGGTATCTGCCAAAGGGGTCACACTGCAACACCTGTGATACTAACCTGTGATAAAACCCACACGACCGTTAATTTTCCGTATATTGTGTAAGTTTATTATAAAATGTTTTCATAGGCGACTCCGAGATTCAATATAGTAACCTCATTGATCGATTGTTGGTTATATATGAAACTCGATTTCTTCCGAAACCAAAATCTCATTCCAAATCGAAAGTTGGTCATCTCGAAGGTCGGTTTCATCCACATGAACAGCTCATATCCCATAGAGATAGACTTTTAGCTATTTTCTTCTATTTTGAGTCCAAATTGGTCTTTTAGAAAGTCGATTTCACCCGTTCATTTCGGGAATTACATCGGGGATTATATTTCGGATATTATATTAAATCCTAGAGTCGTCAATGAAATCTTTTACAATAAACTCGCATGATATACGCAAAATTGCGCCTTCAAATGATAAATTTGCGTTGTAAGGGTTAGTATCACAGGTGTTACAGGGTGACTCCTGCGCCAGGTACCCACTTTTCTCCCTACTCACCCGATCATCAGCCAAAACACTGCGAATTCTTCCACGACGGTTCAATATGCTGTAACTTGGACCACCCTTCAGTATTGTATACACAGTGTTCTGTATGCAATATACTAAGACCAGGAAAGATCTGTAGGAAAGGGGAATCAGTAACTTGCTCAGTGATGTTATCGTGAACGAACGGATTTCCAAACAACGCTCCGGAAGGTCTCAAGAGTTTTATACTCTTCCTTACTTAGTTGAGCGAATTCACTATAGGAATCACATTAGGAGTGTAACTCTTGGTGGCGCATGCGCCAACGTAACACCTGGATTTTGGACAAATAAGTTGGGGGACAGAACTACTCGTATATATTTTTAGGTGCAACTTCCTTGAAAAATATACTATTGAGTAATGAACCAGTAATGAACCAAAAAATGTTTCGGCTAAAATGTTTAGTTAGTTGTACCTAATTTAAATACAATTTTTCACTCCTTTATTAGTTGTTTATAAGTGGAGTTCCAAGGTTCTCATATAATTTCAAGAGAGGAGATTTTCTCGGCCCCTTGACGAATCACTTCTAACTCAGATCTTCCTTGTGCCCTCACAATCTCAACCTCCATCTTCCAAGTTCCATCAAGGAGTAATAAATGTCATCTTGTGAGCATTCGCGCCTATCGCTCCATCACGGAGACGCGCTGAAACCGGCAATATACCTATACAAGGACAAATCGTTGAGAGTAAAGCAAAGGCAGGAGTTACTGTCAGTGGGAAAATTGAAGATGTTACCAACGGGGGCGTGATGCCAAGTCACGAGTGTCACGTTTTCTTTCGCATCATCGATGGCGTCAATACCTCATTTCAAAGATGCAAGTGATAAGTTGACAAGACTCGATTGAAATACACCATTTATATTGTTAATAACGAAAAAAGTTAAGTATTCGATACAAAATTCATAGGATGACTCCACACGTTTGACGAGGGGGGGGGGGATCAATTAGACCACAAATTAGTGGTAGAAGAGAAGAGAGAGATCAATTTGAAAACCCATTCACGAGTAATTTCAGTTGAACAACAAGGTAGATAATGCAAAGATATCTGCAAAAGAAGAAAACGACCGTTGCCAACCGATTGTAAACAATGTTTAGTTGTTGGCTTTGTAAAATGGATTTATTGATACTACCTAATCGTTCGTTGAAACATGTCTCTGATTTGGGGAAGGGCTTAAATCCAATGAGATCAATATCATATACTGACGTAGAAGAGACGCATACATACAGTACGTGTACAGAGATTAATCGGAACAGGAATATTATTGACATAAAGTAAGCTAAATTCATCACCAAGTATTGAACGAAATCTGGCGAGGGAATCCGCAAAATACCTTCAACTATCGGATATTTCCCACTTTCTAAGGGCTTAACTGCTTTCGTCAGCAGAAAGGTGTAACGTGGTAGTCGTGAAACGCATTGGTCAGCCGCGCAGAGGCCTAATGCGGAGTAGGCGTGACCTCTGTGGGGGAGACCATTTAACGAATTGCCTTCCCTTGGGGAACCCCGATGTTACGTCCTGCGATGCGCCTACCAATCCTTTCAGGGAGCCCTTGATTTCATTTTGTGACCGACAGAATCTACGTGACAAATTGAAGGGAATCAATTAACTAAAATATGAGTGGTAAATTTCACCTACTTGCCCCACCTGGTCATTGGAAGGACAGCACGGTTTCCGAATAGGCGTATGTTATAGTTCAACAATTTGTGCACAACATCCATGTAAACTAAGCGAGCCCCATAAGGAATTGGGGGGTTCACCCATAAATTCCTAAAATGAAACTCTCTGTCAAGTGACACCTCATTTTAAAGTTTTTACACGCTGAATAACATGGTGAAGTCAGAATTGCTATATCTTATTCCGCTCTCAATATGGAGCACTTTGAAGATGAAGAAACGTGGTTGTTACTTGAGATGTTCTTCATGTTAAGTCTGCTCTAATCGGATAACGGAATGAGATATCGCAATTCTGACTTCACCGTCGTGTTTAGAGTTGAAATGTCCAAAAACTGAGGGGGGTTTTGGGGGGTGGAGTGGGGGGGGGGGGTCACCCATAAATTCCAAAATTGAAACGGTCTGTCAAAATTTGATTTGTCAAAATCATTTAATGATAAGGTTTTAGTGCCCAATGGTAGATTATACCAATCTTGCCGATTTGAGGTTCATTTGGTATTTTGCGCTTTTCACAATCGTGGTTCTAACATCCAACAACCTTCGAGCATGCAATATGAGAAACAAGTTTCTTACTTAACTCGTACAGTGACATTCATCATCCATCAAGTTCGTAGATGGGCAGAATCGGGCCACTCTAAGGGGGCTTTTTGGGAGTTTTAGGGGGAGGGGATTACCCATGAATTCCGAAAACAAAACAGTCTCACAAGTGATAGGTACCTCATTTCAAAGGGTTTTTTACGCTGAACACGACGATGAAGTCAGAATTGCGATATCTCATTCCGCTCGCAAACTGGAGCACTTTGAAGATGAAGAAACGTGATTGATAGTTAAGATGTTCTTCATGGACATCATGTTTTTTAATGTAGGTACACGTTTTACATAAAACCAATTATTTCTTCGAAAATTTGCTCTTATAGCCTTGCTGCATGACTGTGGATTTTTTCTTCGGGTCACCAGTTGTAGCCTCTAAGTAATAATTATTTTGCCAAGAAAAGCTAAGTATTTGAAGGCAGAACTGGAACTGAATTGTGTTTTACAACAATAAAAACAACTGGTGATTTTGGGATGATTAAATAGTAATGAATTTGGAATTCGGTTGATAATAAGTAATATCAGTAGTATCTCGGCCAGAAGGAACGATATCCCTGTAAAAAGCACAAAAAAGAGACCACGCTGCTAATGGGAGGTAAATGTGGGTACTTTCGTATTATTTCGACCACATCCTGTTAGGAAAAGCTAGATGAGATTTTGGTTGGTTTGATTAACAGATTACTGTAGGGCAATCAGTAGTCTTCACCCCACATCATCTCAGTTCATCTTCAGTTTCAAGGTTGTGCCGTGTCAAACGGATCTCAAGCGTATTACACCCAAATGAATCTTTCACAAAATATGTTTTTCCACTTTTCCTAGAAATGCTGACCTTTAGTTAAATGTTATTTATTACTTTAAATGATTTGCTACATTTTCCCCAAGGTAAGAACCGTAAAAAAAAACTACGAGTATAAACATGAGTGTGATAAACAGAGTATAATTCAAACTAATGTTGAAAGTCAAAAAGAGTAATAGTTGAAAAAATATCAATCCACGCGGTAATTTTCACCGAGCAAAGTGTCACATAAATTAAGACAGTAATTTCTCTATTTCGGTCGAGGGGTGACGTGAATATTGACAGCTGCTTGTATCTCCTCTCACATCAAGTAAAAGAGCGGGTATACCAGTTCTAAATACATGAAGAAAAGTTACTAATTGTTCTTTACTAATTTACTAATTGTCAATTAGTAAGCGACCAGAGATACCTATGGACGTAAAAAATTAATTACCCGAAACCTAGATGAATCAAAATTTGAACGGAGCTGATATTCCAAAAACGCAAGCTGAAGGTCAGATCTTGATTGAATGGATTTTTAGATCAATTTTTTTTTGTAATACCGGCACCATTTGGGGAAGTCCATCGAATTTGGGTAGTGTGGACTAGACGAGATAATTTTGAAGCCCACACCCAAAACCATGTATGTATTATAAGTCAGTACTTTTTAAAAGAAGGCACAACACGGAGAGTTATACACGTTTTACTCAAGAGATTCACGTTACATTTAGATGCAATGCAATGTTACAAGTCAAACCAGCAATACAATACTTTTCCAGGGGATAACGTTAGGGACTGTTGCCACTTTTCTTGTGTACCTTCCCAAATTGTTTGAAATACTTTTCAACCTTGGCAGCGCTGAAAACGCCCAACGTCGTTATCGGTTTCCTTCGAAACCGCATACCACCACTGACCCTCTGAAGCATTTTTCATAGGGCGACTTTTCCAGCGGATTCCTGAAACCCGCCGCCGCCCCTTTAAGCCTTCAATAGAGGAAATTCTAGGGGCGGTTTTCATTCGCTATTGGAGCCAGGCACCCGCCCATCCGAGGCTTTTGGCCGAAGCTTTCCCGGGATTAGGGGATAAGATTAATCGGACCCGCCGGCTCTTTCCGACTCCCCACCTCTCCCTTTTCATATCATTGTACCGTTTCAAAAACTTGCTTCGCGCTTTCCATCGGAATAAAAATGTTGGGAGCCCTTTCCCGTAACGCCCGTGGTTAATTACCAACCGTGGGTTATAAAAACTCGATGGTTTACTCGGTAAAACCCGAGAGGTTCCTCCGAATATATTCCCATATTGTGGGCCACACGCGTATTGTTCGTATAATATTTCAGAGCTCGTGAATGGAAATGCTGGTTTTCTTTTTGGGTAATAAATGTGAGGCCTCTTTCGAATCATAATCATCGCCTTCGAATCCGAATCGTTTCAAACAGAGCTTCAGAAGAAGTACAATGTGGAAATTAATCTCGAAACGACTTTGAATATTTCTCAATCAGAACAGAACTGTTAAGTACAGAACCAAACAAATACCAGTATCCACGCACTGTTTAGCAACATCCACGCACAGGATCCAGCAAGATGAAGTGAATCGTTTCAATCGCTATCACATACGATGTTATTTAAAACATATACCTACTCGTACCAACCTGCTTTTTTTACCTTTTTTTCAAAACGACCATAACACCATTTTAAGAAACTAATAAGCGAATTTAAGTTAGTATAAAGTTGGTAAATACACAGGAGGGTGTTGAAATAAGAACAAGGAGGTTTTTACATCTAGACCTCAGTGACGTAGGGCGGAATGAACTGGGGGTGTTCTTGCAGAATCGATATGTAAACAACGATTTTTACTCTACCTATAATATTATACAAACCTAGCTCTATAGGAAGTTTGCCTCATCACTCCAACTTCGTTTATTGTAGGTACATCAACCACGTTTTCACAAGCGCTTTAATTTCCGTTGATATCTCCAACATCCCCCCGTTTCGAGCCAGTATTTTGTTGTATTCAGCAAGTAATAGTGTCGCACTACAAAAGTCAACCTCGATACTGGAAATTTATCTGCTAAAACACTTTCTAACTATTAAAACCATCACCGAATTGGAAGTATGCTAGCTAGACGTTAAATATTAGGTTCATAATATCAAGTCTGTTACAGTATATTTAATTAATATTGAACGGCGATAAAGTGCAGCGTATTACATTATATAACTGAACATTGGTGCAGCGTTTGTCGAGTAGCCTTGCAACCGAATTTCGACTATGATTCGATATTAAGTTTTCGCCGTTCCCACAGTAGGTTGAGGTCAAATCGGATCTGGATGAATTATTCACGCGCAGTCGTAAAATGGGAAATTGTAAAGATATGTAAATTACTCTCGATTTACATTCAATTGCTGTCATACGGGGGATTGGAAAACCTGTGCCGACCACTTGAAATGGTTTCGGTCCACACGTTTGGTGACTCCGGTTAAACGGATACGCTCGATTCAGTAGGTAGCGGATGGTTCTGGTTATCGCTATATCGATTATGAAGTATCTGCGCTGTCACAAAGCCAAGTTGAAGATATCGTTGGAACGTACGATTATGTGAAAATTTTGGATCGAAACAATTGTGTGATATACTCGTCGAAGGAAAGGCGAAATAAGAATATCGGACATGAAAAATCGGCGGGTCCTCCGTAAAGGCTGCAATCCCTTCTCTCTGCATGGATACTACAGCACTTGCATTCAAACAAACCTTCACAGTAACGTATACGTATATGATATGGTTTGAATCAACAAAAAATAAAAATGAAAACATCGTTTTTCGAAGATGATCTTTATTGTAAAGATTGTAAAAACCAATGGAAGGTTTTTAAAAACGGCAAAATTTTCTCGTCTATCAAAATTCTGTATCCAATCTCAAATTTCCCTCGTTAAACGCCAAAATTTAGTTTAGTAAGTTAAGTATAACATTTACCCAGTATTTTGGCTCAGCTAAACCTTTAAATTCCTAATCCATGTTTAATGTTCCTAACTACCCTGTTATGTGAAAATGTAAACTGTCGGTAGGTACTTAATAATTTTTTTTTCCTCTCGTTCATTCATTTGGTCATTTTCCAGTTATTTTCTGGATTACCACATAATTCACAATCATTTAAACGAGAAAATATTATATGAAGAAAACGCCACCGATCCCTACATTCGATCGGCCTCACAAATTTTCGATCAGACTATCAACTCATTTTAAATTATGGTAGAATATTTCTGTAATTTTAAAATGAAATTTCAAGTAGTTTCGAAACAAAAATGTTTTATGTCTCCCATGAAAAGTTTGGAAAAATGGGTGAGCGACAAGTACTTGAATTTGTACCAAATTAATGTCATTGCAAAATAATGAGTATTTCTAGAACTAACATTTTGTATTGATTTCAAGAATTATTGTTTTTTTAGTGTCAAATCCCTGCGAGTACAGGATTTATTTATTCATTTTTATTTTTTTTGCGCTCATTTTGTTCCGGGTCCCATAACTCTTTTCATTGGGGTCATCCCCGCCGATTAAATTTGATATTCCCAAAGGAAACTTGCCGATTACTGGCACATGAATCGCAAACTCTTCGAAAGTTGCGATAGTGACAACTGTGACCTTCTCCACTCGTGTTTCAAAAGCATTACGCCTGATATGCCCTTCATATATAAAATCCGCAACAACTGAGTAGGTCCCACACGTCGAAAGGCAAGTTTTGAGAGTATAATGATGGTTTAATGTCAAACACAATAATTGTAGGAGATGGTGCTGTTTGATCATATACGTTTATTGCAGAAAAATGACTCAACACAGTACACGTGCTCAAGTTGAGCGAGAACTGAGTACGATTTTCCTCCCAAATGGTTTTTCCTATAGACGTGACGCCTCGTTAAGCGTAGTTTCCGTCGTGTCCTCAACCGAATCCTAACAGATCTGGCCACGATTCGCTCTTCTTCAAGCCCTCACTCAAGACGAAACAGTCCCCACTCAGTCTTGAATAATTTATTATTCCTCTAAATGTCACCTTGTTTTCTCGCGGTTTCATTCGCTGTTTTTCAAGGGCAACTCCCCCGAGGGGCGTGCAAAACGCTTCCCATTTATCAGAATCAAGTCGACCGCATTTGAAGCGGACTAATTAGTGGCAGTAAATCACATCAAACGAAAAACGCTAATGACTGCACTGAAAGTGAATCCTTCTCAATGACTCCAACAAATCTACGCCGCTCCCGCTCTATTTTTAGAATAGACGATTATGCACCTATACGCCTATAATACGCCTTCGTGTGAGTTCAAGTTTTTTCGACACGTCGATTCTTTTCGGGCTGTTTATTTGGCTCACACCAAACTTGCTCTTTTGAATAATATTATTGATATTGATGTTGAGGGATGTCGAAGGTCGGTCAAATGGAAATTGATTTATGTGCCAACGTTTCGAAGAATATATTTCTTCATCTTCAGGGCAGTTTATAAAATGGAGTTAGACTCCAACAGGGAAGTCCTTGCCTCCAGATCACAGTCTAACTCCATTTTATAAACTGCCCTGAAGATGAAGAAATATAGGTATTCTTCGAAACGTTGGCACATAAATCAATTTTCATTTGACCGACCCTCGACATCCCTCAACATCATTCTTACTGACGGTCAAACTAAATCACACACACTCATTATTTATATTGTCAAATATTGATTATTAGTGTTCAAACACCGCACGTTTAGTCTATACACATTGTTTCTGTCCGGAAATCACATTACCAATAATATGGGCATGAAGATGTTTGGGATAATTCGACTGTTATTATTTGAACAACAGTCAAATCATCATCAGATTTCATCCCATTGTCGCCCACCAGGCGTATTGACTAACGGGCGAACAAGAATAATTCTTGTGCATGGAAAGCAACATTGTAATAAAAGAATGATATTAAATAGACACTTGAAAGGTATATTTTACGACGGATCGAACTATACTATTGCTTTAGAAAACTTAAGGGTGCCTCATATCTACACTAACGTTTGCATTTTTCAACATGTTCAATCTTCAGCAGTTCCATCGTGTTCTATAAAACAATACGCTGTAGATATTCGCCTATTTCTCGATGTCCTGCGTTCGTTGGGACAGCGACTATTTGCCTGTGTATGTATTCTTATTCTCGCTGACAATCACACCGGACGGACTGATCGTATGCAGATCACTCGATCGTGAACGCAATAGACAATCGGACACAACAATCGTGATTCAAGTGTCAATAATATTGGTGGAAGGGTAATATCATAATGATCATTAAATTTTGAATCATTGGAAAGGAGAGGAGTGAGTTCTGGTAGTCCAGAAATGGGGTCTGCTGGAAAAATTCCGAAGTTAATCCATTATAGATGTTGTGTGTGCGGTGGGGGGGGGGGGGGGGGGTGTGGAATGGCTCTATCAAGTTATCCGATTCGAGGTCCCTGTGCTAACTTGGGGAGGGCCGAATAACCTCGACATTTTTGGACTTTTTTCTGTCTTCCCTCATAACTTACAAACCAAGCGGTTTTTGAGCCTTCAAATTGCTACAATTTTTTATATCTAAATTTAGGTTTTGGCACTCTATTAATTACCGTCAGTTCTATGGTAATTGTGGTAATCACTCATCAATATCGACATCACAGCTGCAGCTAGCGCACGGTTGCTCACCTCTGCTATCAGGACATAATGACACTGCACGAGAAAAATTGCAGAAAATTTAATGCTCTACAAGTTTGAAAATAAATGTTTTGGTCAAAAACCTCTTAGCTTAGAAGTTATGGGGGAGAAACCGAAAAAGGCCAAACATTTCGAGGTTATTCGGGCCTCCCCAATTTAGCAGAGGGCCCTTGAATTGGATAACTTGACAGAGTCTTCCCACAGCACCCCCGTACAACCTGTAAAAGTTCCACTAACTTCGGAATTTTTTCCATGAACAAAGTGCACGTCTACCCGACTATAGGGTTTGTGAGAATGCGTTTCTCAACTCCAAAAGATATTCTTCAAACACTCAAGATGATAATAACACAACAGCAGCTACCAATAACGTTGGTTGAATGAGGTGGAACAATGGGAAGCTTATGCCTAAACTCTTGAAGGATTCCAAGGAAAATCAGCGACCATTGTAGCGCGAACGAAAAGGGTAGAAAATCCTTTCGGTGAACTAATCGATAATGTTCGTATGGAGTGGAATAAGATTTGGCTTGAAGTGGAATAATCAATCGCCGCATCATTAACAATATTGAAACCGGTGAAATGAGATCCTGCGGAAGCGAATGAAGAAGTTTCATGACCCTTCACTCTCGGTTTTCCTTCAGGCTCTCTATGAGAGATCAAAGGGGCAAAGGGAGGGGCCCCGGCACTCTCTGGGAAATGAGGATCGAAACTAAAAATAGGCACCGGGCCAGAGCACCCTCCCCGCCGCCTATTTCATTCTCCTTACTACCGTGCGCGTTGTATATCCTCGTCTACCTTAAATTACGGGATGTTAGTCGACCACTTCACAAGAAGAAAAAGAAGAAAAAAAATCGACGGTGCAGATTACACATCAAAGCTTAGCGAGAGAAGAACGAAAGAAAGAAGACAAACACAGGAGAAATCCCGCGAAACCAACGAACCAAAAAGGTTGTTAGCGAAATCTTAATTCAAACCCTCGCTCCCACGCAATGTAATTCGTAGTACTTGAATAATACCAACTTGAATCGAACCACCGCAGCCTGCGGAATGATTTCTCCTCGCCGTATTCGAGAGATGAGTTCATAATATTCGTTGTTTTCACGTTTTTCTTCTCCTGGAAAATCTACCTTTGGTGACCAAATCCAATTGTCTCATTGGAATAGGCTTCAAGATCTCCCAGAGACCGTGTTTCACCAACAAGGTTTACTACCAATTTATTTGTACACGTCAGTATGATGCACGGTATAATTGGAGCGGTGAGAGAAACTGTTGAGTGTTGGCGACCAGGTGGTCCTCCTGCTTGTTAACGATCCCGTCAGTATACCAACTAAATGCCGGGCCAAACTGTATAATTTATTGGTTATTACATGTACCTGCCTACCGGCAATAATTTATACCAAGTAGGTACCTACCAGTAAATATCCAAAATTACCTCCTTTCCATAGAGACAAATAGTATATTATAACAATACTGGTTTAAGTGCACTGGTTGTTGATGTGAGGGACTTACGAGAAAGCTGTTAAAATTAAGTAATCTAACCTTCCAGCACTCACAAAACGGCAGTTTGGCCGCCTTTAGTTGTTGTTCGTTTTTTCCGGTTCCACTCGTTTTTCGTTGGTCCTAAGGTGGAAATAATTGCAGGCACAACTCGCATACGATCCAACATATTAAAACATTTTCAAAAGAAGTACCTAAGAATTTGATGAAATTCTTCTACTAGAGCCTGTTGTTCGTAGGTGGACCCTTCCGGAAGGTGTATCAGTTGTCTCTGACTACAGATAAAACAAACATTCGATTCGATCAACTGTTCTTCTAGTAAATTCTTGATTTTATTACTGAACGCCAAGCTGTCAATAAAAACATAACTCACAGTGAAATGAATTTTTCATGAAATTTAATAAGTAATGTAAACATAATTAATCATCTTCAAACAAACCGCACACAAATTCCAGATGTACGAGATCAAAAGGGAGCGAAGCACGGAGCAAGGATCAGCATCGAACTGAGTGAAAATGGAATCAGCCGAGAGGGTCTTGCGCCGGCAATCAAAGGAAAGTAAACACCTCTAGGGCTCAATACAAAGGATATCCTCACAATACTCGGAGAGATCTGGGTCTAGCTCTAAGAGGATCTATAGATTGAACGAGCAGACTATTTGCTTCGAGGATGAGATGGGTACGGCGCGGCCGGAAGGACCTGGGTGCCTCTGGATCTGTCAGTAGGCCACATAGGATGTCTGTTGGGATATACTCGTACATGGACATAGGATGTCTGTTGGGATATAGAATCCTTTACTCGCAACAAAATCAATAAACCGTCAAACGTACGGAAATACTTTCAAAATAATCCTTTGTTTCTTCAAATACATAATGAGTAATAAGTATTTAGTAATGTTGCATTTGACTTGATGAGTAAAAATTACGCACATTACTATGGTATTACAAGAGCTGATGCTATTTGAGTGATGACCATTGTTCGAGCTCTACATGTTGCAACAACAGGCATGTTCAACCTACGTTTCAGAAAATCTAATGAAAAACTCCCGCGGTCCGCGCCACTTTGCCCAGTCGGACCACACCCACGATGATCCCTGAAACTTTTCATAACCCTAGGTCAAGGGGAAGGGGTTAAAAACAAATTTGAAATTTCAAGTTTAAACAGCTTTTTTTAACGCACGGGTAAGAAAATCATGTAACAGCATTCAGCGAATTTTCGAAGAAAATGAAGCTATTGTTCTCGTTCCAAAAATCCGAACAAATTATTTGTAATTTATTCATCATCTCTATAAACATGTTATCTATCGTTTCGTGACCTTGACAGAAGGGTGATCTGCACAACCAAGATAATAAACGGTTGTGACGAGAATTTGCAGTTTTTAATGTTGGAGAATTCCGAGGGGAAGTGTACAAGGGTCCCAATAAATACCCACTCAGTGAGGTTTGAACCTTTCTATAACAAGGATGTAGTACCCTAATTACAAAAGGCGTTGAGAGAAGTTAAGTCTATTGTGAATTTCATGAAGCAGCGAGGATAAGGAACCTACATGGTTATTTAACGCTGTTGTTCTTGTTGGTTGTTGTTGTGTTAATTTCTTTTAAATGACAATGCCAATTGTGAAACATCTTTTTAACATGGATATGTTTTTGGGCTGGGGGTCAGTCTGGAATTCGCAACACGCAACAACGACACCGAGCTAATAACAATAGCAAAAAATAGTCATCAGGCATGGGTAGTAACGCGATACTTATAAACATTGAACGTAGCTTCAGTTGAAGGCAACTTGGGAGTAGCCGGAAACATCTATTTTACTTGTGTTTAAGGGGAGAAATTGAGTTTTGAGTTGGGACACAAAAAACATATTTTACAGGAGGAAATGAGACATATCCATGTACTAATGTATCTGGATGTAGTGTAGATACTCAACATCAGTTTACTGCTTTTTTATCGGAAGGATTGACAAAAGAGACTGCAATTATTATAGATATTGGGACTGAAAATATCAGGATTCTATAATTCGACTTCATTCAATAACGAGAAATTTTTCGAACTGTTATCAAACAAATATCAATATTTTTATTATAAACATTTCTGTTTATTTACCCCTATATCTATAGGATCAACTTTTTTACACAGAGCTGGTGAGGACTGCAGCTTGTCAATCACTTGGTTTCCAAGACTTCCCGAGATATTTTTCAAGCGAACCAACGGGCAACTGGCACATTTTTTTCCTTCAACAACATCCGCGCGAAAGCAAAGACACGACTAAACATACGCATCACCTCAAGATTGTGTCACGACTGAATATAGCGATTCGATATAAATAAGACCCGTACCATTCTCGGATGTAAACATGTAACAACAAAACAGGCCCGTAGATAAAAAAATACTATGAACTACCCTAATAACAATCGATAAGGCACGCTACTTAAATAGACTAATGTATATTATATACCAACTGATATGTAAAATAAAATACTGAAAAATTAATACGCGCAATAAACAAATTGGCTGAGTCTGCAATTTTCTCCAAGCCCCAAATTGAAATTCCCTCAAAGAACTGTAAAGTAAGCAGACAATGCACATATGTTCGTCGTTTTAAGTTTCTAAATATTTTTTTAAATACTAAATTTCTGAATACTAAATTTATCAAATACTAAATTTCTAAATACTTTTCAAGGTTGTAAATATTTAAGACGAGTCTCGTCGAAGAGAACGTCGAAATGAAATTACCTGTTTGAGCCGTGTACTCGTATAATGAGTCCCTACTCTGCGACCAACCCTCTCATCTTCGGTGCTGGATGTCTGATAAAGGAAAAGGACCCTTGCCCGCCAAAAATTATAAAAATGGTTGACGAAATCAACTTTTTCGAATCGAATATTGGTTGTTTGCGAGGGCAATTTTTACCACATTCTAGTTTATTACTCCAAATATTTCGTATACCTAAGTGACTAACAAGGTATACACAACAGTGATCTGATACACGACATGATAAACCGTTGTGGAAAAATTTGCCATGTTTCTTTTCTTGGAAGATTCTAATAGGCATTAAAAATCATAGAAAGCGTGTCCAATGTGTACTGATGTTTTGTAGAGATTATGCAGGGTGGAGCTCGACAGCAGATGGCATTGATGGTCTCATCGTAATTGCAGGGCATTCACAGTATTTCCATGTCTAAATGTGAAAACTGGAGACTCCACACGAACGGCAATGCTGCATTGGATTCTATTTACGGTAGTCGGAGTCCTTAGACCAATGTATCTTAATCTTAATCGGATAATTCCATGACGCCTCGGCATTACACTCACACGGACTCAAAATGCGCAGGTTTCACTCAGGATGAATTTCAATATATTCAAGTGTCAGCCCAGTAATCTACAGGATCCCATCAAGATTTCAAATAGATCATATCAATGGTGTTTTCCGTCCCATTCTTCATACTTCGATATCGCTTAGCTCCGGTTGGCATCGATTTAGGTCCAAATTATGTGCAAGTCCCAATTTACATTCGTAAAACAATGAAATAGTAGTTACATCGTCTAGTCCAAGTTATATGCTATTTTATAGTCTAAATAATGGCACGGTTTTTGTCTGAAAATACCATTAAAATAATATTATGTATATTATGTATAGAATGGTACCTCCTCGTTGTGTGCTATCAGACTGAATCTTCATGAGGGGTCAAGGAAATCGCACGTCTTCAGTATGAATCCACAAGAATAGTAAACACTCTCCTGACGGGAATAGGATTGTCGGAGCGACGTGAGGGCGACATGTAATCATTTTAGCGGCGACCCCTAACCAGAAGGAGAAACGGAGATTGAATCAGCGTTCTGAATAAATATGAAAACCAAAGAAGCGGGCGGTATTGGCCCCTGACGAACGGGAAAGAGGGCAGGGCAGTAGTTGAACTCGGGGGAACATTTTCGTTTCATCTATTTCCAGCTCGACTGTTTGTCAAAGTACTTTTTCACGTGGTTCACTGAATAAACTTCGGTTCGGTCCGGCAGAAATATATAAGCAATACCCATGAGAACGAGTAGAAATGGTTTCGGAGCACAGTTCAGTACAAAGCTGAGTGGGAACTAATTTGTTGACTTCGCTTCTCCTTTATTCTTTCTCAAGTACGGAGTAGTCGACATTTTTAAGGGACTGGAATGGACTTTTCGAGTAGATAAACAGATATCTCAACTCTCATCCAACATAATTATGCGTATATTGCCGGTAGCATTCATTTGGTAGAATGCCAGTGTGTTGGGGGAGACACTTCTGTGGCTGTTTTGTGCGTTGGTTCCGAAGTTCAACAGCTCCCAGATTCAATCCCGGGCTGGTTAGGAGCTTTACTCGATCTGGGGACCTAATCACATCGAATTTAGAATTGATTTACAAAAAATGTAGAAATACCCAACTGGTCTACAACTATTCATCAATTATCTAAATATACGTCGCCTCCTACGGCATCGTAGAACACGGTATTTATGGCTCCTGACAATAAAATTTATTGTCAGGAGCCATAAATACGGTTTAATAACCGTTGAAGGGCAAGTCACATACAGAAAAGTAGTCATGCGATTCGGTGTTGTATCCAGTATGCCATCTAGGTATTGTTTGTAATATTGTTTCAGAAATAACCTGCGATACTGTGCATCACGAAATAGATCCCGGTTTTGTAGTGAAACAAAAAACAAATCTATTGTTCTCCGGAGCCACTTCCATTTCGAAATGGTTCGCCAGCAGTTGATATACTGTAATTTCTATTTCGTAATTCACCTACTCACATCCAAAAGCCCGCAGGATGACTCACTTTCTCCCGACTTATAGAGGAGTATTACCATAAACGAGCGATATCAGTTCCAGTCGCTATAAAATAAAGTAGGAGTCCAATACTAGCGCCGCCGCCTGACAAGTCGTAACTTCTCTATGTCGACGACATTTTTGTTTAGATTCACATTGAGAAAACTTAGGCGGCCTATCGTTAATTTAGTTAATAGACGAGATGTTGAAATAACCCCCGGCATACGCGCTTAATGGGGCTATATTACATTTCGAAGAGACTTCGATGATGCAATGGCTTCAAAGTTTGTATTGCCGACATACTTCTTCGGCATTCCTTTGAAAAGAATCCGTCCGGAACTATCTTTAGGTGGGGAAGGGAAGGATGCATATTATTACTATTCGAGTTCATCCTCATCAGATCGTTAGCAGATGAAGCAACAAAGAACTTACAGCATTCTGTTGATGGTGTAAGTACAGGAACCAAAAAATGATGCATCAAGCTTAATGAACGGAAATTACCCATACTAACTTTGGGAACAAGAAAATAACAATGGTACACTGGTGAGTACAGCAAAGTATTTAGGGATGACCCTTGATGCCAAATTAAGATGGAAGGAGAATGTAAAAGTTCAAAAAATTGTGTGGCTGCACGGTAGGGACCTGACCTATCAGTACAAAACAATTTGCTCATCTACAGGCAAATCCTAAAGCCTGCATGGAATTGTAGTATACAGCTCTGGGGGTGTACTGCAAAACAAACAGCAATATTGTTCAAACTTATCAGAACATATTTTCAACGCCCCTAGGTACATCAGAAATGATGATTCCTATCGAGATCACAAACTAAGAAACTGTCAGGCTCCATGTGATAGAAAACCTCTCGATCTTGTAATGACAATGAGACAAAGTGTACTGATTGAGTGTTCTCCGGAGTTACAGCCACTGGGGTGAAAACTCTATAAACAATTGATATAATTTTAGAGGAAATTAAATTGATGGACGATGCTCAGTTGTTATGTAAATTGTTACTGATATATGTGGCTTCGTGGAGGCGTCTTTCTACATCTGGCTACCGTTTATTATTAATTTTAATTGAACTAATCAAATAATACAGTCCAACCCCATAATTGCATAGATAACTCAGACCGTTAACAGTTAATGCTGTAATTAAGTAATGAAAATTCCGGTGACGTTAAGTCAAAGCCTTGAAGATAGCATTCCGCGCCGCACTCGTGCTGAAACGGCAAGAAAAATAAAAGCAAGTCAATAAATATATTTTTCCCCAATGTTGATATCCTCGGCAGAACCCGAGACGTGGACTCAAGGTCATGGCCTGAGGAGGCGCCACGCCAGCGACTGCAGGATACTAAACCTGCAAAACCAAAACAACCTACAGAAAACGGGGTCGGCCGACATCGCGACGACAGACGCGACCGAGAAGCGGATAATCAACGTTGAGGAGTCGGGAGAAACTATTTTGCTACTTGGAGAAAAATATAATGCACCCATCGACAACGGATGAAGAGGTGAAATGGGGAGAGGAACTCCCAAAGCAGACGAACACAGCCAAAATCAGCAGGGAGTTCTGCTGTTTAGGGTTGTGTGTAACACAATCTGATATTCGTGGCGCGCAGTAACCATTCTGATTGATTCGTTAGGGCTTGAAAGCCTGACCATTTAATACTGAAGACAGGTAGGATCTGGCAAAAATCCTTCAAAACTTGAGGAAACCCCGTCGAATCAACTTCATCCACGTAGCTGAACAGTAACTGACACCGCCTTATACGAGAAATAGTCGTAGAACGGGAATTCAGTCGTATACAAATCCCATGTTGTCTGCTTTATTGTCCAACATATTGACAGCGTACGAATTCAACTAGAAATGGGGAATAACTCTCCATTATTTACAACAGAGAGCGTTCAGAGAATCACCTAGGGATAAATAATGAAATCGTGTGGATTGGAATCCAAATCGATAGGTGCACAGGGCGGTTTAGCAATTGGGCGAATGTAATATCACATTCGGATTCCAGATGTTTGTGGTTCACGATACAAGTCGTTGTACTTATTTCAACGCAACGCATGCCAGTGGCTATCAATTGACTCTTAAAAGCAGGAGATAATTAGTCAAAGGAGAGCGACAGCGAGAGGAAATTAATTTATTGATACGACCTCTTAAGGATCCAGATAACAAGAAACCATGGATTCAAAATGCATGTACTAAACCATTTCGATTTCACCTAGTGGTAAAGCACCGAAATTGACTATCAATCCGAATTCCAGAGTTATCTGCGTGCTTGCACCCACCCGTAAATAATCAGGTTTCTATGAATGAACAGCTGCCATAACCAGATGCAAATATCGAAATAATTGTGAACAGTAACAAACTAGCAACAATTGTTATGCAAACAAATACGTACCTAATTAAACAAACAAGAATATCGCCAATGGTGGTAGTTCGCATGCCACAGGTTGTTGAACTCCACGAAATTTTGGATGAGATGAAAAGTGACAGCAGGGTGACCCACAGTCAAACTAAAAACCCGACGATTGCAGCGATTCTGAATCCAACTACTCATCGACGACTCAAAAAAGACAACTTTTCCCAAAATGGCTAAAACCGCATCACTCATGGCTTGGAGGAAGAAAGGTTACTCCTTGATGGCGGTGGAGTGTTTCAGCTGCCCTGGAGAAAAAAAGTATCGGATGCATTGCATGATGAGGGTGTGTTTTCGCTTATAACTCCTAAACTCCATCCTACCCTTGCAGGTACCTATAATTTTAATCGACTAATTATGAACTAAGACATAAACAATTGAGTTGCAGATTGCCAAATAGCTGAATGTTTCAAAAAATTGACTTAAAGGTATCATTGGTTTCAGTCGGAAAAGTTTCACCATTATATTAGACTCGTTGTAAGCCTGTCGATAAGGTCCTAACCCCGCTAGAATATTTCCAGTTCCGTTAGCATGTTAGAATCCACTGTAGGCCCAAAATCAGTCATCGTCCATCGACTCTTTCCCACTGTGCTGGTTCTCGTTTTCTTCTTTCAATTGCAATTGGTGCATTATTTCTTCGTCTGGAGACCCTTCAAATTAGCTTTCATCAAGTTGGAAGTATGTTACATCACTGTTGTCTAACAATAGCCCCTAGGAGTGAAAAATTAGTTCATCTGTTCAGTCTGAAACAAGGTTCTAAAATCAAAAGGCTAGCAGTATCTGAAGGTTTTAGAAAGATTTCCAGCCTTCTGGAAATGGGCTATAAGTAATTTCAAGATCAACTATGGAAGGATTTTTGGTCATTTAGGACTAGAGTTGCGTCGTAGAGACAAATGTTTTCAACTACAAGAAGGGAACGAGAAGATGTGTAAACTCAGGTAAAATGTGTAAACGTGCGAGACGTCTTCGAACAGTTGGCTGGCGAAGACAGGCGACGACAAGGTTTTATTGGTCAAGGGACATCCCTCGCCCGGGCCGGAGCGGCTGTAGGAGGTTGTCAGGCAACCGGCGCGGCGGTTTAACATTTTTCCCCGAGACCACGGGGATATCCGATGTCTGGGGAGGAAAGGAAACGGGACTGAAGGGCGTCGTCCGGGGCCACGTACAGGAGACTCAACTTTCTCAGCACTGGTTTCAAAGGGACCTCCCTCCTACGTAGAAGTTGGTCTGATTGAATAAGTCCAGAACGATTCCGGCTCTTCGAAGGGCAGACGCCGGAACTAAAGCGAAGTGCGTGAAGCATGAGCATAAAGGGGATTCAAATTTCCGCGTGAGCAACACAGTGGAAAATGGCGGTAAGTGCTGTACCAAACTCGATAAAAAAAAGTCCTTATTCAAGGAGTGATTGAACAACAACAAAACTATTGTAACAAAAAAGTATTTTCAATAGACGACATTAGTAAAATTTAATATTGAACAAATAAAAAAGTCGTGACACAGTGAAAAAGTCTGAGTCACAGGTAAAAATTTGCAACGTATTTGCAAAATTTGTGTTGTTCATCATCGACTTCACAATCGTGGCGCTATTTGGTCGCATTCCACTTTTCTAGATAGATTGGCTTTGGAAATATGGGTTTGACGTGTGTTATTAGCTTGGATCACTAGTAAAGATTGAAAATAAAGTGTAAGTAGCGGTAAATACCTGCAAATACGCCAAATACTTTTGGCTAGTGAAAACAAGTCGAGGCTGGTTGACGTAAGACTTGAAAACACAGAGGCACTTGGTTTTACTTTACCGAGGGAAAATTCCGAGTCTTGCGGCAAAACCTCGTCGCCAACTTGTTGTGACTGAGTGAAGCGCAAAACTCAATAACGCGTGAGTGATGAGATTATAGACCGAACAGAACGGTAGTAGAGATAACACAACGTGGATTAACGAATGGACAGGTAAGAGAACGGAACTCAGTAACAAGTTCAGCAGAAAATAATGCACTGGAGTATAATAATTATTATCATACATTTAACACTGCACTGATTTGAGGGATCTGATGATCTTTCAGAACAAAGGCACTAACTAAAAGTCAGTGCAAAGCTGGATGGTGTTTACCTCTTCTTAGGAAGTCCACAAATAAATTATGGGGAGAGTGAGTTTATAAAGTGACATAGAGGTGCATTCCGAAACCCAAGAAAATCCTGGAACTTAATAACCACCTTTTCATACTTCTGCAGGCAGATTTAGCGCATGAGCATGCAAAATTATTTCGACACGGTTTCTCTTTTGGAATTTGTTCATTATGATCCAACTAACTATGTGTCCATCGTTCTAACCGTCCTTTAGTAACTGAGCAAGAAAAAGAACCAGAAAATCAAGGTAGATTTTGGTATTTCCGTTAGGAAGGTTATCGGTTTTCAGTCTCGCACAAAAAAAAACGTTCAGATTCACTTTTTGTAAGTGAATCAATACAAAAAGTTCTGGATTCTTCACTCTTTAACCGATTTCATAAACCTTTTTAAAATCGCATTTTTTTTATACTCCAACCGTCTGAGTCATGTTCTATCATTTTCCAAAAAATAGGTCATCTCATCAAGATCACTCATCGATTACAATTTTAAATTGTACTCTTTTGCATAACTGCGCCTCAATTGGCCTCAAACTGGTCGAGTTTGGTGCCATTCTCTATGTACACTGTGCCACATGGTTAAAAAGCAGCATTGCCAATGCCAGATCAATTCGAGTTACCTTCTACCAACAATTAACAAACCAAATCAAAGTTGAAAAGTCAAAATTTTGGAAGTTCTGCAAACTGGTCGTGTTTGGTATCGTTGTCAATGTAGTTTCGGTCACAGAATGATACTATTATTAAGTTATTTCCAGTTCACTTTCTCATTGGTTCGGAGCTGCCAAAATATAAAAAAGTGTAAGTTAACTCATCGAACGAAGATAGTGTCATAAAAATTATTATTCAACTAACATGTTCTGACATTCTTCATTGACACACCCACACAGTTGTATGCATACTGGCATTTTTCTGATACTGGGGGGTTTGAAATGTGCACATTGTGCAGTGGTCAGAGATTGCCATTATCATGTTTTGATCCAAAAATCGTTGGATCCAGTTCTGTGTACAGACGACTGCTAGTATACGTTTGGCCTAATGCACGCAAAGAAGTGCATGAAACTGCAGCAAAGTTCATGCCAACCCCAACGGATCGCGTTAAAACGTTATATCGAGCCGCATCCGCGGAATTCCTGATCGCTTAATTAAACGGTTAATTTAGTTCGAGGAATTAACGGCCCTTGCATAAGGCGAACCCAATGTAGTATTTGGAATGATAACACGTGAAAACAAGTTTGTTTTTGGAATGAATCGATTTCTACCTGAAAATGTACGTGAAGGAGAGCAAAAACTGCGTCGTAACAAATGACTAGAACTAGAGGATGATGATGGCCATCTAGTGGTGTATTCTGTCGAACGCCTAATATTTGGCCTCACCTAAAATATAATAAACCTAAATCCGTTCGCCCTTCATTATCACTAAAATCACCATGATGACGTCAGAACAACAAACAAAAAAGACCATCATGAAGGAATTAAAAGAATGAACACTTACCACCGTCGCCGTCTTCGTCGTCAGGTCCGAATCCTGAACCACTGGATTCGAGATCGTATTTCACCTCCTGGTTTCCTACAAATCATAAAACATAATAAGTAAAATGGTCGTCACACAAATTGATACAACTAACTAAACACGAATTGTTAATATCTAAAGCGTACGCAGAGATACATCGGTTTGTGAACATGATGTGCACTGATTTTGATGCATTCGACTTCATTCTCCACATTTTACTGCGATGTTTATGTCATCTCAAACAGAGAGAATTGCCGTGAGAGCTCCTGTTGAGGTAGGGAAAGTAATGGACTTAGAAAACATACGCGACGGACTCCTGTTTCAATAGGTTTCAAGCTACAGTAACATTCTTCTAGCTTTAACCGGGCGGTTCTCAAGATCCCTACCGTGCAAGATCCCTATGCAGTTTAAATTCAAGTCCCTCCTGCCCAAACGCCTGAGTCATAATTTTCCAATAAAATGGTACGCATTCTCCACACCTCCACTACTGCACAAATCACACAACTGATTCTGTGCTTCTTAAGGCATATTGTTCAACGCCAGAAGATCTCCCCTGATCTTTTAAAACCATCTTTGAACTTGGAAGTCTTCGAACTTGCACAATGCGTTCAACTCTAAGGGCCAAGTACTGTGGATGGCTTTCAGCGCTGAGAGATTTCCTCTCTAATTCAGAATGTATCGACTGATCTATCGTCCCAAGGCTTCTATCGATCATCGCCTTCCATTTACCAAGTTCACTGTGGTGATTCAACGGGATGTTATACTTTCTTCTCAGAACTTCCCGCTCCTTCGTCCAGTATATATTGAGTCCGACTCAATTTTTTGCCAAATAGTTTGCTGGGCGATCCTCAGACATCTTCATCACTTTTAATATATATTGAAAATGCATCCGAAGAGTGTACAGGAAAAGGGGCATCAAATAGGTTTCCAAAAACAATATGTTTATGGTGTACGCTTGGGCAAATAAAACACGTTGAAAGATTAATATAAACCTTATACTTCGTCTTTTTATTGAAAATATACTAGGTTCTAAATACAAAATTTGTATATTTAATATACACGAATATTTACTGAAAATATTCTACTAATTACAAGAAATAATGGACAGGAATCACGTAAGATGATTCAGAATGGCTGTTTTTGGAACTTGGCATGAAGTGCGGGCAAAATCAGTCAAATTTGGAAATTTAGGTGTTTTGTGAACTTGCCGTTAAATTCTCTACAACTTTGATTCCAAGTGGGTATTGATAGGACCAGTACTTTTGATGCTACAGAAAGTCGTAAAATGGTACATTTTATCCAATATGGGAAAATTGTCGTTTTTCAGCCGTCGATTACTACTCTATAAATTGGTTCAATTTTAAAGTTGGAGGAGAAATCGACGGAGAATTTAAAGCTCTTCAATGCTGTCGCTCGATAAGCTAGGCTGAGCTTTTTGCTAGGCTGCGTTGTTTAGGATTTATAAGCGAGAAACTGAAATGAGCCCGAAAGTTCCGACGTTTTTGTTGCACCAAGAGCTCAACCCTTGCAGAGGTACAAACTCAGATTACTCGTTTTCAAGACTATCTCGAGGTTTTAGAACGAGTTCCTTTCCTAATTTCACTGGACTAGAATGGATAAGGGTGCCTAATGGAAGCGCGTCGTAGATGGCGACGACCATGGAGGAATTTTTCTTCCAGTAGCCGGTGGTGGCGTTTTTCTTCCAAACGTCAGGTCTTTCTACTCGTTGATCAAATTTGCTACACTGATCATATACATACTATAACATCACGGAATTACCTACTTCGTTACTATCGGCTGTTGTTTCATTCGGCTGCTTGATTACGCCGTTAGGGCCGCGTGCCCGGAGATTAATCGTTTCCGGGCAGTGCCCACGATGGGTGGCGGGGCCCGGGTCCTTCAGAAAATTCCGGCCTCGAAAAGGGAAGCATAATCAATGTAAGCGTTTTGATGTAGATATTTGGACGATGATACCACTTTGATGGTATCATTGAACTCTAAATAGTACTAAAATAGAAGTTGCGTAGTTTTGATTTAAAACATTTCTTTTTTGCACCAACCCTTACTATTTAACAACTAAAATTAAAATTCGGAATCGTGCAACCCTAATCATTTGAGCCAAGAATAATGATATACATCATTCAATGTGTATTTTGCCGAATATTTGTAATAAGCTCGAATGAATAAATATTTTTACAAATATTTCCAGAATTCTGAAACCTAGATTGAAAGCGAGTAGTTCAAAGATAATTTTTGATGAAAGTCATTTATATAGCATACGAAGCGCTTATCCGAGTTCACCTCGCCCAAAATTGAACACCATGCTGACAGAATCAACGCCTTTATGGTACTATTTTAAAAATTTAGCAGGCCTTCTCACTCAGTTCACGGGGAACGTTTCTCATGGAGGTGCAATACGAAATATCAGGGAGCGACGTCGTTATGTGTAATTACATGAATTATTCATGGGGACAATAATTTCGCAGCATCATCAACGTTGATAGGGCTCTGTACCGTCCAAATATCATACTAAACCCAGCCAGACTAACCACCAGTCTTAATTGACTTATACCAGCCGCTGATCAGTTATAAAAACGTTCACTTGTATATGTTATAGACTGTAAATTAGTGGTCTCTTTGTGGATATGGGGCGATAGTATTTTTATCCAATGTATCGACCATTCACAGGTCGGGAACTTCGGGGAACAGGCGATGGATGCTCTTTTCAGTTTTCCAACGAAATTGCGATATCATAATTTATTTGACTTTATATAATTTATGACCACGCCGCAACAAATTTATCCAACCAATATTGGAAAATACCTTCTTCCCGCTAACTCAAAAAGTATTTCAGAACAAAGACCTTGATATCACAAAACCACGTGTTGTTTGAATCAGCTGGTCGCCAGGATCAAAATTGGCTTCAAATATCACCTTTTTTTCACACTCATGTCGATTTTTTATCGGCTCTACATGTAAGCCCTCATTGAGAAAGACAAACCAAGAACTAGTCGATTTCACAGTTTAAAAGTTTCTCTCCTACGGGAATCTCAAACAACTTGTTGAACTATTTGAACTGAAGGCAATATTGAAACTGATAGAATATTTATTGTCATTGAATTTGGGTTACCAATAAAAATCGTATATTAGACATTCCGTAGGAGGAAGAAGAGTGTTATATTACTGAGCAAGTTATTGATATTCCAAAACTTGTAAACTGAGCTAGGGGTCATAGGAGTCAAATTCGAGTATAATTTCCAAGATTCTAAAACCCCAGCGTGTAGTAATAATCCTTGAAATGCGAAGTGGAAAGTAACGATTTGTATATCTCGTTAACCTGTCACCGTCTATCTCGCCGAGTTGTCCCAAAATGAACAATGTTTCGCGTTCAGAAAGAAGAGGCCTCGAAACTTTTGAGCGATGGTAGACGCGGCGTGTAACTGACAGTGGCGGGTGGCGTTTTCATTTCAACCGCCATCATACTATTACTTACTTGGCACAAAATCCATCTTTAGGGTTAACGGTCTGATCTGACAAGGCTCTTCTCACTATTTGATCGAACTTACAAACGGAGTCAGGTTGAACAACGATTAGCGGTTCTGATTTTTGACGTCCGCCGGGGCTGGGGGTGTAACAACATTATTTTATAAAATTTTTCGAGTCGTTCAACAATAAAAACGAGAATAGAGAAAATAATGTAGATAACGCTGGAGCGCTCGGGTTATTACGTTTACTTATGTACGTACCTACATAATAAGAATATTATTTTTTAACATTGTGTTCTCCCGAGGTTTGTAAAGTTTTTGATCTGATCACTTAACATGTATTCAGCAAATTGCCTTGCTGTGTAGCATTTGAATGCAGCTCAATGAATGCAGACAAGTTACTCCTGCGAATTTTTGCATATCTAGAATTTTGATCAGGTGAAGCATGCAAGAAGTGCTGACTGTACCCCTTGAAAAAAAGCTCCACCAATTGAAAACACTAAAGCAGTGTACCTTCACACTGAAGGCAAACTACTTTTTATTCCACGATATGGCAGAGGATGGGAACATAAATGTTCAAATTTGAACCTTTTTGCAATAACCAGAATATTGTTTAGATTATTTCTCCTCATTCACCAGCCAACACTACTTTCTCCGTAAGATCAACGTAAAACAGTCGTTGTGGTTCTTACGTAAAAGTCTGTTAGTTCTACCGTCGGTTCTGATAAGCTTTAATGGTATGAGCAGTTCAATGTACTTAGTGATAGACTACTATTTGGTCGATTCTTAACATCGATATTAAGGTTCTCAAGGAAGCAAAATAGCCCTTCATTGAGAAACTCATTACTTTAACGTTCTATTACATGCCCTCGGGATATATCCCGTATCGGGATATATCACTAGACTATTCTCTTGTATAGTCTAGTGATATATATATCACTAGACTATACAAGAGAAGAGAATCAAGAAAATGTAACAGGCGAACGGGCGACAATGGTTATCCCAGATGAGCTAGTTGTTATTTGGAGATGAGCAAACGACGGGCTTCTGGTTTTGGTTCCGTGCAAACTCCAAAAGATTACAAGAGTTTGAGAGGGGAGACGGGTGTTACACGAGGGTGAGATCTCCGTTATTTCCTCGTAATGCAAACAGAAGATTGTTTGGCCACAATATTATGGGGGGGAAAGTTTACTTTGGCAATCCTGCTGCGAAATTCTGAATGAGTCTGGTAAGAAACCGTATGAAATATTCACCAGAATGCTTTGGGCAGATGGCAACAAAATTAAAATCACGAATCAGTGTATTATTCTGTAGGCACCACAACCTGATTAAAAGTTTTCCATGGTCAAAAAATCAACATACCACAATTATGATTGTTTAAACTCCTGCTCAGTTTCAAATTTACAAAATCCAAGTTTTGGGGCCATTCGAGTTTCCCAGAACTGGGCATGTTTGTTTCTTTTTGCAAGGCAATTCGGGAATCGAACAACATAGGTAATCTCGTGAAGTTTGGTTGTAATCCACCTAATTGAACCAAATATATTGGCTAAGATCTTAATGTCATTGTTTGCTTACGAGCGAACGACACTGTCATCCTGATCGTATTGAAATTCATACTGAACCAAAGCCTAGACCTTGAAACGCAAGTCCAGACTTGAATGAGGCCTCCTGAATCCAAAAAACGGCACATCGTGATGGGTGTATCCCCCCCGATCCCCCCCCCCCCCCGAATTCGCTCCTAGGGTTATCTAAGGTGTGAGGCCGATGTTTAAAACCCTGTTCCTTGAGGGAGCCCCACAAGAAAAAAGAGAGTTTTTCCTCTCCACGGTTGCTCACCGCACGGTGGTGAAACGGTGTAGTCACGTGGTCCGGTGATGGTCGAATTGAGTGGTTTTTTGAACTATATGTCCACGATCTAATTGACGGCAACGAGCTCAGCGCTGTATTTGAAGCCTAAATGGAATGCTCTCTGATCGATTGGATAAGTAGTTCAACATTTCCCTGTAGTGTATGACTTCTGAGTTAAATAGTAAATAGGTACGTCCTCTTATAGGTACCTACGTCTCAGAATAATTGCACATAGATATAAAACAAATCTTACGTGCAGTGTACACGTCAACTGTCAACATGAGACGTCAGGTTAGAACGGACACCGTGATGAATGGTCACGTGATACCGCAGAACGACCCGACGTCGGTTAGCATTTACTTGTGTTTTCCTAGATTTACGGCCACGGTGTCTGGACACCGTGGAGAGGGAAAACTCTCTAAAACCACAAAATTTGTGCTGAAATCACGTGAGCGCGCGGGCCACTTCACGTCACCCTTCAGAGAAGAGGCGGGGTGAGAACAATTGCTGCAGTTTCGTCATTGAAATCCGAGCAGTCTGGGCCGTTGCCCCGTCGTGTTGACAACAGGTGTCTCCCATATCGGTCAACTCACTCTTTAGGACTGCAATAAGACCAGCTCAAAGGACGCTCTGGAAGAAGCTAGAAAGGCATCACTTACTCTGCATACAGTTGTAGATTTGCAGGAGACAAACAAGGTGATCAGAGCCTGATCCCTAACAAGGGTTATAAATTGCGTTGGCGATATAATTAACCGGTTCGCATTTTTCGTAATCGAAATTACCCGGTACTCGGCAATTAGCGAGCAAAATTTCAGAAGTGGTTTATCCGCATTGCAACCCCCAACCATAAACGAAGGATTGTGCATGCAGACGAGCTGACACCTTACCACGTTGGAAAGGACCAGTCCTGGCCAGAGAAGGAGTGTTAAGAACATAACCTTCTTACTGCACTGGCACACCCCTTATGCAACAACATCCACATGGTGAAACCAGGGAAGGGCACCACATCCAACCCTTCGTTCTCTACAGGGCAGCTGAAACACTCCACCACCGTCAACGAGCACCGTCTCTTCCTCTACACTACGTCATGATAGGATGCGGTTTTAGCCAACATGGTAAAAATTATCGTTATTCAGTCGTCGATTACTACTCCTGTACATTGGTTCAATTTTTCAGTTGAAGTAGGGGGAGGGGTTAATCGACACAGAATTTAAAGCAATTTTTCCCTTGGTAAGGTTTTGCTAGGACGCGTCTTTTAGGAGTTATAAGCGAGAAACTGAATAAAGTCCGACATTTTCCGGGCACCAAAAATTATGCTCAACTCCTGAAGGGGTTACAGACTCAGATTACTCGTTTTCAAGACTATCTTGGTTTTAGGACGATTCCCGGCTTTCCTCAGGCCATTTTGAGGAATTAATTCCCCACCCTTCAGGTCTAATTTTACTGGATTATTAAACGATCATAACAACATGCTACATAATTTGGGATGCCTCAATACATTCAATACATTTCAAAGCTTCAATATTTTTATTACACTAGGATCATTACAACCGAATTCAGTACCTAGGCATCTCACGGGTTCCAGACATTTGCATTTGAAAGGGAGAGATGAAGCTGATCTACAAGTTGATCTCACCATTCTGCTGGCAATGGGCTAGCGGAAATAAAAACGACGATTTTGGTTCGGTGGGCTTTGAAACTGTTCAAGATTGCAGAAATTAACAACTTTTGTATTACATTTCCGGAGTAAATACAACGCTCTAAATTATATAGGATTGCGGTCATGATATTCAGAGTTCACTACCTATGTTAAGTGGAGAGAGAAAAAAAAAACGTTGCTGTTAGAGAAATGTCAGAGGAAATGGAAAAACAGAGAGCGAGAAAGAAGGAAATTGGAAATTCTATGAAAAACACGCACCTTTCGAATGAACCTGAGAAAATCGAATAAAAGAAAATCCGTCTGTCCGCCATACGCAACTGTGCCCAGTTAGCGTTGTCCTAAAATTATGAAATTTGGTTTACGGGGTTGGACCAGCCCAAGGACGATCCTTGAAGCTTTTCATGAGCCTAGGTCAATGGGAAAGGGTTCAAAACAAATTTTGAAATAGTCATATCTCGAAAAATTCAACATTTCACTGAATTAGTATTTCTGGTTCCATCAGCCACATGTCTGGGGTGAATACGAGTTCTATAAAGCATAACACAGGGGATTGAGAGATGAAGATACTGCCAACATTACCTACATTGAAGTCGCTAAATAGCTCATATTAGTTGATAATCTAAGTGGTTTCTCAAGTAGGATTATAATAAGACTATGTCGAGTAGGCTTTGAAGGGTTTAGGTTTGGTTTAAAAGTTCCTCCCGTACTACACAAATGGTGTAAACCATAATACTATGTGCGTAGTTATGTTTTCTAAGGAACCCACGAACAACTTTGAAAACATGAAACAGCTTACAGAGTATTTCATTAATGAATGAAACCTGCCGAAGCATTGAGGCTTTTTTAATTTAACACAAACTTTCCATGTCTGTATTAAATATAACGTACGTCTGAATGAATTTTGTTTCAATCGCGTTTTACCCGAACAAAATCTTGGGAGCTCGAACATTTTTCAACGGGGTTGAAGTGAGGATTTTCCACCGCAGCCCCCCAAATCTTGATAAACTTGATGAACTCACCTTAGGAGAAAAAAAAGACGGTTAGTCGAGATTTTCAACCCGCTAAAAACTGTTTTGCGCGACCCCCCCTGGGCGACATGTTTGTGGTTAGACGAGAGAGAGCCCACACCCTTTATAACAACTTTGGTTCATTAGCGCAGGCGCGTTTTTTGTAGAGGAAAAGTGGGCTTTCTGATGTGAGGCAGGATAAGCCAAAGGTAAGGGATGCACTCGAACAAGTGGTCCTTCTTTAACCTCGTAGGAGTTCTAAGGGTTATTCTCCACTAGGGGAGAAGAGCTGAAAGAACGGAAACTTGACCTCCTTTGTTCCGAAACTCCTTGGGATACTAGAAGCGAACACTGTCATCCCTCCCCCACTTTGCTCGATTTTTCTTTCTTTACATTTCCGTGTTTCCTTCAACTTATTTTTCCTTCTCTCCAATGTCTTCTAGTACCTAATCTTCGAGGGATTTTTATACCAAGAGAAAGAAGACTCTGGAATCCTTCGTTTGTCTTCAGATTTTTTACAACACAGAGAAATCGATTAATTAATTACCTCTGAGCCCTTTAATCAGTTTTTTAAAACAGTTTTCCAATAAGAAATTAGGTGTTCAGTACCCAAATGATCGGGGCGACCAAAGAGTCGACTTTCCAGCTGAACGGGCGTCCCTACCTCCAATCACGTTGGGACCAACGTTTCTTTATCACGTTGGTATATACTTGTGCCTATTCTGAACTATTGGGCTTGTGAATAAAAATCAAGCATTTGCTAGCACTGGCTAGTACAAGCATGAGGTGTGAAGAAACATGCTTATTTTAGAGGGAGCGGTGCACGAAAATTATCCAGGCGTTATCAGATGGCTCGTTGACAGCTTGCTAGTTACATTAAACTTAAATTTTAAGTTGTAGTGCCCCTAACATATCATGGAAAGCACGACATAAAGAGCACCCGTTCGCATACTTATTTTGAGAATGGAAGGCTATTTACATGATGTTATTCAACAATCAAATTCGAACTTAATCACTTATTTACAAGCATATAAACTTTCCAGTATCCATAATTGGCTGAAGTGAAGAGATCATAGATGCGATAAGATCAAAAGAAATTAAGGATCACTATGTTAGCAATCACATGCTAACATAATGCGGATTCGCCAATTCAAAACAGATTACTTCCCATCGCGGCGAATTCACATGACACAGCATTGACTATCACAAGCCCCAGGGCCTACGGAAGGTGAACGCGCCACAAACTTATCATCTCTACCATGATATGAGCACCCGATATCTGTGCCAGAGAAGCAAATGGAGAAATTATACCATCTGCGGATACGCCAACATGAAATCCTATTCTACCAGTAACTTCTCGTGAATATAACACAGTATGACACGGGATGACTGTGTTATATTCACAGTATGACATGCTGTGTTATATTCACAGTATGACATACTGTGTTGTATTCACGAGAAGTTACTGCTAGAATAGGATTTCATATTGGCGCATTCGCAGATGGTATAGTTTCTGTAATACATTGTATTACATTAATGAGTGTATACTTGGGTATTCTGACTACGTTATCTTGGATACACCAAATTATAAGAGTCCGTGTAACGAAGTAAGTGTACCATTCTGACACCTACTTGGAGATCCAACATTCCCCAAGTAGAAGAACTTTCCCATCTGCAGAAGCTCGAGTATAAAAAGGATTCAATATCCCCATAAATCTGTTAACCGCGTCTTATACACAAGTGGGGAGTAACAGGTGGTGAAGACGACCTGAGGGTAAATCAAGCGATGACTCCGAACTTGAGGAAATTTATCTCGAGATTTGCGGCGAAAGAAAACCCAAGGTGCGCGGGATGGGGCATAAATTCAAATAAGCAATTCAAAAGAGCTAAGAGCCTCGGGGTACGTTAAAGTTTGAAAGTGAGCCTCGCTTGAATATAAATCAATATAAAGCAGTAATTATCAGAGCGCAGCCTTTCAGGAAAAGAATACCATCGAGTAGCTAGAGGATAATACTGTTTGACGCGATCGGGAGTGATATTCCAACTGATATGCAATTAACTTCGAAGATGAATAATCACCAGTTGCAGCTACATAATACTGACCAGCGTACCTTAGATTGCAATCCTAAGGACGGACTGGCGGAACAGCTAAAATCGCATCATCTCCTTGGATTCAATGCGTCCAACTCATCGTAGAAAATGTATAGTCAACGAGAGAAATACGTTTATTTTCTCTGAAGTAGGTACGTCCAAATAAACGACTTCTATAATGACAAACAATACGAAACTGATCTGTCTGAACCAGACGACTTGTTTCAAATATAACATATAATATATGTGATATAATATATGGCATGATATTTTATTTCAGCATATTATGCTGAAATAAAATATCATGCCCTCGTAAAGGAGATGGAAGGGCGTGGAGGGCATGGAAGGGCAGGTACCGTTTGTAAGAACGCATTGTGTACCACGTTTGTAATAGGAATGAGAGAGAATAAACTCATAATAGATCTTCCAAGTTTAAAAATCACAGATCTAAAGTCAGTAGCGGAGTACACTGAAAACAACACCGGTGCAAACCACTAGAAAGCTTCAAGAATAAATAAAGTGGGGAGTTAAAAGGTGAGCACCTTGAGAGCATGAAATTAATAAATTTAGATATGAGAAGGCGACCTGCAACAAATTTTTACTGAAATAAAACAAGCTGACGATGAAGATCAAAAATCTTCCAAAAACATCGCCTTGGCGCTACTGATAAACAAGTATGGCCTCTAGACGATATCGAGTCCTTGAGAGGGAAATTACTAGTATCCTTCATCCGGGGGAACGTAGAGGAGTGTTCAAACGACAAAGAGTGGCTTGAAAATAGCTGTAGTCAGAGGCGAGACCGTATTCAGAGGACTATCAACATTCCTCGGTGCATACAGAAGAACACCTCACGCAGTAAAGGCTTATCTCCTGAAGAACCGACCAGATGAGAGAGGGTGGTCAACTCCCGTCGCAGAAGAAAACTGCGGTTGAAACCAACTGTTAGGTCATGTCCAGGAGGTATTGACGAAAATTGAGAGAATACCAGCAGGAGTCTCGAGGTGATAAATTATAAATATTAATCTTTTCAGGTCATCTAGGTATCTAGTAGCATGTATTATTGACATTTTATGTCTTTACTCTGGCACATAACTCGAAAAACGTTACACAAAAGCGTTACACGAAATCGTCACGAAAATTTCTGATGATTTTCGCTTACAACCGATTCGTTGCTACGGAACTTTATCTTCGCCAGTTATCATCGTACAAAAATCGTTCACCACTCGTTGGATAGCTCTCGATTTACCAAACCATATTACGTTAACCACTGCGGAGTGCGTGGCCGACAAGCTGCGGTATGAGCGTGATTGTTTAAATAATTGTTTACACACAGGTGATCATTCTCAATCATTTATATTGTCTATACGAATGCAAGCTTCATAATTTATGATGAACACTACAATTAAGTATAACAACTACGCTACTGGGGTAGGTGATGTAGCATTGTTCGAAGGTTCTTGAATCACTTCTTTAAAGACATAAAATGTCCCAATGTGTTGCAGACTCGTATGCAAGCATTTAATTCTCGACTGTATCAACAACAGGATGGAGTTGACATTCTTTTGACATTTTCATGTCTTTGCTTTGGCACATAAACTGAAACGGGAAAAATTTGTTTCTTTGATTCACCCTTTCCCTCAGATCACGTCAGAACACAAGCGACAGGCGGGCCACTACGTCAGACGCACCTATGACGCACGAGCGTATGACGTCAGACGGCTGGCAGGAGGCCAACTAGTACGTCAAAGCCTATGCCGTAAAAGCCTATGACGTCAGACGGCTGGCCGGAGGCCAACTAGTACGTCAGAGCCTATGACGCACGAGCGTATGACATCAGACAGCTGGCGGGAAAGCAACTTGTACGTCACCGCCTATGCCGTAAAAGCCTATGACGTCAGAGGGCTGGCTGTTTGTCCAAATTTGAACTTTTAATCTCCATTCTATCGAGAGTTGAACACATCAAAAAAAAGCATCACCCTTTTTCAAATGTTGAGTAATAAAAATAACTATTATTAAATGTGAAAAGTTCCAGTAATGCAGTGAAAAGAGCGAATTTTCAAATAAAATAATTGGTTTTATGTAAAACGTGATGTTTGAAACATCTCTTCAAACAAGGGCAATCTTAAATTTATTGGGCAATTATAGGTACCTATTTAAGTATAAAGCTATCCGGTTTATTCGGTATGCATCAGGTGTGGTGCTCTCTGACTGAAGATCGGTAGGTACTAACAATAGTCTTCTTAATATTTAGTTACTTGTCATCCTGGAGAGAAAGGGTTCTTCCAGTTCGCTCAATGTCGTTTGTGTTGATTATAAAATCTTATTACCACTATAATCATGAAAAATATGCCAACGTCATCTAACTTACTGACTGCCGGAGGTAGTGGATTCATGCGAGGAAGTGGGGAACAAGGATCATTACTCCTGCAGACTTTTGCATATCTAGGATTTTGATCAGGTGAAGCATGTTTGAAAACGAATTAAGACATCGCAATTCTGACTTCACCATCGTGTTCAGCTTAAAACAAAGCTTTAAAATGAGGTACCACTTGTCAAACTGTTTCATTTTGGACATTATGGGTAATCCCACCCCCGCCCTTCCCTCCTCAAAACCCCCTTTAGCAACTTTAGGAACTTAGCCTTTCGATTGCCAAGACAGATTTTTTGTGCAATTTTGAAATTTTTATCTCAATTCTATAATTACAAACATATGATTTTTGGTGTCTTTTGACAGTGAATTAGGATGGTCTGGAACGGATTTCGGTTTAAAATGTTTTCGGAAATTCGAGGATTAAACATTTGGGACCGAGAACAATAGCTTCCCTTTCTTCTACAATTTGCTAAAATGTAGAATTCCCAGTATTGCGAGTGGTTTTTTACCATAAATTATGTGAGTACATAGTTAAATAAATACCACTGGAAGAACAAAACGGAAATTAGTCGAACTATTAGAGAAGATATGGGTGTTAACACGATTTCAAGTTTGACCATGCGCGGAAGGTAGTATTGTTCCGATTGCGAAGGTTCATTAGAATCGTTCCAATAGTTTCGGAGTTACACCTGTAACAAGGATTTTATCACAAACAATCCTCTTAAATATGATATAATATAAAATATATTTATAAAATATAAAATCCTTGTTACAGGTGTAACTCCGAAACTATTGGAACGATTCTAATGAACCTATCATATTATCATATATTATCATATATGCGTTCAGATTTTGGATGACTTTTTTCGACTTCTTGCATTGGTACGATGATGCTCTTCCAACTTTAGAGAAAAGGACGTTTTAAATTTCTTGATTCGCATAACAATCCTTAATAATTCGTGATCAGCCTGAAATTTTCAATAAGACCTCAAAGAGTTGCCACTACAAGTATTTACTACAACCTATATACAATTAGTACCAACCCTGTACAAACTACTCCCAACATTTTCCTTCGAGACTCTTTTAAATTTCTATATTATTCCTATCAATATTATTGAGATTTCAGTCTAATCCATTCTGTATTATAAGGTACTTCAACGGTGTTCCGTAGCATTATTCGCAGATTACAATAGTCAAACCACGTCTAATTAACAGAAATTATGATAATTAAATTATATTGTTATTATTGTTAAATTATATTGTTAAATTATATAAATTTTATTGTTGAAACTATAACAATACCTCTTCAATCGTACCGCCATAGAATGATAATGAAATAATGCGCTAAAATGATTTTTTGGAGCATTGGTCAAATCTAGAAATCACCTAAGTTATAGACGATTCAAAAGTAATGATAAATGCGAGCATATTTACCTGACCCCTCCAACGCCTCTTCGTCAATGTAAATCTCATTTCCTAACGACCAATTCGCTTTGGTTGTACTACTCGGACTCGGACTCTGAAATGAGAAAAAACACATCAATATGCAAATCATTTATTAACCCTCCTCTAATAACAAATTGGTAGGTAATTAAATATCTGTATTTAGAATGACGTGTCACTTGCACTTCAATCTATCAGTAGGTCGATGACGTTAACGAAGTTTCATAACTACATAGCGTTCTTAAGATTAGGATGGTCAAGGTACACATCGATGAGGGTTGGAAATAGAAGCTAGTTGAAGATAGCAATCAAACAATACGCAATACAATCCAAGTGAGTTAGAATCCAGAGAATTCAAAAACCTTCCAAATTTGAATGATATTGTCGATCTCACAAGGAACAGATGTAGACGAAAAAAAATTACCGACATGGCTTTTAATAAAAGATTTAAAGAAAATCTCGATGATTCAACATGAAAAGGGATTTACGAGTACCAAGGTATATATGATAGGTAGTGATTGGAGAAAAGAAGAGAAAGTGATTCAAATGTGAATAAAGATGTTGTGACTGAAGAGAAAAATCGAATTAGCATACCGTACTGATAAAGCCTGGTTTCCACTGAGCGCGCATCGTTCGCGAACGTTTGCAGTTGTTCGCAAACTGGTAAACGCCGCGCAAAACGTTCGCGAACGCGTAGAGAAGGGTACTGTTTCCACCGCCCGCGCACGGCCAAACTATCAGTTGTTCTCGAGCATTCGCGAGTGATCCGAGTAATTCGTTTCAATTTCGAAATCAATAAAAACCCAAGAAAATAGTAAGTAACATTTCAAATCGTTCAAAATGCTGGATACTATTGGATACTAAGTTCGGAGAGAAGTACTATTGAAGCAGCACATATGGCTACCTTAGATAGTGCGGGTGCCATGGTTGGAATCGGACGAATTTCGTTCGTCCGATTCCAACCATGGCACCCGCAGTGCTGCTTCAATAGTACTTCTCTCCGAACTTAGTATCCAATAGTATCCAGCATTTTGAACGATTTGAAATGTTACTTACTATTTTCTTGGGTTTTTATTGATTTCGAAATTGAAATTGAAATTGAAAAAAATTGTATTGTACATAGGACTAGTCCCTCATAGTGTACATCAAATGACTTAGGATTAATGACGTTATAAAAATACAATAAAATATAGAAAAAAAGAAGGAAGGAAGGACTGCTGCCATAAATATCGGAATATCGAAGTAGGAAGTATTGATGTTTGATTCCCGATAAATATCAAGTATCGACATCAGGTTCTGATACTATCGACCATCGATATATCGATATTTTATCGTCGATATCCCATCCCTTCTAGAACCATCTAAAACTGGAATAACCCCCCAACCCTTTTGAGGAAGAACAAAATTCGTCGCGAACGAAAGAACATGCGCGTGGGCATGTTTCCACTGGGCGCTCAACGAATGCAAATCCCTTTGATGATTCGCGGAAAAACCGACAGCCGTCGGATCAACCCCGCGCACGAACGAACAGTGTTTGGGAACAATGTTCGGCGCGGGTGAGTGTTTCAACTGCACGCTCATCACGATCGCAAACGTTTGCAAACCCTGTTCGCGAACGATGCGCGCTCAGTGGAAACCAGGCTTAAAATGATTAAACATTATAAATCTAGAGGGTTTAAACACATAATCTAAAATAATCTAAATGACAACTAGAGTGCTGGTTACTCTTGGCAGTCACGAATGAATTCACTTAAAATTAATTTTGATTTGGAGGATATTGAAACCATGCATGTTGCATAGCGTCTTTATCGCACGATTTACGGTTAATTTCATGGCGGAATGAAACTGACAAAGTAAGCGCTCACTAAATAACTTTAAACAGGCACGTTTGGAGGCTCAAGAAATCTCAAGAAGGCGCGCGGAAGGACGTCGAAAAAGAGCCGACGGTCAATCAATGGAAGAATACTAAGCAGCCTGTTTCATTCATCACCCCATAAGCATGCGGTTCTTTTCATTCCCCGAGCGTGGAGGGGAATTAATGAGAACCCCGCGATGGCAACTTCATTACCTACCGACGAGAATCCGAGTTCAGGTTGTATCTCCGATCTGAGGCACTTCGGGGCTTTTCTAAGGTCAAACAATACCAATTTCTTGGGAAGGATACAAGTGCCAGAGGGCTCGGAGCTTGCTCTCCGACTGAGTTGTATGGAGAGGGTTTATTGAGTCACTGTTCATATAACTCAGGGACGCTTGGCGTATTCCAGTTCAGTATACCGAGTGGAATACGGCGAGGACGTTATGTTAAATAAACGTATTATACTATCATTAGATAATAGTGGAGAAGGTACGTGGGCAATACGATGAAGCGCCTCCATTCACTGACAGGAGCCCGATCCTCAACACAGGAGATTTGCGGCCATAACAGAATAGAAACGCAGAGCAGATCCTCCAGAAAAGTAAAGGGAAACATGAAATTTCAGTACCTTCAAGCGTAACCAAGAATGTTTGAGATGGATTATTCTTATTCATTTTTTTCATTTTTCAAGTCGTATCTATAATATACGACGTCGTATATAATAATAAATTATAATTGGTTCATTAGTGAAAATAATTTACCAACATACTTCAAATCCACAATCTATCAAGATTTGTTTTTATGAAGAAACTTAAACCTCTCTGTTGCAAGTTTTCGACCTGCGGCGACCTCTATTTTGCACTCCTTCCTATTGACCAGTGGTTTTTTATATACATGACATAATTTCGAAAAAATCGAACAAGAGCGAAAAACTTCGATTTTGATTCGAATAGAGCTATTCATTTGTGATGAAAAGGCTCTTCCACAAGACCACGAACCATCGGACCTTTTGGTCCCGAGGATGATCCTTGAAATTGTTCATAACTCAAGGTCTATAGGAAGAGGTTTGAAATGAATTCCGAAATTTTCGAACGGCGATAGCTCAAAAATTTCAAATGGAACGGTATTGGGACTACGACGGGAGATAGTGGCAAGTTACCGGGTCGGGTCAGAATTATTCAATTACACATGACATTACACATGAATGCACACATTACTAGTAAATATTATAGTAGTAAACATTCTTTGTCAGAAATTTCTCCATAGCAAATACAGGTTCATCATTTGAAATATTAAAAGTAAATTGATCTTGATAAACATTAAAAGCTTCGAGAAAACGGCCTTTTTTGTTTAAAAAAAGAAGCGAGAAATCCAAAGGGATTTTCTATAATTGCTGGAAATTCACTTGAAACTCTTCACTTAGGGAGATCCTGTGCCACTTCACCGATTTAAGAATCTCAAATAAGCAATGCAGATAGAAAGAGGGTGACGTAGGTCAAAGACTCGGCGTATTAATAATTTCGAGAGACAGTGGGACAGGAAGACTGTTCTTCGCTTTACCACTAAACTTGTGTAACCTAGCGGAACTCCTCCGCCGACATTTATAATGCAGTTCAAAGCTTTTTCGCTCCTTAGGTGACGCGGCTGGGACCCCACTTTCTGCAGAATCGGTATTTATCAAGAGCTTCCAGAGGATTTTCCCATGGATTCCGAGGAAGGTGAAACGAAAGCGTGAAGTGTTCCGATGGAAATTGAACTAGCAATATTGGGCTGAACGCAACCGAAAAATCCCACGTTTTAGAGAGGTTCAGACATTTTAGAGGAATTGAAACTTATTGTCAGTAAGGAGATTGAACATCAAACGATTTCTATGATAAAAGATGTTGGTCCCCTATAATACGAACACTAATGGAACGAGCAGTCATGGAACTTGTAGGCTTACCTTCTTAACTATTGTTATGTAGATGCCACATTGAAAAGTAGCAGGAGTATAAAACAAGTTGGAAGACGAGGGCCTACAACTATCACAGAGCATTCGTGGAAGCGAAAAATGCCAAAGGAGCTTAAATACTATACAACATGCACACGAACTTGAGTGAACGCTTTTTGAATAGTTTAATTTAACACCAAATCAAGGAAGTAGATTTATCCACAAACGTCTACCAGTATAGAAAAGAAATGTAGGATCAAAATGGAGACGATAAAAAATTGATCAAAATGGAGACGATGATAAATGCCAATAATATTGCTCAGATATCTCGCCATTCGCCATGAAGAAAATTTATCATACTTTTCATACATTGTCCATTCACTAACTACTATCGAGACAAGTCAGCATTGATTGTACCCTCGAATAACGCCCTTGAGGAAGACATAATAGAATGAAGGAAGACATTATGTTTTGCGGGCCATTAGCTAAGAACGAATTTTTATCGGTAATGGTTTTAGAACTGAACCTCTCCATCTCTCCAATGCCTCTTTCAAATGCTAATTTGCTACATTAATAGGTACATTGAATACTGTTTTTCGAATGCTCAAAAATCGAAATCAAATTATATATCTCGCCCCATACTGTGATAGTGATGACTTTGGTACACAGGAAAATATCATCTCCGTTCAGGCAGCGGTAGGGAGGACGTTCACGCTCAACTTCCTGCTCATGATAGCCTGTGTTATCATTGATTTTTCCACCTGCCGAAGGCGAAAGGCAGCACCTCCTAAGGATAATCCGAACCGTGCGGTGCCTTCAGAACCGTGAACGTGCATGTTAAAATCGAGAATGCTCCAGAATGCAAAAGCGCCAATATGCTAGGCATATTAGGATTTTCGGAGGAAAGTTCTGCTATGGTTTTGATTTTCTCACCCTTTATGTTGTTTGGATCGCTGACCACGAATTTGAAGATTGCGGGAAAAAATTTGGCTCAAACTTGGTTTTTCGGGTGCTTTTCGACCAAATTTTGGGACTTTTGTACTAGGTCCAAAATTTGTAAAAATCGAATTTCCGACAAAATTGTATACCTACCAAAATCCGTTACAGACCATCCTGAATTCACTGCCAAAAGACACAAAAATGATATGTCTATATATTTAAGTAGTGGAGGTTTTATATATTCATATTTTATATATTTATTTAGGTTTATATATTTATGTATGTGTCATTCCAGACGATATTTCTCGACAGAATTGAGATAAAAAGTTCAAACTTGCACGAAAAATATGTCTACTTCAATGATGAATGAAATGGGTGTGTCGAAAAATGCCTCCTTTTTGAGATATAGGCCAAAAACTGGCCAAAGTGCCACATTTTTGCCCGCAAACTTCAAATTCGTGTTCAGCAACTTGAAAAACATGAAAGGTGAGAAACAATAGCCAAAACTTTCTTCCGAGCCCCAATTTTTTGTTAATATCCTATCCTATAGGTGAATTTCCTTTCTAATGTTCCTAGCCAATAAAACTCTTACAATTCAGTTCGGGAAAATCTACATGTCAATGACACCACAGTCCACACATGAAGCATGAACAAAAACCCAAGCAATATTTCATACAGGATCAAATAATGATCATCAACGTTCATGTATTACTGGAATTGTTCAAACTGGTCTTGGAGTCAGGCTTTCACACATGGAAAGCGCTATATTGAAGAAATCACACTAAGTGTTATATATAAGTATAAGTGTTATATATAAGTCTTATACCAAAGGATTGATTTACAAAAACCAAACCTCTTGAAAACGGAAGGATCTTACACATTCGAGGGTCACTAACTTCGTTCGGAAATGTGACAAGAAGGGAACCTATGAAATTCAAACAGGACGTCCTTTGATTGATCCATCCACATGGAAAGGGATGAAAACAAAACGGAATTTTCGTTTATTCAGGGCCAATACATTAGAGAAAACCTCTCCCGTAGCCAACAAAAACGACCTCATTTCCTCTAAAGTCAGTGAAAACCCCACCCAGCGTCAGATATTCTCAGTACCCGTCAGGTCGATCAGCAAGATGATAATGTCAAAGCTTCAAGACCACCGCTCCGTGCAGTGCTCCATTTTCCGGACACTGTAAATATTGCCTTTGTCAGAAAACAGCTTTAAACGGCGCATTTTTCAAACCAGCATGAACTGCTTCAAGATGGAAGTTATGCGTCATCTTGTTCAATGATGAAATCAATCGCCATCTGAATTTCTCACGGTACCAAGTGCCAGCCACAGAGAGTAGCTGCTACATTTACGACCAATCATGAATTTTAAAGTTCCAAGGCTCTTTACCACCTGGTGCCGTTAGTTAAAGGTTTATTTTACCGTTTTATACACCTTCATAATTTCAGGTTGTGGGATTAGTTGAGTGGAGGTTTGCCCTTTGAGTTGTGTTACACAACTGAACTAGAATTTAACGTGTATAAAAAACTGTTGGCTTCACAAGCAAGAACGAAAATTATAATGATTCAGCTACCAAGTGCTCTGTTTAGATTACTTAATTATTTTCATATAAAAAACCATTGGTTTTGGCTCATTTTTGGAACATAATTTGTCGGCAGTTTCTTTCTACAAAAGGGATGCCTTAAAACAAAACGATCCATACAGACCAAGACTGGGCCAATTCAATAAGAGTTGTGGGCCTGAACACTCCTCCTGTTCTTTGTCGTTCCTTCAGTTTTTCGAGAGATGAGGTTTTTTTTTTAAATCAATAATTTTGAATAAGTTTAAACCTTAGATGGCGTAAATTATGAAGAAATAACATCAAAACGTACGGTGCATACTGCTAATAGCGAGTGCAAGTCAGTAGGTTTAAATGAAAGTAATTATGTGACTGTCCCCAATTCATTCCTTGAATTGAACTGCAAAATTGAACTTTGATAGAAGTAGACGAGATCGATAAAGTCCAATTAAGCTGGATAATGACCAATATTTATTTAAGTGATAGATTTAACAACTAAATAATGAAGAACAAAAACAGGTGTAACAGATAATTCCACAGTAAACACAAAAAAGTTTCAAATATTAAAAAATAATAAATACAATCCCCTATTATTATTATTATTATTACGAGTATTATTATTCCTGTGACATTTACATTCAAGTCATCACCATGTTGAGCTCATGCAGAAGTGTTTTTGAAAGTTTCTCCTCCCTAATCTGATTTGGACGTGACGGCACTCCTCCTAAATAGGATATTTTCTGGTCGTCTTACGGCTTTGTCACCCGATACTCTTTTATTTTCAGGATTCACGCTAGTTAGTCCGAGCTCAATGAAGGCCTTCCCACCTTCCCGTCTTCTTCTCTCCATTCATCTTTCCAGACACCTTATTTACTGCTCAGAACGATGGAAATGGTTTTTCTAGTTGATTTTCGATTTTACTCGCAGATTGCGTTCGGATAATTGGGGAATATAATGACTTAATTGATTCAGGATCATCGAGAGCTCCAAAAAGCTATGTTTCGCGAGCCCCAATTAAGCGCTTCATAACTGAATTCGTTTCATCACAGTATTAAAACAGAGCAAAAGCCGAATAAATGAAAAACCGGCCTGTTCTGAAATCGCATTTGGGCTCAACGCACGAGCCGAAACAACTAAAGTAAAAAATAGAGGAGGAGAGGAATTTAGATGGCTGCAATAAACAAATATCAGTACAGTTAAGATCACCAAAAATAGAGTATGCGAGTTTCAAGTACCAACCGAATCGGAAAACGTCTGTCTAATTGAACGATTGGTAACTAAAGCCATATCAAAAACGAAAGATCAATGAAAGATTGATATTAGATATTACTCTTTCATTCATCTTTCGTTTTTGATATTTAAATTTTCCTTTGGTCCCATACTCAGGTCCAAACATGTTGTTGCTAGGAGGATCTTGATACCTTAGAGTCCGATAGTGAAGAGGAGTGGTAAGACCTCCGGCAAGAAAGCTAATTTCTAGGTTATTCACTATATGAAGCTGTAATTTGGTATGTACCCTCCTTAGGACTTTAACTTGACACTGTCCTGGCCCCGGATCAGCTGAGTGGCTGAAACATGTTCCATATTAATAGAAATTTAGCCGTAAGGATGAAAAAGAAAGGGAACGGAGGGGTCCAGGGGGGGGGGGGGGGGGGCATTTTTTCTTTTTTTCAGAACTGTGTTATCGGTGATTTTTCTCTTTAGACAGGTATGGGGTACGAATCAGCTATTGAAAAGGTGGCCATAAACATTTTCCTTTTGGTCTAACCCTATGAAGAAAGTAACTTTCACGAAGCTTAATTGCAGTATACGCCACCAAGCAGATTCTGACATAGAGAGACGTACTGCATTCTAGCTATGTAAATCGATGAAGAAGTGGATATACTGCAGAACAAAAACTGTAACACCTTAATTTAGAGTTGGCGGACTGCATTCTAGGTTTTCGAGGTGATAGAAAACGTGTCAACAACCCCAATAAGCTATCTAACTCATTTTGGCCGGAAAGTAAATATACTGCATTTTAGCGTGGTAGGGCAGAGTTGTCAGGGACATCAACTTATACGAACATCCGTAGTGTCTTCAATACTAGTACAGGATATGACAGAAGTAGAGATGTGTCAGGGTAACACCAGGAGATTGCGCGATCTCCATGATGCATGAAATCTGCATAAGGAATCGATAAGACGCCATTAGCTTGTTGAAAACAGCAGATGATACGGCACAGGTGGACGTGGTGTTTTGGTGGACCCCTTCTCTCCGGGGCCAAGGGCACGAGCGTTCGGGAGCACCAGATGAATGGAAGCCGCCGCGATATTTTCCAAGCGGCCTGGAACCAATTTACGACGTCAACTCCGTACGAAAGCGGTTAGCCAGTACAGTCGCATGCAGCCGAGCTATTGATCTCCCTCTGCGAGGCGATGAAAAGTGGAACCCCGAGCACTGGGTCATAGTTTCAACAATTTAACATCCTAGGAGTTACGTCACGTTACGCTGGCAATGGACAGCAACTACCCGTCTAACATTTTTGTCAGAGTCAATGATGATATTTTTTATGGCAATGGACACCACATCTACTGACTAACATCAAAGCTAGAACACGTTATAAGGCTTGTAAAATACAACGTGGAGCTACTTAGCGTACTTTCAGAATCATCGCCCAAGCTCACGTTGCTGCTTGTACTAATCATTTTTTCACTAAAAGTATGCTGTCGTCTGGAAAAGAGAAAACCCTTCAGGAACAATTAATCAAGTATTCTGAAGTTTCAAGCAGCTGAAGGTGCACAACTTCAACTGCATCTGTAATAATGTCTGTAAACCCTTTCAGTAAAGTGGTGGTTTTGGTGGAAAGAAATGTTTACGATTATTATTATTATTATATTGTCAATGACTGTATGTTGGTATGAAATTAAATTGGATTTTCGAATAATCCCTTCCCTAACCCCAACAGTAAAAACACCCAAGAAGCCGTTTAGAAACTAAAGATCCACAAGCTCGAATTACCCTAAGTTGTCTGTTTCTGCAGACTTATCCGAAAGAAACGCCAATTAGAGCAGTCGAGCGAAAGAGGAAAGTTATAGCTTCAAAGGCCCCCTTTAGAATGTGGCGAGGGAAACTGGCTCTGAAGATGACAAACCAACCGAGACGGAGTAACGTCGCCCCGAGGGAAACAAGCGCACTGAACACCCGCTGATTTTTTCGCCCTTTTCGGGAAAGGCGCACTATTGTTTTTTTGTGGAGAATTTATTCGTCTGGAGACGCACCTGATAAAGGAGACACCTGAACGATAAAATACTCGAAACGGCCTCCCTGCTCCATGACAATGTAAGACAAAGCAACGCTGCTATCATGTTCTTAGAGCTGTTTTGAAACCTGTTTGATCGAAGTTTGTTGCGAAGTTCAGCAGTCATACTCAATGGGGAGGCCCCGATTCGAGGCTTTCATCAAATTTTGTGCAGGGATGCCGCGGGAATATGAGGTAAAAATACGATGAATCACTAATTGAAAAAAGACTCTTAAAAACCCCGTATCCCCACCATTCCGAGGACTCGAACCCTTGGGGTGGTAAGGTCGCTGATAAACAAGAATATAATAAGTACGTTCTATTTATTATAATATTATCTATAATTATTATAGATTAATGCTCAATAATGATTTATGGCACCCACATGTCGTTTTTACCAACATTGTAAGGTGCAGTGAACCATCTGAAGAGGTTTGAGGTACCATCACCACAGTAGCAGAGGACTTCGGTGATCCGCTGAATTCAAAGTCAAAATTCAGAAGAGTTCATAATATGAGATGAGCTGCATGGCCCTATGAATGTACGAACCTGTTAGCGTAAACGAATATTGGATCAAAACTCCTAATCTTCAACAGAAAACCTCGATAGCTTCAAATACGAATTTGTTCGAGAAAATCTCAAGACGGAAATAGATCAAGAGAAGATGAGATCGATAAACTGTATGGTGTCCACGTGGGCATCTCGACCGTTTGATATACCCGAAGGGGGATATCCAACAACTTCAAACGAGCGAGAAACTTTAATTCAAATACAAACCTGCATCGAGCTCTAAGAGACTTCAAGTATAGATATGATGAAATCCTCCTTCTTTGATATAAATCAACGAAGCTTATCTTGCTCCGCTATCCAACAAGGTTTCCTCTGCATGCCACGCAAAGGAGAAAATTACGTTTTCAGCTACACAACGATTCGGGTGAACGTCACATTCTCTCAGAAACGCCGCATTAATTAGAGGAAACGCTAGGGCAAAGTTGGTTCCCTCTTAGTTAGCGAGCTCATCTACTCCGCATTCAAAGTGCGAATTGGAAATCGTAGTCATTCCAGAGAGCAAGAAGTGAAGACCATTGTTTAGTAACAGTGGAACGTTTGCGCCCGTCACTTTATTAGTCGGTACCTTATTGAGAGTGATCATATCTTTGCGAGGAAAGACGTGCATAATATGTGCTAATGTGAGAACTGGCTGTCATTACATGAAAATTTTGGTGACTTGCAGAGTTGGTTTGAAAATACGTAATGAATTGAAACCATCAATCATGAGAATAAATATAATTACTCCGCGCTAATATGAGATAATAGGCAGGGAGGCTAAGTTGGGCGTGGTTCGAGAAATTGAACGATCTCGAGCCCTCTCCCTTATTTCCCTTAGCCCATGACGTGACAAACAAGGTTACCTTTACTGGTTCTCATGGAGAGCAGATTAATTCACCTACCCAGCCCTTCTAATATAAAGTGCCGAGAGATTACAATTTTAACACTATCGCATTATGGTCCAAATGTAATATCACTATGAAGAAGCTGTCGAGGGATCGAACGGTGTTACATAGACAACTCTCGTCGACCCCAATACCCCTAGTATGGCATGAAAGAGAAGCGAAAATTTCGACCGCAGGAATCTTTCGAATTATGTAACGCCCTCTATGCAGATGACCCTTTCACCTCCCTCAAACGTTCCGCGTCCTTCATGACTTTATTATTGCAGATGGAAACCAGGAGCTAGGGGGAATAAGTCTGGCACCTCACACAATCTCCGTCCTGCTAGTCATATGAAATTACGGAAACTATCACATTTCCATTCCCACGCTTCGCTTGCAGTATGTAGATACCACACATCACAATTACTCACTCTTTCTGTGTGGTAACTTTACCTCAATAATAGAAAGTATGATACAATCGACATAAAGAAGAAAAAAGTGTCAGCAGTACAGACCATTTACCCCGATGCTCACCTGAACCCTCTCAGCGGTTTCGATCGATCCTCCCTAATAAGGTAATCAATATTTACAATCACCTTACAACACAAGGGCAACGCCTTGTCTATAGATCGCAACAGCTCCAATAAGTTGTGCTGGTTGGATATTTCCTATCGATCGTAATAAAACCCGTAATTCCTAGATAGAGCCTCATAAAGTACCTACCGCCAGTTAGAACCTGATACACCTCTGAAAACGGAATCAGGATGAAAGGCTGATTTACGGTGGTTGAAGAAAGAAAAAGAGGTGGCTCGGTATGGGAGCGAGGGGATGAGAGATGCCACAGGAATTAATAACTTGGGTGCGGGGTTCGATCGTCGAGGAAGGGGAAAACTCTACCGTGGGTTTTCAACGTGGGGATAGCTCCAATGCCAAAGGGTCACAGATGTTTTGGGGACATATAACAAGGAAGACAGAGTCGTTGGGAAATGTCATGGAGAACTTGAAAATGGGATCACCAAGTTCTCAACTGCGCTTTGATCATTTCCAGATGAAGTTGGTATCTAGAAGAGGAAATGGAAAATTTTATAAATACGAGACAGTATGATAGTTTTTAGACAGCATTCGTTAGCAATAAACAATCTACCAAAATTTCCAAATCAAGCTTGGCTTTTGAGGTACTATAATACGAGGTAAATACGTTTCATTAAGCTGACGCTGACATTATTATGAAGAATAAAATCAGTGCTTGATACAGTTTACTCCCACCTACAATTGGCAGTAGCTGAGACAATGGTCGCGGTAGTGACAATGAACTGTCATTTTGTTCGTAAACGAGGTTCAGCGAACAATGACCTGTTCATGTTTATTGTAACAGCGCCTCCACCTGAACGCATTGTACATAAATAATTATAGGTGGAGCAATCAAAACATCCTAATCCCTTGTACGACGTGCAGTCAGGTCAGGCGCGCTCTAGCGGTGAAACGGTTAGTCCTACAAAAAACGTTCTGCAAAAGAAATTTAGGGAATTTGGTCTACTTTAAAGTTGAATAAAAGGGGTTTGCCGAAAAAAACGCTATACAAAAAATGAAAAAAGGGGCAACATTTGGTCAAAAAGTCAAATTTTTGCCCCCAAACTTCAAATTCGTGTTTAGCGACTCAAAAAATATAAAGGGTGAGGAAATCAAAATTATAGCTAAAGTTTCTTCTGAGCCCCAATTTATTGCTAGTATACCTAGCCTGTGGGTGAATTTAAACCAGAGCATTTGACAAGCAGTGAAATCTATAGAATCGATTGACACTGTTTCCTTTCTGCTGCCATTCGAAACAGGCAACGAAGGCACGCGAATATGTCCAGTTGGGTCGTAACCGCCCTTTCGAATGACTAATGATGCGACCTCAGAACAGCTCACTCGACAGGCCCGGGAGTCTTTAAAAGCGCGAATCAACTAGGGAGGGAGAAAAAATCTAGATCTAGCTGAGCTCGTACTTCCACCACGATTTCGACAGCGTTTTTTGAAGGAAATTCAATTAGAACCAAAGTATAATAAGGGTTTCTCATCCACTTCAATGGGGTGTTTGGATCAGCAGTCTGTAGGTTTTTTGAAAGTGTACCAAGACAACAATGTAGCATTAGGATGCTGTCAAGAAATTCTATTCAGGAAGAACTTCTAAAATATCTAAAAATTCTAAAAATAGGGAAGAGTAGTAGTGATCCCAGACAAACAAATGATGTGGCATATGAAATCCAACAAAATCCGTGGGTATGTCCATGAAGTGAGCTAAGAATGAGTTTGGAGCACAGAAGAAGCAGAGGATGTCCTAGAAACAGAAGATTAGAGAAGGAGCTGCTCGATTGTACGGTTGAACAGGGACACAAGCCAAGGATTGGGGCGGGTAGAGAGTAGGAGCACAGCCAGTAGTTTTGTCATTTATGTGTTCGTACAGCGATTGTGTAATTATTTCACTATACACGACTTCCGAAAACGGTGATTTATGAATTTACAACAAAATGAGTTCTAAGAGCAAAAAGCCGATTTGTACATGCACAACACAATACGATGATGACACCGGCAATTTTACTGCAAATAACAGGCAACACTATCTGCAGAAATATTTGTTGGCAGTTTCCGGGATCTAAATAAGTAGCCTTATTTTACTAATTCTGGGTCAAGAAACACGAATAAACACAGCTGATTGAAGGTAAATTAACTGTAAAATTTCATGTTCCTGCCTGAGAAAGTCGGTAAACTTGACTCATTACTCGTTTTGTCTTAGTTTGCACTTCATATCCAATAGTACCGTGGTTGGTTCTTGAGATCGTTTCTTCTTCGATTACCTCATGTCGGTACGTCAAATCCGGTGCATCTCTTGTAATAGTCCAGCAGTAATCGGCGAACATTGACTGATACCTGTGTTCCATTGCAGAAATATCCTGGTCGACTCTTTCACCGTGCTCATCACTTACTTCCCCACAATCTCAGGGAAAAATCTAGATGGGAGTGGAGGAAATGAATTTTTAGGGACAAGTTGTAACCGAGGTCTTCGTACTTTTTAAGGAGTTTACTCATTAACTGTCTGTCGGTGGTCGTCTTCTTTCCTGTCCCATGAAATCCTATTACCACTTTCTCTTTTCCCTCCGAAATTTCATCAAAAGCAGGGGCCTTCAAAATTTCGCGAATTTGAAGGCCAATGAAGACTCTCTTCGCATCACTCTTAGGTATTTGAAGGCATCTCCACAAAGTTCTTCATTAATCCAAGCTTAATATGCAAAGGAGGAAGTGGGATCTACTTGATCCTCATTTTGGACGTTTTCTCCCCTGCTTTATGAAGCAAAGCGGCTTTCAAACTGAGCTTCGATGAGTCTGCAAAGGGCCAATATACCATAACTCTGGCAGGGACTGGCAGTTCATGTGAATGGCGAACAGGACGAATGGAAGATGGAATGTTGGGATACTTCACTGGCACTTTCGGTTTTGTTGACCATCCTTGCTGCAAGAAGGGTGTCGTACAAAAGTAACAATCATCTGCATGGTTGGTTTCTCCGCGCCAAATCATGGGTACAGCAAACTTCATTGATCGTTTCTTACCGCCAAGTCACAGTTGGGATGAGGCTTGCTTCTGGGCTGAAAAAGTTATTCACCACATACATAACAAAAGTTGTCTGTGGTATTAACACACTTCTGCGGTTTTTCTATTTTTAACGACAAACTTTGCTTTACTTCTGATGTAAACGATAACCCTCGATCCCGCCATATTCATCATTTATCTCCCACGTAGGTTCTGTATCTTTAAAACAAGAGCTAAAAACGTTTCGTGGTGATTTTCGGCTTCAGCATGATAAAATACTTGATACAATGTTTGAGCCCAAAACATGTTCTGTGTTGAGCAGTGAAACGTACCGTATTTTATTGTCTAGAATCAGTAGGTTTCGGTTCAATTTGTTAATTTACGAGTAGAGCTTCACGTACAGTTCAAGTTCGCATCATGGTAGAAGAATAGGTCGAGTGCCTGTAGTTATCACAGATTTCGCCCGCTACACGTTGAATAGCTCCTCTTCCCGCGGTGGACAACTTCTGCGTGTAAATTAATCGCCAACTCTTGACACGTCGCGTCCGCCTCCCGCTCTGATCTGGTGAAACAAGTGCGGGACTCTTCGCCTGACGGGGACTCGTATGGTCGCCCAGCTTCCCTCCATGGACACCGCGGTCGGGATAATGGAACAATCAAACGCAGTCGGGGCTATCCCATTGTCTCCCATGACACATAAAATCGTCCACGTAAATTAGCGATAATCGTCGATGGTATTTCGGAGGGGTGAGGTGGAAATCCGACGGACGGAAATATTTTCCGTGGGAAAAGCACTTAGAGCTCGACTGATGAACATTTTCAAGGACAAACTGGTGAAATGAAAAAACCACTTGTCACCGGAATAGGTCACCGCAGGAAAAAAGGCAGCAAGGCGTAACAACAATACACAAAACATGAGAAGTGAGTGAGGGGTACGAGGAGTGGTAAGTGCTAAGTGCCAGATCAATGCTCGGACAAATATAAATTCCAGTGTTTCGAGAATTGAAAAATAAATCTTTGGATTCTCCAAAATAACTTGAATAACAATTAAAAGATCGGTTTCTGAAAGCGTGCAATGTAAGGGATATCGAATGAGTTGAAATTCCGACGTGTGATGCCACGCCCATAAGAACAATACACTATCCAGGTCATTACAAATGTGTCTGCCAAGGCGTGACATTTGACACATTCAAAATGCGGTAGGAATTGGTTGATAACATAACAAATTTCCCACTGCTTACACCCAATTATCGATTGTGTCCGCTTGAAAGTCAGTGAAAGTAAGTACCAAATCGGTGGAATAGAACACGAGCTGGCAAGGATTTCGCTTTTGCCCACGCTCAGAAGTAAGTAACAGTGCGATTTTGAATGAGATATAAATGAGACTTTAACATTCACTTTTTGACGGTGCTCGGAAGGTGCAACGCTGCCAATAAGGTTAGCCCCAACAACGGTAGTAGTTTTGGCGATTTGCCAACCCTTGTAAGTAAAACACACGTAGGAACCATTCATCTGTAAAACAGATGTTGTTTACCGACTTCGAGCTAATCGTGAGCAGGTCATCCCATTCGGCATTCACTTGCGAAATTCGATTCGTCCGCATTCAACTCGTGATGTGGTAAGTATGTAAGAGTTGAAATTTACCTGTTTTCATCACCCTTCCTACTACCGATTTCCACTTTCTCGGACAACTTTTTAATTTGGAATACTGGAGAAATTTTTTTTTCTTTTTTTTTTCGTCATCAATCCTAGGGACGTATTTGCACAAAGTCCCAGGCGTTTTTAAGACAAGGCACGGTTCCAAGCAGTTGTAGAGTCGCTTGCAGCCCTTCAGCAGGCACTTCGCCTGTCCGCATCAAAAAAACCTTTTCAACATCATCAGCTTAAATTTACATTTTGAAAACTCACAGGAAGAAGATAGGACGAAGAAAACTCACCGGGACCCAAAGTGCCAGTGTACGCAATCTACGTCAAATTGGTTGAGGTGCCGCCTCAATTGTTTTTTTATTTTTCAGAAATTCAGATAAAGGAGAGAGAAGTCTTGAATTTGCATTGTCGCACTTGGGCCAGTTTTCCACTCTGGCAGATAACTGGAAGTGAAAAAACCTTTACCATTTCGAATGTGGTTTGTAAGACCAAGAAATTGAATTTTATTCTTTGTAAATGGCGAAGAGATGTTGAACAGTAATTAGTAACCGGGAGATAACCAAGAGGAACATTATGTGTCAAACCGGAATGGGAAATGGTTTCTTCCACTGAATCATCATTCAAGAACGTTTTCAAACGTAATAACCATATCAACCTAGTCGCTGAAATGCAGGACGCACTATAATGTCATTATCTCTACGATTAGCTAAGATAAATAATAAATGTAATTTCCAGTCTTCTACGACCGTCACATCCTTCTCGGGGTTGTCACTTCTGTTCTTATAATACGGCCCAATTCCAACATAATTATGCAACGGAGCCATGGAGCCGGTGTATTGAACATGGTACCCCAACATGATTGTAACCATACTCGGAATGTACAACCGTCAATTCAGAACATCGCTCTCGAACGTGTACCCCAGTTCACTTGATCTGTAAGGAAACACGACATTCCAAAATAAATAGAGACGGCCGCCCGTCAAAGACAAGAAACCAACTACTCTTGTGAGAAGTCAGTGAGATGTCAGGAGTAGATCGTCAACTTGAACATGCAAGGTCAAAATTGAAATCCGGCACACCGACCAAATAAATCATTCGAAATGATTTCAATCCAAGTATGAAGAAGTGAGACAATCTTTGGAATTACAACCTAGGCTACGAGTACAAAAAAGTAAGTTACAATATAAATTTGTCGTCAAAGATCTATTGAAATACTTACTAGAGTGCAGCGATTTTTGAAAGGGGAACAAATACTCACCACATAACGGTTTCAAAACAAGGAAATAATGGTGGGAAAATCCAAAAAATCTAATTTTGTTTCAACTTGGATTCAACTTGGTGATCTGATTGTTAGTAGAAAAAAATCGAAAATATACAATTTAAGGAGGTTTCAGGTAAGAGCAAGAACATATTCCATTTAGTGGGTTTGTACTCGCCCTGTCAGAGTGCCATCAATATATGCCTACACAGCGGATGAAATCTTTCACCCGGACATAAGACTTAAAACCAGGAAATAGGGTCAATCAATGCAAAGATATTGCCGAAATACTAGCAGATTTCCACATTTTTTTGGTTTTTGGCAAAACCTAGGAGGAAACCAAAACAAGTTTTACAAAAAAAAATTTTTTTAACATACTGATTCTTAAGACAATAAGGAAACGTTTTTAGGGTATTATTCCAAGAGGATTTATGCGAAAAGCACATTTTCGATCCATCCTAATACTTACACCGTGTCTTGGCATAGTATCTTACTGCGGTAGTTTTGTACTCCTTATCTAATGTCAAAACATTCTGCATTAAAACCCTCCCTCCATTCCAGTGAGAGGCGAGGAGGAGGACGAGTCTTTGGTTAATTATGGAGCCGAAAATGAACTTTATATAAGTGGGAACTGAATCCCTCCCAGAAACTGTCGTATATACACCGCGAAGCCGATCGCTCCACGAGAAATCTATCAACACCCATTTCAGAACGACAACCACAACTAGTTACTAGAGCTTGAAATTCTTAAACGGCGCGAACTAGCCGTCAAGCCGAGTGGGAGGAGATTATCGCATGACGCATCATAATTATATTAATATTACACGCATATTCAAAGTTTAAATTCAAAAATCACTCGTAGAAGAAACCAGTGCCTACTTCACGTATCAAATACCTGTAATAAAATGTAACGTGTACATAAGGAACAAAAAGGATTTGTAACGGGTTCAAACCGTAGGCGTCAGACTACGAAAACGATCGGTTGAACGAGCACTCAAGATCTTTCTCGGCCCAGCAGCCAATTTTTGCCGGCGCCCCGCGGAGGATCAAAGGAGCCAACTAACCGTGTGAATAACACAATCCCCTGACATATAACTAAAGGGAACGTCACATTCGACGATTTCGAATGTAGAATGTGAATCAATCGTAGAGCTACCGATCGTCCAGTCAAGCTGTACGATTGGGACGAACACTCAACGCGGCCAATTATTTCTCGAAATGAGGATTGGGATTTCTAAATGCTGGAAAATAGGAATCTTGGTTAATATGAAACGGCATATTATACAATAGAGATAGAAGGGGTTATGTATACCAACATAGATCTTACTTCCGAGACTGCTATTCTCTTATCTGGTAATGTAAATGTTATATGAGAGGTACATTATAGAGTTGACTACGTAGAGATGCATATATGTGGCAGATACATTGCCAAAAGTACGACAATCAGTGGTTTTCCGCAAGCTATGAAGTCTGAAGTTTTCAGGCAATTTGACGAACAGTTTAGGACACTAGATAATTGTGTCAAACAAGAGACCTCGTACCAGCCTATTCTACCCAGTTCCAGTTTCATACAGGGAATAGTTGAATACCACAGGTTTTATTAGAATATTACCAACTAATGTGGCATTGAGAATTACCGGTTACACAACAATGGGAAACGACGGACAAACACGAAGGTTTATATGATAACGAATCCGTCCACGGTAGGTTAACTACCATAGGCCCATTTAGTCGCAACTTGAGAAAATGTGAAACTGCGCCAACGAAACGCGATTACGTAGCTTTAGACGACATTTGACGAAAAAATCAAAGAGAATCAACCTATATTATGTGCGGTTGCCGACTCGAATAGAAATATAGCCCAGTCAATAAAGACATCAAACTTTGCACATATGCGTATATTCGCATGTTTCAACGATTTTTTAATAGGAATGTTAAGAATTTTAGGGTCGTATTTACTTAAATTTGCAACCCTGAAAACCGTGCGGTGCTCTCAAAACAGCGAAAACAACTAAAACTATAGTTGTAGTTTTTGGCCAAAAAAAGCAGTTAAACTGCTTCTTGGCGAAAAAATGTTATTATTTCCTTTTTTAAAGTATAAAAAATTTCCTACAATTTCAGTGGTAGTATGACACCGTAGACCGAGTAGAATCCCAGATAGAACTCTGCGAAAACAGACCATGTTCTCCAAAAAGTGCAAATATGTTATAATATATAAATATTATTTAGTTTTTAATTCGATTGGAAGTGCTAGTAGGTTTCTTAGAATGGATCAACAGGAAGTTGGGGGGTTTACGATATCGATGAGGGGACGTATATTGTGCGTTCATTGGAAATTCAACTTGAACCAACTACATTCAACATGAAACGTTCGAAGTTGAGTTTACCGGTGTTTTGAATGAAGCTATTAGTTTGCTGAATGAAGAAGATCAACAACAATCTATTGTTGGACCAACCATTGATGAACGATCAGAAAAGAGCGCTGATTCTGATGAAGCCCAAGAAGTTGTTGTTGATGTTGAAGAGCTGCGTCAAGCCAACGACTACGAGCCGAGTTAGGTTTTAGCTCTTTTTAATGAATAGTTTGGAATTGGAATGCTTTCCTTGAATGTAGTAAGTAGTTTTACAACGCGAAGGGCTGTACCTTCTCTAAGTCTACCTATTTGCGAAGAGGTTAAAACTAAGACTAATTAAGATTAAGATTCAAAGTAATGAGTTTGCAATTGTGGTTTACCAAGTTCCTTTCGAAAAACTAACTGTGTGAATAATTATCTAGTATAAAGAGTGTTAACGTTGATTGATGTTTTTTAAAAGCTGTTCACAATGTGATAACAGATTGAATATTAAAGAAAGAACGATGGATTTTGATGCAATTTTAAAGAAAGATTTTTTACTTAAAAAGATGAGTGGTCAGGTACCTACCAACATTGAACTAGGACACATCCGTGCCACTACTGCGTTGTAATGATTTATTATTGAACACCAAAAAATAATTAGCATTAATAATGAAAGACTAAAAACTCATTTAAAACAAAAATTACATCTGAAACATGGGACAGGGCGAATGTAGACATACTTGAGGCGAATGTCACTACTTATCACTAGTCAGCACAGTAACTGCAAAAGGGCGAACGTTACAAGAAAAACCGCCTTTTCGTCACAACTCGACTTGTATTAGAGGAAGAACTAATCCAAAAAAATGTGGAAATGTGCTGAAAAGTAGTAGTAATCTAGGAGAAATGTCAAGCTGGGTGTTACAGTTTTTAAATTCGAGAAAATTGCGGTTTCCCAAAACCTTGATTTTGCTACATTCGCCCTTCTGCCAGCGAAGGCACGACAACATGAGCGAACCGAGCACAACGAATGAATAGAAGAGAAGTCACTGCGTAATTATAAAAGAGGGAATGTGTACACAAATGATAATAATATTATCACAAGTACCTACGTGGGGAAGGTACCACAGATTTCAAGGTTTTACTCCCTATGATCGATATAGCAGACAAACAGCTGAATTTAAAAAGAAATGCGATAGGCATTCGATATGTATATGTATACGCTCAAACCATTCAGAGTCCTACTAGGAATTTAGAATAGTAACAACGTCGATTATAATGATTGTCGACAAATGCAAGTGATCAAGAACGATGTGTACATTATAAACAATATGAGAGAACGAATTATAAATGTTGACTGGAGAACGAAAACTGATAACAGAAATAGATTCCTACGCTTCTAGATAGAAAGGGTACGGTATGAACAAAAACAGATGTACAGGTGAGACAGCTGCACCCTTTCCCTTCGCTACACTATATTAGGGAATGAACAGACAAAACATACAAACTATCGGCAATAATCGTTCGGAGTAAAAAGTTGCAGATAATGTATGATAACACGGTGCAAGAGCACTGTAGCTGCATAGACGATTGAGCGAGAAAATACAAGGAAATGTGGCAGGCTCGACCTACGAGTGGGGATTTTAGGTCGATTGAGTACGGCAGACCTCAACCAAGGGACCCCGCAGCACCAATAAGATTGTGATTTCGACGTCAAAAATACGATAAATGCCGAGTTATGGGTGATAAAGGGTGGTATTGAAGTCTAATCTAATAGACCATGATGATAGGTAGGTTGTACGAGTGAAAATGAAAGGTTTTTTCGGGGTAGAATAGCACAGGTGTGGGGAGGCCTTTTGATTATTAGGGGCAGATTTTTGATGCTGCTATAAGGGCGGAAGGATTGCACTGCAGAGAGCAAGCAAAACGTTATCACATTACCTTGCATCGCAACTAGGAGTTGAATCATGCACTAGAGTAAATATCTCCTACGGCAGTACGTAGGAAAATCGATTCAAAACAAATAAAACAAACTCACCTCGTCTGCGTACGACTCCCGTATCCCCACGGAAAATAAAGCACTGAATATCAAAATATAGAACCTTAAATACATCACCAGACTTAATTTAGTACCGAAGTACTTTAAATATTTAAGGCAATAATAAAAAAGTTAAAAAAATAATGTAAATAACACATATAAAACCCTACACCCAGCCAAACATTGATCAATGAAATGAGTAATGTCAGTCAATGGCGAGGACTACTTGGTCGACTTTGTCCGCATAGCACATGGTTGCCAACACCGCAACACAAAAAACCGTACCGCAAACGAACAACACATCAATGTGTTGCCGGCATTTATTATTCATCTTGAAAACGTTCTCAATATTATTAAATCATTAAATTTGATTTTGGGACTAAATTTAGTCGAAGAAACAATCGTTTATTACATAAATTGAAAAAACGAATTCGAATCCGTCCAATCGAACTGTAAAACGGACAATTTGTGTACATTTAAAGCTTTAACCTTTATCTATTTCATTTTATATCTATTTAAAAGTGTTTTAAATGAAAAGAAATCGTATTACTGGTAGAGTCACCTTCAAGGCACCCGGAAACGTCACCAGGAAAGTGACGGACCACCAGCGTTCCCGCCAAATGTTTCCCGCCTAATTATGAAGTGTCCAACCCACTAACGCACAGCTAGCGAAGATCCTCAATGTCCGGTTTTCGCTGGACAGTCTCGCTTTTCAGACTCTACAGTCCACAATTACTATTCCCAAATATGCCTCAAACTTTCGTCAACATTTCGGGTGGCGATGTGGATGGGTTATGGATTATGGGATGACAGGTTCATTACGTGTGGCAATGTACCTACCTGAAGAACAAAAAACGGTAATCAGATAATATCTAGTTATAATATAATAGATATATTGTGCAACGCACGTGTTATTGAGCTATTCCAATCTATGTCTTCAAATAGGATCGTATAGGACCATAGGCTAATTTTTGTACGATGAGTCTCAACTTAAATCCGAAGGACTTCAGTGATCAATTCTAAAACCAATTTGCAACAAATAGTGTCCCTTAGACTTTTTTTAAATCCACTCTAAATGCCACTTTTTCGACTTTTAAGATTTTTTCGTGGTGTCGATCTTATGTCATTAAAATAGCCATAACTTCCTTAATCCGTCAAATAAATTCAAATGTAATTATACTGTTGAAAAGAGCACCACATTTACCATCTCCCTGAATGCATGATCAAAATTTTTGAGTGGGTTTGATGCGTACAAAACAAGATCAAAGTGCAAATTTTGAGATTTTCCGAAAATTTGACGTTTTTTCATCGGTTGTTGTCTCTCTTTTAGTAATTTTTTTCCGGTAGGTCGTCTATAGGAAAAACTGGTTTGAAATCTCACCTTTCCAACGGTGTACTCAAAATAAATTAGCGTCTGAGTTTAAATGAGAAAATGACGTTTAAATGCCAAAAACGAGATACTTTTCAGGGTAAAAAGTGGCTTTTTCAGGACTTTGCGGGGGATTACTTTGAGCAATTGTTGTGACGTTGAATCACTAGGAAATTGTGAAAGCCAATTGCTTTGCTGATTTTTTTTTTTTTTAATTTTTTTGAACGAAAGCACCTACCTAGGTACTTCTGTAAATTTTGTATTTTGTACTTCTGTAAATTTTCTTATTTTGTAAATTTTAAGAAGAGCATCAAAATTATTTGTTACTATTTAAGTACCAATTATTAAAAAATTATTATTCATAATTTGACTCATCAAATGTCTTTGGAATGAAAAGCCTTCAGTCGATTGTGGACAATTTAATGCTATCAATCCTATCCGAACCAAATGCTATCTTAAATCTCCCGTTTTTGGCATTAAACCGTTATTTTTTCCCTTAAACTCAGACGCTAGTTTATTTTGAGTAGAAAATTTACGGTTGGAAAAATGAGATTTCAAAAAAGTTTTTCCCCATAGACGACCTACCGGAAAAAAATTACTAAAAGAGAAAAACGTTAGGAAAACGTCAAATTTTCGGAAAATCTGAAAATTTGCACTTTGGTCCCATTTTGTACGCATTAACCCTGCTCAAAATGTTTTGATCGTTCATCAGGGAGATGGAATATTTAACGCTATTTCAAACGGTATAATTATGTTTGAATTTATTTGACGGATTGGGAAGGTTATGTCCATTTTATAGACCTAAGGTCTAAAACACGGATAAAAATCTTAAAAGTGGAAAAAGTGGCATTTAGAGTGGATTAAAAACAAATGTCTGTGAGACACTTTTTGTTGTAAATTATTTTATTTGTAGAATTGATCGCTGAAGTCCTCCGGATTTAAGTTGATACAGCTTGTATAACTGCCCCCAGTTCGGTCCCTCTCTACGCCCATAGAGCAGTCTACTGGGACATCTGCTGACCTCCCTCTCCACCAATAGCAACGCCCATGTATAGGACCGTGTTGAATCCACCATCAATAAATAGGTAGGTAAATACTGATCAAAGAGTTGCATAAGAGTAGGTGCTTCGTGCACTTCATTTGAGTAGAACGTCCATTGTGATATGTAACTACTGAAACTGAATTATATTTTTGTTTCTAAGCTCATTCAGGTGTTTTTATCCACATTAATGGTTATAAATGTCGCTAAAACTGGTTAGTGGTTAGTGCTACACTGGGATTTTTGTTAAAGCTAATGATCTTGATCTTGTTTTTGTTGTTTGGAGCCATCTACGCAGTCTCTGTTCCTCACCGTCCCGTGGATCTTCACCAGTGTAGCCTCGTCAAGTTCGACCTGAATGATTTGGACAATGCCCTCTACATGTACAAGTCAGTTGAAATGATTCCCTCCCATGTAAGGTTTTTGGATAAGACGATTTGGAATTCAATGTAATTCATGTTTACTCGCTGTTTTTACTTAGTTAACATTCGGTAAAAATGAACACCTAGGAGATTAGGTTTGTTCATATTTAGGGCTACTACTGAAGTGGATACTTTCCCATTTCACCCCCATGAGGTACCGACTTTTTGGCTTTTGAAATTGCAGTGGGGGAGGGGGGGTGCAGGTGGTAGGCTTCTACTCCTAAACCTGTAATGGAAAGCAGAAGTTGTGTTGGGGACAGTCTCTGGAGAACGACAGGCGAGTTCTCTTCAGTGAGCCTCCACATCCTCTTCTACTAGACTCAAACCTGCTTGGATTCACTTCTTTCTAGATCCTTTACTGATATAGTGTTAAAAATGTTAATGTACCTATTAATACACTTCTCCAATCCATATGACCTCCATCAATAGTAGTTGTTTATATTGTAGGTATCTTCCTTGGCCTTTAATTGGCAGTTCCTGATATTTAAGAAGTAGATACAGATTTATTCAATTCTAGTTGGTTGTCCTCAGGGCATGCACTGCTCTTAGCTATAATCTATCCGAACCAGAAAAGCACGTGTACTTGAGCAGCCTCAGGGATAAGATGGATGTCGCTTGCCTCAGCTTGATCGTTGGATGCGGAGTAGATGTCAATAATTGGATCAGAAATAAAAGGGGCACAAAGGAAATCAATACGAGAAAACATAAATTGTACAAAATCATGAATTACCTCACTGACATAGCACATGTGGAGAATTCCGGATTCGATCAGACGATGCTGGAAGATGACATGGACTCACGCGTGCGACAAGGACTTATACATACAATTCGAGAAAGGGTGGATAAGGTTCATAATAGAATATCGCAAAGGGGTTTGGCCTTCAAACGAAGTCCCGACGTTGAGATTACGGAGGTGAATCTGACAGGAAATCCAGCTGAGGTCAAGCAATGCACCACGCAATCGGCCACTACCATGTGCGCTCCATCAGTCACACCACGTATGACCGAATACGTGGTGGGCAACGTCGGTATGTTCATCATCGCCTTGTTCGCCATATCCGCATTCCTCTGCTTACTGTCGTTGCTTGTCTGCAAAATTTGCTGTTTGACTGACTGCAGCATTGCTGCAATCAACATGTGGAACAGGCCATCCAAATGCGAGAAGCCCAAAAAAAAGAAAAAGAAGAAACAAGCTTGCTGTGTTGACTAATAAATTGTTATCAAAACGCACCTACCGTAATTTCATTATTGATCGCCGTACCTACATTGATTCCATACCTACCTACCTCTTGGGCTCAATTACTGCATTTTTGTTGTAGTGACTTCTTAATGTTTATCTCTAATGAACGTCTTCGTAGCTTTTTTTGCAGTACCTGCAGTAGATGCCCCAATGAACAATGTAGATGAATATCATGGATAGGCCTTACATTCAAAGTATCTCGCTTATTGATCCCTAGGAGATATCCCACCTTTGTGTAGAGGAGTGACGTCATCAGCAGGTTCAGTGGTCTGTTGATATAAAAGTAGACAGTTCATTTTCTGAATATCTCACCAAGTATTGGAATTCAGGACCTGTGTGAGGCTGTTCCGAAGCGTGCAGAGCCCGGAAAAGCAACAGCTCTTTTTGACCTCCTTGCAGAACAAGATGGACTCAGCTTGGATGAAATGGGCCCTGGAGAGTGGGTTGGATATCGAGGGCACTCTGTCACTGAACGGTGAGGAATCGGACGTTTATAAGAGGCACCGCAAATTGGACACTTTGATGAACGAGTTGGCAATTCAAGTTGGGCTCAATCGAGAGGTATTAAACAAACACCAAGGGCTGTTAGGTGCCACTAGCAGGATCAGGAGGAGTCTCATCGAGTCAATTAAATCCAAAATTGAAAACGTACAAGAAGATTTGATGGATAGAGTTTCATCAGCGGATAAACGGATAGCCGATAAAATAAGCCGTCAGGTTAAAAAAGAAGCAGATCATAACAGGACTGATTGTTCTGACCATCTCGAGCTCAGGATCAACGGCACTGGAAAAGATGAGGACGTAATTGTCACTTGGAGAGTCAGCTCTAGGAGGGTCGCCCTAATATTGCAGATTCTGATATTGTCATCTTTTATGACCTTCATATTCTTCATTTTCTTCAAGGTGTGTTGTTTAGCAGAGTGCGTCCTGATTTGCTGTAACGGGGTTTGTAGAGTTTTCCACTCCATTTCGAGTGAATAAATACGTGAAAACTAGTTTTGTGTATTGTTTATTTGATGCTTGAAAATGCATCAAATAGATTTTATGTGTGTATAATCCAACGTACCTACTTCATGGAATCCAAAGTTTGTCCATGAGTTTAGTGAGAATTCAATGGTTTAAACAATATTATTCGAAATATGTATAATTTGAAGGACTCGCAATTTAGTGTATATACTTGTAGCAGGTTTTACTTCAGGTGGACCCAAAAAATATAGTGGTCCTCCTCACTAGCCTAGATCCAGCGTTTTTCCACATTGGCCATTTTCTAGCTCTTGCCCTTAGAAATCATGATATAATAGGCGATGGGTGTGGTCCCCATATTTGTAGTGTCGTCAGCTTTATGCTTTACAGCTGCCTCTATCGATTCTCGGTATGTACAGTGGGTGAACTGCTAATATTACCTGCTGCTTACTCATGGGGACCATCGCTTACCACCCACTATTCAGGGCCCCCAAGAGGGATAAAACGATTTCCAGCGCTCGAGCAATTTTTGGAAGCTAGAGCACTTATTTGCCTGGGCTATTAGCAGTCAAGTCAGATATTATTATGATGTCACTTGTATTCAGCTCCAACAAGTTAGCTTTTGTTTTACGACGGCAACTGCTGCTTTTATTGGCTACTAGTTAAGCTTTTGTTGGCGAATTTTATTTTGTATACAGTATTTTCTTCTCGCCCAATATTTGAAGACTGCTTTGATTCAGGAACTGCGCGACACTGTTCGGTAAGATTAGTGATCCTCGGCAACGAGCAAAAAGTCTTCGGCGTCTCCAGAAGAAAATGAACTCAGCAATTCTCAAAGCTACCAGAGATTGGAATGTGAGATCGGGCGATAGTGAAAATCAGCTTTCAACGTTAACAACTGACGAGGACCCACTTCGTGAAAATCTCAAAACTCTGAAACTCGTTCTGTCTCCGAAGGAGTATCCGTCCAAAGCCATGTTCAGGCCACCGCCTCCCTGGAGAGCGAATCTGGACGCCGGCACCCTCCTCGCCTTGGACTCGAAATTCGTCAAATTCAGAACGAAACGGAAATACAACAAAACGTCTTGCGACAAATTCAAAAAGCGGCCGTGTAAACGCTCAGCGGGCGAAACTGAACTGCAGGATGCGACGAATCTGACGGTTGCGACGATTTATTTGGTGATGATGATCTTGTCGTTTTCCATATCCGTCTTCATTGCTGTCCTATTGATATTGAAGATATGCTGTCTGACAGATTGCTTGTGCATGGAATTTTGCAAGGCCAACGAGAACCCTGCATTATAGCTTCTCCTATACCCCAGGGAAACTGAATGTAATAAATGGTACTTAATTTAGTTCCTATCATACACTTTTCGGTGTTTCCGTTCTGCTCAAGACCTCAAATTATATCTGCAAATTATATCTACCCTCGTCACAACTTTGGATCATTGTCACTGATAATACATACTAGGTATTCAATATAATACAAGTTATTTTTGAGTAGGTGAGTAGTGAAAGCCTGAACCCTCTTAGTTTAGAAATGTTAACATTTTATTATAAATTATACTAGGTAATAGGCACCGATAGGGCGACACTAAATAGACAAAAATTCAATAATATTATACTTACAACGAATTTAAAAACGACTGAAAATTGGCGCCTATTTTGTACAGGGAGTGTTTACAATTGGCATCAAAAATGCGTCCGAACGTCAGATCAAGATATTTCAAAGTGATTTACTCTAAAATGGAAAACGCCTGGCGCCAAGTTCCACCGAACTTACTTAGCAAGACCATTAGAAATGCTCTTTCCAAAGGAAGGGAGCTGGGCCTGGGCAGAGAAGATCTCAGGATCCAAGCTAACAGTTCGCCACCTGACATCGAAATTGCTTCAGTTAACGCGACAAAATTCTCGCAATTTTCACAGAAGGAGGACATTGTGATTAACGTTAGCACAGGAGTGGTCATCGTTATGGTTTTAGCAATCTTGACGGAATGGTACCTAATATGGCTGATGATAAAGTCCATGTTCAATTCAACTCAACGGACCATCGAAATATGTTGCTGAATGTGATAGTAATATATTTTTCCAACAACTGCCCATTCTGCGTGTTTTCAATGATCTTTTTCAATAAAAACTTAGAAAGTACTAAGTACTTATGCTTGGGTCTTGTACTAGGTAATACTATCATTACAGCCACGATTGATCACGAGTCTGTACATTGCTCACTTGCTGTAGCAACCAACAACACTGATCGATGAGAATAGATTGTAGTAGGCCTTTGAGACCCTACCAAACCTACACCTGCCCATCCATAATATAAGTGGTGAAATTCCATTAAATTCACGAAGTTCGTGTCTTGGGCTAATGTTTGATTTCATCAATGACGAGAAGCCATTCCTTCACAGGAAGTGTTTGAAGTTGATGAGGACGTTGCCCGATGAAGAAAGAATAGGACTGCGGAAGGTACTCCACGAGAAAATGGACTACGCATGGGCGAATCTCGCATCTAGAGAAGGCCACGCCGTCGTACGAAGGGCTCTTGCCAAAGCGGTGGAGGATGGAATTAGCTCCGACGACGTTGCCGTTTGGGCGGTGAGCTCGGATTTTGGAAACATGGAAACGGAGCAGAAAGAACTAAACGCCCACGATTGCGACCCACCGACTCAATCCCAGGGCATCGTAGAATTTGTTACGGAGACCTACAATATCCTGATAGTTTGGTCACTAACGTCTCTGGTCGTGCTTGCCAGCTTACTGTTCTGCGCCGCTTACTATCTTCTCCAGGCATCAAAAGCTTTCGCCAGGAGAGTGAGGAATAAGACCTGCATCCCTCCCAAGGGTAGCCGCTGCTGCGTTGAGCCAACCCGTAAAAAGAAGTGCTCTCCCAAATGCCCATCTAGATATCCTCCCAAAATATGTGACGATTCTTTCGAAGGTTCGTGGCAATAAAGAATTCACCCCAGCAAATTTCCAAACTCAGTTTTTAAGTTTTTGTTAGTTGCTGATCAGTTTATGCATCCACACTACACTTCTTTATCCCCAAAATGGTAATTCCTAGACAGAGCTAATTAGCTCTAATACTTAAGTATACTACCTGTAGGTATGTACATAACTAGTTCGAGATCCTCGATTACCAATAGTCCATTGTCCTTAGGAAATGCTTACAATTAGGAGAGACATTCAAACCGGAAGTTCGTTCGCGGTATATAAACAAACTCCATCAGAAACTTGATCAAGCATGGAGAGAACTGCCAACACACCAGCGGAAGACTACAGTGGACAGAGCAGTCATCAAAGCTGAAAAGTTAAGACTCAGAGCGTCCGACCTGAGGATTCATAAGACAGCCCAGGGATGGACACCCCACGGCGTTGGTGGTTGCGTTAAAACGAGGGAAAATGAAGATGGTTCCAGCGAGCTGATGATAATGTTCAGTAGCTGGTGGCTCATAACTCTCCTCCTACTAATCATCATTCTCACCTACCTAACTTACGTGATGCTTCGAGCGATCTGTCATATCATGCACAGAACCTCAAGTAGGTTGCGGCACTGACGCGAAGCAATAAAAATCTTCTGCCTCGTATGATCGTAATCAATTTCATCCAATTGATAGGAAGGTCGAGCAAGTGTTCTCTAGTTGTCTCCAATTTCGAACCTGCTCGTTTACTGGTAATTATTACCAGTATCAGTGTTGAAAGCTGGACAAACACCCACATAAGTACACAGAGACGGCAAGGTATTATTTTGATGAAATTAATAAATGATTTACGAAAATACAATTTCTATTTGTTTATAATCATACAACGATGAAACTCATAACTGTACATAACAATTCACTCACACATGGCGCTTATCAGAGATCCAGGGTGCGGCGTAACACATGGTGCAGTTCTGAAGGGGCTCCCCTGTGGTGGGTTTAGGAACATGGGATGTACAGTCTGTGGGATCGTACAGTTTTTAGTTGTAACCACGGTTTGGACGCATGAATAGATCGCTAGAAATGTTGAACTGAATCGTAAACAAGGCCCACTTCCACCTCTCTGGCGCAGTCAAGTAAGCAAAATTTTCGCTACTGGACAGATCATAAGCCACGGCAACTTCGCGAGAGACCTCTGCACTCCCCAAAAGTGACCGTCTGGTGCGCCATATCCAAATTAGGAATGATGGAGCCTAAATGGATGGATTTAAACTTGTTTGCTTTTTTATCACAAAAATGTTTGTGTTAACCAACTCATCAACTGTTTCATCAACTTCTACATCATATTCAACCCGAGCCATCAGCTACCATCAGTCCCTACTCCCAGCTTCAATCTCATGTCCTCAACCAAACACTCATACTAGATTATAAGAATATCAACAAATATCAACAAATAAACTCCCAATTGTCCTCCGCCGTTTAGGCAATTTAAGCAGGCAAACATTTAAAATAAGAGCAATCAAGTGGATCATTGATCATGGTAGAACAGCTGTGGAAAGTATACTCCGTATTATAATAGTAGTATTTATTTACAATAGAATACCTACCGAAAAATGTTATTTCATAAGAAAATTGGTTTTAGTTTAATACATTCGACAAATTGGTCACTGTAACCACAGTTCATTATCTACTCATTATCATTTAGTGTTCTATGTAATTTTATAAACTGTGTTCGAATAGATTTGACTTCCCCGACTCCACACGGGCCTTGGAAATTCGGGTAGTCCCAATTTGAGTTTTTGTACAAATAAGAAAATTGTTCATACATTTGGGAATAAACCAATTTCAATTAATTTTTTTAATTACACTTCAATTCGGGAGGAAATCGTTGCTATACCCATCACGATGTGGCAAAATGCCGCTGAAAGCTTCCGAAGTTTCAGCTGTATCGCTGCTGGGGGCCATAACCTTGCTGATGTGACCTTCAGGACAGGGTAGAAAAAACTGCATGGAGTATCGATTAAAATAAAATTCACCTCATATCTGTACATTTTACCGTTTTTTCCCAACAGCCCTCCAAAAACTGCAAAATGTGTATTGCCGCACGTTGAATTACAACTTGAAAATAATTAATATTTTATTATTATTGAATAGTATGATTGTGTATGTACCTACGAGCTAAAACAGCACGATGTCGAACACAGTGTGGAAGGGTCTCGAGTACGATTTTTTTGTGGCATTATCAATTTGATTGTAGTAAACTGAACTGCGTCAGGAATACGAGGTAGGTTGTTGTGGCTGCGACAATCTGGATATCGGAGAAATAAGAGAGTGAGGATCACGTAGGTATTGATGAATCGATAAAATACTTGAGGTATAAAAACGTCATTCGGTTAAATATAGAACAACAGAGAACAAAATAACTGGTCGTTAATTTAATTTTGGATTGAGTTCGATAAGAACTAATCCGCAATAATCAAAATAAATTTTTGAAAAGGTAGTGGTGGGTAGAGGGAGATAAACTAACTCCTTTGGTATAAACTCACTGTGGATACAAGAGGATAACCAACGTCGAAGAAATGGCTCGCAGAAAAATTCACCGAGATCTTACGTCTCAAGTAGAGTTGCAGTTTTACCTGAATCAAATGATTAAGCTTTAGGTACCACATGCAGTTTGAATTACAAAAAATAATCGTCAACAAAAATAGTTAGTGCTTCCTGTACTTACATTTTTGCGAAGAGCCTTATTTTCATTCATCAACAAGTACAATTCATTATCAAATTTTTCTGCCTGAAATCCAACGAAAACCAAAAATGTTCAGCAGTAGTTGAATTAATCATTTTATTGTTTATCTCAAATTCTCTTGTGCATATTATAGTGAGGAGTCATGAAGCACAGGATAAAACCTTACGATAAACGATACGTTGTGTCCATCTGATACAAAACATCGCTTCTAGGATAATAATAATGTCAACCAGTTCTTAGATTTTAGCAGGGACTCAGGAAAGGACAGGTCCATCACGCCGAAACCTGGGGCTAGTGTGCGGAGCGTGTATATTGCATCGACAGTCAGTCAGTCCAGGATCGTGGGTTGGCCATTGAGATAAAAACCAAGTATAGAATACAAGATGGGTAAATTACAATGCCACTTGTAGTACCTACCTTGGACTTTGTGATCTCACAGGCCCTACATAACACAAATATGGACGATATGAGATATAAGCAATAACTGGTCGTGCAAACGACCCACACTAGATTATCTTGCGAAATCACCCTCTCCACCGTGTCGTACGATGCTACGAAAAAATCAAAACCAAGGTAACAAACGCAGAAGAAAAGCTGGTGCGTGTACATTTGCTTGAGGATGTTCATGTTCTCTACGTTCTTCAAATGCGTTTCCAGCACCTCTTCCGATCTGTAAAAGTAAACTATGAGGTGTAACCTTGAGGTTTTGAATCTGTCGGTTGTGATTTTCAAAAAGGTGCAGAACTGGAGGATTATGAGGATGGGACAGAGGGCGTCTATAGAGGAAAACACGTCTCTGACAGCAGCTGCCCATCTCCTTTGAATGGCTTGTCCAGCGATCCACAGGTACATTCCAAACATGAGGAAACCAACTGACAGCCGCCTGTAGGTGTTTCGAGAAAAATCCTTCATCTCACAGCCGCTGACGAGTTCGAGAAATCTTCTACGGTTCCTGATCACGACTATAACGTGTACCGTCGTACACAAACATTTCATGGCAGTCACCACAGCCAGGAGCGTGAGAAGAGACAAAGATGTGTTCGTGATCAATAAAAAATAAGTCAGAACACCAACGTTTATTATGCGGTACGTTACATGAGTGACCACCGCATACACTACCAATTTCCTATTCGAACAGTCATCTTCGGCGCAAGGCATCAGCCCGAATACGGAACTCAACAGAAATAAACCGCCCATGTTAGTGATTCGCGGTGATACGTACACGCTCTTCATTTCACTCCGCTATTACGGCTTCAACGTAACACTGAATTCTGTCACGAAAATCCTCTCGTGACCGATTTCGATCTGTTATGTTATCGTAATATCTCGTCCTTTCTAACTACCGCAATCGATAGACAACGAAAAATAAAGTAACGTCAGAGGCGGAGGGAGCAAGAAATAATCGTCATTCTGTTGTCGCACCACGTCGGTACGTATTTATTTTCCCCCGTGAAAAATGTGACATGTAACCGAACTTTTTGGTCATTAAAAATGCATGCGCTCGTGGTATCGACACTATCCGATTAGATCTGATTTCATAGAAGAGTCAATTCAGCTAGAAACTGAGTCGACATTTTATAGCTTGCAAAAACACTCTGCTCGCAGCTTAAAAATACCTCATTTACAGCGATGAATGAGAAGTATTATTGTTATTGAGTTCTGTCACGTCAAGGACCCCAAAATCTGCCTATTGATCCATTAATGAAAAGCAGCTTGTCATACAGCTCTTAGCCATGTCATATTAGCTCTGAAAAAGGGGGCCATAAGAAATTTTTGATCCAGTTTAGAATTTGTCACCCTTTATGTTTTTTTGGGTCGCTGAACACGACTCTGAATTTGCTGGCAGAAATTTTGGGATGGAACAGGTCTTCATTCGCTGTTTGCTAACTTTTTGGCACATTTTCTAGTTTTAGCGAATTTTCGAGGAAAATGAAGTAGTTGTTCTCGGTCCAAGATTTTTAACACAATTTTTATATAAAAATCCATTTCAGACCATCCTGAAATCACTGCCAAATCGATGGTGTATTTTGGCAGTGATTTCAGGATGGTCTGGATGGATCCCGTCCTGGCTATCGAAAGGCTAAGTTCGTAAATGGGAAGAATCGGGCCACAAAAAGGAGGGGGGGTAGTTTTAGGGGGGGGGGGATTACCCATAAATTGCCAAAATTAAACATTCTGACAAGTGACCCCTCATTTTAAAGGATTTGTTGAAACGATGATGAAATAAGAATTGCGATATCTCATCCCGTCCTCGAACTGGAGCACTTTGAAGATGAAGAAACGTGGTTGATACTTGAGATGTTCTTCATGTTCAATCTGCTTTAATCTGATAACGAAATGAGATATCGCAATTCTGACTTCACCATCGTGCTCAGCATTGAAAAATCTATAAGCTGATGGGGTTATGAAGGGGGGGGGGGACTACCCGTAAATCCCCAAAATGAATTTAATGCTCTTCATGGACATCATGTCCTTCAATGGAGACATTTTACATAAAACCAGTTATTTCTTCGAAAATTCGCTCTCGAAGCGTTGCTGCATGACTCGATTTTTTTACTATATGTATTTCGAAAATGCCATTTTTCGCAAACAAAAAATTTTTTTTTTCGATTAAATTGTCCAATTTTTTCACACCGAAGAGTTTTTATATGACCAACCGGTTAAACAACGCCAAAAATTGGCAAAAACGGACAGTGAACAATCGACGATTTTGGGGGAAATCATCCGTGTTTTGACACTATTGGTCACTATTTCCCTAGTCTTCTTTCTGACAACAACGATTGTTCAATAATTATTATTATAGCAATAGTTCAGCGTAGGGATATCTTATTCGGTACCATCCATGAAACGGTCTCAAGCTGGGTACTTTTTTTTATTGTTTATTCATGTAACAACTGTACATCTAGCAACGTTTCTGGAATACACTAGAGCTTTTTTTGCGGTTTATGAAATATCATTAATTATTATGAAGTAGTGTTAACTATTAGGTATGAATTTTTTTTTTTTTTTTTTAATGCATTTATTTTTAAAATACAATACATAAAATACATACTGCTTAGTGCTACTTAATGCTACTCCCCTCTTTAAGCAGAGCTTGTGAGGGGAGGAGTCGAATCCTCGCAGACAAATATGAATGAAACAAATGCAAAGTAACTAAAATAAATACAAATTTTCAAAAATGAATACAAATTTTCAAAAATAAATACTAATTTCCAAAATAAAAGAGACTGATTTGCTATTGATAATTCTAGAATTGATAATAATATTTACAATGTATATACATAAATATGAACCAACCACGACCCATCCAACTCACAGTGGTGATCCGGAGAAACGCCCCTTCAACGCCTTTTAGAAGGGGTCCAAGGAACCCATCTCTCTTAGAATTATTATGAAGTAGTGTTAACTAGGTATTAGGTATGAATTATTATGAAGTAGTGTAAATCATTACTAATAATTATTAGTAATTATTACTAATTAACTCGATATTAGAACACCATGTGCTGTTCGAATCAGCTGATTAGGAACATTGACTCAACAGGATGCCGCACGATTCACCATCATGTTGACGACCTTCGATCTGCTCCAACTTTGAGCCCTCATTGTGAACAAACGGCTGGACGTACAAACCTGCCGATGGTCTTAAACTTTTTTAAAGACCAACTCTATTTAAATGTGACCTAAAAACTATACCGTTCCATTTGAACTTTTCAAAATTTGTTTTTAACCCCTTCCCCTTGACCTAGGGTTATGAAAAGTTTCAAGGATCGTATGTGGGGTATGTCCAAAGTTCGGACCAACGATCCCGTAACGAGCTCAACTTTGAACCCGTAAACCAAATTTCGTAATTTTAGCAGCGGATTCAATTTCCTGAATCTACCTACTTATCTTGAAACGTAAACCAACAATGAGTGGGTGGGGGGGGGGGAGTTGGAAAATATTTTTCTTTGATCGGTTCCAATGGTTCATTATTGAAGATAATAAACCAAAAGACCACAAAATGTGTTTTAATAGTGTTTGGCCTATTATTATAATAATAGGTGTATACATACACTTACTACACTTACTTATAATAAGTGTATGTAGTCCGCAATGGGTTTTGATGACTATTCGTCCCATACCCTCAAGAAATCCTCAAGAAATGGTCGGTGCTAGAGCAATTTCGGTTTCAAATTTGGTTTCAGCACCTTCGAAATTTTCTGAACCTCCCAAAATTCCTCAAGGGAGCGAGAAAAACTCTTTTTTTGTTGCAGAACTGTGTACGTAATCTCTGATCCCCGCACCAGTAGTGTAATAGGTACACTACCTACTTTTTCTTGCTCTCCGGGCTCCTACGCAGACCGAACAACCGGGAGCAACAAAAATCTACTTCGTCCACTGCCTCCAACTACACGGACAAAACAAGCACAGTGAAGGGGAAGAATTGATAACAGTGATAAGGTATATTGCTTGTTTTTGACGTTGTTTTGGTTCCATTCTTTGGTGTATTCACGTTGTTCTCGTTTATAACTCAATGGCATTTCATTGTAATCTATCACTAAGAAAACAGTGCGTTTCAGTTTTATCATTGTATGATTGATATTTACTTCCGTTCGTTTGATTGTTTTCGTCTTTGTGGTTGGACGGCTCGTGATATCAGAGGAAGGCGTACTTCGTTGTTCTCGCCTCTGTAATGGTTTATAGATTGTAACATCTCGGCCCTCAAGGCACTATAATTCGGGCAGATTTCACAGGAGTGATCTTATGTGATCACTCAGTGGTAAGTAAATATGACATTTAAAATCCATGATGACGTCAAGTTTCTGCTTGGTCAAGCTGACAAGGTTCCCGTCTTCGTAGAACGACCATGGTAAAGTTTTCATCTCTACATTATTCTAAAGTTTTCTTGTTCTAGTGAAAGTAGTAGGTACTTAATTATGCCAAGAAAAGTAACTTCGTTTTACTTGTTATTTCATACGCGAACGTAACAAACGTTTCATTTTGACGTATTTCATCTCGTTGCCATTCCATTGTCCTTACGTTGGAATTACATGATTTTTCGGGACTGGGACAAAAGTTTACGTTGGGTGCCAGAGAAAGCGCTCTAGCAATCATAATTTTGCAAATGTTTCACTGCCCTACTCGCGTAAAAGACATACATCATTATTGTAAACACCTTGTTTCATTACAAATCACGTACAAACAGTTGAAGCCATCAGTTGATGGATAGTCAAGAAATGCATGATCAAGCTATTACCTAATTTGAAGCGGTTATTGAGCCACAACATGAGATTCACTTTCCAATCAAGTGCCCTACAACTCAAGTTTGTCCGTTTGAAACTACTTGAAACTCTGAAACTTAGTTCAATCTGTAACTCAGTTCAGATTCTCCTATGAAATTGTTTCTATTTCTCTCTCTTCTGCATAATGCAATTTGTTAACCATAATTTTTTCTTTTCCTTTCAGGAAGTTCTGCTTGGCGTTTATAGTGACCTTAAGTGTCATTGGTGTGATTTTGACAATCTTTGCATTTGGTATCTATTTTACCTCTCCAAAATTAGTTTGTGATGGTAAGTGAAGTTATTAAAGAATAATTAATAATATTATGGTGAATACCACTAGTGTTTAGTCCAATTGAATGTGTTGATGGTCTATTTGCAGAAGGATCACAAGAAACACAAGATTTCAGGGTGGTTTGCTATTATGTTATACCATCCAACAATAGTAAGACTAGGCCTCTTCCTCCCGAAGCTGTCGACCCCTATTTTTGCACACACATTATTGTCGGATTTGCTGGTGTCGAAAATGGAACTATTCAACCACAAGAAGACAGCTACTTGGAAGTGAGTTGTTACCATGTGGAGAGAATCCCTCCACTCCATAATCGTGGATAATGGCAGAATTTAAACTACTTCTGGCTTTTCAGATTTATAAGAAACTCATTGCTTACAAAAAAGTCAATCCGTCTCTCAAAGTGATGTTGTCAGTCGAAGATATGTCAGCCTATGGCGAATTCAGTCGGATGGTGTCCTCTGAAAAGTACCGCACAAAGTAAGAATCAGTCCAGGAGGTACCTACTTTGTTGATTCAACTTAGTTTCCTGTTTGTTAACGTACTGCATTACATATCAGCGTAATGATCGTTTCTGTTGTTTGATGAATATTTTGTTTTACTGTAGATTTGTCGTCGACACTGTAAAATTCCTTGAAAAAGTAGGGTTCGATGGCTTGGATTTAGATTGGGAATTTCCTTCTTGGCCAGACGGGGATTTGGTTCAAGTCACAAACTATTCCCTCCTGGTGTCGGAGCTTAGAAGTTATGTGAGCAAAGAGGCGAAACATCTTCTGTTGTCTGCTGCTGTTGCTGCTCCCGATCTGATCATACAACAGTCGTACGAAGTGGAAGAACTAGCCAAGTACGTACCAAGTCGAAATAAATACACTACAATTTGTTTGAAGGTTTTGCTGTAAACTGGTTTTACGTTTTGAAATAACTGTGATGGATTCATCCTTCCAGGTACCTTGATTTCGTCAACATCATGTGCTATGATTACCACATGTATAGTGTGTACATACCAATGACTGGTCCAAACTCACCTCTGTACCCTCGACCTCAAGAGCAAGGCTACTTCAGAACCCTAAACACGGACTGGTCTGCAACACAGTGGGTGAAATTGGGGATGCCGCCCAAAATGATCAACGTGGGCATACCTACGTACGGCCATTCATTTAGGTCAGTTGTGACTTTCGTCAGGCCGTTATTGGTTGTTAAATGGATTTTTATTTATTTGAATGACACCTGCTGAGTAGAAGCCTTCCCCCTACGTGGAACTTATTCTAAATAAGATATAAAATCCCATCGATAAAAATCTACATCGTCCTCACTTTTCATGGGTCGGTAGAGCTGCTGCTCCTCACACTCCCGTTCAGCTGGCCCGGTTTGTGAACTTCAGGGTTTACTTAGATTCCTTGTGATAGTTTCTGGCGCAGTTGATTATATTTTATTTTTTTAAACGAGGGAAACTGGAAAAATCTTGAAAGGCTTTGGAAGGTCTGCATTGCGCAACCCACTAACCCTCATCTTTTTGACTAATCCACCCCGGAATCTCTTGTTCGGAATTTTTTCAGAGTGGGCTCGATCACTGGGTAATGTCACGCGGTCATGTCTTCTCACGGCCTCCAACTTGTCTTCATCAGAGGAACAAGTCATTGAGCTGGTTTGTCTTGAGGATTCGGAGTATGTAGGACACAATCCTCCCCCAAGTTTCCTGGTTGGAGACCATCTTCCCGATCACGAAGTTTCGCCCTCATCTTCTTCTAGAAGCTTTCTTTACTTAAAAGCGAGATTCCTCCACAGTTTGGCCCTTCATCACCACTGCTACGTCACCGAATCCAACAGAAGTATCCCATCGTAGCTCACATTCGAGCCCCAATACAGACCACTGATCATCTTCTTGCTGCATCTTCCCCTCCGACTCATACACCAAACTGCAGTTCTTTATGTTGTCACAAATGACGGCCAGCAAATAGGATGAGAGCCCAAAACGTCTCTGAAGGGTATTGATGATGTCCACCATGCACATCTGTCTTGTACAATAGTCTCAGCGCTCTGGGTTGATCGTGACCTTGACAATGCCATACTGCCTCCTGGCATTCCACCTGCAAGGGCTTCCATGATTCTGGCCTTGAGGAGGTTGTCAAATAGTTTTCCTGCAAGCTTGTGGTCTACACTCTGAAACAGAGAATTGGTCGCCTTCTCCCTTAGTGATCAGAACCACCACGGTTTTCCACTTACAAGGGAACACGCCGTCGTCTAGTCATCTATTGGACATGTGCAGTTGACTAAACCCGTTTATTAACTGTAGTTAAAACCTATTAGAGCCCTCAAATATTACGCGGACAAAATTTCTCATAATTTATAGTTCCATTTGTTTTCACAGACTGTTGAACGAGGATAACAATGGATGGAACGCGCCTGCAAGTGGCTTTGGAGAGACTGGAGACGGCGGTTTCATCACCTATCCGAACGCCTGCGGTTTTATTAAAAATCCGAAAACCACTCACTATTTTGACGACACCTGCAATGTCCCCTACGCATTCAATAGTCGGGAGTGGATATCTTACGAAAACATTTTGAGTGTCAGCCTGAAGGTACTTGAGTCTAAATACTGTCTATCTCAATTTGTATTCTAATCTAGGTTTGAAGCATTGGATTGGGGGCTCATAAATTAGATTTGAACCTTTTTTAACAAGAGCTCTCTTCTGATTAACTCAGGGGGATGAATGCATTACTCCTTCTTTGGGTTGTTATATCTGTGCAATGATGGCAAGATATCATGTCAAGATTTTTGAATTTTTCGGGAGCTCAACTATTCCCAAAAATCTGAAAATCAATCGAACCAAAGAGTCATCTGATCTAGGGTATTGTTGCTTCAAACAGGGTTTCTGTTCTTGGATCTAAAGTTTTGTCCCTGTTTGTGAATGACTTGCGATCCCAATTATAATCGTGTTCGTACCACTTATTTGATGAAGATCTGTTTGTTTATTTGCGGGCTAGGAGGGAGGATGATGTGGCTGTTGCCATAGGAAGGGTTAACGGGAACCTTGGTTTGATTGGTAACTGGGCGAGGGTAAATGGCGTTTGCCTGAAACCAAAGAAAACCAGAGAATCATTTGCTCTTAATGGCCTTGTTCCCCCCAATTCTTGTCGATGATGAGGCCTGGGAGTAATGTTCAGTGAGATCCTTGGAATGCCCATGCCCAGAATGTATGCAGCTCTCAAAAGCTGAAGAGACTCCGCAAATGTACTCCATAGGCGTAACCCATTATGTACTGCGACTCAGCCTTCAGCGCTCCTTTCAATCGTTTTTTGGCTCGTCGCCTTGAGGTTACCTATGACAACTCTCCTCAAGGCCTCTACCTGTTCTCCTTCTAAATTTGTGGGTGTTCTCTGACGGTGTCATTTACTGGGGGTCTTCAAGCTCAAGTCTCAGGTTTGCCCTGAGGATGTGGCATACACCAAAGCATATAGTGACTCTTTAGCGGTTATGAATAGGAAACTTTGGATAAACTCCTAATAAAGGGTTCGGCCTACCCTTCAGCTTTGGCGTTTCAGAGGTACGCAGGTGTTATGGTTGATGTGCGCTGAGGGACGACAGTACAATGTACAGTGAAAGGCTTTCATGTCATTTCTATCTAGGAACGCGTTAGCGCTCAGCCCCGCCAAATAAAAGTTGAGAAAAAACTATTTTTTTCCTGTTTCTTTCTCCTTCTTTTTTCGTTCATTATTGAAGACAATAAACCGAAACTTGACACAGAAATATCCTGTGGGCCAACTATCTAAATCATATTTATGTCCAGTGTACAATATGATAGTCCACTGGGGGAAATTTCGTATGAGGTGAAATGGTGTGGACATTTCCTACCCCTCACCAGTGTTGAGAAATTTCATAACACTCCGAAACTCCGTGATGTTGATAAAATTGTGTAATCGTATTTCCTTACTTCTTTCCAGGCATACTACATTAAAGAACGAAATTTTGGAGGAGCAATGATTTACTCCTTGAACACAGATGATTTCTACGGAGAGTGCGGCGATCAAAAGTTTCCTCTTACGAGGGAAATAAATTACGTTCTTACCCGGAATGCATATTTGAGCAGAATTTCTTCAGCATACGATTATATCAGAAATATTCTGAGTTGTTATTACAACTAACTTTGAGAGTTGAGCTATACTGTACCGAGTAACAACATGTCTCAGGGATTGTATATATTTGTGTCCAATATCGTTTATTCTGTTTATTGCTCAAAATCGTCTTCAAATTATTTAGTACATAAGCACTGATGTACCAGTGACGTAAGATCTGAAAGGACATAAGATGAGGTTATAACATGTCATGTGTTGTGTCGCTTGTTGCTCTGTCTCGCAGGAACAAAGTATTGTAATTCTCGTCGTACAAGGCTTTTCGCGTAGTATGCTTGTTTATAATTTAAGATTATTAACTTTCTAATCATGTACGTACATTTTATACAAGGCTGTGATAAATACAACAATACATTCTCTTATGAGCTGGAATCAAAAGTCATTTTGATATAATCGTATATATAGTTACCTACGTATATTTTTGTCTCCAATAAATCTTGAGAAGGTTGATTGGTCTTCCTTGTATGCTCTATATGATACTAATTTAGCTTTCAATGAATTCGCAGAAGTAGTTGAGTCTTCAAGTAATAACGTCCGTAAACGCCCTATTTTTTCGGTTATTTCAATAATTTGCTCACTAGTTCGTGGTGCACAACTGTAACGTAATTGGGTACACCCTCCTTTCATCCATTCCAGGGCTTGTATCTCAACAGACAAGCTTGTTTTAAGCTGGCTGCGAGTGTCCACATGATTGGAGACACCGGTATATTAAGACATGAATATTGGAAAAAGTATGCAGAATTGTTTTTCAGTCAGAGAAAAGAAGTTCAGTAACCCACTGGAATAAGGTTTCATAATATTTAATATTCCACGATGAAACGAGGATCGGAAAGTAAAACGCAAAATTACAAAAACTCTTAATATATTACAACACATCAGACTCACGAAATATTTCCACAATATTGTTCTAGCAACTAATTAAGGTTTCATCGTTTGTGCTGAGAAGCGATGCGGGCAAGCAAGCTGTTGCCACAGAGGAATGTAACCAAACCGAATCCCAACAGATACTTGAGGGTCTCGAACATGTTTAATTGAAGCCAGAATAGACCGAATAAACTGAAGATGCCTGGAACAGAAAAGAGATTCGAGTAAATACAGAGGCAAGAAAGGACCATAATAGTATCTAGCATATATATTATATACACTACCTAATGACTGGTCTCAAATTATTTATTAAGATGGAACTAAAACGGAAAGATCCTAAATGCACGCAGATGGCGGACCACCGCCCTGGATCGAGAGGCGTGGGGGCATATTGTTTGTCAAGCTCGAACCCTACATGTGTTGTAACGCCGAGGGGTAAGATTGACGAATATATTATAAACTCACCTCCAAGACCAATGTGGAAACCAAATGTGCTGAGTGAGAAACTGAAGTTCGACAAGTTGATTCCCAGTTTGAACCACTGTAAAATAAAGTAATTATGCATTCAATTTCAGTGTATCTAGTATGTATTTACATATTTTTCAGTGACAGGGTACGAAATGATCACTATTTGATCATTATCACAATCACTGATTTGTGGATGATCACTAACCAAAATGAAGAGAAGGAGCAGAGGGACTAGGAGGAGTCCAGTGAAGAGGTTTGAGACGAAGATTGGAGGGCGGCGTTCGGGCTCTCGGAAAAGGTGCTGTTCAAACAAAACGACAGACATTAGCACGTTGTTGATTCGACAAAAGAGATCTGAGAGCATTCCAAATGGCCCAGTTGAATTAGATTATTTTCAATCAATTCCCAGAAAGCTGGAAAAAATTATTTTATACCACTTTGGGCGACCCAAATAGGAGTTATACATGTAGTAAGTTTGGGATGATTTCTGAGGAGAACTTTGGTCCAGTTTTTCACTCTTATGAAGATTAGATTGCAGCAGCGACTCAGGATGACACCGGGTCCTGGGCTCATTATAGAACCCTGGGTACAGTCTCCTACTAGGTTGTCTACCCAGACGATTTCATTTGGTATCAAGAGAATACCTCGATTCATTTCGAAAATGCACAGTAGGTAATTACAAAATCTGTACATCTGATATTAGTACAATATTGCAACCATACATTCCCTCTGATCTAGGAACAAAATCGTCAACCCGTTTTTCATCCTGTAGGTCAAAAATTGTATAGCCTCCCAGTTATTCATACACATTCAACATCTATTGTATATTGGAGAAGGTTTATACGTAAGGATACCTTGATTTCATGCTTGGGTAGATACATCGGTGGAACTGTTGATAACGGAGCTGGGACAGCAGTGCCGAGATTGAGTTTTACATCAGCCACCTTCCACAAGATGGAGTTGGAAAGAATCATGTCACCAATGATGAGGTCAACGTGATGAACGCCCGACGACAACTCAATGCCCTTCGCTCCCAAATCCTGTGAAGGGACAGGAAATTCGTATGTGAGGAAGTACATACTAAATTGGCGGTAATTTTGAATAGTATGTATGCAAATGAAGTAGCTAGATGGGCTGTATGGCTCAGTTGTTATTTTAATCTTTAATAAATAAAGAATTTGGAAAAAAACATTTTTGAATAAAAAAGCGAAGATTTTGTTTAAGCAACAATCATAAAACTGAGCAATACATTCATGCTGTTTTGGAAACCAAACTAAAACCAGAACAGATAATGGAATGTTACTTGATACTAAATAAGGCGGCGTCTACTTAAAATTTAATGTTGGTGATCCACATTATTTGTGGAGATAAGAGCGCGATTGCAGGTACACAACTTCAGCTCTGATTAATCTGAACTTTTCAACTGATATAGGTACATTGGGGAGCTTGCAAATTCTTGAAGCACCCAGCTATCTTCACTGTGACTTCAGCAACAAGCCAAAGTACTTTTGTATAAGCAGCCCTTTGAACGTTTAAGCAGTATCTTATCAGATAAGATACTGTTCGACATACGAATAGATTCTATTCGACACACAATCAAGGATTTGAGAGCCGTCAAACATATATCTGTCGATTTGTCATTGAAATCTCTTCTTGGGGAGCGTCCCGGTGGTCTAATTGGTGCTGTTAATGAGTTGTACTTTTTTTTCACACCAAACAAGCTGTAGCTCTAATCAGTTGAAATTACTTCAGCGAGATGTAACCTGAACTAGCTAAATAAATCACCAGTCATTTTAAACAAGTGCTTGAAGTGAGTTCCTAAGCATATCTACTTACCAGGTCGAGTTTATACTGTCCATTGTTATCTTTCTCAGCGACAAAGATGGTCTCCTCCTTTGTGACTTCATTCGTCAGCATCACGAAAGCCTGGTGCACTGTTAGCGGCTTGGCTGTCACTTTTTCCTTGACTGTAAATCTCAAAGAGAGCTTTTGAAGAGAGTCGACTTCCAAAACTTGAGACAGCTTGTTGGGGTATGTCACTCTGAAAGGATGAAATATTCGTTAATTCATTACTATCCTAAAGGTACATTCAATAGCTTGCTATTCCCACCTACTGAAATTCATAGACAGTTGACAAGTAAATAGAGAGTTGTATGGACGTCATAAACATTCGTAAGTGATGTAGGGAGTTCAAGGCTGGCTCAGGTGGCATTTGTGATGAGGAACGAAGAGGGCAATCATCTACTTTCTCGATCACTTTCTGTATAATTACAGACTAGGTCTGTAATCGAGAAAGTTAAAGATGTCTTGAGTCAGGGCTGGCGGATCACTATCCAAAAGCTCTCTTGTTTGGTTCCCGATGTTTAAAAAGCTACCATCTAGATAATTTTGTCTGACAAATGTGGTATCGCGGAAAGGGGTGTGCAAGATGGTTTCCTTGGATGCTCACAGAAGACCACAACCAGCAACGCATCAGCGCTGCCAGTGAATTTCTGGATACGACGCTATCTCAATAAGATGAAGATGAGCTGCTGAGTGGGAGACCTTATTTTTGGGTTGACTCTCGTATAGAATCAATAAAGCAAAAATTGACTTACTTCTGGAATTTGGGCTGAGTCACTTGATCGGAATCGGCGGTACCAATGAGAAGAGGGTCGGGGAAAACTGCATGAGCGAGGATTTTTATGTCCAGAGGCATATCAATGTTGCCAATGAGTTTTGAAGCAGCGCTGGCAGTCACACTAACAGTCATCTGGTAGAGTCCAGGAGTTTCACCTTTGGGTTTGACGAGACGTGTGTTGTACACCATCCTGTGTAAACATAACAGTATGAAAATGAACATTTTAGTTTCGAATTCAATCATCATCAATAATGGAGTAATCTTTATAGTGAATAAAATCCATTCTACATTTTCACCGTGGGATATGTGGACTACCAAACTTACTTATCTGAAGTCTGCTCGAAAGGAACCATCGACAGAATGGGCGTGTTATCTGACAGGCGCACGAAATTCTCTAGTGTGAGGCCGATCTGAGCAGTGATTGGGCGACCCAGGAGGTCACAAACCCTCATTGAAATCATGGGATCATCTATGGACACAGCTTTGTTGCCGACAACACTCACAGACACGTGCATCTGGAACTTTAGGGTAACATTTTGTTAGATAAGTCAATTGGTGATAAGTATACGATTAGCTGTCTAGCCAAAAATGTTTCTTATTTGAATAGATTAGTTGGTAATCCAGCTAAACCCATCTCCACGAGCTGAATGATGTTAGGCAACCCCTGGCATTAGTGGAAGGCCTAAACTCCCTTCTGAAGTTTTCTTGTCAACCTTCACAGTAAACACTATGTCTGTGCAGTTGTACAGATGCGTAGGCTCCGCAGCCGAGAACCTCATTAGTCAGTCTGAACGAATCTTGGAAGCAGGAAGGCCTTCAACTGGCGGTCGTTTTTGCCTCCTTCTCCGCTGCATGGTATTGTCACGAAGGACACCAGCGTCTGCATCTTCTTTCAAGTCGACTGTGTTAGCCAGATCTCAACACCATCACCACCACTTATCTTCTCCCCAAGAGTATCCTCCAGTGTGGGAGGATACTCTTGATCTGCCCTAAATCAAAGAGCCAAAAGTAGTTATAAACCTTCGAAAGCCGAGCCTGAAAATTCATAGCTGTTGAAAACTAAGCAGTTTACTGGTCCAAACACGGTTTGGAGCGGGTGAAGAATCACATATTCGCACATACCAAACGAAGTTATGGTCGGATTTGGATGAAATTCATACAACCATCGTCATTGAACTATAACATCACCGGCAAAATGCGATTGGCCATTTTGAAGAACAAACATAAATACCAGACTCTTCTACATTCGGTAGTGAGGAAGGACCAATGGTTCGACATAAATAAACAATGATGCTTTAATCATTAGAACACTCACCTTGTTTTGAGATAAAATGCTGAGAACATTGAGAAGGTTTTGAACTCCCTTGACAGTCTGGACTGTTCTTCTCGAGACAAAATAATTGGCGAATTTAACAGTTTGCTGAGGAGTGATGGGAGGGTCCTTCTTGAGAACGTCCGCAAGTCCAAATGTACCACTAATGACTAGAGCTGGGAAACGAAACGAACTCGTGTTTTAAATAGGGAATTCAAGAAACAAATATTTGAATAAAGAACTCGGTAGAATTATTAAATAATTGAAATTTAGTGAAATAATAGTGAAATTTTCATCTGCGTAATCTCAATTAGATTCATATCTGTACGAGAAGAATATTTTTCCGGTTGTTTTGTTGTATTTACCTGTGATGCTGAGGCCGCCTTCGAACTGCAAGAATTTCCCATCAACCTCGTCAGCGACGACCAGAACATCTTCAATTCGATCGAAGGCAAACAAACCTTCGGGTCCGAGGTGAGTGGCAACGTGCAGAGCGTAAGCGATGCTGAGTAAAAAAGAAGTAACAAAAAAGTATGTTAATACCATGCGGAGCACATTCAACGGTCGTGTATGTGAGCAGCTGCTTCCGAGAGACGCCCACTAACTCAATGTTACCGGCCCAAAATCAGGAGGTACAAGACAATTTTTTGATATTATCAAACATGCACGCAAATCCTTAAGTCGATGTAATTCATTCGGAACCTCTAGAGGTCCTGAAGAAAGCGTGACTTTCTGACGTATTTTGTCATATTCTTTGGACTTCATCTGTAGAGGCGGCATTTGTTCGTTCTCCTTAAGGTCCCTCTATTGAATCCCAACTCATGATGTTGAGACCTTGTATTCTCAGTACAGAATACAATTACTCTTCCCTACAAGCCTACATAGCCTTCGCGTATTCCATGGGTGACACTGAGCCCATAATTTGGTGATATATTTTCACAAAACAAAGTATGTAGTTATAAACGGTAAGTTCGATAACCTAATACTACACATCACGAAATAATCAAGAATTAAAGAATAAAACATCAAGACATCTCCAGGATGCCACAAGGTAACTTGAGGTCACACCAGAATCAATACATGGATTGAAACTTACTTCATGACGCTGTCGTCTTTCAAAATGGTCTGAACCGTCTTAGCCACTTTCTTTTGCACTTCTTTGCTTATAGGTGATCCCAAAGCCTTCAGTCCTGCTGAGGCATAGTACAGGTCAGTGATGCTCGAGGTATCTTTGGACAATACATCGCTGAAAACCTATAAAAGTACGTTCGTATTATTTTATGATTCCAGTTCACACAATTCTATGATTTAAAATATAGTCGACTAATAATAATATGTTGAGTTTGCTAGTACTATGCATTTGAACTGACTGCTAAGTGGGTGGACAGTCATCCTTACATCATAACTTATAACAAATCAACTGCAGTTGCCCCAGTTGACTGCTCCGAAGATCAAACCTTTTGCTATAGCGACTAGGTACTACAGGAGCTACATCAAAATATCAAAGACCATAGCAGCTGATCTTTCAACATGAAATCCTTCTGGAACCAGTCGAAAGTGTCTTGAATGATTCCCCAAGGGTTACAAATCGAATAAAAAATAATACTTTATACATCCTTACATGCTCAACCAATGATAAATTGAGCAAAATGAAATTTTGCCAACAGCACGCGGTGTTCCCAGGCGGTCACCCATCCAAGTACTAACCACGCCCGGCGTAACTTAACTTCGGTGATCGGACGAGAACCGGTGTGTTCTACGCGGTATGGCCGTTGGCTGATTAATACGGGGAGCACACTGAATGTTGATAACAATAATTATTGCGAGTCGACTGGTAAGGATGTTAGCTAGTTTCTTCAGCAAGGGGGGGGGGGGGGGGAGTAGACTGCTCCGAAGATCAAACCTTTTGCCCCAGTACAAAAATTAGTCTGGCTACGCCCGTATCAACTGCAGTACGTTTCAGTAAATAGAACCCTGACTGACATCTAATTAAACGAACTATCCGTGAAGAGAGTAGTGTTTAAATATGATTCAAATGTTTGCATAAGCGCAGTACTGCTATGTCTGCAATCATGGTGTTATCTGCAGGGGACTATCACAACCCAAGTCACAAGAAGTATGGACGTTACAGCGATCTACATTTGGAGCGTGCCCCTAACACTATATGAATCATAGAGGACCATTTGGGACCCAAACTACATAACCTCCTAAAAATGTGTCCATTAGAAGAACCAAACATATGGACGATCTCAATTCTTGTGCTATTAATGATTACTAAAGCCTGGAGCAGTGAGTTCTGCTGATTGGTCGAGAGCAAACCACAATAATAGCGGCATACGGCTGTGGTTGTGCGTTTAAAACCATATTGCGTTTCGCGCACAGGAATTTGCGACAGTTGTCGAACGACTATTATTACTCGGTAGTACATACCATAGTTGGTAGAATTACGTTTCATCAAATAATATCTACCAACTATAGTAATAATAGTCGTTCGACATATGTCATATAATATTATTATATGAGCCACATTACACTTAATGAAGACGTTGAAAGCCAAATGGAGCCGAACATAAGCCAGCACTACCACTTTTGACACACAACAACCGCGAGGAGCACCTGACGCTACATACGACACCCAGTTCAAGTCTTGTGGCTTTACAGTCCAAGAGAGGGATAATTTCAGGTCAACAGATGAATCCATCGGTACTGCTCATCATGTGTGAGCATCCCTGAGATGGAGACCAAGAGGTCAACTAGAATTCCTGCATGAGATAAGCCAAATCATTGGGAAGAACAGGATAAACGACGAAATCATTATCATCCAACCGAACTTGTTTCCATTTCAGAAACAACAGAAGTTACCATAACAAATATTTCGGTTCATTAAAGAATGAAAAATTACCACTAAAATGGAAGTGACCTCGTGTTGGATGTATAATCGAAGAACTGTTAAACTTACCCTGTTCATTGATGCAGTTGGGATAGAACCCGAACAACTACCAATAGCCTTCCACGTAGTTGCAAGGTAGTAATTGAGCTCGACATTGCTTGGGTCGATCAAACCAGCCGTCAAGAATTTACAAACTTCCTGTAACAAAATTAACTGACGTAAGAACCATCAACGTGTAAAATGATTCATTTCATTATTTCATTACGCAGTAAAATTGAATGGGAAAAGTACTTGAGGGTGGTGAAAAAACGTACCTCTTGTTTGGGAATAGGATTGTTGAGCGATTTGTGAGCTAACACTCCATAGTGAATCGATGCGAGATCCTTTGGAGGGAATGCAGTGTCGATTACTTGCAGTAACCGTTGGCGATCATAAGCTGAAAGGTGGTTGTTCGCAGCAAACGACGAAGGAATGAGCAAGATGCACAGCACCAGCGCCAATAGAGATCCTGAAAAAGAGAGAGAAAAATTGTTCAAAATGGTACATTCGAAATCAGGAATACTGGGCAATTTGTTGCGGGCACGTAAGAACCTGATGGACATCTCTTTTCCCAATGAGACGGTACCAATGACCGAGCAATTCAGGAAAAAAATATATTTTCGGAGCATTTTTTCGGATTTTCAATCATTCATCAGGAGAAAATGATTTTCGTGGCTAGGTATTGAAAAGGGGCAAAGAACCCATTTCAACTATCTAGGTTTTGCGAGCCTCCATGAAAGGTAGGCGCGAATGAAGTAAGTAATACCTTCTTACGTTAGTAGCATAAAAGTGGCAATAATGGTAAACGTATAATGCTGTGTGGGGGGAGGGGTTTGCTTCTGCAGAGGTACCTAAATAATCATTTTCAATTGGAATTTCGGATAAAGCACTTCATGCACCATCATAGTAAGTACTTGCCTAATCAAGACGCATATAATGCAAGCACTATAATATAAATGTATAGTAAATATGTATAAATATACCATTTACATTGGCACCTCTACTTGGCGATTCAGTAAGAAAGGCGTTTTCTCGGAATATAATGTATTCCGAAAAAACGTCCCTCATATAGTATATGAGAAAGAAGGGAATGTACCCAACATAAAATACTCCAATTATTGCCAGATAAGAGGATCTAATGGATAGGTAGGTCGTGTTCAACCGGTCAACCCTGTACTTGTAGGTTATGTCAAAATAACATTTCTGTGAAGTTTATGGATTATCAACCATGGAACCTACTTTTAATATGACATGATTGCTACTAATGTTACGACTTACAGGTAATAATGCACAAGAATAATATTAAGTCAGAAGAACATGGATCCGGCAAACACTGCTTGTTACCGGCACTCCCAACTGACTATCGAAAATTGGTATATTAGACTCAATAACTTACTTTCGAGATGCATAGAAGGCTGAATCATGATCACTTATAAATATTCAGCTATTTGGACATGAATAGTAAACTAGAAAGAGTTTTGATGCATGAAAAAAGTAGACAAGAGAGAACTTCAGGGAAGCGTTGACGTAGACACCAGCCATTCGCCAACACAAGCCACTGATAAGCAAGATAGTGGTACAGCACACAGGAGGAATATCAAGGGGCTACGCAACGTCCAATGTTTATATTCTCCGAATTATCTATCTTGTTACTCGGTGTTATTAATTAGGTATTGACGAGCAAAAAGAACATTTCACTTCATTATTACGTACTATCATAGCAAATGCTAGAGAAAATATTTTACTCGAGAAAGAGAGTAATTTTTTCAAGCGATTTGGTTATCACTTCACAGCTCATTCGTCTTCCACTTGGCGCTTGTCCACTTGTTTGAACACCGGGCGGGAAGATGCTCAGGGAAGATTTTGCAGGATTTACCAATTATCGCCAATTACTATTCCAAACGCATTTTATTTCAAATTGACATTTTCATTAGGTATATGGGTGAATATCACAAAAAGGGACATTTTCAGACCTCCTACTTCCAAAAATGTTGACGCTCCAGAAGAGTGGCCAGCCTTTTTTAACTTAATCTTGAGGTCAAATGAAGTTGTTTTATATACTCGTCATAGATCAAAATCAGTTTCTCACAAAGAAATGTCATTTTTTCAAAAGTATTGAGCCACGTCATTGAGATTCGTCCACGTCACTGAGACTAATTGTACCATGTCACTGAGATCACCCTATAGACTCAGATTTCTCCCAAAATACCGACCTTTTTGACCATGCCTAAACACACTTCAAGACTATTGATAACAATGGGTAAAAAGAAACAATAAAAAACACTTTTTGAAGGAACTCTTTAATGTTTAATAAAGTAAATTTTAGACCTTCATTAAACTTTATAAACTTTAGTTGAAAAATAACTTCAGGTACAATATCAGCGAAACTAGAAAACTTAGTACCTAACTTAAACTCATGGTAGATGTTTGAGATCGTAGCAATAAATCACTCAAAAAGCTCATAAAAAATATAGGTAACAACTTACAATATTATCGACATAATCAGTCTTTAAGAACTGGCTGGCTTCTGCAGGAACCGTGTATCATTTTACGAGTAGGTAACTTGAATTTAGAATCTTTTTGACTTCCAAATTCGACTAGTCAAATAAATTGTTTTTAAGGTATTCGATGTACTTATACTCTTCAACCTTAGAAAGCCGGGTCGTGACAGGAACAGGTGGTTTCTTCATCGTGTACAGCACTCCTTCGGGTGTCAGCTGCTGACGGTCTGGTTTTGCAGACCAAAAGAACAGTTGATTTTGGCCAGAGCGGCTCATAAAGTTGACACTGATGAGCCCGTCTTCCAAAATTTTTTCAACGATCCCTAAAACAGTAAGAGAGAGGTTTTTAATGTGCAAAAACCAAGAATAAAATACCAAGACTTAAGGTAGGTGCACCTACGTAATACTATGTTTAAAAAACTGGCCGGGAAGCCATACCTGGAAACCATTCTTCGTTATAGACGGCTGCAATCCAATCCCCCACATTGATGACCGATGGGAACAGTGGCTGAGCAGAAGCAGATGAAATCTCTTCCACAGATTCTTCAGCAGTCGACTGAGAAAATCCCATTGAAAAATGAGAGCAGAATGATCCACAAGGGCAACGGAGGCAGCTCATTGAATTGAATTTCAGACTCTTGGTGATGATGCTGAACGTAACTTGATGAGTCTTCATTGTCCCTCTGACGGCAGGAATGAGGCTCTCTTGCGAAATCAATTCATCCATAGCTCCCATTTCACTCTCAGTCACCACAATGATGTTGACTCGTTTAATGTTCTCACGCAATTGGCCCACAAATTGGGAGAGATTCGAGAAGTCCTTATTCTCTGCCACCAAGCGGTCAGCTGTCCTCTTCAACACACCCCCTATGCCATCAACTGGCCCTTTCCCATGGCCAGCCTCTGAGAAGTTCCAAGAAACGTTTTTCAGTTGTGGGAACAGTTTTGGCAACGTTTTCCCCAAAACTGTGAACATAGTACGATTCCTATACTGTGTTGTTGGCCCATCTGACAAGAAGTGCACAGTCTCAACGGTGGGATATTTCTCCAGAAGTAGTAGAAGTACAGGTTGCAAATGAGCGGCGATTGCTTTAGCGTCGTGGCGCAAATTCTCAGACACTGTGCAGAAGGAATTTCTTTCCCCGTTAAACCAAGCAACAACGTTGTGCAGACTAAGTTGTTGCCTTGAGGCACCTCAATGACGTGGAGTCTTCGAATTTTCGATTAATCCACGTCATTGAGGTGCATTCTTCCATGTCAATGAGGATTTGATGTTTGAATGTGCACTGTAAACTGTAGGGAGCTGATATTTTGAAAAATGAAGCATGGAGTAATAGTGCACAATTACCTGTACATAATAAAAGAACTTGCAGAGGAAAATCATGAAAACAAGTGAGCTTTTCATTCCCCCATGACATTGAGAGCAATAAACCTACGTACCTTCTGAGACTCTTCCATCAAGCCGCCGACCGCCATACTGCCATTCCCGCCTTGGTCTCTCGCGTTCGTTGCAACCTGCGGGGCTGCCACCTTAAGTTCCACTTTTTCCCTTTCCGAAATTCGTACTTGTAGATCGCAGGGATATTGTTGTAATTGTTCCACGACATTGAGGTTTTAGTTCAACTACTGCACTTTTGTTGTAATAATTAATTAATTTTGGTCAGGCAAAATTAGGATTAATCATTTTTTAACCAGGGCAATGCCCTAGTTTCGGAAAATAGGAATAATTGAGGGGCTGACGGCATACAGTACACAGTACACATTTTACCTCTTGAAAATTCGAATTCTGATACACCCACGTCATTGAGAAACACCATCTTCATTGCACAATAATTTTCTTCTGGGTCGTATTTCCATCCCTAAAAACGTTGTTTCGTGAAAGGGACCTGCTAGTTTAAACTAAGATAGGCAGAACCTACTCGAAATCCCATAATTTTCCATGTAAAGCTACTGAGACTTGAAAATGTCCCTTTTTGTGATATTCACCCATATATAAGTGAAGTTATTTTTACACGTAGGTACCTGTATTGTTATACGCGTAAGAATAAATACATTTATTTTATATAATACGTTTCAATCAAGAACTTTCCCTTACTTCAAAATTTGAAATTATCATCATCAGAAATAGATCATCAGTGATTACGGATACGTCACATACCTATACAGTCAAAATTTGATAGTCTTATTTATAGTCTTCTTATTTAATAGAAAGAAAAAGCATCGAATTCGATGTATTTCCCCACATTCTCCTTAGCCGCAATTGTTTTACGTTTGTCGACCTGAACAGCTTCGGATTTCGGCCGTTTAAACTCGAACCGCCTGGTCGGGAGTTTAAACTCGTTTACCGCTCTGGTGAAAGACAGCAAGCAGTAATCTCCGTTAATTTGCTAGCTCTTTGGGTTTCAAATGTTTGGTGAAAGTGGGCCTGATTAAACAATGGGAAGTGGGTACCTACAACGGAAAACTTGTGAGTAGCACAGAAAACCCTACTATACTACGTAGTCTTGTTACTGACGATGGTCTGATCACCGAAACCGTCCTAACACTACTCATATTTTATTGGAAATAGACAATAATATCAACTAGGTGCTCTTGTCTTTTTGACGTGGGCTTCCACGATTTCGTCGCGAGTGATTTTGTTCATAGGGAAAACTTGATATCTACGTTCTACTATTTTGCCAACGATATATCAGAAGGTTTCGATTGAAACACTTTCCAAAACCTGAAAGGTTCGATGTGGATTTCTACTAGGTACATGAAAGTAATATTTCTATTAACTGCAAGGCACGGAGAACAGTTGAAAAAATATTTGAGTTGGTACATGTAGGGCAATTGTCACAACACGAAGTTAGAAAATATTCGATGGAAGTCAGTTCTTTTTCAATTGAAAAACGTTTGACGGATCTCTTAAAACTTAGCGCGGAGCTCAATATTGGATTGGAGGTGAGTGACGAGGTGGTTGAGCCCAATGATGGCCTTGGACCTCACCCCCTTCATGTAGAATAGTGGCTTTTCACTACTGAGGACCACTTCGTACTCTTCAGAATCCAAGTCGGACCAACGATATAGGTAATTAATTAATTTGGAGTCACCAAGTTGGGCAAAAGGAAAATTGAGTCTATTAAAATGTAAAATAGGTACATTTATTGATAAAATTTAATACAAAATCATTCCAGCTGGTATACAATGAAAGGTTAGTTTTCAGCCTCATTGAGCTGCTTCAGAAGCGCAATCCGTCTCTGTTCAAGTTCTCCATCACTCAATTCTTCGGATTTGTCAGTTTTCTCCTTTTCGTCTCCTTTATCTACAGGCGGCGACGGTTTAGCGCTCGCAGGGCTTTCCTCTCGTTCCGACTCTTTTCTTGGCTCCTCCTGCGACGTGAACATTTCTTGTATTAATACGTTTCTCTGAGTATATAATGATTCATGCAGGTAGTGTCCATCGGACTACTACAAAAACGAGTACCTATAATAGGTACCAACGAGTAAACCAAATGGTAAACGAGTACCAATAGTTGCTGACAGCCAAAACTGACTTTTTGAATGTGGGGGGGAATTAAGTAATTCTGCAGTAACTGTGCCTTCATGTCATCATTCAGTTTGATTTTTCTAATTTTTTTGGTACTTTCGCTGTTTTTCAATGCAGTCTCATAGAGAATTTATTTCATTACAATTTGTGTGAACCAAATAGTATCTTCATCGAGTAGTGCGTAGAATCCAAAATGGCGGACCCTTCGAAATGTCCCATGTTACATTGCTGATACCAGGGGACACAGTATTTTGGCACACGCAAGGAGTGCGTAGAATTTTAAAGAGAACGTGAGAAATACATTTAGCAACATCTGTTATATCTGATATGAGGTGAAACATAATCGTTCTATTGATATTCACAACGAAATATACCTACCTTCTTTTTATAAAACACAGAAATAAAACTCCTACACAAATCATTTTGGTTTTTAGCGAATTTCCGAAGAAAAGAAAGCTCGGTCCAAAATTTTTAAACCCCGAATTTCCGAAAAGTTGTTATACCAAAATCAATTTCAGACCATCCTGAGTCCACTGCCTAAAGACACCAAAAGGTGAAGTGGCAACAAGGCTGAAATGGGGCTGAACACCACGTCCTACCTGAGATAGGGCTGGTCAACACGGTCTACCACAAATAACAGAATAACATGGCCTGACATTTTTGGGCATATTGACTTTTTTTTTTTATTCAGCGGGATTTAAGTCAAAATCTATTAAAATTAGCTAGTAAGTTGTATGTATAGTATAATGGCACCCAGAAGTGTCTATAGTTGGAAACATTCACATACAATATAATATATTGTATTGTATGTTCCCAAATTTTATAAATAAACACATATTATGTTCCCAAATTTTATAAATAAACAGTTTTTTGTGTCTCCTGTAAATTTGTAAGAAAACACTTAGGCCATGTTGTACAGCACCATTTGAGGTACCTAGGCCATGTTGACCAGCCCTATCTCAGGTAGGCCATGTTGTTCAGCCCCACTTGAGGTAGGCCTTCTTGCCACTGTACGTGCCTAGTGCCATATCATCATCCTTATTATAGACTCGATAGAATTTAGATAAAAAGTTCAAACTTGCACAAACAAACTGTCTTGGCAATCGAAAGGCTAAACCCTAGTCCAGACAGGGGTTTTGGTTGCGCAACATTGTTGCAAAGCTGTTCCAAACTGTCCCGATACAATGTTGCGCAACATTGTTGCAGTGAATCCCATTTTCAATGGGACTCAAAAATACTAAGTTTCAGACCCCTGCAACAATGTTGCGGGACTGTTCGGGCGCACGGGAGCTGCCCCGATTCTGACTTGCAACAATTTTAAGTTCGTAGAATCAAGCCACTGTAAGGAGGGGTTTAAGGAGGGAAAAATTACCCAGAAATTCCAAAAATGAAACAGCCTGACAATTGACACATCATTCTGAAGATTTTTTTTTAACGCTAAACACGATAGTGAAACCACAATTGCGATATCGTATTCCGTTCTCACCCTAGAGCAATTTGAAAATGAAGATACGTGGTTATTACTTGAGATCTTCTTCGCGGCTCATCAGCTCTAATCTGATAACGGACTGAGAATCGATATCTGACTTCACCATCGTCTTCAGCGTGGAAAAATCTACAAACTGAGGTGTTACTCGGCAAAAAAAGGAGACAAAATTGGTTATCAAACCAGTAAAATGGAAACATTTTACAAAAAACCAGACCAACCTTTTCCTGCACCGTCTGGATGTTATTATCAATATCCCAGTTAGGTACAACGGTTGTGGATGGAGCGAAAATAACATGACAGCTCAAGATAAAATTATATAATATATCATATTATGGAAAAATAAATGTTCACCTGATGACATGTACCAAAAACACCATAATTGTTCTGAGTAATAAATATAATTCTGAGTAATTCATGTACCTGGATCCAAATATAAATCATGTACCTGCTCCTTCTTGTACCAGTAACAACATAGCAATAAACGTAGTCAATCCATGTTTTACTCTTATGTTTGACCCAATTCAGTTTAGTATGATATCACACAATGCCCGTCTGTTGGAAATATCGATTTCAATAGAGTAATGGCAAATGAACTAATGATAATATAAAGTAATAAAGTTCTCTTTATTTAAAATCAGGAGTTGAACTCGTCGATAATCATCCTTCTGTAGGCCCAGGCATACTTGCAGTTCAAGAGATGGACTGCCTCATTACCGGACATCAGCTGCAGAGGAAGACGTCTTCTCTTCCTCGCCTATTGCACATGCAACATTCTTCACACCTCTGTCGGGTAGGGATTTACGATCAAGTTCGGCATCTCGCCTCGCCTCTTAAATAGCTATCTACGTGCCTAGTGACTGAGATCAGAGTCCTTCCCGGGCTCCTGTCGACATCCAGCTGCCTGTAAATGATGAATCTCTTGGACAGCTGCGCCCGCCGCCAAGCCATATCATCATCCTTAAAACTGGCCACGAGTAGTTCGGCGTCTTTTCTTAACACAACGGCAATTCTGCTGGTTCACCATGCCGTTCAGATGGAAATGAGCTTCATCAGTCATCACTTCGCTACCGCATGCTCCGGAACGCCTGACAATGCAAAACCTCTAACAACTATCGATAGCGTTAACTACCAATAGTTTCCCATCACTATCACGTCGTGGGAAATCTACCAGCCAACAGCCCACCCTCTCGACTCTTTTCAACCATAGGCATTGGTTTTGTGGAACATTCTTCTGTCGATCAAAGACTCGTGGAAATATCAGCACCAAACTATACATTTTGTTGGCTGAGATCCATAGTGATTAAATTTTCTAAAAAAATCGAGGTTGAAGTTTTTCACTTTATCTAGGTAGAATAACTTTATCCTGTGAACATTATTCCTCCGGAAATTCAACTTTTTGGAAAACTTTGGAAGTATTCCCAGGTATGTGGCAGACTGGTGAAATGCGGGAAAGTCACAGTTTTGAACAGACCGATGCACCCTTTGCCGTCTACTGCTATAACGTAACTGGCGCCGCCCCGTAGTTGGTATAGTTCCTTGGAAAATCACGCTTCCCGAGATTTGTAGAGCTCAAAATTCTCTATCCAACAGTTGTGCTAACTCGAAACTCGATTTTTATTTATTTTGGTTTATTATCTTCGATAATGAACCATTGGAATCGCCCAAAGAAAAAATTTTTTTAACCCCCCCTCAAAATTTGTTGGTTTACGTTTCAAGATACGTAGATTCAGAAAATCGAATAAAAAAAAATCCGTCCGTCCGCCGTACGCCGTCCGCCGTACGCCGTCCGCGCCACTTTGCCCAGTTAGCGTTGAGTTAAAATTACGAAATTTTTTTTATGGGTTTTGACCAACCCCACAATGGTCCTCGAAACTTTTCAGAACCCTAGGTCAAGGGGAAGGGGTTCAAAACAAATTTTGAAAATTTGAAAATCTCATATCTCGAAAAATTCATATAGAACGGTATGTTTTTTATTTCATGTTTAGATAGAGTTAGTTCCGTAGAATTTTTTAAGACCATCCGCAGCGTTGTACGACCAGCCGTTCGTTCACAATGACGGCTCAAAGATTGTGCCTCACAACACGATCTTGACTCAAACTGTTGAAATACAGGTCCATTTTCATACTAACAAGCTCTTTGGAACATCATATGGCTTAAGTGATGTCGAGTTTGTTGTTCTGAGGTGCGTTTCGTGCTACTGAAATGAAGGTAATTTCGAATGTTTGTTGGTAGGTACTTCTTTTATAGAAAAATTATTACCGACGTAGTATTAAAAACCCCAGAATTATATCGTATTAATTGATCATAATTAATAATAATTATTATTAATAATAAATACGAATTATTAATACCTAACAATAAATTATAATAATTTTCACTAGGTACTTGATAAAATTGTTAATAATTAGTGATAATTGATAATAATAATTAATCTAACATTTAGGATATAGACATTCAGACCTAGTGATCTAGACAGAAGGGTGATCTGTACAAAGAAGATAATGAACCGTTGTGTCAAGAATTTGCAGAGTTTTTTACAATAGGTAGAGTCATTCCAGTATACTCCGTCGCCTCACTCCTGTATACTCCGATCTCAATGGTCTTTCCGTCCTCACTCCAGCTCATTTCCTTATTGGCGACTCATTGGCTGCTACTCCCGAGAAAGATCTCACAGACGTCAAAATGAACAGGCTCACGCTTTGGCAGTTAGTTCACAACTCCCCCAACACAACAGGTCGCGAGAATACCTTAGCAGCCTTCAACAACGAACCAAATGGAAAACAAAATCATTCAACCTCAGAATTGATGTCATAGTCTACATCAGGGGTCTCCAAACCTTTCAGCCTTGGGGCCACACTGATAACTTAAGCGAGTTCCAAGGGCCAACACCGTTTTAATTTTCCTGCCTGTTTCTAGACTAGTCGCTGAGTACGCTCCCTGAGCGAGCATACCTACCTAGCAAGTGAATAAAACCGAATTATTATAATTCTGTATCTTTTTATCCAACTCATAAAAACAACAATAAGCCATTTGTTGTCGCGGGCCGGATTAAGGACACTGGGGGGCCGGATTTGGCCCGCGGGCCGTAGTTTGGAGACCCCTGGTCTACATCAAAGAAGACAACAATACTCCTCTCACATGGAAATTGGGAAGAATGCTACTTCACCTTGGCACAGATGGACATGTCAGAGTTGTGAGCGTCAAAACGTCAACAGGCATACTGACACGCAACATTCCCAAATTGTGCACATAACCGTGGGATCAGCATCAGGTTATTGTTGATTCGGGATGTTGAGGCCAATGTCAATTTGAAGCGACAATTCGGTTGACGCTCCGGCGACTGCAGTTGCCATGACTGCGTCAATGCTCTCCTCTCCAGATTCAGTCTTCTGCTTATGTTTTTTGAGTTGTTTCACATTAAATGTGACAAATTTTGTCCATCAAGAAACTTCATTTCTGTCTGATTCCGCCATTTCGGTCTATCAATCATGTACAAAAGCATTCAGCAGGGTGGACCCCCTTCCTCTCCTTCCATTTCAAGTACAAGTTCAATCGTTTCCATCTGCATCAGCTCATTCGTTCATCTAAGCTCCCGGCAAACCAGCGTCTATTACCTTCCACTAGAGGTTGTGTGGCTAGTAGAGTTGTAATACTACGATAGGTACATACAATCTACGATAAATTTACAGTGAGTCTTGTTGGAATTAAAATTTATTTCATTCAAATTTGTATAGGGAAAGAGGAGATTTAGAAACTTACAGGGCTGTGAGAGTGACGCCTTCTCTTGCTTTTTTTCTTCTGCTTCCGGCTTCTTCTGTGTTCTGAATCAGACGATTCCGAATTGCTCCTTGACTTGTGCCTTTTTGAACGTTTACTTCGACTACTAGTGCTTTCCTTATGGCCTCTGTCGGATTCGCTATCGGATACCTACGGAAAACAATTATTTACAATGATTTATCTACGTTCTCTAATTACATCATTATCACTTACTGTTTGTGCTAATTATTATTATGTTTTGTGGTCAATATCGATTTGGATGGTTCTGGCGCCAAATTAAAACCATTACTTACTCGTCTTTGCGGAAATATCTCCTGGCTCGCGCAGGCGGATTTCGGCAGCAGGTTATTTTTACTCATTACATACAGTTAGTTACGTGTGTCACATACACTATTAAGGTATATGAAGTACAGTGAAATCCCTAGACATTCAGGCTTACCATGGATCTTGAACGGGATCTCTTCTTTTGCTTTTTGCTCTTTTTAGTTTTTTTAGAGCGTGTGTGGTGGTGACTACATGACTCCTCAATCTCTTGCTGATACTCCTGAACAAACCATAACAATAGAAGTGGTTCATAAACATCGCTTACTAATTGTTCAATTATTTTTCCAAAACACATTAGACACTCAATAATTCCATGTAGTGGTAATTGTAAAAAAAAAAATAATAATAATAATTAAAAAACGACGAACTCATGACAATCCTACTAAAGTGTATGTGGTTTTTTTTTACCCTAAAAACCCTAACTCGATCAGCTTCTATTGAAAGCGTTCTGAAAGGTTCGGTGGTGGATAATTTGTCCCGCACGTCATCCCACTCTGTTTTGTAGTCGATATCGTAATCGCGCAGGAGGTTCTTGAAAGCGGCTTCCACTTTCTTCTGCCTCCGCTGATCCTCTTTCATCCTTTCTTTTTCCCTCGATTCAGCCTAGTGGGTGACAATAGATTAGTAAATAACGTAACAACACTGAGAGATGACGATTTCGATACTTGTAGAACGATACCTTCTCAAGGAGAGCGTTGTACGTCAGCTTAACGTTTCCAGCATCCAGAGTAGCGGAGCGTCGATCTTCACATACTACTGTCGCAAATTCTTCAAAAGTCGTCGTAACCTGTCGAACATTCGGCGGTTATTAATTCATCCTCAGAAATACATTCTACGGCAACATAAGTTCAGCTCAAACCTTCGTTACCTCAACGTCGAATCCCTTCTCCTTCAAAATTTCCTTGATTATTTTCCTTTCATCGTGGAACCTCGACTTCAGATCTTCAACGTAGAATTTAAACAGATCGAGAGGAGTGGAACCTGAAACGAAGTAGTGCCCTGCGTTTGAATAAACCTCGCATGCTTTTTGGCAGATCGATAACATTACAAACATACACGTGATTGATCAATAAACTTTTATTACATATTGATTCATGATTACCAGATTGGCCGAGCATGGCGGAGAAACGAATGTCAGCACTGATGATTGGGTAGAGCTCAACCCATAGAGACATTGATGTCAACTTCCCCTCCTCGTGGAGTTCATTCAAAAGCATCTATTACAAAACACACCTTTATTAGATATACTGGATATTAGATATACTAGATATACTGGATATTAGATATACTGGATATTAGATATACTGGATGCAATAAGTACAGACACGAGACCGAACTAATAAAAACGTGGTGATAATTGATTGTCCGGTGAGATGAAGTAGTGAAGCCATGGTGGTGAAAAATACTAATGGTCCAGATGGACTCAAAACTCCAAATCGCAGCAGAGCAGGTGGCCCTGGCTTCAAGATCCCTCACGTTATTGGGGGGCAGTACAGAATGAAGACACAGCACATGGACTGGAGGAAGGCAGCACAACACTGATAGAAGCCAGGAAATGGTGGGTTCTTTGTGATCTCCAACTATTTGGATGATGGGATGAAGACAGATGAGTGGATGATTAGAAGAATAAAAGACCGTATGAGGCATAGTCAGGGTTCGTGCCGATTTTCAATTTTCAATTTCCCTGACTTTTCCCTGATTTCCAGACCAAAAATTTCGATTTTTCCCTGACTTTTCACAACGTTTCAGGATCCTTTAAACAGTAACGTTTTGCATGAATCGAAAATTTTAGATGCGCAAATGAAGAAAAACAATATAAGGAACAAGTTTTTTTATTCATAAAAAAACGAAGTTTACTTAAAACAAAGTAAGAGATAGAATCACAAGATAAAACACATAAAAGTTTTGAGTACTAAAAGTACTAAATATATTAGGAACAATACCGTTCATAAAAGAACCTAGCCTATCTCGTTAAAACGCCACGTTTGCGTCATCGGGGGCGGCTATCTGCTCAGTCCGGCTTTTCTTTCAGCCAATTATTCCAGCACCATAGGCCTTTGGTTGTCACTTCAAACAAACAGGTCGAATCACAATAACAAAACATAACTTAAAAGTCTTATTCCTAGACAGCCAGACGGCCAGCGCTGGCGGCGAAGCAAATGAAGCACCGGACGGTACCGAGTCTTTGCGAGGACGAGAACGCGGCGCGAAAATTCAACTGGTAAAGGGGTTGATGGACGCGTATCATGGACGCGTATCATGGATTTTTCGCAATTCTGCACCCGATTTGAGATTTTTCCCTGACCAAAATCCAATATCCCTGACTTTTCCATGACTTCCAGTGCCCATTTATATTTCCCTGACTTTTCCATGACTTCCCTGACTTCCCTGACCGGCACGAACCCTGATAGTATTAAAAAGACTGAAGGAGCTCTCCTTTGATTGAGAGTAAAACAAAGACTGCCTCGGATGTGACCGGCCCACCAGTACTACAACAATATCCATAAGCCAGAAGTGGAAAAAAACTAAGGACCTCAACATAAAACGGATCACGAAATATTGCGATTCCTATCAATGTACAGACAGTCTGGATCCAATTGTATGAATCTAAACTGATTTACGGTGCAAATTATTAAACTAGGACTCACCCCAAATGCATCACGATTCTTTCGCTGTTGACGCTTTCGCCGTTTCTTCTCTTTTTCTTTCTCTTCCTCTTCTTCTTTTTCCAATTCTCGAATATGCTCTTCGAAAACAATCAGTGCATCTTCCTTGTCCATAGCTGAAAAAGTCGCTACTACGGTTTAATTTGGATATTCAGTTCTACAAACTTACAAACTAGGAGTGTACTACTATATTCACTCCTATTATAGCGGCACGAACGGTGGAAAACAGAAAATACACATGTAGGTACCAACCTAAGAGATCAGCATCATTAACAAAATTAGGGTTGTCCAAAAGCATCTGCTGCGCTTCTTGCCACGTTGTGCGATGGTCAATCGTAACCAACGCATCTAAAATGGAAGCCAGTTGCTTCATGTTACGTTTCTTCCTCGCTTTCGCCTCTTCTTTTTCACGTTTGGCTAAATTGAATGTCGCGTCATCGTAGATCTCTCTCCTGTCGGAGTCAGACACGTTTTTCCAAATGTCCAGATGACCGAACATCTCTTGACAGCGATAGTACCTAAACATCAAGTCAAGATGCTAGATGCTAAGAGGAATGAGGGTTACAGCTTGAAATTGAGTGGGAGTGGCTCAATTGTGCGAAGGGATGATCAAACGTTAACACATGGAGTCTCAAATTGGTATTTTTTTCAAGTCTTCCAAGTTTGTAAAAATTTACAAAACTTGACAAAACTGCGTTTTACTCAACATCTAACAGAAATGAAGAAGAGAACACGGGCTTCTGATAATTGAACCTACCTTAGAGTAGAAGACATTTTCTCATTAGTCATGAAAAACTGTTCAAGGTCCTCTTTAGCTTTCTTTGCCCGATTTCTCTGCTCATCCAGTTCTTCTTTCCTCTTCTGAGTTTTGTATGCGTTGAATACCTGCTTTTTGTCTGAGAAACTCTTCAACTGGGGGTATCGAGAATCGTGACAAATCATTTTCACCGCCTGCTCCCAAGATGCGTTGCTTGGGACGTCCTTAGAAAAAAAACAACATGACAGAATTATGAAAGAAAAGTTGGTAGGTATGTCCTAATCGATATCTGGCTAAAACATGTAACATGGTACAGGTGGAATAACAGCATCCGTAAACACGCTATTGGTAAGCTGATGGATCGTTATTGGTTGAACCGGCCCTCACCTTTGGGTGATAGTTTCATTGACCTGAGCTCTCGAGGTTCCGTGGATTAACCAATTACCCACTCCGTGTTGAGGCAGCCTGTATCAATTACTTGTTTGCCCTAATCAGTATATTTTTCAGGTAGATCAGCAAGTTCACCCAGATCTAACAACGTATGCTATCGTTGGCCGAATAGCCTGATGATTTATACCAGTGGGTAGATCCATCATGGATTGGATTGCACCTTCGTAATTCCTTCACATAGCATCATTCCCAGTTCACCCTTGGTAAATCGTTCCACGACATATTATGTAAACTGCGGAGATGTAAGCGAAACTGAAGGCCCGAGCGCGCGTTTATTATGTCAGACTACTAAGAGCATCAGCACCAAACTTGCAAATCCGTCCACCACATCAAAGCCACCACTCTCCCGATCCTGAATCAGGCGAAAACGTCTTAAATCCGAGCGACATGTTGGTTTCACGATGCTGCAGACCGTGAAGGTAATCGGGCCATCTCACATCCCTGTCCACAGCCCTCTCCAGAGTTTCCAACCACCGTCCTAAAGCGATCGGTCCCTAGCGCAGAATCACTTCAAATAGGAGAGTGAATTCTCCACCCACCAAGACTTACGAACCAATCCCTCATCCATTCATTTTTCAAGAAAATGTAGTTTTGTAATTCTGCCCTTCTATTATTGTGAGCGTATTAGCCTACTGAGTTTTATTAAAATAAAAGTGTTAAGTTGAATTGAAATTTGAAGCTTCTCAGTTTCCGCTTATACCGGTTTCTTGCGAGTTTTTGTGGTTTGGGTGGTATAACCGATTGGCTATACATCGGTACGGATTTGGGCCGATATAATAAGCGACCACACTACGTCCTATTGCCCATTGTAGATTCTGAGGATTTCAATCAAAATTTCATTGTGCAGCCTCCCTTCCACTGACCCACCAGAGAAAAACTTCCAACCAGAGAATCTCAACCCCTTCAACCTCGACACGTTAATGCCATCTCCTAATCCCAAAGTGCATGGCAATTACTGAAATACTCTTTCAATTATTGTACTAATAATACATTTTTGAACTTGCTCACTTGCATTTTATTGTACTTACATGTAACGACTGAAATGAATAAAATCGACTAATTAAAAAAATAAACTAGAGAAATTAACATTAAACGATACTAACTTTTTCCTTCAACAGAATTCTGAATGCTTCCGTAAGTTCCTTTTTATCTTTGAGGTTGAGCTTGATTTCTGGAATGTCCTTACCAGGCATTGACAAGTTGGAATTACTATCCTCGTCTGTAAAGGAAAAATTAAAAAATAAATTAAATGGTTCTTATGAACACCTACCAGAAATAAGTCCCAAAAATGCACTGCTGTCGTGCCCAGGACATTCAGCCCCATATTTTTGACTGGGAGTGACGATGTTTGAAGGCAAAATCGTCCACCCTCTCTTCTGAACACACGGCTGTCCTCAACAACCAGGAGACTAAGTAAGACAATACTGAGAACAGAAACATGATAGCGTACCAAATCGTTGAGGAGGAGTGGATTCGATGGCAGCAAGGGTCGCAGCCATTGCTTGATCCATAGCAGACTTCCCGGAGGATACAATGGGAGGTGTCGTCGACTTGGGAGGAACTTCTTTTTCCCGGTCACCTGCAGAAATGGAGAAAATGTCAACATCAGCATCACGCAGACGCAAGCGATTATCGAATGACACAACCACTACTCGTAGATAGACACAACATTCTGAGTGTGACTATAGAACTACGAAGGGTACGAGTATTAACGTTAGGCACATTGTGAATACTACTTCACAGTAATCAACACATCCCATAAATAAGTTTTTCTATTTTACTGTACAAGAACGAAGAGAGGCAGAAACCTGAGGAAGGTTCCAAGATTTTCGTTTGTATCTAGTGGTCCTAACAATTCAGCTCGGTAGGTTGGTCCGTGATCAAATCTGTTACTTGACAAAGCCTTACTGCCGGTGATATTCACCATAGAGTTACTGTGGTTTATGGTGAAGAGTAATGAGAGGTCAAATGGTTCAGGCGTTATGTTCCTTGTTCAACTACTATTTAAAACAATACCTTCCCCTCCTACCTGATTGTTGGCTGTCAGGAGCTAGTTTATTATGTCAACCTGACCAAAAAGTTGGACTTTATCTTGATTGAGTGGACGGGTACTAAGGCTCTAGGATGGATGGAAGGTCAGGGACTAGTGTTAGAGGTATGTCACCAGGCGGAACTATATGCGATTAGAGAAAGTGTGGCTGAGCCATACAGCACTGGAACCTTGTCAAGACTGGTAAAGGAAGTCTAGGAGGCGGTGAACTGTCTGGGGGAATAGAACAAAGCCACCTAGTGGGCACCTGGACACACTGGTGTAGAGAGTAATGGGAGAGCAGATGGCACGGCCTCCACAGCATTCATGCTTGAGAGGAGGACGAAACTCCTCCTTATCTCCTCTTTGAGTGTCCAGCACTTGAAGCTCAACAATCTTATAGGGGGGATGACCAGTCTGGTAGAGGGAGCGGACTGGACCAGGGCCTATAGGGCAAGGATCCGCCCAATAAGCCCAGGTTTCAGTGCTGCAGATGGGGATCGGCCCCATCCTGTGTCCTTGATACAATCTACAAGCCCTCTGCCCGTATAAATACCCTAGCTATGCAAAGTACAAGATCAGAAAACTTGATACAAACCTGTCGGCATAGGTATGCCTCCATTTTCTTCCTTGTGATCATCGTCTTTCTTCATGTCACTTGAAACACATAACCAATACAAATTAATTTACTGCTAAAAACCTTGATAATGTAGATGTAATGTTACATAATTGACAAGCTGTACAATTCTGCAACTAGGTGGATGTTGAAATAATGCATACTTGTATCAACATTGGTCAAGATAAAGTTAGGTTGGACCACTATTGGTCCAATTGGACTTGGTCCGATGTTCCATGATCTTATCATCCAGGGTATCACTAAAGCAATGTAATGTGTCAATTCCCTAGCACTGACCTCGAGGCTGAATCTTCAACAGCAATTTTCGCTTTCAATTCTTCCAGCTCTTTGGGTATCGTCCAACGAGATTCTTTTGTAATGACATTGTGGAAATAAATTTTACCCACTTCCGATTTGTACTCCTTCCAAGGGCAATTTGACAGCATCCTCTATAAATATGACTCACATTTAGTAAAAAGAAGGTGACAATTCAGACGAAAACAATCTTTTTAGGACTGTGAATGATCTACAAACCTCAGCAGGGCTTTTCAACTCATCTGGCTTTTCCCAAGAGCTCTTATTGGTTTTTTTGTTGTAATAATACGTTCTACCATCTGGCGATTTGTGCTCTGTCCATTCCTTACTTCTATCACTCCCTTCATCGCTGTAATCACGGAGAAGCACAGAAATTTAAGAATGAGAGCAGTCAATTTGTACTAGGTGTTTACTAAACTTCCAAAATCGTTTAGGCAAATGTAGAAGACGCCTACTCACCCTTCTTTATCGCCATCGTTGCGAGAGTCGGGACTCCCTCTGACTGGAGGCTCTCCAATGGCTGAAAATTTAAAAAAAAAACTAATATAACGGATATTTTTTGACAAGTCTGTTGCTAGCACATAAGCTTAGTACGTTGACGAGCTAAGACCTTCGCCTGGGGAAAACAATACCGGATGCTAACCTTAAAGGGTTGTAAACCCAAGGTAAGGTGGTTGCAAGAGTGACGCTAATGCTTTAACGCTAGCTAAAAGTGACGCGTGGAATATTCATTTTAACAACGGGTTTCAATTTATTTGACACCACCTTTTCAACTGTATTCAAATCAAGTCTGATGAGATTGAAGAACTTGGAGTTTTTTCGACTTTTTGAGATCAGGATCATTTCTAGAGACGAAATTGATAAACTATTTGAGATGGTAGTTTACCAATTGGTAAACTATTTGAGATGGTGAACGTGAACTATTTAGGTTTGAAAAAGAGGACTTTGAGCGGTTGAACTGCGTTGTTAATTCCAAATCATATACCAACATTTGATCAATACGAGGTTAACGGGATGACAGGTCTCTGCATCGTGCTCCGACGATTACCTTAAATTAACAGTTTATGTGATTTAGAGCAATTTTTCGGATTATCGTATTCGACTCCCTCAAATGTGGCCAACTGTTGTTCTAGGGAACCAGCGTCTGCTCACAACGGAAAGACTACTCTACAGTAAGTACTTGGGCAATGCGAGCTGCGATTGAAGTTGAGGTTCACTTAGCAGCTGGGCTATACTGCTTACCCACTATGTAGCACTGTTACCCACTATGTTTTGAACTATGTAGCATCACATATTGAAGGCTTACTTAACAACTTCAGTTAAGAATGATAGGGGTCGCCCTCTCCATTCCAACCATCCCAGGTCACTCACCCAAAACCCCAAACGCCCCAAGAAGCATTCAACAAAAAACCAGGACACATTAAGGAATCAACCTTTCAAATAAACATCGAAACACGAGGCACGTCCAGGAAGTAAGGAATATTTTAAATGAAATTTACAGGATAAGTGTTAAAACATGTCGTTATTTCTCAACATAATCGCCATTGAGGTCAGTTCACTTTTAGAGCCTAGGGACCTGTCCTTGTATACCCTCGTCGTATACCTTCCGCTCCACCTCCCGAAGCCATTTTTCGTCAGCATCCTGGACCTCCTCGTAATTTGAAAATCGTTGTCCACCCAAAAACTCCTCTGCTTCATTGAAAATGTGCTCTACTTTACGATGGTGCCAGGTCCGGGCAGTAGGGTGGGTGAGTCACAATATCCCACCCAAATGAAACAAGCAGGTCCTGAGTGAGACGGGCGGTATGAGGTGTAGTGTTGTCATGAAGGATTGTATACAACACAAGGCAGCATTCCTCTCCTTTTGTCCTTTTTTTTCAATTTCTTGAGTATGCAGCAACATTTATGGTGGCTCCATTAGGCATAAAATCGATCAATAATCCCTTCCCAATCCCAAAAGACGACGCCATGATCTTCCTATCTGAAAATACTTTTGACTCAGAAGTATGTTTGACCCTGTCAGAGCGTATCTCACACCTGCGGTAGGTGGAGCAATTGGAGGACGAAATGTTTGGCCGCTGTGACGACATTTCGTAACGGGATGAGGCATTTGATGATTTTTTTTTTTTTTTTTTACCGTTAGGAACCTCTCTACCTAGCAGTAGTGAAAACTCAGAAAAACAAAATTCCCTCCGTCCTACACAGCACTTGTAACCTTACTTTCCGGACGTCCCTCGTATATTACAGGAACAAAAGGAGGTACGTTATTTCATATTTTCACAGTCAGGAGTTATTTTATGGGCGGTTTTCTAGGTTTTGAAGAAAATTACCATGTGATATAGGATATACCTACTTCTAGGTACTTGGTTCTAGGCGCCTGTTTTATGTGGAGAACTTTATCCTACATTTTTAAATAGTAAAACATCACTGTGTTTTTTCAGGAATTACAAGATTTATGTATTATATCGAAGGAAATCTGTTAAATGAACTACAAGTTTGTGAACGCTGCAAATTCATAGTATGCAAATAGTTAACGGATAAAAATGGTTCTTGGGCGATTGAGTAGCCATCCTTAGTTATTTGTCGGATTGACTGAGTTCGAAACCAGAATAGAAGTCATTCAACTCGAAATAAAAATCGATGCGCTAAATATGAATAACAAAATCATTACCTGGGGTGAAACCAAAACCAGGTGGTGGGATAGCGAATGGAGGAGGTAGAGGAGGTCCTGGAGTCATCATGCCTGGAGGCGGTATGAAGCTAGGAGGCGGTGGCCCGGGGAAACTGCCAATAGGAGGCATTGAAAATCCAGCAGGAGGGAAAGGCGGGGGCCCTCGATCGCTTGGATTCTGCAAATAGAATTTATTAAGTAATTCGAACATACATGAATGCTTGTATCAACTATAATTTAGTATTTAGCTCTTAGAGCGGAACGTGTGTCTGAGAGAAACCTATAGTTCTCAAAGCTAGTGTTACCCTATGGTCCTCATTGGGACTCCATCGTAACTCGCGTATGGATCGTACGATCAAAATTATTGCCTCAGTCGTACGACCTACTTGAATCCGTTTAGTTTTATTTGATCGGAGGTTTGCATCCAACGGCGGATCATACGTTTATCCACGTCCGAGTCTCTAAACATGGCCTATTATTATAATCAACTACTTATTCTTTAGTCAGCTTTTAGATAAACACTAAATATTTCAAATAAACACCTGCTCATGATAATCATAGAAAGACATAATAATTATTGTCAGGTTCCAAATGTAATAAAACTCTTTTTTCATGGGTATCCACCCTTATAATCAGGTATCTCCATTACCATTAAAGACCATATTAAACCAAAATCTACATTTCTCATAAGTTCTCAACTACTCGCTTGATCCGTAAGCACTTGTATGGAGATCAGCACCACAGAGAAGTTTCGGCGGCACGGGGTTATCGGTACATAATATTATGCACAGCTCTAGATCTTTCGGCATGTAGTAACTTGACCAGGTTCTGCAGTTGGCAGTGGATCAACCGTCTTAAGCTAGGTACCGGTGGATAAAATCTAGTGGACTAAATAAAATGCTGGCTCACATTTGAATCGTATCGCGGAGGGATTATGAGAGAGCCGCGGTAGGCTACACTCCGGTATGAGAGGAAGAAGACTCGTTACTTGAGCATTATATGATGAACGAAATTGCATTATATAATTATATTTATGATAAGCGAAACACAGCACATGAATATTTGGGCTGGGCGAAATTAATTGAGAAGAAAACAGCGGAAGAGAATGAAGAGCTGAAACTACATGTGAGTATAGTAGGTAGAAAGATGGTTTCGAAAGCGTACTCACCATATCAATTGAAAAATACTACTATATGATATCTTCACGTAATATCCACTGAATTTAACAAAAACTCGTTTCATACAAGTTCAGCACGGAAACTTGTAAATTCACCACTCCGCGATCACAGGACGTAAACAGCAAGCCGGAATGTAAATCGAATGGAAAGGGCAAGCCAATCCAAAGGGAGATTGATAAGACAACTTGTCCAATATTCATTTTGTCCACTTCTCTTCCATGTTGAACCGCATTTGGCCCCCTTGTTTATATTTTATTTTAATTGATCATTTCGTGCTAAATGAAAATTTAAAACGGTACGGCTAATTAAAAACGGGTTACGGCTTTCCAAAGTTACTTGAAAGATTGACGTTTCCTCCATGACTTCACTCAGACTGCACATACAACTGTGGAAGAAGAAGAGTCTCATGGTGGCATCCTGACATCAATCGGGAACTGAAGAAGAAGATCCCCCGTGATAAGGTGATAACGCTAGGTGCACGTGTATATTTGTTTATTTCTTTCGGACGGAAATTGTTGTTACGGGACGAAAGGCTTCTTTTTTAAGGGAAAATCAAAATTATCAACGAAAGGCTTCTTTTTTAAGGGAAAAGCTCCACAATGAAAGTTCTCAGTGAAGAAAGGACCAGTCAAGTATTTGACAAATTGTCAACTTTGTAAGTATATTATGAAAATTGAATGACTAGGACACCAAAATCACTTTTTGCTATCGAATATGTTTGCAATGAACTGATTGCCCAGGTTTCACAAATTAGATCACTCGCGACGAGGTTGTGGAAACCTATTTCAATAAAAAACGGAGGTATAGACTGAGAGAGTCTATACCTCCAGGTTTCACGTATTTCCGTTGCTGTTTTCAACGTTTTTGCTCATCTGATTTGGATGATCTGATTGATGGTTGCTGAGCAGCCGACCTTACATCCTAAGCTTCGGTTACAATGATCACCAAGCAGCTTAAATTAGAATTAACATATTAGTGATGCGTAGGGTTTTTTCATACCTATTGCCAGGGATCAGATAGGTAAGTACATACATCACATTTCAATACTAGTATGACGATGTAGTATGACTCATGTAGAGTAAACATTCAATTCATTGAAGAACTCATAGATTAATAAATAAACGTAAGTACTGCTAAATCCTGGTATTTGAACGGATGTTCGAGGAGGGGCGTAATTCCTTCAACGGAAGGCCTGCGCACCTTCCGTCTATTGATGAGTCTTTGAACCAAGGTACAGAAGTGGAACTTGATCTTTACATAGCACTTCCTTAGTATTAATACAGAGCTTTTATACACACATGGCCACTTCATTGTACTGTTCATGTATGGCGTGGCGAGGGCCTTCCAAATTGTAATTCCTCCCTCCTTGTCCAACTGGTCCACCTCTTATATTTTATGCCGAAATGTGCCTTTATCCATACAAGGTTTCTCAATTCCTACAATCTGGACAACAGACTATTAATGCGTAGTTGATTTCCATGTTCAGCACACATTCTATGTATCTCGAACTCAGTACGTGCTGCGAAGATGCTACTGGTGGTCTAGGAGTGAAACCTCCGCTTAGTCAAGGCACTTACATGATTTTCTTCTTTTTATTTCAAGTATCGGAGACAACATCAAGCTGCTCTTGGATCGACCTGATGGTAAATACTGCTTCAGGGAACACAGAGACAGAGTTTTTTACGTATCCGATAAAGTGCTGAAGCTTGCTGGAAACGTTCCTCACGACAATTTCGTCAGTTCTGGGACCTGCATAGGGAAATTCACAAAGTCGGGCCGATTCATTCTCCACATAACAGCCCTCAACTACCTCGCTCCATATGCACAGGTGAGTTTTGACTGTCTTTAGATTCCAGTTTCGTACTTCTCTTATCGGCATTCTGAGATTTAGGAGCGGTAAACGCTGAACAGCCTTGAGATATTGAGAATTAAGTGTGTACGAGTAAAGTATGAACTTCAGTAAAATTAATCAGGCCAAAGGAATGCGTGCGTTTACATCATTGTTATCAAAACCTCCTTGCTACACTTATCAATTTACGTTTGTCAACATGGTCCCTGAGTCGTTCCAGGCACTGCCAGAGTTTTTTCAAGCCTCTGTCGAACCACTGCGGGTTCAAATCGCGCAAGCAGTAGACAACGTAGCTGTTTGTTTGTTCGTCGTTGTTGAAATGTTTACCGCCCAATGGGACAGTTGGTAGTAATTAGGGGTGAGGTCTAAGGACTATGAGGAAATACGTCCCAATCGAATTTGGTGTAGAGATCTTGGGAGTCAATTTGGCCGAATGAGGTCTGACGTCATGAAAAAAGAGAGCTTCTTCATTCAAAAGTCCCGGACGCTTCCGTTTTATTCGAGCTCTGAAATTGTTCAAGTCCTCGGTATTCCTGTGAGCATTTCGAGGGTCTCACGGCAACACCCCACATCGTCACTTTTGGCCAAAATGAGTTATGCATACCATTCGAAGCGTGTTCACCCGGCGGATCGATCTAAGTATACGTTAGGTAACACTAAATCTCACGATTTATTTTACTGAATTACTCAGTAAACATAGTCATTGGCACATGGTTTTTTTGGCTCTGCTGAAAAGTCGCCCAAATGACGATGTGGGATGTTGCCGTGAGACCCTCGATTTGTTTGTTTCGCCTTCGGGCAGATAATCCAACAAAAGCGCTTTGAGTCCCCAAACGCGGTCGCCATTATTCAGAACAGAACAGAACATTTATTGGCAGACAACATTACAAATAGACCACTTGGGTCCTGTTAAGATGTAACGAAACAAATTACTGAAGAAAAACTACTGGCTCTAAGTTTAGTTGGTAGGTAAATTAATTCGTAAAAACAGAAGTGTAAATGGGAAAGAATGAAAGAAAAAAGTGGGATCATGTAACCGCATATAATCCACAGTCATGCAGAATAGCTATAAGTGCGAATTTTCGAAGAAATAATTGGTTGATGTCCATGAAGAACATCTCAAGTAGGTATCAACCAAGTTTCTTCATCTTCAAAGTGCTCCAGTTTGAGAGCGGAATAAGATATATCAACTCTGACTTCCCCATATTATTCAGCGTGTAAAAACCTTTAAGGAGCCCCTACACGGTCAATCTGTTTGATCAAAAGATTGATCAAACAGATTGAAGTGAGCCTCAATAATCTCTTCAGTCGTTTGATCAAAACCCTTGCAGAGTGTTGTACCTAGCTGTCTCCTTTTTCTCCTCAGTGTCGTCTACTACGCTGTTCAACTCGTTTGCGCGATTTTCGAAAAATTTTCTTGAATACTTTTCGTTTGCGGTGTTGTGCTGAAACAATGAGTTCCAACCAGGATTTGTCCGTGCTTTTACTGAGTGTAGCTGCCCTCCAACAGAAGAAAAAGGGCGGAAAGAAGAGGAAAAGGCGGTGGTCAAAAGAGTGGTACAAAATGAGAAACCGTTTTAGTCATGAACACCTTCTCAGGGTTCTGCGCGAGACGGAGCCACAGGATGCGACATGGTTGGTGCCGAACGCGTGACTGACGGAAAGATTGATCAAACACTCTCTAGACGCTCAGTCGCCCTCTTCAGTCGACTGAGTAAATCAAACTTTCCATCAATCTCCTTCAGTCATTGACTCAATCGTCAAACACGCTCCTAGACGCTCAATCATGACTGTCTCAATCGATTGATCAATCATGTTTGATCAAAAAACTGATCGTCTAGGGGCTCCTTAAAAATGAGGTGTGACTTGACAGACCGTTTCATTTTTGGAATTTAATAAATAATATGGATAACCCCCCAACTCCCCAAAACCCCCCTCAGCTTTTGGACATTTCAACGCTGAACACGACGGCGAAGTCAGAATTGCGATATCGCATTACGACATCAGATTAGAGCAGACTAACCATGAAGGAACAACCACGTTCCTCCATCTTCAAAGTAATCAAGTTTGAGAACGAAATAAGATATCGCAATTCTGAGTTCACGATCGTATTCAGCGTGTAAAAACCTTTGAAATGAGATATCACTTGCCAGACTTTCATTTTTTGAGTGCCCAAAAACCCCCCTCAGCTTTTGGATATTTCAACTCTAAACACGACGGTGAAGTCAGTCTCATTCCGTTATCAGATCAGAGCAGACTTAACATGAAGACCATATCAAGTAACAACCACGTTTCTTCATCTTCAAAGTGCTCCAGTTGGAGAACGGAATGAGATATCGCATTTCTGATTTCACCATCGTGTTCACCCGGAATCCTGGCAACGTATCAAATTTGGTCTTTTCCACGCCGTACTCTGCCTTTTGGTATCTGGAGTATTGTGGTGGACCCAAGTATTATCCCCAGTTATCAAAGTTAGCATTTCACAAAATCGATTAGCTGCGTGCAAACGGTTTTGTTTGTGCTCGTCGAACCGAAGCCACCGGACCGACATTTTTCAAGTTCAAATCATCTTGAACGATGCGACTAATTAACCACCCACAGTAACATAATGTCATATTATGACATATTATTATTATGATATGACAGCATTTTTGAACCAAATGAAATCCTCACATTTCAACAGCTATTGGTCGGGCTCTCCTCGAACTTGTCATAATCTCATAATTTCTCCTACTTACTATAAGCCCCCTCGATAAGGTCACATTTTCCTTTGAAACTTGGTCACTCCGTATATGTCACAAGAAACCGTGATGTCAGACCATCACACTTGAACCCATCACCGTTGGTTGGCACCATCATTGTAGGGCTCGAATGTTAAACTTTTTCTCGCTAGTGTATCGAGAGAATTTGCCAACTTAATCTCTTCTACGGTTTCGTGTTCTCTTTCAGAACAAGATTTGGGTCAAACCGAGTGCCGAGCAGCAGTTCTTGTATGGTCACAACGTTTTGAAATCTGGTCTGGGAAGGATAACGGAAAATACTCAGAAATTTCAAGGAGTGGTTGTGTACTCAATGAACGATTTACCTTTGGTAAGCACTTTTTCCTACTGTATTGACAAATTATCCACTTTATTGTTGTAATCCATCCACTTTAACAAACTCCAACCATTTTCGTCCTACTGCCTGGTGACTATGTTGCGTATATGGGATTCATTTCATACTCAAATTGATTTGTTGGCAGGGATTTGGAGTTGCTGGTCGTAGTACTACCGAATGCAAACACGCCGATCCTTTGACCATCGTGTGCTTGCATCAAGCCGACATAGGGGAATATGTCAGAAGTGAAGATACGCTTATATGAATTCCGATCGATTATCCTTTTCATGTTATTTTATATATAATTACACACGGCAAGAAATGAAGTTGTACGCAGAGGGTCCTCATTTATCTTTCCCAAATGACACACCTTCAGTGCTACAAGGTTCATTCATATTCAGTGCGAGCATTTGATGTTTTCTAATGCCTCCCAAAAATTCATTAGTTCTAGAGAAAACATTTTGGCAACATGAAGTAGAAGTACGAAATTTGAATTACGATTGAATAGATAACGTCGATCTTAAATTCCAAATTTACGCTTTAGAGGGTCCGCAGCCGTTCACTCACTAAAATCCACTAACCTTTATGCTCATTTATTTATTTAGATACATTACTGGTCGATATCCTCTTGACTTAATCCACCCAGCAATCGCTGGTTCACGGGGCGATATCACGCGCTCTTCTGATGTCTTCTCGCGGCCTCTAGCTTATCTTCGCCTGAGGATGATCCAGTTTTTCTGTCTTCAGGATTCTGACTATGTTGGACAACCCTCCCCCAAGTTCCCTGGTTGGACATTATCCCCCCCTCTTCTAGAAGCTTCCAGCAGTTGTAAATAGGACCAGAAGTATCCATGCCCCATAAGGAACATTGTAATGTAGAAATCCACTTCTACGTGCTTAGTGTCGAGTCTTGGGATAAGCACGTGGATCCAGGCCCCCTTTGAAGAAGATTTTGCAGACGATATCGGGTCATTTGAGACGGATTTGAATGTTTCGGATTTTAAACTTATGGTTGTACGCAAATGAGAATTGGGAGTTTAGAGACCATTTCCATTTCTTTTTTTATAGGTATTTGCTTAAATTAAATTTTCATTTCTTTTTCTATCTTTGCTTAAATTAAATGCCTAATCAACCATTTCTTTTATGTAAGTGGTTGTATTGTTTACACATAATTAAATAGAGTGCGACAAAACACATAGTATAGTGGTCGCAGAGGGATCGTGCAGTTTTTACACCAGCACAGAGCTTGATTGTACGCATGTTTTTCAACAATGCGATGTTTGGAAGAAACTGGTTCAACACTCCGGACTGCGGCGGATGTTCCCAGCGCGCCTCTTCTCTCCGTGGGGCAACCTCAAGGAAATTTTCAAGTATACAGAGTTACAAACCAACTAGTTGCAGTTGAAACTTTTGATTAAGTATGTACGTCAAGGCAGGAAATGAATCACACAAACGATTGCATTTAAGGATCTTTATTTTCAATTTATAGAAGTTGTAATTAGCATTCGTGATAGAGCAGTCAATTCAATCATAGAAAACAACAAAAACCCGAACCTCAAGGAAAAAAAAACAATGTTTTGCAAAAGTTTGAATGTTTCAGAATGGAATCTCTGAAAGTCATTGATCTTTCGAAACCAACTAATCTCCAATCTAATTAAGACATCTACCACCAGTGTTACAAATTTTTTCACTCAAGATACAACATGAATCACACATCAATTATATTGAAATGATATCTAAGAATTACCGACTAACTAAATAATAATTGAATAATAACGATACAAGGAAAAGAAGACGCATATATTAAAAAACAGTAGATAATTCGGCCCAACACATAGAAAAGATAAACAACTTATGAACAAAAATTAATAGAACTGAGTTGAACGGAATGAATCAATGGTTCAAAGTTCAATTATGGATTAGTAGCGAGAGGTGATGGCAATGGATGGCTAATAAATCACCATTGGAAGGCGTAATTCGACACAATGAAATCGAAAACTATGGTTAAACAAAACGTTAATGAAACGTTTACTGTTTGCAACTGACGATGGCCTGATCATCAAAACCGGTGTCAAGGAGTACCTAACTTATGTTTTTAAGAGAAAATAGGAACGTTTCAATAACTAGGTATTTTCATTTGAGGCACACACAATGGTGTAGCTGCAACATCGTGATTACACAGTGAATGACAGCAAACTACATGAATACAGCTGTTGTGAATTAACAAAAATCTTTCTAATTTTGTGATTAGTACTTGAAATATTGAGTACATAGGTTTTTTCTGCGATTCAAGGCAGATAGGGTCAAGTGGGGTAATTATGAACAAATGTATATAATATATATAATTTACGATACTCTTCATGGTCTCATTGTCGGAAGTAGAGAGATTTTGCTGACCACGACGTGACAGGTCTACAGCGAGCAGTCCGAGATGCTATTCGCTTTACACGTACAAAGTATGGCGGGAGGCCTTCAATAAAATTAAATTAAAAAATGTAAATAATCGAAGACAAATGAACGTAATGGACTAAAAATTGAATTAAAGAGCGAAACAGTTCGATGTCTGTGAGCTCGGTTTTGATTATACCATGGGAAGTGCGACGTCAGGAGGGGGTCTACAAAATCTCTACAAAGTTCAGCGCTAGACTGTTACGTCTAATTTGCGCGAGCAATACTTAGATTGAACGAGATTATTCATCTTCAACTATTGATGGGATTGACCAATCGCTCGGGTAGAACATGTAGAAGGACATTAAAAGCAGCTACAAGAAATCAAACATTCGGCAGACGTACAAACGTACTCAACTCACTGGACTCCCAAAACAACGTGAATTTCGGCAGAACTAAACTATTTCTGCACGGTAACTTACTTGAAACTAAACGTAAATCACTAGTACCTAAGTAATAATAACTGCATACGTAAGATATACTACTGTTTCTAAAACATAATGCCAAAACCACACAATTCTGTAATCCACCCGCACAATTCAACTCAAAACTAACAATTCAACACTTGAAACAGTTCAAAACGTTCTAAACCACCTAATAAAAATATTAAACCTGATCATTAAAACCAAATAAAATGCTCATTCTAATGATAACTTGTAACGGAAGTTACAACAAAAAGTATAATCTAGTGAAATTTAATCGAAGAACAAGGCTGTAGAACCCGTTTTTACAAGCTGAGAGTAGTATAATTGTGTAATTACACTTCAAGGGAGCGTGTTTTCTGTGGGGATTTAGAGAATATTGGTATAGGTAATGTGAAATGCAATATGCATACCTACCAAGCTATCTATGAGATCTACATGCTACCTTTGTTTTAAGTAACAAACTACTAATCTAATGCCAAACAGTTAGGCTTAATATTATGATAAGGAATACACATTAATATCATCTGCTTGGATGAATAGAAAAATCCAGTAGGAAACAAGACTTCATAGAACAGAAATAAGAGAAATAAACAATAATATTTGTCTAAATGCAAATTGAAAAAAAAAAGAAACAAAGAGAAAGTAATTTCTGGTTGTGTTGAAATAGGAAGTTATTAAAAACATAATTAACAAGTAATAAATAATAGCTAAATAACAATTGACATTTGGAATTGATCTAGGTGGTACATAGCTACATGTTGAATAATTTTTTTTTATTACTTTTTTAAAAATATATGTACTGATTAGGTTTTGTCGTTTGGCAATCGCCAACCGACATACCTTCCCCCTTCACCAAGTCTACCTACGAAAACATCAAAATAAATCATGATCAAACTAAAATTCGGGGGACTCGTAGGTATTTGGAACTAATCAACTAAAGGTACTCGCGCCTCTACGAATTTACACGTTACTTCAACTGGGAAACAGGTGTATCTGGGATTTTGTTAAATTTCCGTGTCAACAGGCAATGAAGGAAAAGTAGGAAAAAATGTAATAGAAACCAATTTTGGCACAGAAGCAGGGGAGGGTGTTCTGAACGTATTGTTCATTACGGGATTTTGTGCTACTTCACCTGATGAATGTGTTGACCGTTGGGTTTCTTCTATTACTTGTTCTACCATCAAGAACCAACACTTGGTTTGTTACAACAAAAAAAAAATCATTTTTCCCCCTCTCTCTATCTCCTCACATGTTGATTCAGCGCTGGGAGGCACTGAATTACCTGTGAGCGGAGAACAAAGTCACCCTGATGTGGGTACTTGGGACAATTAGCGAGGAGATGGTTTGGTAAGGGATGTCCACATCATTTGTGGGGCCGGAGCCAGTCTTGGGCATAGCTCGGTTAAATCCTTCTTGGTAGAATTGGTAATAGAAAAGCATAGGAGGTATTGGGAAGACATCCCCGGCCCAGAGATGGCAAGAAGTCAACAATGGCTGGAGAAAAACCTCAGAAGCACTTGAACAGCCAAAAATGAAACTCCTGGCGTGACTACTTCCGTATACATCTGCACAGAATCGGAATATACACGGAGAAGTAGACTGGACCCAGAACCTATAGGCTAGATCGGATAGGCTGTTTCGGTGTAGCGGATGGAGACCGGTCCCATTGTAAGTCCCTGCTACAATCTAATCTGTGCCGAAATTGGCTTCTATAAGATTAATCTTCCCTATTCAGTCATTCATAGTCTTTGTGAGAAAACCCTTTCCGAAACATCTGTTTCCTAGTCACTACTTTCCTCTCTTTCTTCTTCACATAATAATGCGACATGTTTTAATGTGCGTCATATTAAATATTTTCCAACGGAGGCAACAATAACACATCTACAAGATGAAATAATGTTAAAAAAGATGAAATAATGTTAAAAAAGCAAACAATTGGATGTGACATAGGATAAATATAAGCAATTCATAATCAGATGCCGATTGTGGGTATGGTATTCTATCCCATGTAATATATGATGTAGAATATTGAAAAATGTATAATTCGGTTTCTACCGGTTTTATACATTTAGGCAATAGTTTAAAAAAACAATGGATTCCCAACATTTTCCACCCACACAACATCATAAACTATTTGACAAACAGAAAATGTTCTTCAAGTTTGAAGCATTTGAATCAGACTTGTACTCCTGGTTGGATTTTCAATGAATACAAACAAACCGACATCTTATGACGATTTCTTGTACATGAGAAGGAGCATGATGTCTCCACAAAATGTTTAAAGGAACAATAAATTAAAACCTTTACAATTTATAAAATAAAAGTAACGGGACCATAACTTCCGGTGGCACTTATGCACCACGAGGTACTCGTATGGGTCCCAACCACCAGCTTTATTTAGAGCAAAAACAATATTTATGAAATTCAGAGGGAACAAAACAGGTTAAAACTTACGTATACTGTACGTATTTGTATTAAATAATTATTATGATGAACAAGTAAATACTATCAACAAAATACAATTTGAAAGAAGAGTGGGTAATCGGGTTTGAATAAATGCTGATAGGCTTCAAGGTTTAACAAGTGCCAACCTAACAACAATAGCTCCTAGGGCAAAATTCATAGTGTTTTAGAAAAATCTCTCCTTTCTTTCCCATGCTTCATGCTTAATTTATTTTCTAATATGTCTTCATATTTCGAGGGGGCCACTATGCAAGATGAGGATGCCCTCAGCTCTGATAGCTGGTTCCATGTGGAGCAAGGCAAGAATTAGGGCTCGTTTTCACAGGCGTTGGCAACCCTGTCTGGCAAAACAATAGGGGAAGGTGATGTTCACACGTTGCTCCAACAGTTTTCCCCACTTTAAAGTCAGAGTTAACGTGGATTTCCAAACCAAGTCGCGGAAAGAGCGACGTTTGGTGAGAAAGAGAAGGCCCTTGGGTTTGGAAACCCTCCTGAGTCAAGTGTAGACTCAGCTGATAGCCAAGGAGGCTTTAGTGTACACTCAAGTTTGCAACTATGAATAGCAGTAAGTGTGCACCGGCCCTTAAATGGTACACTTAGGGGCCACCCATACTTAAGGGAGAACTAGGAATTCCACCCTAGAAGGCCCCTCGTGTCAACTCATTACTAGAGTACTGAAGGTCGGAAATATTTCCGGAAAAATTGGAAATATTTCCGAGGCCTAATATTGGAAAGATTGCTTTAAACGCTCTAACTTGGCTCGCTGCGAAGTTCGGAGGTCATGCGTTGTCTTTCTTCTCTTGCCTTCTGGCGGCGCAGTGGTCGGAAAAACAAATTTTATGGGAGCGAAATTTTCTGAATACGGATTCTTTTAGGAAACTTTATGCTGAACAAAAAAGTTCTATAGACATGGGGTCTAAAATCGACCCCATAATATTCATCCATAATGTATCAATCAGAATTTCATTAAAAGGTGCTCCTTGTTTACTGTGATGTAAAAAATGATAAAAAGGACTTGCGTATCATGGCAGCCTCCTGAGTGCAGCAAAGGCTGTGGTTTTGACAGAGTAAAAGGATCCACATCCCGCTGTCCTTGATCCAATGTTTCCCACCATATTTTACCCATTTTATAGACACCAATTGCAAATTGGACGCACTCCATAAAATAAGGGGAAAGTTAGTTTAATGGAACCAACCAAGAGGAGGTACGGAGCTGTTAAAATGTACTGATAAGCATCATAATGGTAACATGAGCTAATAAGCAGGTAATGGATGCGAGTCATTTGATAGTGATGTCACGGTTATGGCCGTGGATTTGGTCATTGTTATCAAATGAACTGAAAAAAGAGGATAACAAGGTTGTGAATTTGAGATGCTCAAACAATCCTCACGACTAGTTAGTCACATTTGAGGACCTATCGCCAGATACTGCCGGGGCTTTAGAAATTCATTTCTTACTTACCTAAGAAGGCACTTCTATCTACCCTGCCAGCCACACTTCAGCTTGAGTCGACAACATTATCATAGAAAAATATGGTAACACTCGAGTTATGATAAGTGGAAATCAATCTTCAACATTCGTAGCAGCAACTGCAGGTTGTAGAAAATGATTATTATACATACAGGTTTTTAGGTCATGGATCGCATCGCACCGGGAATTCTCACTTCATGATTCAAGTGTCGCTGATGGCATATGCTTTGCAAAGCCATTAACAAGCACTGAACTATTGGCAGATGCGCTTGTAGACAATTCTTTGCTGTCCAGTTGAACCAAATATATGTTATTTCTAGATTTAAATGCGAAATTTACCAATTTGGTTAGTCAATTTGGAAAATCCATGTATCCATTCATCTCAAATGTATTGATACAATTTTACACACGACCCTAAAATTTGAAATTCAAAATCTTGGACTTGCAGCGGGTAGTTAGGTATAACTTCTAACATAAATACATAAATAGTATGTATAAAACCTCCCTTAGTAAAAAATATGGAAGAACAAATAATATAGCAGGATAAGATTATTACCAGCTATACCAGCAGATACAATATTTATATATTAACTTCTATATAAAAGGGAGATGACTATAATAGAGAATGTTCTTCCAATTAAATATCTGCAATTAATGTTTAATCCTTAGATAATCAGAGTTGGCGATGCGTTGCCGACCTGATGCGGTCACTTTGCAGGCGTCCCTCTTAGATATGAGGGGAAATCCTTCAACGGTACTTTGATACACGTAATTGAACTTCGAAGTTCGAAAACCTAAACTAATCGATGTCGATAAACCTCTATGTTTTTTACCCCCAATATTCGACCATCTACGTAGATATCAGTTACGACTGATGGGTTTCGATTAACTTACGATTAAATACTTTTTACAAAGTTACGAGATTACTGAGCGACGAAGCCAACGAGTGACGTTTCAGCAATTTTAATCAGCTCCGAATTCATTACAAAGTTTCTCCAGATTCCTGAAAGAATGAAAAACAAACACAGATATCAACAATAGTATGCAGCAGGGAGCGATTAATCTCGTTGAGAGATTCGCTTAAAGAAATAACGAAGGAAATAGCATTCGCCCTTTGGGGTAACGAGATTTTAAACCCCTCAACACACACCTAAATACATCCACCACTACATACCTGCTTTCTACAGCTTCAGCGAGATCTGTCCTTTCGAGTAACGATAAAATAACTAGCCTAAGTGTACTCCAAATAGAATCCGACATGTTTTCCGAGCTCTCTCCTTGGGGACCTCGTCCCCTGGATTGTTGACTAAGGGCGGTAAGAAGGTGTTCGGCGGCTTCCCTAAAACAATATGAAAAAATTAATATCAGCGTATCAAGGAATGAACGAATAGTCGATGTCAGCATTTAATACAAGCGATGGAAGAAAGTAATACTAACTCGTGTGCTCCTAGGTGTACACAGGTAATGCCCAAGTTATATCTAGCACGAATGAATCCAGGGGATAAATGGAGTGCACTTCTATACGCATCTACGGCTTCCTCTGATCTAGACCCATTCGCTAAGGTGGCACCTAATCGATTCCATAACCTAGAATCCTGGAATGAGAGCAAGCAAGAAACAAGGCGTGTTAAAATCAGAGGGAAATTTCCTGGTGGAATTCATACAACGACTGAAGGAGTTAACGCATCCAAACCACGGAGCTTCACATTTGAGAGAGATCACAACACATGATCACTCACTCACTCGAATAATCATTCATATCTTGTGTTAGTAGTGACATAAAAGCGAAGCCCAAGTTGTATGACCACTCAGCCATTTGTATTACTCAATTCAAATTGTAAAATCAGCTCAATTTACCTTTGGTCGGGCTTGCAAAGCGGCTTTAAAACAGTCGACCGCCATATCGGTTTCTCCAGACAGATTGAACAGCACACCTAAACCACATTGTACATCCGGATCGAACTTTTCATTCGGATTTCTTCGAGCCGCTTCTAAAAACATGCCTTTTACCTTTTGATGAAGTTCTCTGAAATAAATAATCAACGACAAACTGTTAACAACCAAATGTTAATACAAGTGTTCATTCAACCCCATTGAAACCTCCCTTCAACAGGAGTTTACACGTAATTCTTACTTCAAATCGCACAAACCTGCTCAACAAAGATGTTATTCCTAAAACTGTGTTATCATCTTGTAAAGAATCTGCAGAGGCCAGATCGGAATATTTGGGGTTCACGCGCAACCATTCCTACGAGAAAAGCAAGAGACATTGGTGAGACATTTGAGATGACTGCAGTCCAGAAAATAGTACAGTATCCTGGTCAATAATGCTCACCCTCAACGCTCTACAGGCTTGGTTCTGGTAGTTTTCATTTGTGTAACAAACAGCTAAAGCCATAAGGGCAGTGAGATTTGACGGCTCTATGCTAATACATTTTCTCAGCGCAGCAATAGCTTGCGGGTCCTGAAACCAAAAGCAAGATTATAGTATCACGCAACATCCTAGACATGGGTCATTCCACAAAACTGTCCATTTCGTGTTTTTAGCATGGAACATGCTTTAGCCTTGGACTAACTAGCCGAAAAATGTCACGCGGAATGTGTCACGAAAAATTGGTCACAAAAAATGGTCACAAAAATGGGTGACGAAATTTTTTAATGATTTTCACGTACAACCGAGTCGTTTCTAGGGAAATGAAACTTCTTTAGTTTTCATCGGACAAAAATCGTTCTCCATTCGTTGGAAAGCTCTCGATTTATCACGCATTTATGTCGCAGTTTTATATTTATCTACGAGATATTAATCCAACAATGCGATGTTATAAATGGTTAGTAAACAATCTGTGCGAGGGTCGAAGCTTCATTACCAGGGAAGCTAATTAGAATACATACATCGTATCCATTGCCGTCATGACAACTATAAGAAGTAGTGAGACATAGTGAACAAACAGAGAAAGAAGACATAGCTAAAGCATGTTCCATGTTTCTCGATTTTTAGCCGCAGGCTCCAAACGGTAAGCATCCGGGGGGTCCAGGGGGGCTTGCCCCCCTGTCGAGGCGCGAAGCGTCGAGTTTTTTTCTATAATTGAGAAGAAGTTGTTTTATTAGTTTCGCCACTCGTTACCGCTCCACAAGAGGCACAACAGGTGAATTTCCTTCGTAAATATGAGCCCAAGTACTAAGTTGGGCCTATCCAATGTTACATCCAAGAGGTGAGGGAGAGAGAATGAAGTAAACAATTGAACTAAAAACGTTTAGGTGAATTAATAAAAGAAAGTAATTGGACAGAAACATGAACTAGAAACTTTGAAATTAATTAATAATGGAACAATATCCAAGTGTGAGGTGTGATCAAAAAGGTCCAGGATTTTTTGAATTGCGCGGCCCCACGTTAACGTAGAAGGCTGCGGTTGTGCACATTTTGTAACCACAACCCTCCCGAGTAACTTCTTTAGGGGTTTCGATTTTCTAGCCCTTTCCAGACCGAAGTTACAGCTATTTGCGAAGTTACAGCAGCCTTCCATTTGTTCGTGCTTTTTATAGCCAATCATTCGGTACCTTTCTAACCATGCAGGTATGAACTTTCCGAATAAACATACAAAACACTGAAGATCGGGTTTTTGGAAAATCTTGAATTTGAACGATTAAACCTTGATGAAACTACTAAAATTCACCTGCTCATTTTCAGCTTGTGTAGTTCCTAAAAGCTGCCATGCCAGTGAGTTTTCAGGCTCTTGAGTGACAGCAGCCTCAAAGCAGAGGACGGCACTAGGAAGGTCTCCACGTTCAAGCTTCTCTTTGCCCATTTCGAGTGAGTTCGTATTGTCGCTCATCGGGTTGTCTCTTGAAAATTGGTACTCCTAGCAACAAAGATGTTTGCGTATGAGGGTTAAAAGGGGGGTTGCAGCAGCGAGCATCTTGAGGAAATCCTAGTACATCTCATAAGCTTTTAAACTACAAGCGAACAACAAATTGACGTTCATAAGCTGAATAATCTACCTTGAAACGGTTAGTAAAATCACCGAATTCATCCACCCACTGGTCTTGATCGCCTTCTTTGGACAACTTGTCCCATTGCTGAGTCAAATTTTTCCACAATGCGTCGTGGAATTGCTTTTCCATTTCTGATTCTTTGGAAGAAGACCCTAGAATAGGAAGAAGACCCTAGAATAGGTTTCAGACAGCTTGAACCCTCATAGGACAGTAAAATATTATTTTATCTTATTAAGATGTCCTTGAACTTAATAATACAGGTGTATTTACCAGCAGCAGCAACAGGCAATTGGTTGTCAGCCAAGAATTGGAGAGTCCAATCAACTTCAGGCGCCTGTTCGTTGTTGTATTCGAGGCTCCAATGCTCAGCGGTGGAATTGGAAGAAGCGTCCTCTTCAGCATCTTTGAATGCTTCATCAAACCTTTCTCCTTCTTTTATTTGACGCATGAATTTCATAAACTGAAAATTACGGATATCATCATTAAGATATCACAGGTTGTACCCTCCAGAACTCTGGCAAGACCACGTAAGACACATACAATTCTGGCCCAGAGAGTGTGAATTCTCGAATTAGCTGTAATAACTACAACTACCACATGGTAATTTTTCAGACATTATGGGTAACATAACGCAAATAATTTCAAGTACCTTAGAATCTGTAAACCTCGAGTCATCTTCAGTTTCTTTCAGTATTGCCTCAGCAGTATCTTTTATCAAGGGATCGGTTTTAGTGTCGACATATTCTTCAGAATTCGACAAATCCCCGAGGACAGGATCTTCCCTAAAAAACACCCGAGGAATATTCAGGATTAAGTAATTTAATCAAAACGTACTTCCAGGAATTGAATTTGGTTTTATTTGCGGCATCGACGCAAGAGGATTCCAAACACGTAGCAGTAGGATATTGTCGCCTGATCATTCACCTACGTGTTCAACTCCAAACAAAGATCAGTCTAAACTCTAGCCTGCAAGAATATCCAGTCAATATTTCACCAATGCCACTGAAAAAACACCACTACGCCCTGAATGCCATTGCTTTTTTGTAATGACTGAAATTCTCAGGAAATTGATCGATGTGAAGTAAAAACTATATCAACACTTGAAGCCGTTTTCTATAGAATACTTCAGCTACAAATTAGAGTGTTTTTTGTTTTGTTGTTGAATGATGTAATTCATCTCGTATAATTTCGTTTCCTCCAGTGCCTTTCCAACTACCTCGTTAGTAGCAACACATTTAGTAGTCCAAGGTTCGTTGACTAGCTTTCCGATTACTATGGCTTTTCTGTGTAACAAGTGGTATCCCACGATTGATTTGCACACCAATGAATATGAATGTCCTGTATAAATATGGTAATGGCGTTTGGAACAATAGATCAATCGATTTTTCAAGGTTACTGCGTGCCGAGGAACGAAAATGAATAACATAAAATAAGTTATTTACTGCGAAGTAGATTCTTGGGTCCTCTGAAGATATTCGTCTGCCCATTTAGGGCCAATGCCTAAATCCAAATATTCTTCTGAAGGGTCGTTGGGATAGATGGCGTTATCTACAGTCCAAATCCCAGGTTCGGCTCTTTCCTATGGAAGAGAAACAAAGTTCTGAAGTTAAAAATGGAATGAAGTCCACTATATGAGTCACTGATTTCTAAAAGCCAATAAATAATTCCACCCTTGGTGACAATAGATAGAACATGGGGAAAAGTAAGTTTCAAGGAATTCCACCGGGCGGTTTTGCGATAGGAACCTGATTCTAGGAAGTGGGTCAGTTACCATATTATCAGTATTGACAGTTTGAAATATTATAACAAAATATTTCAAACGCTCGCTTCTTTCTTGTGACTTTTCACTTTAACCAGAATGAGTTTTAACCTGTCAATCGGTTCTTAAGGGGTTTCTAAGGGCGCTAAAAACGAATTTGGGGTCAAAAAAGCGAATTTCCGACCCATGCGCACACCCTACTGTACCAGGGTTGTCCAAGACTTTCAACAGGAGACGCTCGTTGATGGAAAACCAGGTGCGTGGTCCTAAGTAACATATCGAGGGTCTCACGGGTGACTCATTTGGGTGACTCTTCGGCAGAGCCAAAAAACCATCTGCCAATGACTGTTTGCTGAGTAATTCAGTAAAATAAATCGTGATATTTAGTGATACCTAACTTATACTTAGTTAGATCGATCCGCCGGGAAAAGACGACAAACGTGACGATGTGGGGTGTTGCTGTGAGACCCTCAATATACCAAAAAATACCACTATATTTCCCAAGATCACCTCAAAATGTTTTCCAGCGTCTATGTAATGCTGAGCCCACTCTTTGACATCTTCGTCCGTATTTGCAAGTTGGGCGACCGGAGGCGACCTGACTGGGCCGACTCGCCCTTCGAGCTCCCACATTTCGGCGAGAAGGTTGTCCATGCGGAAGGGCTGCGCCGAATGAACCATTGTCTCTTCGAGAAATTCTTGAACCAGCTGTAAATGGATTTCGTATTATATTAGATTCACCAACTGAAGCTACAAATGATGTGTCCATACGCAGTTGAAAAATCGGGAGGGAAACTTGGTGGTACAGGAACAACTGAAGGGATGGTAAACTGGGTGGGTGACAAATGGTATTAAGTACGTGAGTTTGATGTCCGGAAGACGTATGTACGAGGTGGCATTCTACGGGATCTCGACTTATTTCTTGATTACTTTGCTTTCTTTATGTTCAATAGTAGAAATGAAGTTGGAGATACTTTTCATCAGTCCTGAGACAGTAATTTCTTATCATTCATTTAGGCCATTTACGATGACTGCATACCGTATTCACCCTAATGACATCAACTTGCAGAAATGGTAGGTACCTAAGTTATAAGTAGGTAGGTATTTAGGCACCATACTAAACATTTGAGAGAGAAAAAAATGCTTTATTTAGAACGTCATTATAAGACACAATGTGCTAACAGTTGAGACCTATTTTAAAGGGGAACTTGTTGTGCGGAGCGGGTATGCAGTGGAAGAATTCAACAATGACCCCTTCATGTTCACTAGAAACAGCTCATATTTGAACGTGACTCAACTGTATCCATCACTTGACAGGCGCATGGGTGACCTTGGGTTAACGACTCTTAAAACCAAGATTGCCCAGTATCGCTCCGGGAAATAGAGTAAACATTATCTGAATCAGAGAGATCAGAATCCGATAAAGTGTGGAACTGGAGGGGGGCGTGGTTCAAAATAATGGGTGGAGAATGTCAAGAAATGGGTGGAGAAAAATTATAAGAGGACAATTTCAATAGACGGCAATGCTCTCATTAGAATTCGATAGAGAACATAATTACTTAATAGATAGCTATTGCGTAATAAATAGGGGAAGAGGGGGGGGATTATAAATAATATGTAAATATTGCATCAGACGGCATAATTGCATCCGGTGGAATTTAAGCTCTGATCGAATTCTCATGTACTCGTAGGTGGTAGCGTTGAAGTGTGAATTTTACCTGTTCTGAGTTTGCAGTTGCGATTGGATCCGAATGCGAGTAACTATGAAATCCGTCATCTTTCAAAGCTCGGTCTTGTACGAAGTGCGATGTTAGATTGACAAGAGCGTTGGAACCGCCACAATCACTTTCAACAAGTTTACGTAGAGACATCTTGCCGCTTCTGTCGAGGCACACATAAATGTCAATTTAACAACGAGACAAAGGAGTTGCACAAATAATAAAAAGCATGAAAATCATCCAAAGGAGAATAGGTAAGGGAATGTGTCAGTTCAGCGACAAGATTCCGAAACTGACCTTGGATGGTCTCAATTTTTATTATCCATCTTTCAAGGAATTACCTAATCACTGCGGTCGAAATTTTATAATCGGAATTCGGCATTTACCTTCAAATAATGAAAGTGGATTCTCAGGAACGCTGTAACCTAGTTCCTGCGTTGAGGGATGCACTCACTCATCAACGGCGACGTGACTGCGGATAAGACGCATAGGAATCGAGGACATTTCATCAAATATAAATCCCGGAGATGATCACTTTCTTTCAACTCGAAAGAATGACTTGTCTCGATCGAAAATCACTTACTTATTTTAATTAGTAAAGGTTAAAATTCCAACCTTGAGACAACCACGAACCAATACCAACTTTTCATGGTAGTAAACTATCAGTGCCTTACGTATCTCAGGACTGTTGGAATGTGGAGTTTCCATGGAAGAAGGGAAGCGCTTGGAGCGCAGCGGAGCCTACAGACAACACTACAGTGGACAACTCATCTGATAAGAATGCGAACACCTCAAAAGCCACACAGCGCTCTTATCAGATGATCAGTGTTGCCATTCTACCGGAATTCCGGTAGATCTAGATTTTAAGCTACCAAAACCAGTCACACAATGGATTTTCAGTACCAGGAAAGTTTTGTGCAGTACGGTTCTTGTTTATTTTTTTTGTCAACTGCAATTCCTACATATCGTGATTATCGGGATCAAAAACCGTATTTTTGTAAAAATACTTAAATTATAAAAAGCCGATATTCACCATCTTTCGATATCACGATAATCATTTCCGACATCGATATAATATCGGATATATCGAAACAAAAATATCGATATTCATTAATATTAATAATATTAATATTATTATTAATATTAATATTCGAGCGGTTCATTGATATCGGAACATCCCTACTTGGGATTCCCAGGGATTCACTGGGATTGTGGGGGCACCACAAGACAGTTCACCAGGTTCTCCAGAACCACGATTTATACCCATACCATCGCACTCGGGTTCAAAGCCTCCTGCCACGGGACTATGCGTCCAGGATGAGGTTCACCGAGTGGCTTCTGTCTCAAAGACCCGGATTTGAGCAGAACATTATTTGGACAGATGAAGCCACGTTCACCAGAGCGGGTATCTTTAATACACGAAATACGCATTGGTAGGTACGATTTCATTTGTTCAAGCTCGTATAACTGCAAGAATACATGTCCTCGCAACTGATAATCAATAATGTTCATCAACAGGTGGGCAGAGGAAACCCCTTTTGCGGTCCATGTGAGCCAACATCAATACGAATTTCGGGTCCCTAAACGTTTGGACTGGGCTGGTTGGGCAGCAGCTAATCGGCCCTGTCATAATTCCAGCAACTTTGAACGCACAGAGTGAGGATAAAACACCGCGTTGGAGCGGGCATTTTGAGTTTACTGAACCAAAATTTAAGTTCAAATAATATTTTTCATCAATGATTCCTTTTTCCAGATTTAGCGGCACTTCTCATCGAGGAGTTTTTGAATTTTTTTAGAAGACATCCCGCTGGATCGGAGTGGTCAGCTATGGTTCCAGATGGACGGTTGCCCGGCCCATAACGCTCGAATCATCCGTGACTGGATGACCGTCCATTTTCCCGGTCCATGCAGTGGATCGGTCGTTATAGACCGGTACCCTGGCCACCCAGGAGCCCTGATCTGACCCCTCTGGACTTCTACATATGGGGTACGCTGAAGTCTACGCACAAGCTGTGGACATGAGGGAAACTCTCATCAGGCGGTAAGTTGATTCATTGCATTGAAGTAAAAGTTCTTGAAAATACATAAAACGGTAGATACCAAAATTTCTGTGGATACAATGACCTGACTCTGCTGCTACGTAAACGATTACTCAAATTAATGCATTCTGTTTTTCCAGAGTGCAGCAATGTGCCGGTACGTTGCAAAACGCTCATCAACTACGGGACGTCATGAGAAGCGTAGTTAAATGATGCCGCATTTGTTTTCAGTAAGGAGGAGGGCATTTTGAAAACTTATTCAATCAATCAGTCAGTTTATTCACAATATTGCCTGGTAGGCTAATGTGGGGAGGGAGTGGGGTTGTGCCAGTAATATGTTGCTTATCCTGATGTGTGTGTTCATGAGAGTGTTGCGTCTGAGTTGTTGTCCCTCAGCTGTCTCCTCTTCAGCCTACGACTTTCGGTTGGTGGAGGGCCCGAGATCGCTGCGACTTGAGGGTTGGAGTGTCCCACAGCTCTTTCATGGAGTGCTCTGTAGGCCAGCTCAATCTTCTCCCTCACCGTCTCCATCTTCAGGTCCTGATGTAGGACCTCATTCCGGACGAACCATGGTGCTCCGCAGATTTGCCTCAGTACCTACTTTATTCTGCATGGTTTGCACTTTTTGGACTGTTGTTGCGCAGGCGGAGCCCCAGATTTCGCACGCATACGCCCATATTGGTTTGATGAGCGACGTGTATATCGATTGTCAAAACTTATTGTGAAACCCTATTCGCCAATAAATGAAATACCAAAAAATGGGTTTTTCCTTAATTGGGGAGGCAAGAGAGTGTTACCATTCGATTCAGCGTAAAAGTGTGCATGAATCGCGATATCAAACTAATTTTTATGGAGCACGTCGGCTTTTGGTGTAAAACGTTTTCACCTAAAACCCCACGTTTTTTCAGGACTCAAACGTCATTTTCTCCGCCAAATTCCACTGTGAAAAGTTTTTTTCTTATACCATTGGAAAGCTGAGATTCTGGGCAAGTTTTTCTTAATCAGTGCCCGCCGAATGACCTCCGTAATAACAGAGCGAGCTACTAAAAAAAAAACGCTGATTTTAAGAAAATCTTCAAAATTTTAAATTTTGCCATATTTTTACCAGTTAGGCCAGACTAAAAAAATCGAATTTTGTATCAAAGAGATAAGAAATTTAACGCTCTTTCAAACGGTATCCTTGATTTTATTTTACATGATAATTTAAGGGATTTAGGTCCGTTTTACAGCGACAAGGTCGAGAAGACGAAAAAAATCTTAAAAGTGAAAAAAGTCGGATTTTTAGTTGAGTAAGAAAAAAACTTTACGAGGCATTTTTTTGTTGCAAATTATCTGTAGAATCGATTCCTTGAGTTTGTCACATAGTTACACTAGACACCTTGTGTAGAGTAAGCTTTTTTGTGAGGGTGAAAAACCTCAAGGAATAGCACGGACTATTCGTATTCTGATTAACACCAACAAGATTTCTCCTTGATTGGGTCGAATAATGAGCCATCTGTGTAAATACCCAACGACGTTGTCGCGTTGTCCAGCTATTTGCTATAACATAATATCATTATGGTCCGATTTTTAACATTTATACCTATCGGAAGGCTAGCGGCTCCTCACAAATGAAGCAGTATATTTTTCTGACCCCAAAACCGTCGAAAAAAATTGCAGATAGCTCGTTTTTTGAGCAAGGCCTTCAATTTATTTCATTTAGAAGGGGAGACTCATATTTCCCTCCGATCTCTTGTAGTCGTACGGGCTGCTTTCAATCCAAGGACAAAGAGTCTTGTCTGTTATGTATTACAATGGTCAAAATCTCTTCTAGTAATATAAGTTGGTTGAGTAGAGGTGCATCAGTAGTAGCTGATCCAGGGGTTATCCCAGTGGTGTTGTTCCAGTTGTATCCGTTTGTTTAGAAATTGCTGTTACATTCAATGCACTAAAAATCATTCTGGAATCATTGAAAGTGGTCCCGCTTTGGTGCCCTGGTGAAGTGGTACTGGAAATTTCCTCATCGTAATCATCATCGTATTCATCATCGTAATCATCGTCGATTGCAAGTAAACTTGTGTTGTCGTCTGTGAAATTTGCCCCTTTTCCATCGTTTTCGTACTTAGGAGCGCATACTTCGGACTTCACTACCGGTAAATTCATGCATTCTGAATAATCAGATAAGAAGATGAGAGAGGTTCTTGAAATGGCTTCTTGTATCTTCTTCGTCCACTCGTTATCCAAAACTAAAGAGAGGGTGTATAAAGTGGAACTTCGTAGGAAAAATACCCGAACTATCCCTGAGCCGGTAATATCATCATCGAGGTCCATATTGATTGTATTCTGACAGGAACCTTTTTTCTGTTCTATGCTACTGATGCGTGCCCAACCTGTGAACAAACGGTGGAAGGCATTCCAATGTTAACATTGCATGGTGCTCATCGTCATCTGCGACAGGAAATAGTGTATGCAGCATCATTTTAAAACGGAGATGTAAACCTATTTCTAGCCAAGTTGAATACCCTTCATCACCAAGCTGCCCCTTTTAGTGTAGGGCCGACTTGGGGACCGAAGTGCATAGAGACTCTCTATTAGAGAGCCTTGACGCGATGGGACATGGTCCTGGAGCTGAGCCTCATGCCTCCCTCCCCAATCTTGGGGGTAGGGATGGCAAAAAAAATGAAAACATCGATGTATCGATGCATCGATACATTGACTGGCCGGCATCGATGCTCCAAAAACATCGGACCCCAAAAACATCGATGGGAAAAAACATCGATGTTTTTAAAAAAACATCGATGTATCGATGGTTTTCAATCAATTTTTTATTTTATTTAATTTATAAGCTATAAATTTATTTTATTTGTTACCATTATAATTCAGTTCCAAGAAAAAAAATCGTATAAACGAAGGCTGGGCTATCACCCAGTATTTGGCAGGTAGTCCATTCAAGAAAAGTAATTTTGAAAGCAATTTGCCCCCCAGGCGATTTCTCTGTGGCTTGGAGAATAATCTTTCTGCCGGTACAGAGGTGGCTACCCTCCCCAAGTATTCTCTTGATAACGTGTACAGCTTGGGTTAGACTGTCTTTCCCAAAATTCAAGGGGATTTGAACGAATGTTTGATGCCACTGGAGTTGAGAGATACATTGATATCTCCGTGTCCAAGTTCACCGATAAGCTCTGAAAAGATGACATTCTCTTGTTGGTTTTGAACGCCAACGATTTATGATGGGCCCATATTATGTCAACGGGACTTCCACGGTCCGATTCTGAAGATGACTGAGATGACGGGGAATTAGAAGTATCAACAGACGCCACCAGTTTTTTAATTTGAGTGAGGGCTTTTGACGATGCGATGGAATCGGAAAAGTGAATATTTTTGAAACGGGGTCCAAAAACATGGGTAGGGTCAGCAAGTGACAGTTTTCCCGCCACTTAAATCTCGAGTGAAATCCTGACATTAGAGCCTGTTTTAGCTGCTTTCCCACAGGCGAAATATTGGAAGTATCGATACTTTTCAGCCAACACGCCTCGATATTTTCATTTAAAGGAAATAAAAATTCAGAAATAATATTCCTAGGTATGTGAGAAAAACGTTAGAATAAAACATTCAGCAGCCTATGGCAAAAAAAATTGAAACATCGATGTATCGATGTGCCGATGCATCGAAACCCCGACATCGATGTTCCAAAAACATCGACACAGAAAACATCGATGGAAAAACATCGATGTGTCCCGCGAAAACATCGATGTTTCAAAAACATCGATGTATGATTGCCATCCCTACTTGGGGGTAAAGCGGTAGGTTCTTCGAAGCGGGCCTGCGACTGGTCTGGATCTGGGGATAAGGACAAAAGCCAGGAAACTGGAATCTTGTCCAATCCCTCAACCGGTACCACGGGAAGGGGGGAGCCCCTGGCACCGGATGCATAGCTTAGGCGAAGCATCACCCCCCCAGTTGAGGTAGGATTCGTGGTGGTCGTGGTTTCTACCCAGACAACAGGAATAGTCCATTGGAGTGGGGAGGGGCCCTCTGGGATGGTATGCAGGCCCATACCAGTAGGCCCCGGCATGTGAGCTCTGTGGGTGACCATGAACTCGGGTACCAACCTGCATAGTTGGTAGAGTGAGCTAGAACACTCGACTCCACCTGTAGTTTAAACAGGTACTCGGCGGCTATTCAAGGCCTTCGACTAAGGTATCAGTCCCCTCTCAGGAGGGCCTCCTCAGTTGCTTGCGCGGGGGGGGGGGGAGATCGTAAGCTTTGAGCTGGGTATCTCCCTTAAACTTTGGATTATGCCCCACTTTCAGAATTTACAGTGGTATCACAGAATCCTGTGGCCCTAGACACAGGAGAACCGCACTCAATTCAACCCCACCCCCCTCACCCTAAAAATCAAAACATCAAGCAGTCCTGTTATCTATTGCTCTGTTCACAGCATCGGTTTTCCATTGATTGGAGTTTTCATCAATGTGATTGAAAAAAATCAACAAATAATCCAAGGTGCTCTTCTACCATGAAAATCAGCCTTGGGGCGATATTCCACCTAGTCTGAGTTAAAGAAGGATTTTTTTTTTTTTTCCAATACAATGACGTAAAAGGTTTTGCCTCTCTGTGGAATGTGAGAAAACAGAAATCAATCCATGTAAAGTTTGGAGAAACTCGACTCTCTTTAATACAACTGGTAGTTTGTTGTAACACCAAGTTTAGAGAGCGGAACAGTGGACAAACAAAGCCTTGTCAGAATATTTGGGGATGATGGGGAAGTGCCATGCTGAAGCCAATTGTTGGGATGAAGACTGTTCAGGTAGGCGTTTGGCCAGTACTTTGAGAGGAGCAGCCCTGACTGTTCTGAGTGAAGTTCTTAGAAAACCTAAGAAAAATTATCATAGGAAAAATTAGCACTAGTGGAGTCACTTTCAAAGCGTTTCGGTCTCCGGCGTCAGGCAACAAAATTAAGAATGCTATTATGGAACCAGAAACCAAAAGCTGAGGAAACGTTGGCATCAGATATTGAAAACAGGTTAGAGAAGCTTATCCTGATGACCCCAAGAGCTATCGTGAGGCAAAGGGTATCCAATGCTTCTTGGATGCTTTAAAAGACATGGAAGTTATGAGGACATGAAGCAGGGCCTTCAGGTTCCAATTTATAGTCAGACTTGTCGTTCAACCTCCGGAGTTCGATCCAATATCAGAACGTCAATGGGGTGAATTGGGACGTCTAGAGGGATGATACGAAGGTCCGCCTGTCGACAGAGTTGGAGCGTCAGTGGGCGGATCGGATCAAAGTCCTCCAATTTGCGGAACACAAAACGGTTTGTTTTGTTTCGGCCGAGTGAAGGTTCGACCGAATCGGTGCCTCAGTCAGTGTTGACCTTCTGTCTCCCGTCTTCACGTATTATCACGCGTATCTTATGGTATCTTATTAAATAAGATACAAATTTTGTCAATGAACGGACCGACCTCTTCCAGCATATGCGTGATCTGCACGATCGCATGCGCATAGCCGGAGATTCGATCGAGTTTGGGCACCCTCTGAAGAGCCGAAGGCTTGGGCCATGGTCTCCGCATAGAGTCTAGTCTCATGACTCCCCAATCAAAGTTTAGATCCGCCCCTGCCTATGAGCAGCCGAACACGTCATAAAGCATCAATCAGAACCCTCGTCTCAAGTAGTACTTGACCTGGGACCCCCTGGCCCAGAAGGTGGTGCTCCCATGCAAACGAACTAGGTACCAAAGGTATGAGGAAAGATCTTCAAGCTGGAAGGATATGATATAGGAACATTATCAATTCCCGAAATATATTTACCCTTACCGATCAGAGCGCTAATGTCGATCTTGACGAAGCAAGGTGTTTTCATTGTTTCACCCATGAACATCCCGCTTTCTTCAAAGACTCTGCAGTCCTTGTAGAAAACCGTCATATTATGTATCACCACTTGCATTCGGTAGATGTTACGTCTTAATGATGGTCGAACCCTGTTCCACAATAGTTAATTGTCAAGTAGACATACAGAAATTAAAAGGTTGGGAGGTGTCGGATATTATGAGTTGAACTAGCAATACAAAATTAAGGGGCGAATGGGGAATTTGGGTCAATTGTTGATTCCAAATATCATCCTCCTGTTGAATAGTAACTTGTTAGTGGCATATGAATTCCACCCATATTCACGTTCGTCAAAACTACTTTAAAAAAAAAAAAAAGTTTTGAATTGGGCACTTTTATAATTATTTTAGTAGGTATTTAGATAAAAATTTATAGGTAGATGGTATAGTTTTAGTTCGAAACTCAACAGCTTCGTGGTTGGTATTTTTATGATACGTACGCGTTGAGCACGACAGGCCTCATGTAACCTTCAGTACATGACAGCCCTAGTGGTTTGGTCAAGTTGCCAAAATGGAAATCGTTGTCGTCCACCCGAATCAACACTCCGGTCTGAAAAGTCACTGCATTTTCGTTGAACTTCGCTGTCGAAACAAATTAGTTCCTATGAACTCCATTAATTTTCATTTCCTGACCAATCTATAGAATAGTAAAATGAATTAGAATCCTAGTATGAATAACTGTTTTATATGCTGGGGATATTGGTGGCGTTTGGTTTTCATATAGAGTACATAACAACACAAATCATGAGTGATGTTCCAATTCTGTGTACCTACGTGTTTGTAAAGAAACAGTCTTCAGTTATGAAGAAACACTCTTCAGTTCAAAATATCCTACTACAAGAGACGTCCAGAATGTAAAGTACAACGTGTTAAAAATTGAAAAATGAATATATGAAATGAAATTTAGTAGATAAGTGTCAAAACATGTCATTAATACATAAGCCTGGGGACGTTTTCGTATACCCTCGTCGTATACTTTCCGATCCACCTCCCAAACCCATTTTTCGACAGCATCCTTGATCTCCTCATTTGAAAATCGCCGTCAATCCAAAAACTCTCAATTTATTGAAAAGATGAGAACAATATGCGACCAATATTGGTCTATGTTGGCGGGATCTCAGGGGCAGCTGCCACATACATGATGGTTTGTGGGAGGCAGTACCCTGCATACTGACCTAATGCTTCTATGTAGTTGGATACATCTCAGTTGGATCATCCACAACCCTCAGACAGGCGAGTTGATAGATTGTAACTCCTCATCGTGTCACATGTCACTACATGACTCCTCACCACAATTCTTCCACCACTCCAACTGTAATGTTCAAACTTGAACGATAACGTTTTTACTTACCTGTAAAAAAAAGTAGTGTCACTCACCAAACATCGTTTTACCAAGGTTATCGATTCGGGTTACGTTGATACCACCTGCAGCAGCACCCAGAGCGGTAAACATCAACAAACCGGTAAAGATCATGAGTGTGTAGTCCAAGCTGGAGCCTAACCAAATGGCAAAAGTCTACCGGGAGAGTTATATCAGGATAATTGGATCAATATTGTGGATATTGGCTCATGAAAACGCGTTTCTTTGGTGATATACTTGGAAGCCAGTGTAATCTAGGTGGGTTTTTACGTAATTTGAGTGAGAGCTATGAAATGAACGTTTTTAGAAAGAAAACCCATTTTAATTTTGTTTGGAAGTGAATAAGTATTTGTATTTGTTCAACACTAAGTTGGCGACGAGAACTTCAACGACTCGCGCTACGTATACTTCAGTGAGTTTTCGTAGTTTATTCTTGTAGTTCACCAGACTTCGGTTGGGAGTTAGCCAGGACATGTGACACCATATTGGCCAGAAGCCAATGGATCCTCTGAGCGGTTTTTCCGAACTATAAAGAAGACCATACAAGCTATTGTGGATAACAAAGACTGGAATTAAGAGCTGGAAATGTGTCTACTCAACTATAGGGCAGAACCACATGCTACCACAGGCAAACGCCCTGCTGAATTGCTATTTCGGCATCCATTCAGTGTGGGATTCCTCTCAGGGAAGGTGGATGTAGAGGTTGACAAAGAGGTGCAACAGAGAGACTATGCTCAAACATTGAGACAAGCAGAGTATGCTAACTTCACTCGGCACACCAAACCGCTTAGTCTGGTTGTGAATGACCAGAAAACAACCAACAAGTTCTCACCACTCTTTGATCTGCAACCCTATCATGTCACTCAAGTGCAAGGAAGCCAAGTCGCAGCTCACAGAGGAGACCATCAGGTGACCAGTAATTCTTCATTTTTCAAGAGGATTGAGAAGGAAGACGACCTGGAATCATTAGGATCAACCTCCCTTGGATCTAACATGTGCCGACCCCCAGGCAATTCAACTGAATTGGTGATGACTGGAACTTCAGCCACACCTGGAAAGCTTACAACTCAAGCAAAGCCGGGATCCCCAAGTTCGCCGACTGGCCCTAGAAGATCTTCAAGGCGGACACTACTTCTAGAGAAGCTTCATGATTATGTGCTTCCCTGTATGGAAGGGGTGTAGAATTCATCCAGGATAATAATACATCCTAGCAACCATCACCATGGAGATTTTCTCACGGGACTTGTATATTGTAATCCCGCCGAGAATATAATGTTTTGCTCTTTACAGTATTGCGAAGAAATAAGTAATAACTATATAAGTCAGTAAAGATATTTCTTTGTTGTCTTTCATTACGTATCTGTGTAATTTAAGTAAGTTACACAAAAAGGGACTTTTGCCCTTTGTACCTTGTAAAAATAAAAATATGTAACGGAGCCCTCACCCCATTTTCTACAATCACGAAATTGAAGGAAATTTATTGACTGGGAATTATTAGTAAACCAAAGGAAGTTTGGAGCTCATTTGCCCTGTTATAATCAATAGGGGATCTTCCTATTAGTTACTCAATCTCATAAATAACCAATCATTTCGTTTTATAATCTAGATCTCAGTCACGCCACTTTCACTTTATCGTGAAGGCGAATCGTTGGCGTGACGTGCAAATCGCTCTGGATTATCAACACGTTATGTGAATTAAAATCCAGCGGCAAATGACAATTTTGATTACCGTCGAGGAACCTTGTAGAGCCAGTCAGGAGTTAATCATGGCAGGTAAGTCATTGTCACTGTATTCGTGACTTGTGTATGATCCTTGGTCCCTTGATTGTTCAAATGAAACGCACAAAATGATTAGTTTGCTGTCCCGACTGTCTGCACATCCTGGATGCTTCATTGCGAGTTATAATAGCAGATGTTCAAATCATTGGTGGACGACGATATTACCAAATCGGAAATCCCAACCCCTTATAGTCACCTGTATAATTTCAATCTAATCCCTGAAGAGCTTTGCTTAAATAACCCAACGCTTTTCCTAAATCCCCCTATTCAGTTTATAAAATGTATTTTGAACCGATTGATTAATATAGTATATTGTATTACAATGTAATGGTACTTAGCGAGAAAGAGAAATCGATCCTGTCTCAAAATGGTGGTGGAGAAAATCAAGGAGTTTGGTGACACCACATCCTTTCACGGGATCCAGTACATCACCAAGAAGAATTACCACTGGTCTGAAACGTGAGTAATGTTACATCCGAAACTTGAAAAGCCGTATACCGGCTGAGGTACAAAGACAGTCTTACCTATCAAACGTTAAGGCGGTCCTTCCTATCGAAGCGGACTTATCTCCTTGGAACTCTCTAATGTTGAGAACTACAATAGATACCAATGGTTATCAGGGTGTAGTTCAAAAAACCTTTTATTTTATTTCGCATGCATTTTGTTTTCCTCTGAAAAACATCATGGTGTATTGGCTGTTCTAGTATTACAAACTTGACGGAAACTGTTCAAAAACACCAGTATAGCAAGGAACATTTCCAACTCGTACTAGTGCCCGTTTTTGTCTTCTACGGCAGCTGCCTGAATTTGTTTTTTGTCAGTTCTTACGTCTCTGAACTACCATTGGCCTCTGGCCAATACGAAGTTGTCCAGGAACGTAACCAAGGTTACATGCCGAGGTTTGACTCCAAGCTTCTGTTCAGACCGATTGGACTATGAACCTTTTGGAACGACAAACCGAATGTAGGCACCGAGAAACAATAATTATTAGCAGTCCATCTCATTTGCGTAGTGTCCCATAGGGTTGAATAGGTTTTATACCTTGTCAATAAAGATTTATTTGATTTTTATTGATTGATTATGAAAATTGCTCAAATTAGTTTAAAATCCTCTATTCCTACCCAGTACTTACCCAGTTTTTTAGGGGCCCGGACCCCCCGAAATCTTAAGACACCTCCCTCTCCCAACAAACGAAATTCCTGGCTACGCCACTGGCACCTCTTCACGCCATTTGTCTGCTTACAAAGTTGATATTAGTTATGCTACCTACTACATTTTAGAGTACATAAATCAAGCTGAAACGTAGTAGGTACATAACAAAAATCATTTCAAATTTCATGTAATAAATAATGTTTTCTAGGTGCCTGTGGGTTTTTGTCATCATGTTTGCCAATATCGGTGCCTTTTCTATAATCATTCAGTCGTGGGTGCGTTATAACGACAATCCTACCGTGATTTCTATTGAAAAGAACTTCAGGGAGTGGAATGTACATTTCCCAGCAGTTACTGTAAGTGAGCCCTTGACATACTTTTTTTAAACATTTTCCCTACCCACTTGCGTCGTCACTTGTGGCATTACGGTACATTGAGGTAGGTATTGAAAGTAGGTACTTATATAGTGGTAAAGGTTAGACAGTCTGAACTGAACTTACCATAACTAGACATGGACACCATCTTGTACATGGTTGCAGGTAAACTTTATGCTATACTGCAATCCCTCTTCTTCGGGGGTAGCAACCCCTCCCCACCACCCATCCTACATCCCTTACAGCTGACCAGAATCAAAATCAATATAATAATTATAGTTTAGCTCTTAGTTATCTTCCCAATAGAAGCCATGTCAGCACATGGCTGGTGGCGATTTGCGCACCATTTACTCCCCCATCTAGATAGGTGCATCAGTGCACTTGAGCTCAACAGGACTCAGAATACAGAATGGTTTGCAGGGTTGCCGGTTGAACTAAAACAGCTTTGATTTTTGCAGGCATGTTTTCTGCGGAAGATGAATGAAACAGATGCTCACAACTTCATCATCGAGTAATGCCAATAATAAATACGCATCAAATAATAATTATTTATCCACTGGATGTTCAATTGGTACGTTATTGAAAACGTACCAATTGAACATCCAGTGGATGACGATTTCTAATAGCACCTAATGTCTTAGGAAGTGGAATGCCGAACCAAATACTACTGAGTACATACAACACATGGAGTTTCTAGAAGCGGTTACCGGTTTGTCCTACAATACCGTCAAGGAGTTTACACAGCTTGTTGGAATAAAAGAGTACGCCGATTTTAAAGGGAAAGATTTGAGTGATATTGCCCAGAAAGTAAGACCAATGAAGTCAATCGTTCATTTGACTTTTGCCGCTAATAGTGGTATAAAATACTTTGTTATGCCTTTAGTTGATGAACAGAATCGAGTACTTCACGATGCACGAGCAAGACATGGATTTTTCTCCTGTAGTTACAGAGATGGGCTTGTGCTACACTTATGCTGGAAATGTTTCTTACTACTTGTCGTTAGAGTAAGTACCTACTATTGGGTCTTGAAGAGACGTTTTCAATTATTAACTTACGCTGACAACGAAATACTTAATGGAAACAAAATCAACGACCTCTAAATTAGCCATTATTTGTGTTTTTCTGATATTGTAAAGCAATTAATGTGGCTAAATACCACATATTGAAGCAAACAATCACTGCATTCTCTACTTTCATGATTTTTGGGGGGTGCTGAATACGCCAAAATTTTTAAACAAATCTGAGGACATAAGAAAGAAAAATTGTGGACTTGATGACAAGGAGACTCATCTTCAAGTTCCTCTAGAGTATACTCGTAATACAGCTGAGGATGAACTTGTTAGGGACAAACGACTGGGTTCTGAGAAGAAGCCGGAAAAAGCGTAAAGCCACCTCTTCCCCTGAAGTACCTGGTCCTTCTGGCAGGCCAGATACCAAGGAGGCGGCATCCAAGCGTAAAATCCACAGTCATGCAGCATGACAATAAGACCGAATTTTTGAAGAAATACTTAACTGGTTTTATGTAAAATGTGATTTTCGGAATAACTCATGCAAATATGGGCTTACTGGGTAAATATTAATATGAAGCTATTCGGTTCCTTCCATCATGCCTGTGATGAATGTGGAAGAATGAGCATTCGTAAGGCTATAAATGCGAACTAATTGATAATACTTGAAAACAAAGAGTAGAACACCCAATAATTCCAAATTAATTGATTGGGTTGGTAAATTAAGACATTTTCCCCCTTCTTGCTGCCTGATTCTTGATTGAGTATAGCTTACACAATCATTTTTAGCATTCTACCTCTAACTAGAATTTGCCCATTTCCACCCATGAGTAAATGGCTAAATTGGCCAATCATTGAGATTTTCCATCTTGATACAATGCAAACTACCAGGAGTAGTTCTGTGCAAAGTAAAATTTGTGTTGGCGTGGTCGCTTCTTAACCTACATAAACAATATTATTGTTTTGTAGAATGACTTTGGTCGAAAATTACCCATTGTGTCGAACCAGGTCGATTTTGAGGGCTGTGGGAACAGGGCCTAATACTGCACACCTGGCTTATGGTAGGCAAGATGTTTCCCCTCTCCTTAAGGTATGTGTGGGAGTTGGAGGCTGAGGGAGTTGGTTCTGGGAGCATTGCAGCATGCTTCGCCTCTGCATCGACTGTGTCATTTCCCGCAATGCCTGAGTGACTCTTCACCCAGCAGAAAATCGCTTTTCTTCCTCTGCTCATAGATGTGGCGATTTGTTGCGCTATAGCAGCTTCTATCTTGGTGAGACAAGAGGAGAGTTTTAGTTGTGAAGACTTGGATGTCACACTTTTAGAGTCAATCAGTACAAGGATTGTAGAACAGTCTTCACTGCGAGAGTTTGCGTATTCCAGCGCTTGCAGGGTTACGAAACATTCAGCTGAATAAATTGAAGCCTTTTTCCACAGTCTGAAGAAAGCACACCCCACTTGACCAGTGTGATATGAACCATCCGTGAAGAGCGCCAAGCAGTCGGGACATCTGAAGGAGAAAAATGCAGGAAATTGAGGATTGGCATGGAGGTCGGTATAGATGGAGTTAACGTCGATAGGGTTCTTGAATAGATGGAAGGGGACAGTGAACGTGTGTGACTTGTTGATGCATTCTAGTCATTGTAAGTCTTTGGGTAGATCAGTGAAACTTTCACAAATTGTTGGAGAGTGCCTCTTTACCCAGAATCGTTCAGTGAGATTATCCACAGCTCAAAGGCGGCTCGTCAGCTTCGGCCAACAGTGCATTTATTCGGTTGATTGAAGGGCACTCATGACAATTCAATTGATATTGGATCTTAACTAGAAGCTCCAGTGCGTTCCAGTGATCCTCTATAGCATGGAGCCACAGTCAAAGACTGCTCGAATTGTCAATTTATAGGAGAGTGGTGCAGTTTTTATGTCAGCTCCCCAATTTGTACTGGTAAAAACAAGCGATGGCTGTTCAAGCAGTGCTGTGAACTATTCAGATTGAATAAGAGGATAGAGACAGATTGCTCAATGTGTAACACGAGCGTGAAGATGTTTGTCACTTCTTTTGTTTGCCGTGCCCTTGGCGAATTATGGGTGGCCTTAGGCAGTGGCGCAATTTCCCGAGATGAAGCGATTTTTATGTTAAGGAAGGAGATGGTGATGCGTCATACAATTTAGTAAATCGGCTTGGAGGAATAGAAATTTGCTCGTTGAGCAGATTAATCTATAGCAAATGGGTGTATTTTGGTTTATTATCTTCGATAATGAACCATTGGAATCGCCCAAACAAACAAATTTTTTAACCCCCCCTCAAAATTTGTTGGTTTACGTTTCAAGATACGTAGATTCAGAAAATCGAATAAAAAACTCTGCAAATTCTTGACACAACGGTTCATTATCTTCTTTGTACAGATCACCCTTCTGTCTAGATCACTAGGTCTAAATGTCTAGATCCTAACTGTTAGATTAATTATGATCGTCAATTATCACTAATTATTAACAATTTTATCAAGTACCTAGTGAAAATTATTATAATTTATTGTTAGGTATTAATAATTCGTATTTATTATTAATAATAATTATTATTAATTATGATTAATTAATAAGATATAATTCTGGGGTTTTTAATACTACGTCGGTAATAATTTTTCTATAAAAGAAGTACCTACCTATCAACAAACATTCGAAATTACCTTCATTTCCGTAGCACGATACGCACCTCAGAACAACAAACTCGACATCACTTAAGCCATATGATGTTCCAAAGAGCTTGTTAGTATGAAAATGGACCTGTATTTCAACAGTTTGATTCACAATCGTGTTGTGAGGCACAATCTTTTAGCCGTCATTGTGAACGAACGGCTGGTAGTACAAAGCTGCGGATGGTCTTAAAAAATTCTACGGAACAAACTCTATCTAAATATGAAATAAAAAACATACCGTTCCATATGAATTTTTCGAGATATGAAATTTTCAAAATTTCAAAATTCCTTTTGAACCCCTTCCCCTTGACCTAGGGTTATGAAAAGTTTCGAGGACCATTGTGGGGTTGGTCGAAACCCATAAAAAAAATTTCGTAATTTTAACTCAACGCTAACTGGGCAAAGTGGCGCGGACGGCGTACGGCGGACGGACGGATTTTGGTTTATTATCTTCGATAATGAACCATTGGAATCGCCCAAAGAAAAAATTTTTTTAACCCCCCCTCAAAATTTGTTGGTTTACGTTTCAAGATACGTAGATTCAGAAAATCGAATTAAAAAAAATCCGTCCGTACGCCGTCCGCGCCACTTTGCCCAGTTAGCGTTGAGTTAAAATTACGAAAGTTTTGTTATGGGTTTCGACCAGCCCCACATTGGTCCTCGAAACTTTTCATAACGCTAGGTCAAGGGGAAGGGGTTCAAAACGAATTTTGAAAATTTGAAAATCTCATATCTCGAAAAATTCATATAGAACGGTATGTTTTTTATTTCATATTTAGATAGAGTTTGTTCCGTAGAATTTTTTAAGACCATCCGCAGCTTTGTACGACCAGCCGTTCGTTCACAATGAGGGCTCAAAGATTGTGCCTCACAACACGATCGTGTATCAAACTGTTGAAATACAGGTCCATTTTCATACTAACAAGCTCTTTGGAACATCATATGGCTTAAGTGATGTCGAGTTTGTTGTTCTGAGGCGCGTTTCGTGCTACGGAAATGAAGGTAATTTCGAATGTTTGTTGGTAGGTACTTCTTTTATAGAAAAATTATTACCGACGTAGTATTAAAAACCCCAGAATTATATCGTATTAATTAATCATAATTAATAATAATTATTATTAATAATAAATACGAATTATTAATACCTAACAATAAATTATAATAATTTTCACTAGGTACTTGATAAAATTGTTAATAATTAGTGATAATTGATAATAATAATTAATCTAACATTTAGGATCTAGACATTTAGACCTAGTGATCTAGTTTAAACAATAAACACCTCGAGTCGATATGAAGTCAACTTTTTTTCGTTTTCACGAAGTATTTGAGTCGACAATTGGTCTTGTTGAAGGTCCATTCGAACTCAAATAAACACCTCGATTCGATATGAAGTCAACTTTTTTTCGTTTTCACGAAGTATTTGAGTCGACAATTGGTCTTCTTGAAGGTCCATTCGAACTCAAATAAACACCTCGATTCGATATGAAGTCAACTTTTTTTCGTTTTCACGAAGTATTTGAGTCGACAATTGCTCTTCTTGAAGGTCCATTCGAACTCAAATCAACACCTCGAGTCGATATGAATTCGACTTTTTCTCGTTTTCACGAAGTATTTGAGTCGACAATTGCTCTTCTTGAAGGTCCATTCGAACTAAAATCAACACCTCGAGTCGATATGAAGTCAAATTTTTTTCGTTTTCACGAAGTATTTGAGTCGACAATTGCTCTTCTTGAAGGTCCATTCGAACTCCAATCAACACCTCGAGTCGATATGAAGTCAACTTTTTTTCGTTTTCACGAAGTATTTGAGTCGACAATTGCTCTTCTTGAAGGTCCATTCGAACTCAAATCAACACCTCGAGTCGATATGAAGTCGACTTTTTTTCGATTTCACGAAGTATTTGAGTCGACAATTGCTCTTCTTGACTTGAACTCCATTCGAACTCAAATCAACACCTCGAGTCGATATGAAGTCAACTTTTTTTCGTTTTCACGAAGTATTTGAGTCGACAATTGGTCTTCTTGAAGGTCCATTCGAACTCAAATAAACACCTCGAGTCGATATGAAGTCAAATTTTTTTCGTTTTAACGAAGTATTTGAGTCGACAATTGGTCTTCTTGAAGGTCCATTCGAACTCAAATAAACACCTCGAGTCGATATGATTCAACTTTTTTTCGTTTTCACGAAGTATTTGAGTCGACAATTGCTGTTCTTGAAGGTCTATTCGAACTCGAATCAACACCTCGAGTCGATATGAAGTCAACTTTTTTTCGTTTTCACGAAGTATTTGAGTCGACAATTGGTCTTCTTGAAGGTCCATTCGAACTCAAATAAACACCTCGAGTCGATATGAAGTCAACTTTTTTTCGTTTTCACGAAGTATTTGAGTCGACAATTGGTCTTGTTGAAGGTCCATTCGAACTCAAATCAACACCTCGAGTCGATATGAAGTCGACTTTTTCTCATTTTCACGAAGTATTTGAGTCGACAATTGCTCTTCTTGAAGGTCCATTCGAACTCAAATCAACACCTCGAGTCGATATGAAGTCAACTTTTTTTCGTTTTCACGAAGTATTTAAGTCGACAATTGGTCTTGTTGAAGGTCCATACGAACTCAAATCAACACCTCGAGTCGATATGAAGTCGACTTTTTTTCGTTTTCACGAAGTATTTGAGTCGACAATTGCTCTTCTTGAAGGTCCATTCGAACTCAAATCAACACCTCGATTCGATATGAAGTCAACTTTTTTTCGTTTTCACGAAGTATTTGAGTCGACAATTGCTCTTCTTGAAGGTCCATTCGAACTCAAATCAACACCTCGAGTCGATATGAAGTCAACTTTTTTTCGTTTTCACGAAGTATTTGAGTCGACAATTGCTCTTCTTGAAGGTCCATTCGAACTCAAATAAACACCTCGAGTCGATATGAAGTCAACTTTTTTTCGTTTTCACGAAGTATTTGAGTCGACAATTGCTCTTCTTGAAGGTCCATTCGAACTCAAATAAACACCTCAATTCGATATGAAGTCAACTTTTTTTCGTTTTCACGAAGTATTTGAGTCGACATTTGCTCTTCTTGAAGGTCCATTCGAACTCAAATCAACACCTCGAGTCGATATGAAGTCAACTTTTTTTCGTTTTCACGAAGTATTTGAGTCGACAATTGCTCTTCTTGAAGGTCCATTCGAACTCAAATCAACACCTCGAGTCGATATGAAGTCAACTTTTTTTCGTTTTCACGAAGTATTTGAGTCGACAATTGCTCTTCTTGAAGGTCCATTCGAACTCAAATAAACACCTAGATTCGATATGAAGTCAACTTTTTTTCGTTTTCACGAAGTATTTGAGTCGACAATTTCTCTTCTTGAAGGTCCATTCGAACTCAAATCAACACCTCGAGTCGAAATGAAGTCAACTTTTTTTCGTTTTCACGAAGTATTTGAGTCGACAATTGGTCTTCTTGAAGGTCCATTCGAACTCAAATAAACACCTCGAATCGATATGAAGTCAAATTTTTTTCGTTTTCACGAAGTATTTGAGTCGACAATTGCTCTTCTTGAAGGTCCATTCGAACTCAAATCAACACCTCTAGTCGATATGAAGTCGACTTTTTTTCGTTTTAACGAAGTATTTGAGTCGACAATTGCTCTTCTTGAAGGTCCATTCGAACTCAAATCAACACCTCGAGTCGATATGAAGTCAACTTTTTTTTCGTTTTCACGAAGTATTTGAGTCGACAATTGCTCTTCTTGAAGGTCCATTCGAACTCAAATCAACACCTCTAGTCGATATGAAGTCGCCTTTTTTTCGTTTTCACGAATTATTCGAGTCGACAATTGCTCTTCTTGAAGGTCCATTCGAACTCAAATAAACACCTCGATTCGATATGAAGTCAACTTTTTTTCGTTTTCACGAAGTATTTGAGTCGACAATTGCTCTTCTTGAAGGTCCATTCGAACTCAAATCAACACCTCGAGTCGATATGAAGTCAACTTTTTTCGTTTTCACGAAGTATTTGAGTCGACAATTGCTCTTCTTGAAGGTCCATTCGAACTCAAATAAACACCTCGAGTCCATATGAAGTCAACTTTTTTTCGTTTTCACGAAGTATTTGAGTCGACAATTGCTCTTCTTGAAGGTCCATTCGAACTCAAATCAACACCTCGAGTCGATATGAAGTCGACTTTTTTTCGTTTTAACGAAGTATTTGGGTCGACAATTGCTCTTCTTGAAGGTCCATTCGAACTCAAATCAACACCTCTAGTCGATATGAAGTCAACTTTTTTTCGTTTTCACGAAGTATTTGAGTCGACAATTGGTCTTGTTGAAGGTCCATTCGAACTCAAAACTGGGTTTGGACCAGTCCCACAATGATCCACGAAACATTTCATAACCCTAGGTCAAGGGGAAGGGGTTCAAAACGAATTTTGAAATTTTGAAAATTCCATATCTCGAAAAATTCCCATCAAACGGTATGTTTTTTATTTCATATTTAGATAGAGTTTGTTCCGTAGAATTTTTTAAGACCATCCGCAGCTTTGTACGACCAGCCGTTCGTTCACAATGACGGCTCAAAGATTGTGCGTCACAACACGATCGTGTATCAAACTGTTGAAATACAGGTCCATTTTCATACTAACAAGATCTTTGGAACATCATATGGCTTAAGTGATGTCGAGTTTGTTGTTCTGAGGTGCGTTTCGTGCTACGGAAATGAAGGTAATTTCGAATGTTTGTTGGTATAATATTATATATTACCGACGTAGTATTAAAAACCCCAGAATTATATCGTATTAAATAATCATAATTAATAATAATTATTATTAATAATAAATACGAATTATTAATACCTAACAATAAATTATAATAATTTTCACTAGGTACTTGATGAAATTGTTAATAATTAGTGATAATTGATAATAATAATTAATCTAACATTTAGGATCTAGACATTTAGACCTAGTGATCTAGACAGATGGGTGATCTGTACAAAGAAGATAATGAACCGTTGTGTCAAGAATTTGCAGAGTTTTTTTTTATTCGATTTTCTGAATCTACGTATCTTGAAACGTAAACCAACAAATTTTGAGGGGGGGTTAAAAAATTTTTTTCTTTGGGCGATTCCAATGGTTCATTATCGAAGATAATAAACCAAAAAATCCGTCCGTCCGCCGTACGCGCCACTTTGCCCAGTTAACGTTGAGCTAAAATTACGAAATTTGGTTTCTGGGTTTGGACCAGCCCCACAATGATCCTCGAAACTTTTCATAACCCTAGGTCAAGGGGAAGGAGTTCAAAACGAATTTTGAAATTTTGAAAATTCCATATCTCGAAAAATTCATATAGAACGGTATGTTTTTTATTTCATATTTAGATAGAGTTTGTTCCGTAGAATTTTTTAAGACCATCCGCAGCTTTGTACGACCAGCCGTTCGTTCACAATGACGGCTCAAAGATTGTGCCTCACAACACGATCATGAATCAAACTTTTGAAATACAGGTCCATTTTCATAGTAACAAGCTCTTTGGAACATCATATGGCTTAAGTGATGTCGAGTTTGTTGATCTGAGGTGCGTTTCGTGCTGCGGAATGAAGGTAATTTCGAATGTTTGTTGGTAGGTACTTCTTTTATAGAAAAATTATTACCGACGTAGTATTAAAAACTCCAGAATTATATCGTATTAATTAATCATAATTAATAATAATTATTATTAATAATAAATACAAATTATTAATACCTAACAATAAATTATAATAATTTTCACTAGGTAAGTACTTGATAAAATTGTTAATAATTAGTGATAATTGATAATAATAATTAATCTAACATTTAGGATCTAGACATTCAGACCTAGTGATCTAGACAGAAGGGTGATCTGTACAAAGAAGATAATGAACCGTTGTGTCAAGAATTTGCAGAGTTTTTAGTTTTTGTCGCAATTCCTCTTACACCTATTCTGGTCGCTGTTTGTTTTTGCTTATACCCTACCACTTTGTTTGGCTTGCTTAAGTTTACCCGATCTACCGGCAGACGGTTGAAACCATGCCGTACCATTTACATATTGGAAGGAATAATGTTTTTCTTTATTTTCATTTAACAATATTGTATATTTCAATAAACGTATGAAATAAGATGAAGAAATTTTTTTCATCTTCTTCTAGTTCGAAATGTTTCTATTTTCAAGGACTAAGCCGGTACCATCTTTTCAAATCATGACTTGCAACTACCAGACCCCCGTTTGTGGAATCAGACTTCAAGACTTTCAAAGAGATATACAGGTAGGGTGATGTATATGAGTGTCGTTCCATTATTGTTAGTCCATTTGCTGTTCCTACAACTGCAGCCAAAGAGAAAACGGTTATAATATCAATGTCAGCATTCGTTCTCGTAGAAGATAAATCTGGGAGTGGTCTATGATTGAGTACACTGTAATAATATTAGTCGATAGTATCAACTATTATCTAATGTTACTGAGGGCAGATGCAAAGGATTATCAATACAGTCGTTCTTTAAAGATGAGGAAAAGGAAGACAACCGAGAAAACAAAGGAAAGATTTCATCAAAAACCATTTCAATTTCGGATAACTAAAAATTTTTAATTATAATTAATTCAAGAAATTGCAGGATATAGGTACAACCTACAACACTATAATGGAAAAGTCAAAAAAAAAAAAAAAACCGAAAGAAAAATTAAATGAAATCATCAATGTCTGTTATGATTGGAGGAATACCTTGACTCCTTCATTATCGTAGGAAACTCAAACTTCAATACAAATACATACGCGACTCTCTTGAACACTGCCTTTACACAGAATTTATAAGAGAATGTAACTTACTATTGATCATTGAAACATAATCTGCCTCTTGACAGTCACCACACTTCTTTCCCCAGTTTTATATACATGGGCCCTATGAAATCCCTGATGGGAGCTACACTCCATTCGTTGTCCACGAAAGGTCGGAACTCGAAGTTATGCTCCAGTTCTTTGAGATGACGTCGTCACCTGGTAACATAATAACACATCATTGAATGGGCAAGTGGATAAAGGTGATACGTAGGTTGTGAGAAGAGGAAAGATCCATTATCATCTTCTTGCAACCCTCCCTATCAGATTCCTCTATGGTAAAGTAATTTTTTCACAAATTGTCACATATCTCCCATATCCACTCGCCCCTACAATTGTAGTAAAAACTTAATTTGATTTATAATGTGTACGTTAATATCTCCTAATAATGTGGTCAATAGATATACAAGCTAGCTGAAGCCGGTTTTTGCACAAATACTAACCATTCAAGTAAGAGAAAGACAAACAGAGCAAGAGTCACAATTCGAATGCAACTCATTGTAGAGGAAGACCAGGCTCTTCCACAGGGGCTGATCCGGACTATGATAACCTAACCTGACCTCACCTGGGTCAAATTACTGGATTGAATTTGGCAGACAAAGTTAATTCTCTCTATTGCATATAGAGCGTTTGGGGAATCACTGACAATACCTAACTGAATTTCTACCTAACTGCTACTTTTACATGGCCAAATCGATGTCTTTTAGCGATTTTACTTTTTTGAATTTTTTTATTAAACACTTTTTGCTCGCCAAAGACCGTCTATGCTTGAATTTAGTCCTATTATGGACTTATTGAGCAAACCCTTGAAATTTTAGAGGTGTTACTTATCTTGAAAATCGAATCGAGATACCCTGGGGGGGGGGGTCATGAAATATTTAATAAGGAGAAATATTATTTTTTATGGGTAGAGAAATATAATTATGTTCATAAAAAGATGACGTCTGAACTGCTGAAGCATCTGATTGGTCGGGGCGCAATCAAATCAAAAACGCAAAAACGGTAGCCACCCTTCCTGAAACTTTTCTTGAAGGTTTCAAATCAATCAGATTTCAATTGTGATTATCGATCTATGGTACTGTTGGGAACTAGTGTTTACCTGCATTAGCAACTTAAATAAGGTAACTTCAATGATGCGACCTTAACTGGAATAAAGCAGGAAACACAGTGCCACGAATTGGGACACACTGTTTCCCAACTAGTGTTTCCACCATCAGTCAAGTGGTTTAGACAACGTTGTGGGGCCAGCACGCTTCCACTAGGTACTTATAGTTATAAATTGTTGTCGAAGTCTGTCGGTAGAAGTAAAGTAAAAATCCACGAATTATATGAATACAACTAAATGATTATTAGATTGGACCGGAATTTTGTATGATATTACTGAGCTAGTTACCGACTTGTAGCTATGGGACTCACAAGGTTAATGTGCGCAGAACATTGATCAAGACAGACGGGTGATCTGTACAAAATATAATAAACCACTGTGGAAAATGTTCATTGAAATTACTTTTGGAATAATACCACTTTCCACAGAGCTCTTATTATACTTTGGCTTGGTGCACAATAACGATTTTGGAAGCTTACAGTAATTTCATTACAGCAATCCGGAATTTGAGAGTGAGGCAAAGGAGGTGCAAATTCACTGACGAGCCTGATCCTGGAGACAAATTCTACAGTTACAACCTCTGCAAAATGAACTGTCGGAAGCGCTTGATGAAGGAACGATGTGGCTGCGTCCCTTTTTTCTACCTAAACGAAAGTATATAGATTTTTATACTATTATGGTACCTATAAGTATATATATTTAATGGTTTTCGCTTTTCGATTTCAAAGACTTATCGGGATTGACACGGTGTGCAGGAATACTGAAAATATGATGAAACAAAGTTTGACAAATGGGGTTTGAAAAAAATTTTTTTTCTAAAACGAATCAGTCAAAACTTTAAACCCTATTTTGTCAGATGTAGAGGCGAAACCATCTGAAATTTGTTTGGGAACTCGCCGGTTGAAGATACTTAGCATGGGGAAGTCCACTTCAACAGGCTGTAACTGGGGCAGGGATTGTAGATGCCCAGGAGTTTTTGTGATTAGTGGAAGACATGAAGACCTATGCTGACGTCCTTTACAATGTGAGGTAGAATGTCCCAAAGGTGCGCTCGTGGGTCATTGTAATCCTAGCTCTTCTTCCAAGATGGAAAAGTAGCATCAAGGAGAGCCGATCCGCACCGGATTACACTTCTCCCCCCACCTGCAAGCAGGAGGGAAGCTACACAGCCCACCAGTTGAACGTGGGGGAGGTAGAGTGGTATAATCGCCACACTGGAGCCCAGACAGGCGAATGACTCGTCGCCTGATTGGTACCTGATATCCTAAGCACCGCAGGTTTCGGTGGAACCTTCTAGCGGGTTCTACCAACTATGAATGTTCGTCCCCGAGTTAGTAGCATAATTCTCATGCCGAGGTACATCCCTTGACCACGTCCAGGGACTAGGGTTTGCGTCAACCACGACCACCACGAATACGATCTCAACTGGCGGGTTGATGCTTTGCAAGCTGCTGTGCATCTGGTACCAGGGTCTCCCCCCCCCCTCCAGTGGTAGCTATCCGGTTTTGGGATGGGATCTATCCGGAATGCTGGTTGCTCCACTGTCCCCAGAAGCCCGAGCGGCCACAGGCCCAGAGTCAGAGAATTGGCCCCTACCGTTCTACTCCTGACTAGGTACAAGGCACGGGGAAGTAGATTTCTACAGTATACCGACTTACGTGTTCGGGAACCTGGTTGGAGGATAGTATCCTACGTAGGCCAAGTCCTCGAGACATATAAGCTGGACGACGCGTTCCTCAGGTGAAGAAAAGGTGGAGGCGGAACAGAAGAGCGCGTGGCATCCCCCAGTGATCGAGCCCACTCCAAAGTAGTGGAAAAGTGATTCCAGAGTGGATTTGGTCAAGAGGACATACGTTAGTGGGTTTATAGTGAGGAAAACCTCATTCGGCAGTGGAGTGCGGACTCTCCAAAGCGTAATTCTTTTTCAAGATTTTGTCACGGTTTCCCACGTTAAAATTAATTTTTCTTATATAAATTTTATTTTCTTGGTCAATTCTATTCCACCAAAGTGAGAGCTCAAAGGTTAAGAGGTCATGATCGTGTAGTAGCTCAGTGGTATCATGATTTCGTTCATTCTCAACATTATTTCAACGATAACAACTGTTTGTAGAAAGCGTCTGTGACGTGAAAGGTTTGGCATGTGTGGCTCAACATACAGACGACATAATCGAACTGATCCGTAAGCAGTCCAATTGCTCATGCCGCCCCAACTGCAACAGTGTTGAATACCGGTTGGACAGCGTTAAAGGCAGAGAGTGGTGAGTTCGACTCATGTTCTAATCATGAATCCGTCGTGACTTTCAAACGGGTTTTCTACCAATAGTCCAGTAAAATAAAGAAAGGTCCTCGAAGTGACCTGGGGAAAGCTGGAAATTGTTCTAAAACCTTAAGATAGCCTTGAAAACGAGTAATTTGGATTTGTACCCCTCAAGGGGTTGAGCTTAACTGTTGGTAGGTACCCCGAAAACGTAGACATTTTCGGACATTGTTCAGTTTTTCGCTTATAACTCTCAAACAACGATTCGAGCAAAAAACTTACCAAGTACCAAATTAAAGAGCATTCAATTCAGCGTCGATTGACCCCCAAGTTCAAACTTTAACCGCTAAATTCTCCACAACTTTGATGGAAAGAGTTTTTTTATAGGACTAGTACATTTGATGCCACAGGGACAAAAAGTCGTCAAATGATAGGTACATTTTAGCCAATATGGGAAAAATCGTTGTTTTTCAGCCGTTTCATGTCAAACTAAGATTACTCATTTTCAAGACTGTATTGAGGTTTCAGAAAGATTTCCAGCTTTCCCCAGGTCACTTCGAGGTAACACCCCCCCCCCCCCGGGGGGGGGATGTCACATTAAGGGGAAATGACAATCTCACATTGCAGCAATCTCTCTGGTCAGTGTCACGTCAAACGCAATATTGGTGTTTAATTCATTTCTTATGGCCATGTAATAGCGAAAGTGAAATATGTAATGGTGTAATAGTGTAATAATGTAATAGTAATGTAATAGTGAAGTTAATAAATGAACGTTGAATAATATTTCAGGAAGTTCCCTGCCCCACCAAATATTATGTTTCACTGGTCGATTGAAACCTTCAGCAAAATCAGAACAAAACGTGATATCATATACGGAGCCGATGATTTGCTCGGTAAGAATAATTTGTAAACATTAATGCTAACTTATTGAATGGGTGTAAATGAGGATGTCTATTCCACAATAATGAAGAATCAAAAACCAAGAAATGAGATGAAAACTGAAAGAAATGATGAATGAGATGCACCGTTCTAATTTAAAAGTCTTTTTGTTAGTTGAGTCGGCAACGCCTATCGTTAATAGCAGAAGGTTAGTAGAGCAATCCTCTCATAACGGCCTAAAACGCCCAGAACGGATCTGCACGTATCTTCACTACAGAAAAGAGTTTGTTAATTATAGGAACCACTTAGTTCAATATGGCCCAAAGTCAAAGTCGAGGGAGAAAACTAGCAAAAACGTTTGAGTAAAAAGTGATTATGGTGACAAAGCCGGTGGTACAGCCAACAAGGAAAGAATTACGCTCTTGGTTGGTGAGAAAAGAAAATGACTAACAATTTACATGGCCAATCGCTTATTGTAGCCGCATTGGCTGTACCAAAAAAAATCTAATACAATTAATAATGAATACTGTAAAACAATAATTTAGCGTATCGACGGCATCATATGAAAACTTCGTATTTTCACTTTTGATCAAAAATAGGGTTATGGGCTTTTTGACATGAAAGCCTCGTATTTTATTGCCCAGTAACTTGAATATGGGCGGAAAACGGATTATCTTCACTCTACAGCCCTAAATGAGAAACTCATATTTAACCAGGTGGCTGTGGCAGCAATGAAAACCTCACCACTTCCAGAGATGGTTATCCAGAGATAGAACTCAGCTTTTCATTTCTCTTGTCGTTCAGGCAAATGAAATACCCAGGCAACCTTTCAAAAAAGGGATCCTGTCACGGACTTAAAATTTATCATGTACGAGTAAAATTTATGTCTCAACCGAAGTCTTGGAGTTGTCTTATAGAATCTCACCGATTCGCTCCGAAACGCTTCCTCCAGCTCTGTACACCAAGATTGCCAATAAAAGCGTAAAAGTTCAAGGATCTCACTGAACTCAAAGACGCGATTCCTAGAGATGTTCAATATTTCTATGACTTTTACGATACTTTTGAAGAATGCCAAAATTATTTATTGACAGTTTCGTTTAATAATAATTATTATTAAACGAAACTATCAATTAATAATAATTTAATAGTTAATAGTTAAAGCGATAAAAATGTTCGTCATTAGGAAAATAGAAAGTTATTTGTGCCTTTTGATTAATTGATAAATTTGTAGATACGAGGTTTTCATATGATGCCATCGATATTATATACATCTCTTAGCTGCAGTGAGGGAGATCAAAATTGATTCCAAACTCTCATGGGTAACGGTGGTTCGCTGGTTCCCAAGAATAAATCGAGAATGACACATTTGTATATAGGCGATAGTTAAAAAATGAATAGCATGACACTGTACTACAATTTTCTGTTGCAGTTTCTTTTGGTGGGACTGCTGCTCTATTCGCTGGTGGTAGTGTCATAAGTTTCGTTGAGTCCATAAGTTTTTTCTGCTTCCGCGGGCTATGGAGGCTATTCGAGAAAAAAACAGCGCATAGGTGAGCTTGGAATATCAGAAAGGCCGGGTTTTAACCCTTTGAAGGTTTCCGGGCGAAATATTCGTACAACCAAAATGCGCTCCAGGACTCTGGACGACGGTTTTCTTTCACCAGCCAGGCAACCAGGATTCTGGGCGACAGTTTTTTTTTTCAACAATCCTTTACCCAGGACTCTGGGAGACAGTTTTTTCTCACCAACCATGCTACTAAGATTCTGGACGACAGTTTTTTTTTTCACCAACACTGCACTCCGGATTCTGGACGACAGTTTCGCCTTTCACCAACCATGCAACCAGGATTCTGGGCGACAGTTTTGTCTTTCACCAAATCCGCACTCAGGAGTCTGGGCGACGGTTTTGTCTTTCACCAACTCTGCACTCAGGACTCTGGAGGACAGTTTTATCTTTTACCAACCATGCGACCAGGATTCTGGAAGACTGTTTTGCCTTTCACCAACCATGCAACCAGGATTCTGGGCGACAGTTTTGTCTTTCACCAAATCTGCACTCAGGACTCTCCGCGACAATTTCGTCTGGCATTGTTTTCTCATCTAGCGCACTCTCTGGTACTTAACACACGATAGCAAACCCTTGTTGCAATGATCATGTTATCAACCTTTGATTATACCATACATGGATGACATAATAATATTATTGTACATAATATTACCATACATACCATGACATATTATGTCATTCATGTATGGTATGTATATAAATGAGATATCGAGTCCAAAATATTATTGTGCGTTGGTTTAATTTTATTCAATGGTACCGATGACGGAAAATAATAGGCTTAAATTTAGCCTAAATTAAATTTACTGGAATTCACATAATGGAATTACTTAATACAGGAGTAGAACAAAACATTATAATCTAATATAAATAATATGATACTATTGTGAATAATTTTCCAAAATCACGCAGTATATCACCCGTCCTGGGGGGTGATACCTTATAAGATAGTGGGTGAAATGGGCTTTCGACAAAACCAACGTTGTACTTTGACAAGGCCAATGTTCGACCGTCGAAAACGATCATTTTTATATGAAAAGACTAATGCAAGTAATACTTGAAATGAAAATGGAATTTTTTCCTCCAAACATTCAAGAGTACAGAAGAAGTATCAAATACCAATATTTTGCGTAGTGAGACGAAAAGAATAATCCGCGCGCACTGTTGGACCTAAGTCCATAATTGAAGAAATCCGGGTGCTTGTGCAAAAACAAGAAAGCAGATTTGACATATGATTGGCCAACAGAGAAACCTTAGTCAACGAGAATAAATCAGTTGTCGGAAACCTTTTAGTTTTTTTTTTTAACTACGAGTATAAATAGCCTTTTGAGCTATCATCAGGGTACGCAACAGTGATGGGAAGGCTCCGCCCCACGCAACTACGAGTATACCAAAGCTCAATAGTATATTATACTCTGAGTCAGCGATTTGTATACAATTAAAAGAGAACATAGCTGATACTATTCCTGACACTGTAGTCACTACAGCATAGTATACTCTTTCCAATTTCAGGCTCGGAAATGAGTCTGAATCCTCATGATGGCAGCTGTGAAATTTCACAACATGATCTATATCGTCGAGGAATCAGCAACACCACCGAGCTCGTTTTTCACAACTTTTCAGGAGAGAGAAAAAACCGATTTTTTCGTCCATCAAGGCCTAATTGACTGAAGTTTTATCTCAATATCTATGATGAATAGATATCATTCATCATGGATATCGAGATAAAACTTCAGTCAATTAGGCCTTGATGGAAGAAAAAATCGGTTTTTTCTTTCTCCTGATAAGTTGTGAAAAACGAGCTCGGTGGTGTTGCTGATTCCTCGACTTAAGCTCCTCAGATTTAAGCTGAGAGACGACAGACAAACAATCATAGATAAATTTTATATCGTGAGTTGGCTAAACACAAAATGGAAAAAGTATATTTTCCATTTCATTGGAATATCCTCTATTAAGTATATTTATAAATATAAGGAAAAGGAGCGGTCCTAGAGTGCTTCCCTGGATTACGCCATAATCAAATTGAAGGTCAACTGCCAATCGATCAAAATACCGGTTGAGGTTCTAATAAGTAGGTAAATAAATGTATTTCACTTTTTGCTCCTTTTCCTTCGGTTGTTGACCTTAGGTTGTTGTAATTAAATACCTACGATAAAACCGGCGGTCTTTATCCAAAACTAGGATATGAAATTATATCGAGTGAATAGAGCCAAAGTCTTCGTGAATGTGCTAGCCCCTGCCTGCCAAGTGTAGCCAGTCCGAACTTCCGTCCGTATATTATAGGGGTTGGAATGATTTGTGCACGAAGAGGGTCATTGAAGTTTTAAACTCAACAGGTGGAGTTCCATAATGGAAATAAGTGGACCACGCCGAAGGTACAAACGCCAGAAGACAAACACCACTTTAAACGGACTATGATCGAATAATTATTGTACAAGCTTCAACTTACATCCACAGGACACTATATCTCTAAATCGTCATCAGGATCTTCATCGTCCCAGTCGTCGTTGGCGTCAGGCTCGTAAATGATTTTGCCGCTTTCGACTCCAGCGTTTCTGTAAAATTCAAAACGTCGAAAAGGTTAATTACATACTGATGATGCCAAATCACTAAAAGGGTCGCTATCCAATATTGTTCAAATGTATGCGTCAAAGAGAGATTTTCGAAACCGAGGTACATGAGATGGAAACGTCTTCGACTCACTTGAGGTACGGCAGGACGACTTGTCGCCGGGATTCTTTTTCTTTCTCTTCCAGCGTCAATTTGAAAGTAGTCAAAATCTGAGGAGTGCTCTCGGTTGAAACGCTACCCTCAGGATTTTTTAAAGCCTTCGACGCCTCTGTAAAGTCGAAGCCACCTTTTTCATCTAGACTGATACAATACACCTGAAATTATATGAAGTAATGAGAGCAATGAAGTCAAACATAGGGATATTGTCAACCTGGTGTTTCTGAAATAGTATCTTTCTCTATTAAAAGTTGAAATTTCTTGAGATGAATCAAGGTTTAACTACATGATACGAGGTCTAGCTTTTGTAACTTTGAACTCGGTGGTGAAGTGAGCGTTTTATGACTCCTGAAACAACACCTCTGTCCTTCTGTTCATATTCGAAGGCTTAACCTGAGGCTGTCCTATAACTTCACACGAGATATCAAAATCTCACCTCGAGCATAATCGCGAGCTTCAAGAAACGCCGGGTTTGGTATATTCAACTTGAGCAACAGGCGTTGCTAGCCGTGGGTGGCTCAATGGAACGTACCTACAAAATGCACACGGAAGAGACTTCAGTCTTTTCAAGTTCATCAGACAAAGTTAAGTGCTGAGAGGATTTTTTGATGCTCTTCCTTCTTCGCTTCGGTTTGCAATATTGTGCTTACGATAAGCAACAACCTCCGACAGCTGGCCTTCTATGTGCATTGAGATACTACCTACTAAAATGTACCTACTAAAAGGTTGTCCGTGTGTAATCATGGAGGGAGAGAGAGGACTGATCAGTTGTCGCGTCTTGCGTTGATCTGTATGCGTATTATTGAGAGGACTTTTTGGAGGATATGAAATACTTACTCCTTCCATCAGTTTTCCATGAGGTTTTCGGTGTTCGACGCGGAGACGAGACGTGTCAGGTAAACTGCCCAAGGTAATGAGAGATTCTGCCAACCTGTTGATCTCTTTAAACTCAACAGAACCATCGACAGTGAGACTGGAGTTGACAACCCCAAAGACTTGAGTCCGATGGTTTTCTAAAGAAAAATTAATAATAATAATAGTATATTCATATAAAACCCAAAAGATTTTTGGTCAGTTAGTTGCCACAGGTAGTATGAGACAACGAAAGTGTCTCTGGGATTTGTACTGTATAAGTAATGTGACTTGTGACAAGGTGGTAAAATAGCCGCCCCTACAGCTTAGTTCACCACTTCCCACAAAAATTATAGATTATTTATAAAAACCGCTTACCATCATTCAGAGCTTTTAATGCTCTGAGTTCTAAGCAGATTGAGTCCAAAGAAAGAACGTCAAGAGCATGGGTAATCGAGTTTATCACAACAACATTGAACACTCCTTCTTCAGTTGAGAGAGGAGCTGTCCACGACTTTGGTACGTTGTGCTCAACCCCAACTACAACAAAAATATTTGATATTAGACATTTAGGTAATCACTCCAGAAAGAGTTGGTGACGGGAAAAAATTGTTTACTATACGTACCACCTAAATTCAAATCCCAAGTATCGTGGGAGCAGTTATGATCAAAGAAAATCGACGACGATTGGAACTCATCGTACAAAATCGATCCAGGACATTCGTAGTTGAATAAATGAACATAATTGCCTCTTGATACATTGGCTTTAATAATTGTACGGAGAATATGATGTGCCGAATGGTTCGGGTTATCTGTAACAAAATTACAAGAGAAAAATCAGAACGGGCCACTAAGGAGGTAGGTGAACATGAACGCTCTTCTATTATAATACAAGGTCCAGAAAATAAGGTTACAGTACCTAGATGTTGAGAGACGAAAAATGATATTTCAACCAAATATTGACAACTTTGACATTGGTCTAGAATAGTTTTGGAAAGGATAGGAAGGTGCGATAATTTCTGTAGTGATGGATGGCGCTGCAGGGTAAATTGTTGCTTCAATATTTCGAACGATTAATTATTAGTAGGAATTTATACATATTAAATCCCCCTCCCCCCTCAGTGTCCTCGAACACTTTCGGCATGGGATTTGCGCAGGACGCACGCTTCTTGAAGTCAGTCAAGGAGGCGAAGATTGTCGATTTTGAAGAATACTGTGACCTTCGATTGGTAAACGACGCAAGTGATGGGCTGGAGCTCCGGATTTTTACTGGTTATATTGGCAACCGAAGCAGGAGCCAACAGGATTTTGCACAACTTTAGAGCAAGAGAGCGTCCGCATCGATGACCCCTGACGATAATTCTCCAGCGTCACGCCGTGTAATCTTCGATATTCTATATTAATTTATTTTGCCCAACAGTAGCCAGAAGCCCCTAGCTCCTAACCTCCTAACAAAGCGAGGCTCGGGGACGGCTGAATGGGAGGATGGAGGCCGTCTGGGGTACACCCCATTTCATCTGAAAGAACTGAGATTATCTGGAACTTATACCCATTACTATATTGAAACTTGAACACACGACCATTAGGAATCAATATCAAAGTTCACATTTACCCATTGTTATGTATTTGACGTAGATATTTGTAAATGTGTCCCTCCATCCTCCGCAATTTAAATAAGAGTAAGGGTGTGCAAACTGACTTCTCGTTGTTTACGCGAGAATTGAAGATCTGTCTCATTCTCCACCCACCTTTTATCAGAACGAAGCTGGAGAATTGGCGGCCACTGATGAGTTGCTTCAAAATCATAGTGAGTAAAACTCGGTTTTCTGATGAAGTATAAGTACGTAACTGGATAAGCCGGCTGGAGCTTTGGAGAATTTATCATGAGTCAACCACTTTGAAACACACAAACCAGAAAAGTCCTCAGGGTCTGTAAAACAAAACATACAGCTTGGTAGGATGAAAGGGAAGAAGATTAGGGGTTCAACCAAAATGGATTATTCGAACGCGTTCCCGTGGATACAACATCAAAATCTCCAGATTTAAAAAAAGTAATGCAAAAATCTGGTAATTTTCGGGTAATTCAAACAATTTTATGATTTGGCGGAAATTTTACTTTGGTTTGTTAATTTGAAATTTGCCGCTATGAATATCGGTCCTGACTTCTCCAGAGGGTGATTGAGTTCTAGAAGTGGTCTCATCTTGACTTTCTACAAGTTTAATGGCAATGCGGTGGGTAGGTAATTTTGAAATTTTGATCGGGTAAAAGCTGTTAATTTGGACGGTTTCAAGGAGGTTTCGGCAACACAGTTAAGGTAGATTCACACCAACAGTCACGGGAAGATCAGATGATCTGATTCAGATCACAGTCAGAGACAGTTCAGTCAAGATTGCTTCCCTGAGTTTCCAGTGAGGGTGTTTCGACTCATAGGCAATTATTTAAAAAAGTTTTTAAAAAACTGGAAAATAAGTTAGTTGCTGAAAATTCGGTGTTGATTGGTAGGCACCTAAATGTTACGGCGCAGAGCATTATAACACTATTGGGACTTGTGTAGACAGCCATCAAAGACCAGATTTCAAGATCTAGGAACGCGGCAGCGTTCCGCCCCGCCAAGCAAATAAGTTTTAAAATACGGCCTGTTAATTCGATTTCATAAATAGCATCTTGTTAACTTAATTAATTACCATTATAATTGGGAACCAGACGGATGTTGATGCCACAGGTACTTACTAGAATTAGGTATTGTCTATTAAACTATACTTTATTAATTAGGTGTTTGCTTACCTAGTAGGTATTGATCATTTCTCTAAAATGAGAATTACCACAAATCAACAACATAGGAAGGATAATCCTGCACTTACAACCATAAAAAAGGTTATAAATATAAACACAAGTTATCAATGACATGTACACACAACCATGCACCAACACTACGCACTCCTTTCACGGAGTTGGGATTTGATAAGAGTGATAAGAGATTACGTTGTTGTTGTCAATTCACGAGTCTCAACAGGCGTAGGGCATGGAAGAAGGATATAGGCGTAGGTATTCGGCGTGGTGTACGTGACTTCTCTTGATTTGGTCCAAGTCAGCAATCAACATTACATAACTAAACTGCCACAATGCTTGATAACAGTGGCATTTAGCATGCATCACCAGTCTCTTTAATGGATAAATGTACGCCCACAAGGAAATCCCTATTTTTACAGGAGGTATTTAATGTATTTAACCGCCACACAAGGAGCTTAGTGAAAATACGTAGAATCCAAAACAGGTAGAAACTAATGATTGAGGCGTTCAGGATCAAAAGCGGATAACTCCAAAAATTGATTTTTTTTAAACATTTTATTTGCTTATGAAACACGACACAGTTCGCCGTCTTATTCCTCATGGTTTCAGTCTGATTTTGATCCTGAAAGCCTCATGTATGACTCGAGCACTTTGTAATACGTCCCCATGTGTAGTTCATTCCAGATGTTATGGAACAGAAAATGTGTTTCTCCTCAATAAATCGGCAGGCATGCTCCATACGTAAGTGATAAACAGCAATGAGGACAACAATAATTATTATTGTTGGTACTATAGTAGAATCTGATATGGATTCGTGAGACTCGATAGCCAAAGGAGTCGCGAGACCTGCAATATGTCATTTCCACTTGAGAGTCCGCGCAGTGAGTGCAGTCGTGAGATAGAGATCATTGGGGGGGATGTAAAAGATCTTGTCTTGAATGGATTTGCGACAATAGCTTGCGTATATAATTGCGCCGTCCTTGCCCTTTTAGTTCTTACCAATGCTTTTCGGTCAATTAAAAAACCCTTTTAATTTAAAAAACCGTTGCCGTTGGGGGTGTCTAGCCGGCAGTGGTTTGTGTTCATGATGGTACATTTATTTTAGAATGAAATCTGGGAGCCACCCCCAGATTATTACAGTTTAGATCAGGGATCAGAGTCAGGAAACATGTTTTCGAATAGTTACATAGTAACAGAGGAAACATAGTAGTAGTAGAACATTGCTCATTCTTGCAAGCACAATCCAGTGCCTTTTGGGTGTTGTCCTCTGAAGCCTTGACTGCTCCCGGGGGATATTTACGTTTAAGAAGATTTTGTATGGCAACACGGGAGGAACACAAGGAGGAACTTTGAAGGACTGGTAAGGTCCCGTTTCAAGTCCTGGAGAGAGTTAGAGACAAGGAGGTGGTGGCGTGGCCAAAGAGGGGGACTGTGTACGGAGGGTGGGACGCTCTGTTTTATTGTTAATATTCTGATGTTTTTTTGGACTAAAACTGCCTTTAAAAACCGCCCTTGCTTAAGAATCTCCCCCTCCCCCCTAACCCATAAAAATCCTGGATCTGCCCTAGCCCCAAATCAAAGTCTGCATCCGCCCCTGAGTCTAAGTAGTTAACGATAGAAGAATAGAGGGTTCGCAAGTTTTATATGCCAGTATTTTTTGTGAATGGGAATCTATCAACTCTACTGAATTATTGTGTCTCGCCAAAATAAATATCGGTTAGTATAGTAACCTACTACAACAAGTGGGATTTTTAGACACAAGATTCAATCATAATAGGAGTATTATTCAAGAATCAAGATGTGATTAATACACTGAGAATAATGAATAAGGAGACGAAAAGGTACCAACACTGAACTGCTGGATGCACACCTAAGTTTTCCACCAACTCTACCTACCTATTGAGAATCATGGTATCCATTATGCACAATCAATATTTCATACCATATTCCTCAACCAACCAGTACCCTTGTTACAATGGGGGTGTAACCGGACTCTGAAGGAGTCCGTTCGGAGAATTCTGAATATTTAAGATTAATATGGAAACTCAAATAGAAATAAGTTGTCTGCTGCCACCACCTACGATCTCGTAGGGCACCTTCCCAGGGAAGTGGGTTTTAGAAATAACAAGGTAATGCAATTAACTCTTATAATGAATGAATTCTTTACAGGGGTAGCGCCGAAAGGCAGACTTCGGATATGGGGTTCTTTGAGGAAGGGTACGTGATACGAAGTATCGTAGGATTGAGAAGTGAAGCAAAAATTACGTCAGTTGGTACAATTTAAGTAAATGAAAGAATGATACTGTTGATGCTACTACTATATGGGTTAAAGATTTACTAGGCGAAATTACAATAGGTGAAAATGCTGAAGGCTTACGGGTGTCCGAAGAAAACTGTTGAGGCTCTGGGGTACTTGGGGTATTATTGAACACGCGCTCACTGCGCCACGACACCAACTCACGTACCGCGGCGGTACAAACTAAACAACGGTACGCGTACCAAGAGAGGAGTTCCGAAAGGACGAGTTGACACTGCTCGTGTAGGTCAGGACGAGGAACTGCCTCACGGAGGGGATGATGGCCGTTTATATACCAGGTGGAGGCTTACGCCTGCGCACCTGGCCCGGTCTTCAGGGTTGCCACCCTTCCGTGGCTCAGCCCTCCGTGAGGGAGCTCCTCGTCGTGTGGCGGCGTCAGCGGCGGAGGAATAGTGGACCGGTGGTGGAGGAACCGGTCACACTCCTCCCCCCCCCGGAAGCCGATGTCCTCATCGGCGATCCTTCCAGCAACTGGGGCAGCCGGAGGATCGCTCTAGCTGCAACGTCCAAAAGCGCTGATTGGGGCGTCGGGGAGCGTCTCGCTGACGGTGAATGGATGGTCGGTGGTCCGGGTCTGGACTGAGCGGGTGATCCCTGGTCGTGCTGCAGGACGCTCGCTCTCACGAAGGGCAAGTTGGTGGAGGTCTTTTCCGTGGCGTCGTGGGGTGGACATGGTGTGAGCAGTTACTTTCAAGCAACAGGTGAAGAGGGATAATTATTATAGGGTTCGTTACAATAGAGGCAAATTAAACAAGGCAACTAAAAAAAAGGGGGGGATTAATAATTTTCAACTCTCCTACACTACTTAGACTTAGCTCTACTGGATATCTGACATGTATTGCCTATTCTTGCACGAACGCGAGGAACGTCAGGCCGTGCACCGAGGGGAGGGATTCCCGCGGTCGGAAAAGGACCATCAAGAAGGGCCTATCATCTCGTTGTAGGTAAAAAGGGAACCAAGGGGGAAGCCACCATCATACAAGAAATACAAAACGCAAAATAATACAAAACAAATACAGGGTATAAGAATACAATGTTAATAATGATTAAAAGAAAGAACAGCATACAACTGGCAAAAATTACTAAGTATCAAATATCAAATGCACAAGTTTTAAGTATTCATTATATAGAAGTATTTTTTTATTATTTTTTTTTTATTTATTATTATTTTTTTTTTTTTTTTTTTTAGGTTTTTTTTTTTTTTTTTTTTTTATTTTTATTTATTTATTTTTTTTTTATTTATTTATTTTTATATTTTTTTATTTTTATTTTTATATATATATTTTTTTTTTTTTTTTCATGGGGGCCTGTGTCAATCCCGTGTTCAACAGCCAGGCCATCCGGGTCGGGTCGTTGGAACAAGTCCAGGTATGCATCAGCAATGTCCAACAGGTTGGTCACATCCGGCGCTGGCAGGTGCTGAATCTGCTCGCGGATAGTGGCTGTCAAATCCGGTGGTTGTGAGTCCCAGTCTTCGGTCTGAAACTCAGCGGCCTCGTCATAGAGTAGGCACTCATCAGTCATATCAATGGGGGTTGTTGTCAAATTCAGGGTAGGTTCTCGCGATTCGGCAGTACTCATCCGAATTGGCATCACCGGGTGTACCACTGGTCGCACTGGGGAGAACAATCCATCACTAAGTTCACTGACCATAATCTGTTTTCCATTGTTGGGGTCGGTTAGTCGAACTTCGCATTTGTCAAGGTGGATAGTGACGGGTAATCTGCTTAGTAAATCTAGACCTAGCAGATCCAATCCAGAGTGATCACGCGCGAAGATGTAGAAGGCATGGCGCAGCTTGTTTGGTCCGATTCCTACTTCCACCGACTGCTGTCCCAAGAATGGAAGCAGTTGTCCGTCGGCACCATATGCAATTGTCTTGGTTGGTGTAATTGGGACGCCAGGAACTGGATTCGTCAGTACAGATATCTGCGCGCCCGTGTCCACAAGTAGGTTTTGTTCCTTTCCTTGTAATTTCACTTTTACGTGAATTGATTGTCTGAACGGGGCGTCAACAGCTGGCACACGAGCGGTGTTGTTGACTTGAGGCGGTTCATAAGGTTCTACGTGTGATGGCGTTGCGGGTTCACATGGTCCATCTGCAGGTGGCTCCTGGCACAATGCGGCGGGGGACTCACGGCGGTGTCTTTGTTGGAACTGTTGCTTCTTCTGGCAACTGGGTTCTGTGTGTCCATAGAATCCACAGAAGTCACACATATCCGGCTCAGTCTCTTGTGGACAGCTCACTGGAAAATGTGTCCAGCTTCCACAGAACACGCAGGGTTGTCGCGGGACGCCACGTGCAGGTCGATTTCTAGGCACTACTTGTAAGGTTCGGAAACCTCCTTTTGCTTGACGCGGACATCTGGCAACGAGATGGTCTGTATCACCACATGCAAAGCACTTTCTGGGTACGTCATTGGTTCTAACATGTGCCACATTCCAGGGGTCACTTGTAGAACGGTCAGAATCTAGGGCTTCCTCAGCTTCTTCTACCTTGAGGAGAGCCTCTTGTAACGTCGTCGGGGGATTGTTAATGAACAAACTCGAATACCTTGTAGGTATTCCTTTCATAAAGGCTTTTACTGAACGGGTTCCTACCCATGTGCGAGTTTGTTTGGGAGTGAGCTCTACACCTTCAACTCTGGCGGCTCGGAGTGCTGTGTGTCGCACTCGATCAGCAAAATGACGTAGGGATTCGCCTTCTCCTTTGGTCATTGTCCAAAGGCAGGCGGCGGCTTTCTCTGGGTCCTCACGCCCATACCACCGCAGTAGGGCTTCTCGGATAACGTCATAGGGATTTCCCCTTTCGGTGAGGTGTAAATGATCTTGGATGAACGATTTGGCTGTTCCCTTCAACTTCATTCGTAATATCTTGAGGCGAACCTCCTGAGGTAGTTCTTGGGTAACACTATCGAAGTGGTCCAAGAAATCTTCAATCGGGGCAATGTCATGGTCTTCTGGATCCCAATTATCTAGTTCTATTAAAATAGAACGTGGGATCTGGTCGGCTGGAACAGGAGCTCGGGTTTGCATGGCCTCCAGCATTTGCTTCATTGCAGCAGCCACTGCATTGAGCGCCTCCACGTTTGCATCCATCATGGTGATCCTCTTCCTGAATGCGGTACGCTTGGTACGCGTACCGGATCAAAAAAAAAAAAAATCGGCGTGGACAGTAGTTTAGGGGTGACGTCAAAAGCTGGTACGCGTACCGGTTCTATTGGGCCAACTTCCGCAGTGGAGTCCCGCTTTGGTGTACGCGCACCGAAAGAGTTTTTCAGATTTCGCAAAGTGTTGTAATAAAAATATAACAGATTTAATAATTATACACAGCCACTGGTACGCAGTGGTAGCCGGAATGAGGCGGTACGCAAGTAAGTTTCAACAGGGAAGGGCAGATTTCTAAGTATTGTCTACTACAAAGGGTTCGAAGTGTGGCAAAAAGGTCGACTAAAAGCTGTACTTTGTTACTCGCACGTGGTTTAAGTCTCAATGCGTACCGGTACTCGGTCAATGTTTTGGTACGCGATGGTACACGTACCGGGAAATTTCTAGATATGACTGGAATGTTCTAGAAAAAAAAAGAAAAAAAGACAAAAAATGACAAGGTCTTGGTACGCAATGGGACGCGTACCGCAAAAACTGGTTGAGTTGAATTGAATATTTAGAAATGAGGGACAAGGTTGGGACGGTTCCACACGCAAAAATCACCCCGCTCGGTACTTTGTTCCAGGCGGAACTCTCAAAATACGACTAACGGCGTGCAAGTCAGATATCTTTCGAGTTACAATCGATAGGGCAATTCTTACAGCTAACATACACAAACATACAACAATTGAAAGGAATAATATGACAAGAATAATAATAGAACTATTATTAATGGAGAAATTCACTTTTCGATTTTTTTCTCAAAAATTATATTTCAAAGTTCTCAACACGAACGAAACACATGAACTGACTCCAAGACCAAAAAAGAACATGTGTGTTGCATGCGTCAACATCATGCAATGCACATGGAGTAGAATCCTACATTTCAATACTCCCCCTCAAGCTGTGGGTTGTTTCCAGGGACAACTCCCAAGCTTGCTCTTAAAGAACAGTGTCGAGGCCCAGGTAGAGTTTTGGTCAGGATATCGGCCGTCATTTTCTCTGTAGGAAGATATTTGAGTTGGACCTTCTTCTCTTCCACTGCGCCTCTGACAAAATGGTGACGAATGTCAATGTGCTTGGTCCTGGGGTGATAAACTGGGTTCTTGGCAAGTTCCTGCGCACCTCGATTGTCGTTCATGAGTGTGACTGTTTCTATGCTGCTGGAGTATTTGAGGTCGTTCAGAAGTCTAGCCATGTAAATTGCTTCTTTAGTGGCTTCTGTTGTGGCCATGTATTCCGCTTCGGTGCTTGATAGGGCGACAGTTCGTTGTTTTCGAGACTCCCAGCTTACCGCACCTCCAGCCAGGGTGAACGCGTACCCAGTGTACGATTTCCGATCTTCGACGCATGACCCCCAATCTGCATCCACGTAACCAGTCAGTTGATCTTCCCCTGATTTGGTGTACCGCAGCGAGAGATCCTGCGTCCCTTTCAGGTAGCGTAACACTCTTTTCGCCGACAGCCAATGTTCCTGAGCATAATTCGAGTTAAACTGACTCAACATGCTAACAGCATGAGTGATATCTGGCCGTGTGCTCGTCGACAGATACATTAATGAGCCAATGAGATTCTGGTACGGGTACTTTCCCATTTCTCCTGTATCCGGCGTTTCGAGCTTCCTCAATTTTACACTCATGTCTAGCGGTGACTTCACAGGGTTCGAGTTTTCCATGCCAAATCTCTGGAGGACTTGCTTGATGTATTTTCTTTGTGACATCTTCATCTCCCCCTCTGTTTGGGAGTAATCGATTTCAATTCCTAGGCAGTAATGGACCGCTCCTAGATCTTTCATCTCAAAATTTTCGCTTAACTTTTTCTTTAGTTCATTCATAATTTTCATGGATTTCACTGCCAGTATCAAATCGTCAACGTAGACTCCAATAATCACAAAAATTTTCTCGATTTCGCCCACGTAGACGCATGGGTCTGCAGATGATGGCTTCAATCCAATTTTCTTTAATGTTTCGTCCAGTTTCTTGTACCACATACGACCTGATTGCCGCAGACCGTACAACGCTTTCTTTATGTGGCATACTTGGTTCCCTTTCTTCAGCTTTGTTAGATGATCCTCAGCCAGTTTGTACATGTCACTTCCCTTCCGTTCATTTTTGCGTATTCTTTCTAGGATCGCTTCATATGAATCCGGGACTCTCATGACAATGTCTGCATCAATTTCGCCATTCAAATATGCTGTGGTAACGTCCATCTGATGAACGTGGAGCTGTTTCTTCGCAGATATGGCCATGATGGTTCGTATTGAGCTCATTCGGATAACAGGGTTGTATGTTTCATAGAAATCAATACCTGGTTGCTGCGTGAATCCTTTTGCGACTAATCGGGCTTTCCTTCTGTCAAGTGTTCCATCTTTCTTGAACTTATTTACCAAAATGAGCCGATTTCGAATTACATCGCGATCTCGGGGTTTCGGTACCAATTCCCAGACCCGATTTTTCAGGAGCGCGCGGTACTCCATCTCGATCGCAGCCTCCCATTCATCGGAATTTGGTCCAGAAAGAGCTTCTTTCACCTTCACTTCGCCCACTGCAAGCGCTTCTTGAGGATCTGCTTCTGTCGCACAGCAATCAAACACTTTCGGTTTGGGGACCCTTTGGGATCTTCGAGGAAGCTGTCTGATCTCTTGCTCATTCTGCGGGGTGGGAACCTTTTGGGATCTTCGAGGGGTCGGTTCCGTTTCTTGATAATTTTCGGTTTCATTATTTTCGAGTCCTCTCCCAGTTTCTGATTCCGTATTCATTTCCTCCTCACTAAGTTCCAGCTCACTGAGAGTATCCCATACGTTACTTTCTACGTTTTCGTTGTTTTGTAGATAATCAGGTACCATTTCAATTTCCTTGACCTCGGATTTGTTTGCGTTCAGTTGTAGGGTTATTTCTATAGTTTCTTTTCCTTGGTTACTGCTTGTTATATCTGGTTCGTAGAAGTCTTCATATTTTTGATTTTCCTTTTCAAATTCGTCGATGAATTTCACGTCTCGAGTCAGGCCTGTTCTGTGCAGATTGGGGTACCACACCTTAAATCCCTTAGTTTCGTCGGAGTAGCCGAGGAATACGCACTTGTTCGTCTTTGGATCGAATTTTCCTCTTCCTTGGCGTTTGTCTAGCGCAAACCCTACGCTTCCAAACGTCTTGAAGTATTTGACGTTCGTCTTCCTCCGTGTCCATAGTTCATAAGGTATTTTTCCCTCGACACCTCTTGATTTGCACCGATTTCGGATGTAATTAGCGGTGTTAATGGCTTCTGCCCAGAACGCTGGTGCCATATTTGCCTCTAGCATCATGCATCGTGCAGTTTCCACAAGGGTGCGGTTCTTTCTTTCACTTATTCCGTTCTGCTGAGGACTGTCGGGGACTGTCAGTCTACGTGTGATTCCCTCCTCTAGAAGATAGTTGTCAAACTCGTTGTTTCGATATTCCAGGCCATTATCGGATTGCAGACACTTTATCTTCTTGCCTGTCTGTTTCTCTACTCGATTCTTGAATTTCTTAAACATGGTCAGTGCATCTGACTTCTTCTGCATGAATGCAACCTCGCACCACCTCGTTGCGTCATCAATGAACGTTATGAAGTACAAAGCCCCACCAATAGACCTTGTTCTCATCGGACCGCAAATGTCGGTGTGAATTAGTTCGAGTATTTCACTTTTTCTGGCAGATTTCTTAGGAAATGGTGTTTGGGCCATTTTCCCCTGGATACACGTCGTGCACGCTGACAATTTCGCATTTGACTTGACGTTTAAGCCAATTACTTTGTCCTTGGCCATTTGCTTCAAATCCTCTTCATTCAGATGACCTAGCCGTCGATGCCACAGTTCTATTCCAGGTGTCTGGTCTTCATATGCGGCTGTTGCGCTTTCACGTTCGTCCAAAACTTCTAGAAAGAATAAGTCTCCGTTTCGTTTTGCTTCGAACAGAACATTTCCACCATCCGCATACACCGTAGCCATTTTCTTATCAAAGACTACGGTGAGCCCGCGGTCTACGATTTTACTGACAGATAGCAAGTTTGTTCGTAGCTCTGGAACAAGCAGTGTATCCTTCAGGCTCAATTCTCGTATTTTCCTGCCATTTTCGACCGTTAAGCGTACAGTTCCTTTTCCTTCTACCGGTATTGAGGCACTACTGGCAAGTTTCACTCGAATTTGTTCTGCTTGCTTCACTTTCGCAAAACTTTCCTCGTCCTTGCACATGTGCGACGAACATCCGCTGTCCAGGCACCACTTCATACAGTCAAGTTCTCCTGTTATAAGTGCGGTCGCAGTTCCAGCCTCTTGATGGTTCGCGTCCCTATTTTTCTTCTCAGGGCATTCTGCAGCTTTATGTCCGGCATACTTTTTGCAGATGTGACACTTGAACTTGAATCGCTCTTTTGTTTGTTTCTCAAATTGCTCCTTTGTTCGTGTCTCTTTCATCCTATGCTTCGGAAACTTCCTAGCAAGTAGAGCATCATTGGCTCGATCCTGTCCATGATTCTGCTTTCGAGCCTCAGACTCCTCTACAATTTTGATTCGTAGGGCTTCATGCTTTGGCAACTCATCCCTGGATTCTATCGCACATCGGAAATTTTCGTACGATTCAGGAAGGCTATACAACAGCATGATCGTGAGTAGATCTTCATGGATCGGAACACTCATATCCTGCAGTTTCCCAACTGTGTCCGAGAAGCGTTCTAGATGTTCCCGAACGTCCTGCCCTTCTTTCATTCTGCACATAATCAACTGCTTAAGCAGTGTGGCTTTTCTCGCTGGTCCTGATGACTGATGGACTTCTTTCAGTTTCTTCCAAACTTCGTTCGCTGTCTTGCAGTGCTTAATGTGCTTCAGTTCTGATGGTGACAGTGTGAGGATCAAATCAGCCTTGGCATCCTGGTCTTCCTCTTCCCATTTGGGAATTTCTCCAGGTTCGGCAGGCTTCTCGATTTTTCCCCGCACGTAGTCCCACGTTCTATTTTTTCTGAGCAGTGCCTCTACTTGAATTTCCCAGGTTTCGTAGTTCTCTTTCCCGAGAGCTTCAATTTTCACCGTATTCATCTTCAGAGTTTCCTCAAATGTGGAAGCGTTTAGCTCATAACCTTTTATTAATGGAGAAATTCACTTTTTCGATTTTTTTTCTCAAAAATTATATTTCAAAGTTCTCAACACGAACGAAACACATGAACTGACTCCAAGACCAAAAAAGAACATGTGTGTTGCATGCGTCAACATCATGCAATGCACATGGAGTAGAATCCTACATTTCAATAAGAACAATAATAGTAGAATAATAATAAAGATAAGGGAAGACTGTCGTTCTACGCTTCAGAATCCTACTCCTATCCCACCGCTTGCCACCAAAAATGTAACCGGACTCTGAAGGAGTCCGTTCGGAGAATTCTGAATATTTAAGATTAATATGGAAACTCAAATAGAAATAAGTTGTCTGCTGCCACCACCTACGATCTCGTAGGGCACCTTCCCAGGGAAGTGGGTTTTAGAAATAACAAGGTAATGCAATTAACTCTTATAATGAATGAATTCTTTACAGGGGTAGCGCCGAAAGGCAGACTTCGGATATGGGGTTCTTTGAGGAAGGGTACGTGATACGAAGTATCGTAGGATTGAGAAGTGAAGCAAAAATTACGTCAGTTGGTACAATTTAAGTAAATGAAAGAATGATACTGTTGATGCTACTACTATATGGGTTAAAGATTTACTAGGCGAAATTACAATAGGTGAAAATGCTGAAGGCTTACGGGTGTCCGAAGAAAACTGTTGAGGCTCTGGGGTACTTGGGGTATTATTGAACACGCGCTCACTGCGCCACGACACCAACTCACGTACCGCGGCGGTACAAACTAAACAACGGTACGCGTACCAAGAGAGGAGTTCCGAAAGGACGAGTTGACACTGCTCGTGTAGGTCAGGACGAGGAACTGCCTCACGGAGGGGATGATGGCCGTTTATATACCAGGTGGAGGCTTACGCCTGCGCACCTGGCCCGGTCTTCAGGGTTGCCACCCTTCCGTGGCTCAGCCCTCCGTGAGGGAGCTCCTCGTCGTGTGGCGGCGTCAGCGGCGGAGGAATAGTGGACCGGTGGTGGAGGAACCGGTCACAGGGGTCTGGCAGGAGGGTACCCAATGAGAAATTATTTTGGATACTGGCCTTGGGGTTTCAACTCTGGTAATATGACGCCTGCTTTCAACCAGTATGGAGGACATTTTGGATATCCCGAATTTTTCAATCCTACTTATGATCAATGGGGGAGCTACCCTTATTCAAGCTGGTTCAATGGTGGGCAGGCTTACCCTCAGATGGTAAGTAACAACTATGTAAAGTGTAAGATCATTATGTTCATACCTGCTCCACAAATACAAGACTGTTAACACCTACACAACCAAGACTATTGAATGCACACAATATTACAGGTCCCACGATCAAATAGTTGGTGCGGAGTCCACATCAACTAACACCACTTTACTACTAATATTCTACCTACTTTTCATACATCGGTAGTGGCTCAATGAGAAACTTCTCTCATCAGATGTCATGGCCGTTGTACCAAAATCCTTTTTGGGCAAATCAATGGAATCTAGGATCTGGTCACAACGGAACGTATTACGCATGGCCTACAATGCATTACTTCCAAAATCGAATCCAGTATCCCAACTATAGTTGGCCTTCGCCAGTTCACTGGGGCGTCCAACAAACGTGCTCGTACAAGCCTGAAGTTCAAAAGGGAAGTGGCGCAGATCAAAAGTCGCGAACTGATGAAAAAGTAAGAATATTTCAACTGCTCTTCTTAGTGCCAGTTTATTAATCACATTTGCAAGCCTGAATAATGCTTGACTAAGTAAAATCTCTGACTAGAACCCTCATACCCGTTTAACAGTTCAATTTAACTGCTCAGTAATCCCTAATCGCCGACTATCATTAGCCGAGCTAACTGCTCAGTTATATGTCAGCCAACTTGAAAGTTGTGATTGTGAGGTGGTCTCGAGACATCTTTTCATCCTCGTCCGTGGGACAAGAGCAATCAGAGTGAGCTGACTTTCTAATGGTAGGTAGCAGAAAGTACGGTACGTGGACATTGTACCATCGATCCAATGTTAGGTTATCACTAATGTTGATCAAGGTCGGGGTAATGATATTATCTGCGTGCTTTCCAGGCGGCGGTTGTGCTGATGGATACCTCCAGCGATGTTATCGACGCTTATCATTTGCCGTCTATAATAGCGAGGAAGACTACGAGCGATATTACCAGGTCGAAGGAATACAGTATTTCAATCAAGAAATCAGAGGCATCAACGTTGAAAGGAGAGAGCGAGGACGGGCTGCCATTTCTCCTGAAAATAAGTGACACGAGTATCCGACAGATCGCTCCAAGTCGCTCCTTTGGGCCTTCTATGGTTTATAATACTGACAGTGATCCCTATAACCGACCCCCTCCCACCTCAGTAGTAGAAAGCGAATAAGAGAAATCACATCAAGGGCCTTATTATCATTAGAATATAACCTACTGATCGCAATTCGAAATAACCCATCAACGTGAAGTGTTAGCCAATAATTAGAGATTGATAGTATAATATATTATATCCATTATATATTATATAAATCCATTAGCCAGTAATAAGAGATTGATAGTATAATATATTATATCCATTATATATTATATAAATCCATTAGCCAGTAATAAGAGATTGATAGTATAATATATCCACCTAACGAATACTAGTTAAAAAATAGGTACTATACAATACTATGTGTACCTACCTACACATGATAACTATCTTATAAGATATAAATACATATTACAGGGATGAACTCAAAGCCAGGAGAGTCAAATAGCACACGCATTTTTACTTTAATTAGGAAAGAGGAAAAATGTTCAAAATGGAAATGATTGATGGTTGTGACCAAGATATAAACAGTAAGAAAACTAATCATGTATCATGTATGTATTTTGATAAGACACATACAGGCGAGTACCCCTTGGTCTCAATAAGGAAGCATGAGTAATTTATAAGAAAATTTTGGTGAGAGACGACCTTACCCACAGAATTTTGGTACCCCTTGGTCCCAATAAGGCAGTATGACATTGTGTAATTTGTACTCGTAAGACAACTTTGGTAAGAGACATGCAGGGGAGTACCACAACCTTACTCATTGAATCTTGGTACCCCTTGGACTCAACTAGGCCGAATGAGTCATTTTTAAGGAAATTTTGTTAGGATACATGCAGGCGAGTACCACAAACCTACCCACAGAATCGTGGTACCCCTGGTCTCAAGTAGGCAGTAAGAGTATTTCGTAAGAGGCATTCAGGGGAGTACCACAACCTTACTCATTTAATCTTGATACCTCTAGGTCTAAATTAGGCAGTATGAATAATTTGTAAGACAATTTTGGTACGAGAGGCAGGCGACTACCACAGCCGTATCCAATGAATATTTGTACCCCTTGGGTGTCAATTAGGCAGAATGAGTAATTCGTAAGTCAATTTTGGTAAGAGACATGCAGGCGTGTACTATAACCTCACTCACTGAATCTGGGTACCCCTTGGGTCTCAATTAGGCAGAATGTGTCATTTTTAAAAAAATGTTTGGTTTTTCACGAGGAATCCCGGTATCCGTGAATGACAATTGTCTAGTACCTAGCATGGGTAATATTGAAGAAAATGTTGGTGAAAAAGAAAAACAAATTTCACGTAACTATAATAACCGATGTATCACCATAATTGCCTTAATAACCACGAGTGACACTTTCATTACAAATCATGAACAAATTTATAAGAGCAAGTACTATTCAAGCACCGTTGTGGTGGACTAGTGGTGTTTGTGGGCTTCAGGTGGCCCGTGCTCCTGAATCCATTTCCTGATGAACTCTTCCTTTCTCTTCTCTCTCCGAGCGAAATATTCGGGGTATTGGGCCTTCTCCAGAGGGTGCCAATGGTCGAGTACCCAGTCAGGCGTGACATGAGCTCGTCCATAGTTATTACCCCCAATTGTATTGGCAACTGAAACATTGGGAAGGTGTGTAAGAGTTTGAATGCTTGTTTTTCGAAAAAAATGATTGTTCTTAGTCCAACATTTTTAAAACTCAAATTATACCAAAACCCGTTTCAGACCTTCCTGAATCCACTATATTATATATATACGCATGTGTAAGACGATAACCCTCGATAGAATTGAAATAAGTTCAAATTTGCACAGAAAACTTGCCCACGCAATCGAAAAGGGTAATTTCGTGGATGGGTAGAATCGGACCACTCAGTCCGAGTACCGATCATGAAAAAGACCTCGTGACGTCACAAACAGGTTGGCCACCGGGGGGGGGGGGGGGGGTTCGTCCTGTTTGGGACGTCATACAGTTCCCTCGATTTTCGCGGCCTCAGTAAATCTGCGCTCGGCATTTTTGAAGTTTTCTTCTCAAGTAAAATTTTTTAATGAATATCGCTGACAATACACGTTACTCTATGGCCGTACTATTCAACAGGAGGATGATATTCGGAATCGACAATTGACGCAATTTCCCCATTGACGTGTGCATAATTCCCCCCTTTCATCAGATGAAATTTCAAAAATATGTACAATTTTCTAATGACTTTCAGATGACGATACCATTTTATTCAATAGACTGGATTATGACACCACGGCAGCGATGAGAACACACGCGTTTTTCCCTCTCCCATACACTAGTTCGTTCTTCCTACTCGGAGGTCATATTCTGACTGGAATTAAAGCGCGACAACAGGCCGAGGACCCTAATATTGGTGAATTTACACACTTGGGCCCTCCGTCCAGCTACTTACTCCAACCTTGAAAAGTCCCAAACTAGAACTTTATATTATTTTTCCATTATGGCCAGAGTTTTGGGATTTAGCCCCATTGTGCGCCGAACGCTGTACTCGTAGTAGTGAACAGTACGTACTATGAGAGTGGTAGAGGCATAATTTTCACTGTTGAGCTGTTTTGCTTCTCGTTTTGTAGTAAGTAGATGAATTGAATATTTCTGTCGAATATACGCGATTACTTACACTTTTTAGGCTGCCAATGCTGATTTCGGAACAGCTCATCTTCCCCGGAGGCCAGTAGTTGGGCAATCTTCTTTTCATCCTTGATGTTTTTGTTCTCATCAAAACGAGCCCTCATTAAAACTGCCTCGGTCCTATATTCTAATCTGGAACATTGAGATAAATATCATAGGCTAGACATAAAAAACCACATTTTCAACATATACGTAATAATATTAGGTATGTTATTATAATATGCTATATTATAGTAGGTAGATACTCAACTCCAAATATAACAGTTTATAACGGTTCGAATAAACCTATCAAGTCAGCACAAGGACATTTTCATTACTGTAAATGAAACTACTTCTTGATGAACATCCTAAATGCAATAACCCCAATAAATTATAACGACTCAAGAAAACTAGCGATTAGAGAGTAATTCCAAATTCACTCTAGGTTGGCTTACATTCGGGATTCGTCCCAAGTCCCGAGGGAACTCATATGTAGGGAGAACGCAATAAGTCGTTCTGTGAATTGATCAGAATCAATCCGATAACATATTTATAATGAGGCGTGGCAACCAGCTTGGATGCTGAGACAATTGGATTGTCAGAAATAAGATCAGGAGATGGATCTCAGTCGAAATGGATTTTAAGTTTGACAATAAACGTAGGTTCATCCATTATTCCGAAAATTGACCAGTCGAGAGAGGCGCAGACGGTTAATTTATTTGAAATATAAACCTCTGGATATCCCGAATGAACGAAACTTGCTAGATCGCGGTATAACGAACGTTTGGCATTCAAGTAAGAAGGTACGTTTCAGTCCAGTCCAATGTCCTCTATCTATGGCAGGCGTAAGAAACCAGTATGACCTACTTTAAGTATGTTTCAAGTAGTTGTCGACCATGAAACTTTGACTTGTACGTACATCTTTTCATCAGTCATAGCAACACTACATTGAAAAGACTACGAGAAACTTTTCAGTGAAAACCAGAACTTACCTCCAGCCATGCCACGATTCGAGATTTCGAAGAGCTCTTTTATACAAACTCAAAACCCTCTCCTTATGACTAACTAGTTTGAAAGGGAGATGAGAAGGCATTTTTTTAACTTATTTTAGTTAGATTTCGTGAACTTATTCCAAGCAGGCGAAAAGAAAACTTTTCAACAAAAATCAAGAAAAATTGCTATATTTAAGTGTAACAATGTTAAGGTTTCATTGACGTCAGCGCAAGGTTGGCGTTTGGGCTTAAAGAGATGGATACTTCAGTCACGCTATGGATTCATATGTACTTACAGACAAATAAAGAACTGCCTGCACCTTACAAATTTCCATGAAATTATTTTAACAAATACATTCAGAAAATAAATAAATATGATAAAAATAAGTTTCGCTTTCTTTCTATTATTTGTTTTTTTTTTAAAAAAAGAGTTCCTCCATGGATGACAACTCAAAACACACTTTGCAGTGGTTTGTTCTGAAATTATAGAACAAACTGCTTTTATTATAATAGAATTATAATTAAGGTTTAAAATATTCTTTAAAAATGTTCTTGGAGGAAATAATTAAACATGTATGATCATCAATATTATATTCACATAAACACAAACACAAGTCTGAAACAGTCAACACTGATTTGATTAACCTCTTGTTCTGTCTTTTTACTCGCTTGACGAGGGTTATTCGTCGTGTGTTCACGTTTTAGTGGGTTTTACTGCTATTTCCTGCTTTATTTCCCTTCAAAAATGGTAAGTTTCTTATTTTGTATTACTCATATGAACCTTCACCTGATACTCACCATTATTACACTTGAAATCTGGCATCTTCATAGGTGCTGTGGAAATTGCTCGTAAACACGTGGATCCTTACGGGCTATCGGCCTGTTTCATTGCAGTATTATTAAATTTTGTAATTCTATTGTAACATTTTGTTTTGTAGTTCTACCGCTTTGTAGCCGGTTAGTTTCTCACGGATTGAGTAATATGATCCATGTAGCTGTAAATTTAGTTGGTAACTGAGAACCTGTTTTCAGTACCTACGTGCTCTAATATGGTTTGTAGGTTATAATAATATGCTTGAACGCCCAACATGCTGAACGAAGGTTCCTTTTAGCGCCTGAATGTAGTATATTAGCCTCGAGTTACCCTTGAATCTGTCAAGAGCCAATAGATTTATTACATTGGGCAAGTAGGCAGTATGAATGCCGTCAATAACGAATTTTTATTTGTATTGATGCAACATCTGAACTCGCTCTAAAGTTTCTTGGAAACTTGGGTAAACGCCACCTCAGGTACAACATCAATTGGACGAGAATCCATACCTACCTATTGATCGTTCATATCGAAACTTGTTTGGGTTCCCCCACTTAGAAGAAAAATGGTTCTCCCAAATACGTTCCCCCATTCACATATTAGACGAAAAGTGCGTCAGGGTTCGTGAATTTTGCAAGAGCTCATAAGACGCTCGAATCTTCCGAAACGGGTTTTTTGGCGTTAAGTATGTGTCCCTCCTCACCAACAATCAGTCAAATCAAAGCTTTTAATGTGTTGCAATGATTGTAACACCCATCCCCACTACTATTTGGTTTTCAGCCGTAACTGTTCAAAGTTGATTGGCGTTTCGGTTGGAATCATTTATCATGTAAACTGAGACTAATATCAATCGAGGAGGAGGGACCTCTGGAACAAACTTATTTTGCAGTCACATGCCTTCGCATGTAGGAGATAGGGGGAGGCAGCATCCTTCTAGCTTCAAGACGCCAAAACGTCCTAATCTATATTCTGAAGAATGAGCGTGATTGAGGCTATCTGGGAATCGAATTCACTGTAAATTGATGAACATGTTCTACACTTCAAAGTGCTACCCTCTGGGAAGTTACTTGAGGTTGGAGGAGTTTGCTGGGGAGCTTTGAGGTGTATGAAACTCGACGAGCATTTGTGCTCAGTGATGGTTTACACAATGAGAAGGCAAGTAGGGAGCGATTCAAACACCTAAGTATCGTCTTATCCAGATTTACATAGGGTCAATTGCGTTAACACCAACTTCAGTCCAAGTTAGTTTGAGGTCATAGTATGAACGTATCCATGTATTTACTGACGTATCTAGTGGCTGGTTAGGGGAAGTGATCTCACATTGAATACTTCCTCCAAAAATGTTCAAGAATTCTCTTATGGAAGTCGGTTCAACAAATCTCACTAATTAACCATATTTCATACGATCCCCAACAAAGTGGATTTTGTTAGTTACACTTATGTTTTACTTTTCACTAGACTTGTAAGCGGAGGAATGGAGGAAGGAGCAAGCACGGGAGAGGACACGTCCAGCCTGTGAGGTGCACCAACTGTGCTCGATGCGTTCCTAAGGACAAAGCTATCAAAAAGTTCGTCATTAGGAACATCGTCGAGGCTGCTGCCGTTCGAGATATCACTGAAGCGTCCGTATACAGCTGTAAGTTTCTTCCTCTCCAAGTTGGTTGTAATTTAAAGTTGTTGCAGAAGTTATCAAAAAGCCGAGGCTAGAGTTGCTGCTCAGTAAAGATTGCTGTGTAGTTGCTAATGCTCTCGAATAGTCATAGTTGCCTTCCTCAGTTGACGTACCTTGAACTAACTGTAAGTTGAGGGCTTGAGGTTTCTGAGGTAAAGACAGACAATGTTACATTTCATGTACAACCTCATCAAAAATTGATTTTAGATTGAGAATGGCAGAACTCCCACTCCCGTGGTGATTTTCTTGGATTTGAGCTTTCAACAAGAAATTCGAACTTCTAGGTAAATATCTATAAGTGATGGTTACTTGTGAATGAAAAGTAGTCTTGACACTTCCAACTTGTAACTTCACGAGGCTGCTGCGGTGCGAGATATCACAGAGGCGTCCGTCAACAGCTGTTCATTTCTTCCTCTCTAAGTTAGTTGTAATTTCAAGTTGTTGCTGAAGTTATCCAACAGCCGAGGCTAGAGTTGCTGCACAGTAAATATTGCTGTGTAGTGCTAATGGTCTCGAAAAGTCATAGTTGCTTTCCTCAGTTGACTTACCTTGAGCTTCCTGTAGCTTGAGGTTTCTGAGGTAAAAACGGACAGTGTTAAATTTCATGTACAATCTTATGAAAAATTGATTTTAGATTGAGGATGATAGAACTCCCACTCCCGTGGTGATTTTCTTGGATTTGAGCTTTCAACAAGAAATTCGAACTTCTAGGTAAATATCTATAAGTGATGGTTACTTGTGAATGAAAAGTAGTCTTGACACTTCCAACTTGTAACTTCACGTACTCGCCCATATATGACGCCTTGAAAGGGCTCTTTTTAGATCTTCTCTTTACGTTTGTTCATTATCCTTTGATATTACGACAGGGTGGAGGGCGCTGCACTACGACATGAGACCCTCAAATATGAAAAGTCAGGCAGATGAGTACTGACTCATTCTTGATTCCGCTAAGTTAGGGAACAGGGCGGTGGGCATCATAAGAGGGATTTCTTAGAGCGATCAAAAAGTTCGTCATTCGGAACATCGTCGAGGCTGCTGCGGTGCGAGATATCACAGAGGCGTCTGTCAACAGCTGTTCATTTCTTCCTCTCTAAGTTGGTTGTAATTTCAAGTTGTTGCTGAAGTTATCCAACAGCCGAGGCTAGAGTTGCTGCACAGTAAATATTGCTGTGTAGTGCTAATGGTCTCGAAAAGTCATAGTTGCTTTCCTCAGTTGACTTACCTTGAGCTTCCTGTAGCTTGAGGTTTCTGAGGTAAAAACAGACAGTGTTAAATTTCATGTACAATCTTATGAAAAATTGATTTTAGATTGAGGATGATAGAACTCCCACTCCCGTGGTGTTTTTCTTGGATTTGAGCTTTCAACAAGAAATTCGAACTTCTAGGTAAATATCTATAAGTGATGGTTACTTGTGAATGAAAAGTAGTCTTGACACTTCCAACTTGTAACTTCACGTACTCGTCCATATATGACGCCTTGAAAGGGCTCTTTTTAGATCTTCTCTTTACGTTTGTTCATTATCCTTTGATATTACGACAGGGTGGAGGGCGCTGCACTACGACATGAGACCCTCAAATATGAAAAGTCAGGCAGATGAGTACTGACTCATTCTTGATTCCGCTAAGTTAGGGAACAGGGCGGTGGGCATCATAAGAGGGATTTCTTAGAGCGATCAAAAAGTTCGTCATTCGGAACATCGTCGAGGCTGCTGCGGTGCGAGATATCACAGAGGCGTCTGTCAACAGCTGTTCATTTCTTCCTCTCTAAGTTGGTTGTAATTTCAAGTTGTTGCTGATGTTATCCAACAGCCGAGGCTAGAGTTGCTGCACAGTAAATATTGCTGTGTAGTGCTAATGGTCTCGAAAAGTCATAGTTGCTTTCCTCAGTTGACTTACCTTGAGCTTCCTGTAGCTTGAGGTTTCTGAGGTAAAAACAGACAGTGTTAAATTTCATGTACAATCTTATGAAAAATTGATTTTAGATTGAGGATGATAGAACTCCCACTCCCGTGGTGATTTTCTTGGATTTGAGCTTTCAACAAGAAATTCGAACTTCTAGGTAAATATCTATAAGTGATGGTTACTTGTGAATGAAAAGTAGTCTTGACACTTCCAACTTGTAACTTCACGTACTCGCCCATATTTGACGCCTTGAAAGGGCTCTTTTTAGGTCCCCTCTTTTACGTTTGTTCATTATCCTTTGATATTACGACAGGGTGGAGGGCGCTGCACTACGACATGAGACCCTCAAATATGAAAAGTGAGGCAGATGAGTACTCACCCATTCTTGATTCCGCTAAGTTAGAGAAAGGGGTGGTGGGTGGGCATCATAAAACGGATTTATTCAAGTGTCGCACCTGAAGACTAGTTCGATCATTTCATTTTACGATAGAGGGAAGATGTTGGTGCTTCTAAAGGACAAATAAATTAAGAAAAGGGAGTACTCGGTGAGAAAAGGGGTCGTGTACTCGGAGACCAAATCGGAGCTTTTCCAAGTGTACTTGAATTCTTGAGGGGGAAATCGAGGGTGATCGCATGAACCTTGAGACCTTCACGACTTTAGGAGTTGGGTGCAGTTATTTACCTAACTTTGGCCATCCCCTTGCCAAGCTTGCGTCGGATTTGGGTGGCATTCATATGATACAATTATTGTTACAGGCGTTGTGAACAATTGTGTGTTGACTAAATTCTCTCTTATTGTCAACAGCATATCAGCTGCCTAAGTTGTACGCCAAGCTCCACTACTGTGTTTCCTGCGCCATCCACTCCAAAGTTGTCCGCAACAGGTCCAAGGCCGAGAGAAGGAACAGGGCTCCACCTCAACGTAACTTCCCCCGTGTACGTATTACTTACATTATTCATTTTAATTTCCTCATTCACCCGAGAGGTACTGACAGAGTATTGCAAAGTACTAGAAACAGAGTTTCCACATCTTATAATATAATTTGTGTAAGTAACACCTGTACAAGATTGCTGCCTCGAACTTGAAGTCAAAACAGTCAGAGCACATTTTTTGGTTCTCCCGAGAAACAGCTCTCAAGGATCTTCAATAAATTCGTCGGAGTTACTCTGCTAGATGTTAGAGTAGTTCAAACTCCACTTGTCCTCGGAAAATTGACTTTCCCGTTAAAACATTTGTTAATACTCAATTTTGGTTTATTAACGTCGATAATGAGCACTGAAATAGACCACGAAAAATAATTTTTACCATCCACCCACCCCTCCCCGTCCAAATTTGAAGGGTTTACGTTTCATGGTACGTGAAATCAGAAAATCGACAGCAGAAATATTTGATGAAATGACAACCACTGTACATTTTTCGACAACGGATGATCATCTTCTGTACTCTATATACCACTGTGTTGGGATATTTAGTTTATTGATAATAGGTGATCATAATTGGTCTGATGGTTCCTGAGTTTTATATAGAACCACTTGAGGTGAGTACGGACTTTCTGACTAGGGGTGTCCACTCGAAAAAGATATCGGATAATAATGTTTGAGTAATACACCAAGTTTGCAGCTTCAAAATCCCTAGGAAAACTTTTTTGGAGCCAAAAAACCTCGAAATTTTTGGACTTATTTGAGTTTTTGCCTCGTGACTTGCAACAGAAAAGTCCTCCTTACCTTTGTTCAAGTAAATAGTATAAGCTATAATTTAGGCCCAACTCCAGTTCTGCAGGTCTTCTAGATCCTCAGATATTGGACTTCGAAAATTGGCTATTTCTTCCAAAAAGTTGAAAATTTAAGTTTTCATCTCTTGACTAGAATATTGGCTCTAATCTGGCTACTCATCACACCGGGAAAGTCATAGGAAAGAAAGGAAGAAGAAGTATCTAGCTTTAATTGCAGCACAAAGCAAGCCCGTAGGTCCTATAGGTCACTAGTTATCTGAAAAAAAAAAAAAAAAAATGAAAAGTTGGAAAAACCGAATTTTATTGTAAATTGGCCGAGACGATTAAAGTTGATTTAAAAAAAAAACTGGTTCTTTGGTCTATAAGATTACATACTATTACAAACGAATCAAATATTCAGTGACTTGGGGGGAGTGTAGGTCATTGGTGAGGTAATGCCAGGTAATTCCTGCTACACATATACTCCGAAATACGAGTAATGTCTCCGATTTCTAGTAATGTAATGCAGGCAGGTACCTATTACAATTACGTTCTACCCTACGAACACACATCTGTTATCGCTCCCAAGCTGGGCGATGAAGTTCCTACATGGAAGGAGGGGACCCCTTGTGGCCTACCGTCTCACTCCTTTCTACATTTGTGTAAAGGGGGAGGGGCGGGGGAGAACTGACACAATTACTAGCTACTACCGGTATACATTTTAAATGGATATTTTTGGATCACGAAAACGGAAATTAGACTCTTGACAATTAGAGGAATTATGGGATCATGGAGCCATGGTCAGATATCGTACATTTCAGATTCTATAAATAACCGATTAGCGTATAGCGGGGACTCTGGAAAGGACCGGTCCTCATCCGCCGCTTTGAAACTCTGGGCTTTTAGTGCTGAGCGTTGCATCCAGCCTACTCTTTGTAGACCCTGTGTCCAGTCTACTCTTTCTACTAGACTGACCATCCCCCCTACCAGGTCGTTTACCGATTTACGATTTCTTCCGGTATCATAGACCTAAAGACTAATGTGCAATCTATAAATGCTGTGGTTTTATCGATTAGTTGACAAGCTAACTCACTGAGCTGCTGCTTTGCTTTGATTCAATTTTCAATGTTTGTATTGTTTGTTTCAGGACATGAGGCAGGGCGGACAACAAGTGAGGAAATAATTTTTTTGTCTTCATCTCTTTATTATACGTAAAAAAATTATGTAAAAAACAGAAGGACTTAATTATTTACTCGCACCATTTTCCTTTCCCAAATTTCCTCTGAACTACTTGATCTCGTTTTCTTTACTACACTACTAATTAATACGATTTCGGTTTGTATAGAAGGGTCTTCCAATTTGATTTTTTCTATTGTAATGTTGAGCAGACAATTGTTGATGGGAGAGGAAAAGTCTTGCAGCACGATCTAGCGACTTCTTACGTTTCTAATTTATCTATATTAGGATTGATGGGGTCGACCAGACTATGCTATAAATACAAGAACAGAGAGTTGGTCGAGCCTCTTGGTCTTTACATGATTCAGTCGAAACCCCGCGTTTTGCACTCCGAAATGGATTTGTTGATGGAAACGTGATAGTATAAATTTATGTCAACTTAATGTAGGTAGCTCAAACGTTCATTGACATTGCATCATCTAATTGGTGTGTTTCAATTTTCGACAGCAATGAAGTACGAAGATGTCATCCTGCATGAAATGTGGAAGATTCACGGGTTTTTCTGTAATGACACCCCATACCTTTATTAAGGCAACTTTCAAGTGCTTCTTGTGGTGTTATGAAATATAGTTCGATTGTGGATTTCCAAGTCTATTGAATAATATATTATTTTACTGTTCTCTTAGTAGGATTTGTTTGGTAAATCTAAACATGAAACGTAGTGGTCTCATACCTACAGAAGGGGTATAAACGAATAATATATTAGCCGATCCTAAATAAGTGGAGTAATAAGGTTATATTACCTATAATATAGGTGATAAGGATCGGCTAATAATAATAGAGCATAGTTCAGTGAGTTGGGTGAAACAGGTAATATCTTAGGTAACACGAGTTAGGTAATATCTTTTTTATTGTTCTCTTTTTAGGCTTTCCAAATCTTTTCTCCTGTATTGCGAATGGCGACAGAGAGCTGAGAGAAATGAACAATACTACACCTACCAAAAAAACGGCAACGCTTGGAGTACCTAATAATGGTACACATAATAAGTATAAAAGCTGAACTTGAAGGAAAAATATCTTAGGAAGATTTTGAAAATGGTTGCTCAGACGCCCCAATTGTTATTTTGCGATTCTAATTTATTGTTGATCAATTAAATTTATTGATCAACTTAATGATCAGTAATATTCGGTAATAATATTTATACTAGTATTTCTGTACAGAAGGACTGCAAAAAGTTAGCCTAAAGTAGTGAGTAAACAAGCCTATGACTGTAGTGAGTAAACAAAAAAACATGATAGCTTCACTGGCAGAAGCTGAGAGTATTAAATACTCTCTTTTTTTCACTATTCAAAACAGTTGGCTAAAAAAATATTTATATTGCCAAACATTTTCATTTTAATAATTAATCTTTTTTGAAAAGTAGTTTTAGCGTAGGTAGTTTTTGTTCAGGTCAAGTTCCTACCTATTTGTTTTCAATAAGGGTAAGTAAGCATTTTTGATTTCTAAGGTTCATCTTCATTATAATGAATAAGTTCTGAAATTCTAGTAACTTAGTTTCAATCTGTGATGTTTTTGACTGACTATTATTTTGAATTCGGGTCGTGGTTAAATTTTTTTTCCCAAACCTACCAAGTAGCGGGGGCAAAAAAAGAAGAATTGTAGAAATTAAGCTCAATTTGTATTTAAGCAGCCTAATAATGACCGTCATTTATTTGAAACATTCGTAGGAGAACCCTCGTCTGCCCAACCAGGCCCTCTCAGCTACAACTTTGGATATGCTCCAACAGTAAATGAGCAGTAAATTTGAACGAATTGGTCTTAAAGAATTCTACAAAATTTGTAGAATTTTAATTAAACGCTTTTTAAAATTTCAAAATTGGTTTGAAGCCCTTCTCTTTGGCCTAGGGTTATGAAAGGTTTTCAGTGATCATCGTGGGTGTGATCCGAACCCTTAAAACAAACTTCGTAATTTTAGCAAAACGCTACCTAACTGGGCAAAGTATGGCGGACGGACGGATTTTTTTTATATTCAATTTTCTGAATCTACGTATCTTGAAACGTAACCCCTCAACTTTTGAAGAGGGGGGAAGGGGGTAAATTCTTTTTTATTTGGGCGATACCAATGGTTTATTATTGAAGATAATGAACCAAAATCCAAAGATTCCAGTTTCCTCGTTCAGAATCCGATGGACTACCTACAACTCCTACTCATCTATCTATAACCTTCTACCACTACCAACCTGCATGGAATGATCTTTCTCACGAGATGAAGTAGAAGAACGTGAACAACCAAAAGAGGTTACGCGCCACACGCCTGTTATAGTTAGGGATGGCAAAAAAAATGAAAACATCGATGCATCGATACATCGACAGGCCGGCATCGATGCTCCAAAAACATCGGACCCCAAAAACATCGATAGGAAAAAAACATCGATGTTTTTAAAAAAACATCGATGTATCGATGGTTTTCAATCAATTTTTTATTTTATTTAATTTATAAGCTATAAATTTATTTTATTTGTTACCATTATAATTCAGTTCCAAGAAAAAAAATCGTATAAACGAAGGCTGGGCTATCACCCAGTATTTGGCAGGTAGTCCATTCAAGAAAAGTAATTTTGAAAGCAATTTGCCCCCCAGGCGATTTCTCTGCTGCGTAAGAGCTGCACCAGCCTTGGAGAATAATCTTTCTGCCGGTACAGAGGTGGCTACCCTCCCCAAGTATTCTCTTGATAACGTGGACAGCTTGGGTTAGACTGTCTTTCCCAAAATTCAAGGGGATTTGAACGTATGTTTGATGCCACTGGAGTTGAGAGATACATTGATATCTCCGTGTCCAAGTTCACCGATAAGCTCTGAAAAGATGACATTTTCTTGTTGGTTTTGAACGCCAACGATTTATGATGGGCCCATAATATTATTATGTCAACGGGACTTCCACGGTCCGATTCTGAAGATGACTGAGATGACGGGGAATTAGAAGTATCAACAGACGCCATCAGTTTTTTAATTTGAGTGAGGGCTTTTGACGATGCGATGGAATCGGAAAAGTGAATATTTTTGAAACGGGGTCCAAAAACATGGGTAGGGTCAGCAAGTGACAGTTTTCCCGCCCCTTAAATCTCGAGTGAAATCCTGACATTAGAGCCTGTTTTAGCTGCTTTCCCACAGGCGAAATATTGGAAGTATCGATACTTTTCAGCCAACACGCCTCGATATTTTCATTTAAAGGAAATAAAAATGCAGAAATAATATTCCTAGGTATGTGAGAAAAACGTTAGAATAAAACATTCAGCAGCCTATGGCAAAAAAAATTGAAACATCGATGTATCGATGTGCCGATGCATCGAAACCCCGACATCGATGTTCCAAAAACATCGACACAGAAAACATCGATGGAAAAACATCGATGTGTCCCGCGAAAACATCGATGTTTCAAAAACATCGATGTATGATTGCCATCCCTAGTTATAGTGAGTGATAAAATTTATTTACGAGTCGTAAATTACGACAGTCGTTTGTAGTTGTCGATAAGTGAATTGTGTGGTAACTGATCACTTTTTGGTACGTACTCGTAGCTATTTTCTTAAAACTTTTATACTATTATACTGCTTAATTTACTTATAATAATTAAGTTTGTAAGGTCGAACAACAGCATCCCAACTGAATTTTGTTTCAGGAGTAGGTTCCTAATTTGTCTGTTTTCATCCTCAGCATTACAATTCATCTTATGGTATCTTCGCTTCGCTCATTATTCAAAACCGGCTTGTCATTCAGAGGTAAGAGCAGTCCATAAGTTCTCACAACTTCCATTATTTGTACGTATTTATGTTTCATTAATTTATACTATTGCCTTGTTGAATTGCAGCTTTGTGAACCTTTCATTTGTAGGCACCCTGATCCATATCGCGAGGAACATGTCAGCGGGACCGATCCAAACATCCATCACAACTAAAATAACAAACGCCTTGAAACCTACTCATTTGCAAGTAATCAATGAGTCTACGATGCACAATGTTCCTGCAGGCTCGGAGTCTCATTTCAAAGTCGTCGTAGTTTCTGAGGAATTCGAAAACAAAACCCCCATACAGGTGAATGAAGTCATGTTCACTTTCGAGAAACCCCTTTCTGATGTAAATGTGTACCCAATTTGTAGTCGAATAGAATGTTCGTGCATTTATCTAAATTTAAAAATCAATTTCAGAGGCACAGAATTGTTAACCAGCTTCTCGACCATGAAATTAACAACGGAGTCCATGCTCTCTCTATTGTTGTAAGTAACCGCTTTATCATTGTATAATATTACATTTGATGTGCAAAATGTGTTTACTATGTTACGTTGGCGTAAATCAAGTTGATGGTTTCTTCTACCAATTATGCAACTTCATATGAACTTCGTGAATTGGAGTTGAAGCATTATTGAAATATTCCATCTCCTCTACTAGGATGTGGTGTGGGCTTGGGGGTATCTTGAGCGAAAGAATAAATGGAAAAGCAAAATTTGTTATAACCAGTTATTTCTTCGAAAATTCTCTCTTGTTGCCATGCTGCATGACTTGGATATTTTTGCTACTATGCCTAGCCTATATTGCCAAAACAGTAAAGTGACGTATTATGTTGAAAGCATCTCTTCTATAAGCATTTCAGGTCATATTTTCTCGTTTGTCAATTATGAATTTCTCCTTGCAGACTCGTACCCCCAAACAGTGGGAAGAAAGTGATCAAAAAATTGAGGCGAGTCCCAACTGCAGGGGCGGATTTGGTAAATAGTGAGTGTCACGGTAAGAGAATCCAATACTTTGTACTTTTTTGACATTTTCATGTCTTTCATATGGCACATAGAAAAAAAAATCGTCACGAAATTTGTCCCAAGTCGCCACAATGATGATTATGACCATCAGAAGTGAAGTTGTTCGTTATTGGAATTAGGTAGGTACTTTACAGTTTGATATTACTTCCCAGTTTCGGCCCTGATCATCCTAGAAAGCTCATACTCGGTATACAAACTCTTGAGGGAACTCTAAATTCGAATTATGATACCCAAATCACCTGAGTGGCTCCTGAAGCCAGTTTCGGCCGTGATCGTCCTAGCATGAAAATGTTTCAATGTGTTGCAGACTCGTATGCAAGCGTTTTTTATCTCAATTTCTATAACATTTTAAGGACGCGACAATAATTAGAGCGTGGCGTATAAGCCTAAATTGAGTAAATTTTTTTAAACATTTCTACGACCAGCAACGTGTAAACTGTTGAGTCACTTCATGCAATTTTGATTGTTATTCGCACTTGATTTACTAATTTTCTGACTGACAACCGACAATAACTTATTTTCAACAATGAAGCTATGAACTGTGAAGCTATCTAGTAGATTATTAGAATCCCAGGACTCGCCCACCACCGCCCTTTAAGCGGCCAATGTACAATTTTGATCCCTATAAACGAGCATGGGGGGCTATTTAATCGGTAATAGTACTATTAATATGTCGAACAGATGTCAATAGTGTTGATTCTGCTCTAGGAATGATATTAAAACATTTAGAGGTACTTCTTGAAATACATTTTATTAACGTTATAAATATTACTGTTGGAAAAAAGATTTCATTATACTGTTTCCGTTGATTGTTGATGAAGATGCTATTACAATTTGACATCCCGTAAGCTTTTCAAGGAGCTGAAACGTAGAGATCTCTGCATACGTTACTCCTCCGACTATGTATATTAAAAACGTCCTTAATTTGTGTTGTTGACCGCCCACGTTCTTGACTGAGCAGTTTGTTAGTAATTTAGGCAAATCTTCTATGGTTATCTCCTTTTTACAGATTTGATTTACTATTTGACATAGTGCAGGAATGTACGCTCTTCCAAAAACGTAGCTCAGGTCGGTTGGATTGTTCAGTTCGTAGTTATCATCAACTGGTGGGAACAGTTTCAGTTTCTGAGCGAAGCTTGTGAACGTGCTCTTCCGCGTAGGTAGTGGCACTGCTTGCACAACCTTATTGGCCAAATGGACACCCTTCACTTCAGTCGAAAGGAGGGCAGTTTGTTCGACGCACAATCCGGCTTTCGTGAGGGCGTTGAAGACCGTCAAATGTTGATATCCGAACATGTGGAAGAATTGAAGCTTCAAACGGTGAAGTTCATCCGGGAATAGGCCATCTTGAGTTACAGACATCAAACAGATGAGTCGCAATATTGCGTACTTGTCGCAGATGTTCATGGACAGGCAGTCTTCTATGTAAGCCAGTGTCTCCCTTCGGCTTCTACATGACAAAATGTTATTTTCCGCATTTTGCAACCCTTCGTATCTGTGGCCCATATGATTGATGATCGACTCACAAGCGCTTATATGATGAGCCAATTTTTTCTTGAAGTCTGTAACAGCCGAAAGCTCTTTAGTAATGAACTGCTTCATTTCATGTATAGCCATGGTTTGACTTTTCTCTTTCGTTTGATTGAGTTCCTTTGTCTTTGCACTCAAATAGGGGAATACGTCGCTGAAGTGCCTCCCTTTAATTTCGGAGTAAACTTCGTCAGCGCTGTTGAGGTAGTATCCTCCTGGGGTATCATTCTTGTCTTTGATTCCCACGATTCCGCTTTTAATACCGAAAACCTCATCAAGTAGACAGGAGTAGGTGCAGCCAGTGAGTAAAGAACTCGCGTAGTCCATGTCCCGGTCGACAATGAACATGCAGCTTATCTCACTATCATTCCGACTAGGCGACCCGATCTCTTCAAACATGTTCGTCAACATTTTATCAATGACGTGCGAGTATTTCCCCTGTACTACCGTCATTAAAGGTCGCCCCAAAATTATGCAAAGCGTCCAAATTGATTTGGCTAAAATTGGCAGACACGACTGATCGCCGTCAACGAACAAAGACCTGTACAAATGGTGAAACTCCATAGAAAGGAACTTCTTGTCCAATTTGATTAATTCCCATTGATACACGTACAAACTTACGTAGCCAAGTGTCCCTTCAGTTTCCAGCATATTCACAATTGATTGTAGTTTTCGGCCGACGAGGATGATGTGGTACGAGTTTCCATCGTTTTTCCGACTTATTTCACCGTTGATTTTATCACTCACATGTCTGACTGTGATGAGATCCGCATTGACGAAAAACACTCGCTGAGTATTTGTTGAGGGGATATCCCCTTTTTCCAACTTGTATATTTTGTCAACTCCATGAGCCCTGAAAAATAATTGGACAATTTCATTTGAACACCCATCACAACCCATTTTCCACATTGTGCCGTGATCATTTTTTGTCCTACAATTATCACTGGTGTGGGAACTCGTTTGATACACAGATTTTGATCATATGGATACCTGTGCAAGCAATCTTTCCAGACCCATGTAAGTTTATGCTAAAAATGGACAGACACTAAACTGAATTCGTTCCTTGATGACTGACCAATTTCCCGCCTGTCTCAAAATTAACCTCGAGGTTGCCGCGATTTTAGTAGACTCGTAAGCAGTAAGGGATGTTTGTTGAACTTGATTCAAGAAAGATTGCCTAATGGTTGCAGTGGAGAACTTAAAATCTAGTTCTACATCTTTGTATTAATCTTTGACTGTACTCATCAGGACCTGATATTTTAACGAGTGGGCAATGATTCAACTTTTTTGTTTCAGGGCCACTGACAAAATGACCACCATCATCTGTCAATGCTGTCATGAATCTTCATCCTTATGTCTCTTAACATTTTGAGTAGTACAAGCTTACGCATTCTGTTTCTCACTTTGGTATCAATTTTCCTAGTACTTCTTCAGATTCAGTGAGGAAACTAATTAAAAGAAATTTGAAACAAATAAACCTGATTATCTATACAACCTTCAGTTTACAAGAGATTTTCGGAGGGAGTGGGGTTATTTTGAGTAGTTTTAGAAAGGAAGGATCTTCCAGAATGATTGATTTAAAGAGAGGTTGAGTCAACAATCAACTATTAGTTTAAATGAATGAAAGAATGGGTAAACATGTCACATACACACGAATACAGGGTGCTGCAAAACACTTCGTGTAGTTTTGAAGGGCTAGTTGAGCAAGGTGATGCACTGGTGAAGCCAATTTCGAAAGATTTTGGCAGGTCTAGCTGGGTCTTTTGGGATCTAGTGGGCGTAGCTGGGATTTCCTCCCGAATTCATTCAAGGGGTGAGGTCGGTCTTTAAAATCCTTTTCCTTGAGGTCGCTCACACAGAGACGAAGCACGCAGTGAACATCTGCTCAGTTTCGTAATTGAAATCTGTGCTGTTCGAGCCTCGTCCTGTTGAAACTAGGTATGCAATTGGATGCTTCCTGCCGGAGTGCCTGGGCGATTGGACCGTTTCAAATGACAAGGAAACTCCTGGTGAGGCAGAAGAGGGACTGGAATGCTTAAGAAGGGCTTGGATTGGTTAACGATGACTGGGATTGGTTGAGCACAACTCACGGATGCCTTTGGGCTGTCCAAAAGGACAAGGGGACGCCTTGTGAGGCTGTAGAGGCCTCGAGATGCTCAAGGAAGGCTTGGAATCATCTAAATATGGCATAGTGGCGTATGGATACGTAACAAATTATCCTCGGAATAGTTGTGGAGGATCTGAGATGGTTAGGGAAGGCTGGGGCTCGGCTGGACTAGGAAGATATAAGGGCTTGAGGCTTGGGTATTCTATATTGTATACGTAGAGCTTGAAATGGTCCAGGACGGCTTGGAAAGGTTAAGAATGAGTGGGAGTTGAGAATGACCCTTCCGGTTTTTCCATACATTCTGGCTACAGAGGGAGTAACAATACAAAACCTTCACAATGTGTTTTGCTGCGCCCTGTACAATGGATTGACGCTATTCTTGGTCGATTCCAATGGTTCACTATCGAAGATATCAAACCAAAAATGCGGCAAACCGAGAATTTTCGCCTGAAATAAATAAATAATTCGTTAAGTTGGTAAGCAGCCATCGAGTAACCTGAGGATTTGACGAAAATAATAACAAATTGTGTACAATTCCAGTGTTTTGAGCTGATAGATGCTACCACAAAAACTCCCTGGCTGAGGCTGAATTTAGTATCGCCCCAGAGGTTCACACAACAGTTGTCTGCACTGGTTGAAAGAAAATACTTACTTGAGTTTAGATACGCCTACTATCCTCTCCAAAGGCTTGATAAGTGAACTGTCAATTATCAGATCCTTCCTGCCTGATATTTTCATCAATCGTTCCAGCAATTTCTTCTGGGAAATCTGCCCAAGGGCATCAAGTTTATCGTCCAATGATACTTGCATTTCGTCTGATTGATCTTGAAGGGGTTACAGAGATGTTTCTACATCAACGACGTTTGCGAACCTTGAAACAAATAAATAAATAGGTATAATAATTCTGATACCTCGAAGAGCTTTGAGCTGGAAATTGTACAGATCGATGCAGAACGTGCAAAATAATAATACTATTATTACCTACCGAATTAAGCAACTAAAAATCCATAAAATAACTAATTATATTATGTACAAATAAATTGTAAATACAATTATTTTCGTAAATAAATTACTGTACAATAACGAAATTTAGTTTGAAGCCCGAAGAGAACGAACACACAATATTTTAGCTCATTATTCCAATAATTATTATTCTCGTACAGTTATGAGTTCACAGAAGAGTGAACTGTACAGAAAATAATAAAGCACGATTTTTTTAAATTCGATTTTATGAAGCTACTTATCTTGAAATGTAAACCAGAAATTAGGGGGGAGGGGTCCAACGGTTCGTTATTGAAAATGATAAACCAAAATCCCCCCCCCCCCCCCCATTTTTAGGGTTCATGTTTCAACGTAGATTCAGATAATCGAATAAAAAAAACTGCAAATTCTTGACACAACGATTTACCTATCATCTTCTTTAAAAACTAAATTCTGCAGTTTTTTTTTAAATTCGGTTTTCTAATAAACCAAAACATCCGAAAATTGGGATTCAACAGAATCAACAGTAAAGGTCCATCCATCTTCAACACGTATGGACTCTATAACATCCGTATCCATACAAAATCAACGTCAACACTGACGAAATCAGTCGAGAGTCATGTTGGATGAGGAGTAAAAGAAAAACTACTGCATTGGCATGCGCGAAATGGTGACAAGATTTTACTTGGAAATTTATATTCCGACTAAAAAGGTGCCTTTTGTTTGTACGTATTAACAGAGATTTCACTAAGCGGAAAACATGAATCATTCGATCGTTCAATACTTCTCCAAGGATTCCTCTTCTTGTGGATACTGCAAATCATCTAATGACAACATTTCGCATGGTGAGCTAAATATATTAGCATTACATTTTGCGCTTCATAACCGGACAATTGTTGAAAAAATGCGAATTGTTTACCTCATAATTTGTGGATAAAAGGTTGATCATCCATATCAGTCTGGACGCAGCTCAAACGCAACTCCTTCCGATTCCTTTGTCCATGTTATTTTCACTCATTCGTCAATGGCTAATATTGTTTCAATATTAATAACCGCTCCAGGCATTTGATGCATGACCTGACAAACTGACAAAATGTGCTAAATAAACAGAATGAATGTGATATTTCTGTTTAGGACAGAACTGTAGTGTTCGCGAAGTTCCATGGATGATGGTTCTTATCATCTAGTGTTGCCAAATATACCAAACAATAAGTCATGAGACTTGTATCTCCTTCAAAGTTTTCTCGTCGAATCCGTGATTTGAGTAGTACTCAGTTGACTTATTACACATGTTGTTCTTGGTTGTATGAATACGTTTAACGACGTTTGGTACCTAGAGAAAGAAGAAGTCAGTATGTACTAAGTCCAAGGACCTTTGAGGCACGGTTGGCCAACCTGCACCAAACCATATTACCCCTCCAGTGATGTAAGTTACGGAATTTTCCATGAAAAGTTATAACTTTTCTTGGAAAACTCCGTAAAATAGCATAAAATCAGTAGAAAGCGAAGTGATGAATGTTTAGACACAAATTCGTCGGAGAGCATTCTGGTTCTAACCCCTCATTTACAATAAGTATAAATATTATGAAACATTTTCAAACTCAGTCCATGCAGTCCTAATAGTTTCTCCATCCCTCTACTTGGAATATTTTGTCACCTATTAATCGTTAATATTTCCTATTAACCCACTAGTGGGAGGTATGACGAGTGTCCCACTAGTGAACGCTAGCGGTACTCTGTACCGCACATTCATTCTTTATCATTTCTCAATATTTTTGGGTCTCAAAATCTATTAGCAATTAACGGGATGGATAGGAGAAGTTGATATAATATTATGTCAGATAATAGCTGGAAAATATAAAAATCTAAATTTAGGTATTAGTCACATCAGAAAAGTGGTTCGAGATTCACTAGCAAAATTAATAGTGAGCAATGAAAATTATTCAAAACTCGTAATATAAAATATCAATCAAACTCATTATAAGAACAGGTAATGGGATCAAGTTTTCCCCATGGAAAATATAAAAAAGTCCAATACGGATGAAGATCCTCACATGCTTTGTTGCCAAAATATTTTAAATTGCATCTTTTTTGGGTAGATGATGACAATAGCACTTGACGAGGAAAATTTGTGGAGGGGTTCTTTTCTAGGAATACCCATGGTGAAAGGAACATGAAAGGAATGTTCCTTTCACCATGGGAATACCAATGTGCGGTACAGATGCGGTATGGAGTACCGCGTAGCGTCCACTAGTGGGTTAACTCTGCGGTTTCTTCAAACTCCCATTGTTAACGAACGGCAATCCTAAACCGCTCCGAGTGGTTTTAAAGAATACGCCGAATTGAAATCTATTGAAGTTTGTATGCAGAACCTGAAGTTAGCGAGCTATGAAGTTGACAACATTTCAACCGATTTTTAACAACATTTTCATCCTTTCAGACTTGGAAGAGCTATGTGCCAAGTAATTTTGAGGGGTTTTGGTCGATTCAAATAGTTCAGTATTGAAAATAATTAATCGAAATAGTTAAAAAATTGTATTTTGTTTTTCAACAGGAATGTGGGCACATGCCCTTACCGTCGAAGACTACCAGAATTTGATTGATCGAGGTTGGCGGAGATGTGGATTGTATTGCTATAAACCAGTAATGAATGAGATATGTTGCCCAGCATACACCATCAGGTGAATATTTTGCCATTCCATTCAATCCATCCATAAGGCACTTCAACTGTTCTAACCAAGCCATCCATAAGGTACTTCAACCATTGTAACCAAGCCATCCATAAGGCATTTCAACCATTGTAACCAAGCCATTCATAAGGACTTCAACTGTTCTAATCAAGCCATTCATACGGTTCTTCAACGATTATAAGGAAGCCATCCAAAAAGTTCTTCACTTCTAATCAAGCCATCCATAAGGGGCACTTCAACCATTCTAATCAAGCCATTGATAAGGCTCTTCAACCATTCTAATCAAGCCATCCATATGGCTCTTCAACCATTCTAATCAAGCCATCCATAAGGGGCTCTTCAACCATTCTAATCAAGCCATAGATAAGTTTCTTCAACCATTATAAGGAAGCCATTGATAAGGTTCTTCAACCATTCTAATCAAGCCATTGATAAGGTTCTTCAACCATTCTAAGCAAGCCATCCATAAGGGGCTCTTCAACCATTCTAATCAAGCCATCCATGAGGGGCTCTTCAATCATTCTAATCAAGCCATTGGTAAGGTTCTTCAACCATTCTAAGCAAGCCATCCATAAGGGGCTCTTCAACCATTCTAATCAAGCCATCCATGAGGGGCTCTTCAATCATTCTAATCAAGCCATTGGTAAGGTTCTTCAACCATTCTAAGCAAGCCATCCATAAGGGGCTCTTCAACCATTCTAATCAAGCCATCCATGAGGGGCTCTTCAATCATTCTAATCAAGCCATTGGTAAGGTTCTTAAACCATTCTAAGCAAGCCATCCTAAAGGTTCTTCAATAATTCTAATCAAGCCATCCATTTTCCCAAGCTTTCTGGATTTCTAAACACATTGATTTTCTTTTCAAGGTGTGATGCGCTCAATCTCAAATTGACGAAATCTCAAAAGAAAGTTTTGGGACGTCTCAATGCATTTTTGAAAAAACCTCCAGATTCAAACGAAGTTAGAAACGTCAAGTCTCTTGGTAAGTTGTAGGAATAAAATATTCTTCCCATGCAAGTATTAAATCCGAATTTTATTCATGATTGGTGATCGATAAAGTAGTATTACCTGCTCACGACCACTTCACTCAACTGTGGTTACACTGATCCATTAAAAATTGATAGTAATCAAAGTGATTTGGAATACGATACTTTCACTACCTGCGTAGGACATGCAAATTATAATTTTTAATTGAAGCACTCATTCGCACCTAACGTTGATTCTTCAACAATTGCTCCATTTTGAACCCCAATCTACGTCACTAAAAATTGTTCCCAGGAGGCATTTCTTCGTGGGTAATATGTAATGTATATTGTTTGTTTGTACCTTCAGTGCTTTGCAAGTGATTTTTTGATAAGAAAAAAAAAATTGCACATCCTCACGTTTGTTTATTGCTCTAGACTCTGCATCTGATGATGTCAGCTTCAATGTTCCCGTCTCTGTGGTGAATGATCTCCTGCCACTATCTGCTAATGAAAGTAAGAAGGGTTTTTATTTTTCATGGAATGGTTGCATTAATCGTGTAGAAATATCTAGCAGTCAGGAAATTGAAGTAAAAATCCAGCTTTCTACAAAATAAACTCAATTGATGAAAGCAAACGTCGCTTACAATGGGGAATTCGCGATGATATTTGGAATCGACAATTATTGTCGATTCCAAATGTCATCCTCCCCCGTAGTTTGGAAAAAAAAAAAAAAATAATAATAATAATAATAATACAGTAGTCCCCCGGTAATCCAGATAAGGGACCAGAGCACTGCGGATTATCGAAAATTCCGGATTACTGGAAAATATCGAGGAAAAACGCAGTTATCGTTGAAAATCATTAATAATTAAGTATGTACGTAGTTATGTACATAGATTTTTCCAAGAGCAAATGATGACTTTCTCGTGAAGATTTTTCCAAGCATTAGCGAGTGAGTAAACCACGCCTTTCAGGTTTATTTCTTTCAAGGATTTAAGCACACTATCGTCTTAGACAACACATTGTATTACAAACACTTTTTGTATTGCATTTTAATCTCCTGGTTAACGTGCTAGTCCATTGGTTGTAAGAGAGGGGTCACATTCGGTGGTAAGAGTATGACACGAATAAAACTGTCCGCAGAGTTCAACTCAGTTTCGTCAGGGTGGCCAGGGCAGTTGTCCAAGATAAGCAAAGCTTTCTGTGGTAGTTTCCGTTCCTTCAGAAATCTTTTCACTGAGGGCTTAAACAGTTCATTAAACCATTCAGCGAATACGGACTTATTCATCCACCCTTTGCTCTGGCTCATGTAGTCAATTGACCAAATTGGTTGGTTACGTTCTCAATTTATGTGATATGCGCATGGAACTCGAAAATCTTTATTGTAGTTTCTATTGTTTACTTTCTAGAGGAAATATCAGCTGCTTTTGAACAGAGCAGAACAGAGAGTTCGGGGCAACGGAAAATTGACCCTGATCCTGTGCCTAAAGCAGAACCGAAGATCGCAGGAAAAAAGTCTCCTCAAACTAAGACTAACCCTGGTATGTGAGGTGTAATCCTCTTGTAATCACGGAGAATTATTTAAGCTCTTCACATGGAGACTCAATCCCTAATGGTCATCTGGTGAGGCAACGCCTGAATCTTTTGTCCAGAGGCGTTCACAAGGTATTGCTCGCTTGCTTCGTTGTTGCCAAGCACTCATAAATAGAAAAAAAACATTCCCCAAATAACGGATCACATAAACATAGACTAGGTGGACAGAGAGAATTCGTCATATCCTTTTAGTGGACACATAAATTAAGATGACGGGGATTTTGAGTAAGGATTTACCCTCTCCTGCCGTCCGGCATTGAGTCTCCATGTGAAATTAGCTCCACTGTTATGCATACCTCAGTGGTAGTTTGTTGCCCCAAGAAAATGTTTTACACTAGGAATTGGCGAGGACGAGTCCAAACCGAAATGTAAAAAGGCGAAACTGTTGAGGATGGAAAAGAGACTCGAGAAGCGGCGACTCAAAGGAATGTCTGAGTTACCTTTTAAGAAAACGCCCTCCACATCTGAGAAATCGCTGGAGGACTACATAAATGAATGCGAAGGAATGAGTGATGCCAGGAAGTTGGAAGTAAGCAATTTATTGAAGAAAGAGAAAACCAACGGCAATGGATTTGATATCCGTCAATAGCTTTATGCATGGTGAGATCTGAGCTCCACTCAGCCATTCTAACCACCTGTTTTCGATAATCCCACTTTGCTCAGTTAGCGTTATCCTAAATTATGAAATTGTGGTTACGGCTTTGATCCAGCCCAAGGATATTCCTTGAAACCTTTCAAAACCTACGTCAAAGGGAAGGGGTTCAAAACGAATTTCGAAAACGTCATATCTCGACAATTTCAAATGGTTCGTCAATGACATCGCTATTTCGTCTAAATTGTTATTGCGGTTTTACAGCTCACTCTAGTTCCAGCCTGTTCTGATGTCGCGATTATTCAAGAATGTTGGCTTCTATACAAAAAATACCAAACAGTTATTCACCATGACAAAGAAGATGAGTGCACTCTTTCTGGATTCACCAGCTTCCTTGTCACTTCCCCGTTACAGGTTTTGGATTTGATTCTAATATGAATTTATTTATCGTTTATTTCTCGTATCAGTATACAGGGAGTCCCTTGTAAGGGCGGACATCCCGCTCGGGGGTGAATTCTACAACTAATTTGCGACTAAAAATGTCCTATGACTAAATTTTTTACTCCACTTAAACCCCGAGTTTTTTTTTCACTTACATTTTTTTCGTGTTTTCGATCTTACGTTACGAAAACGGACATAACTCCCTTATTTCCCAAAATAATCTCAAATCTGATAAATGACTATCCTGATGACTACCTCACGACGGGAATTTTTTTCTCGCAAAACTCAGCCATTCAGCACTTGGTCTTGGTCCAAAAAGGCCATCCCCAGTGAGAAACACCCACTCCGCTCTAACATCCACAGTCTTAGTTGCTATCACATAAAGAGTACCTATCACATAAAATCCAATCCTTTCAAATCCATGTTGGAGCTTGCGCAGACGTAAGATCTGATATCGAGAAAAAAAAAATTCCCGTCGTGAGTTAGTCATCGTTCACCCCACAACCCTCAATTTCGCGAGGAAAAAAAAACCGCGTTTTCCAACGGGGAAACAAAATTGTCTCCCTTATTCCCCTATGAAATTCCATATTTTACCGAAACATTTCAAACGAAAATTTCAGACAATACCGAAACTTTCAAGTAGGAGTAGTTGGAAATTTCCAGGATTTGGCAAATTTTTCTTTTTAGGCTGATTTTTTACCCATTAAACCTGAGCATAAGATTTTGGTTTGCCACCAGAAAGATAGGAAATTTAATGTTCTTTCCAACGGTATCCTCAGATTTGAGATTACTTTGGGAAATAGGGGAGATATGTCCGTTTTCGTGACATAAGGTCGAAATCACGAAAAAAAAATTTTAAAGTGAAAAAACTCGGGTTTCAAGTGGAGTAAGAAATATGAGTCAGGGCATTTTTAGTACAAATTAGTTGTAGAATTCACCTCCGGCGGGATGTCCGCCCACAAGAAATATATTTCTGTTAGGGGATGCTAACTAACTACATGATGATTGTATTTATTTGTCTTACAGCCTTACAAAGACGATGATTCTCCACCTTGTGGTTACGGATCCTTCCACCAGCTCTACCGGCTCGATGGAAAGTTGATTGCAGTTGGTGTCATTGACATACTTCCTAAATGTATATCTTCGGTTTACTTTTTCTATGACCCAGCTTACTCACATTTGAGTCTCGGAACTTACGGATCTCTCAGGTGAGGACCCCACAATTAAGTCCATTTATACAGAACATCATCTCAGGGTCTCGAGTAGGAAATTCATGAAAGTCATCTAGGAACGCGGTAAGCTTTCCGCCCCGAGACGCGTTCTTCAGGTATCCATATCTCGGCTCCTATTTGACAACTCGAAATTTGGTGTGGATAATAGAAAGTTTCTAGGTCTAAAGAGAGCCGAGTTATATAACTTCAAAACCACGTTTTTCGCCCTTCTTTTGTTCTTATTCAGACGGTCAAGGCTACAGCCTCTCCACCTTCACCTATTGACTGGACATTTTGCACAGACCTTCTTTATAACATGACCCGTTTTTAAAGATTTAATCCATTTTCTCAACCCAATAAAATTTTATGAACTAAACATTTTTTCTTTGGGCGATTCCAATGGTTCATTATCGAAGATAATAAACCAAAACTGTAATTTCGGCTAATTTTGGCCACTTTGACGGATCAACAGTTGATCAACTTGAAATTTCTAATACATAGTGTAGTATGTATTTAATAAGTAGTTTAGTATGTACATGTGTATTTCTAATACATGACATGTTGTTTAGTAATAAAAACAAGAGGAAATTTTGAAACGGGTACAGTGCCTTTAGTTGGAAGGAAAAGGGCCGGCGGGGAAAGTGGATATCATATATCTTCCTGGCTCTGTAGAATGATATTTGCGAGGCCGGGTGATTTTTACACGGAGTGTTTTTTGGGGGGATAAATTAATGTGGCAGTTATATACATACATCCTTTTTGATTTATTATTTTCATAAATGAACCATTCGAATCGACCAATGAACCCCGAAAATACTTATAGTCCTCGATAATTCTTGATGATGAATTCATCAATAACCTCATGAAATACCGGCTAAGCTCTTCTTTGGTTACTCATACAGTTGTTGGGCTGGATCAATAAGAGGTTATCATTTAGCCTCAATTTTTTCAGTGTTCTTCCCAAACTAAACTAATATTAAATATTAGTTAGTTATTTTGTTTTCATCTAATTTGTTGTAACCTTTTGATTTCGTTACTATATAACATAATATGTTATAATATTATAACATAATATTATTGTGTTACTGATGATCACTTGAACCTAATTACATAAGCGACCTCCCTCGTGACATTAGAAAAAAACTGTAAAGAGAAGGAAACAGGAACAACAATTATTGTTTTACACACACGAGGGAGGTCGATAATGTAATTTAGCACTTAGCTGTATTATATGTCGGGCGGCAAGTGTTGTGCCTTTGAAATATGGCGTGTAGTAGTTCCTCCAAATCCCACTAGAATTACCTATGAGCGGGCGAGGGGAGTGGGGACGATGTCAAGTCAATCAATCACCGTGCCAAACCTAACTTTTGTTTTCATTCATTAAAACCCTTCACATTATATTAATTGGCAACAGAGCAGAACCCCCAACCACTCATCATCTGCCAACATGTCGCAACCTAATCAAGAAACACAGTGAAATATCGATAATAGTTAAGTTTATCAGGCTTTAGGAATGAGAACTAATATTTGAGTTTTAACCAGGAAGGGTTCTATAGAATTTGAATGTATGGGTTGAATCTCAAAGTGGTTGAGTAGAATGGTATTATTAAAATAACTCACCGTTGAAGGCTTCAGGACATACTCTGTACTTGGAGGTTCCAGTAAGTGTTGAAGCCACAGGGTTTCCAAAGGAGCAATTTTTGTGATGTATCGTCACACAATTGAGGTCTGTATAAAGTCAATACTAGTTAAGTACTTGTGTTTTCAGAGAGATCGAGCTCACAAGAAGATACGCTGAACAATGCTCTAGTCTGAATCAGTATTACTTAGGATTCTACATTCATTCGTGTCCCAAAATGAGGTACAAAGGGAAGATACAACCATCGTATTTACTATGTCCAGAGGCTTACTCATGGCACCCAATAGTACCTTGTTTGAGTAAAATTGATGACTCGAAATACTCCCGATTGAACGATGACCCGAATGCAAGATCAGAAGAAGACGACGTCAATATTGATGAAGTATGTTTATGGTGTAAATGCCCAATTTCATTTATTAGGGGTTAACATAATAGTGAATATATCTGAACGTCGTTGATTTCTAGATTTTGGTGCTGACTGAAAGCCGGATTGTGCCATACCCTCTCTTCAAAACATTGAAAAACCTCTCCCCTGCACACCAGGAATTGGTTGAAGAATACGCAATTCTTGTTGGCAGAACGTCATCAAAAAGAATGTTCCTGCGTTGGCGATAAAACTACACTTACCCGCATTTCTACTGTTATTCGGCGAGGAATGTGAGGAATATAAACTCTGTATGTATTGGGGCTGTTTGATTATTCCCAAATGAGATTACCTGGTAGGCGTGGGGCAAGTGCGTTTCACATGATGGGGCAAGTGCGTTGCCTACTAATTGAGCATTTTCCGATGTGAAAGACTCGAATTTTCCTAGCAGGCATGATGTTTTGCTGGTTTTTCAATAAAACCCTCCCTCATTGTGGCGTAGAGACTTCATTATTTTATTTTCTGGCTCTCCCTCGAACGTATTTTAGTCTTAAATTTTTAGGCAACTTGTAGCATTAGAGCAATTTGGCTTGGTTTTTAGCGGATGTATTCTTCTCTAGAAATTATCTCCCTACTTTTAACTTCGTTCTTAGCCTGTTGTTTTAGAAACAGGGTTCAACACTTTTTTGGCCGTCCTACTTGACGATGCCCAAAAAGTTTACCCTACCCAACCGTTGCATGCTATTTTCTACTCGTGTGCTGCATGCTGCACGTTGTTTTCTTCAAGAGCCTCGGCGGAGCGTGGAGTTGATACAACATGAACGTCTTTGTCGATCGACGTAATCGTCATTATCAATACCGAGGGATCTAAACGCTTCAGACACAGTGACGACAAGTCTCGGTTGATATAACGACGATCCGGTTCGGCTAAGCGACAGCTGTCGCTATTCTGCGGTTGCAGAATTCCAACCGTCATTCCACAGCGATACCGACACTTCGCTATCCAGACGACGTTTCGTTGTCCTTACGCTGAGATGGCGAGAACGAGTAGCATTGCACCAAAGAGGAATGCTGCCACAAAGGAGACGGTGCCAAAGAAACCTCCAGGAAATCCAACAGTCACTCGGAAGGGAGTGAGAATAGTGGAACTCCGGTTTTACCAACAGATCGACGAAGACGTTCATGTTGTATCAACTCCACGCTCCGCCGAATATGTAGATTCTGCCCCTCTTGATCCTCTCTTGGCATCAGTCAGGCTAAATTCCGACAATGTCTCCCAGTCTCCTCTCGACTCCAACTCCATCCCAACAACATCTTCCAAGCAGACTCGGTTCCAACTTTCATAACCACATTCCCTGAAGATCTCCATCTTTCGTCGGACGAAACGGACTTGAGCGAGATGGACTCTGATGGCTCCCTCCAGCATTTCTTAGAATACTTGGACTAGTGTTGGGTATTGAATAAAATTGAAATTTTATTTATTAATAAATTATTTCAACACTGAAAAAGCCTAATTCTTTTCATCAATGTAGTAGTTTTTGTAAATTATACTCGTGCAAGCCCCTTCGTCCATTATGTTGAAGGATATTTCTAATAAGACGGGGAATATCAGGGGGTGAAAAACATTTTGTTTCAACACAATTATAGAATTTTCCTGTAAAAATATGTCAAAAGTGCACTTGCCCCGAGTAGGCTACGCACTTGCCCCACTTATTGGGGCAAGTGCGCTTTCCGATCTCGGCCCTCAGTTTTGGATATATCTTGGGTTAGACCCAATTTGAGTCATTTCTACAACAATCAGTTCAGAAATGATTCACTTGTTGTGAGTTGGGATGCAGTAGCATTCTAAAGTTGAACTAATGCCCCGCTTCACCCTACACATGTCGCCAATGGTGAAATACTAATAGTTGGTATTCGTAGAGAACAAGGGAATTATTATTTGACACTAGACCGTAGGGATGGCCAACGGGGACAAAATAATCTATTATGGAATTATCGATAGTTTTACAGACTCGATTAATCGGTTATCCGATTAATCGGTTGAAAAAAATCGATTCATAGATTAATGGAATCGATTTTCACATGTCACACTATGGGGGAAGTCGGGGAAGTTCGACACTATTAGGTCGATCATTAGGAAAGATCATTCGACACTATTAGGAAAGATCATTTTCATTGCAACAATTTAAAAAAATAGCACTGGACCTCTAGTGCATAGAGATGTGTGAGGGGAACTGTTACCATATAATACCACAAAATTTTCAGAAGTAAATAAATGACAAAATTTTTCCTAAAACAATGAAAATATATTAAAATATCTATGCTTTAGAAAATCACATGAAAATGTAGTCACAGTAGAGCCGCAGCCATCGCCGGCCCGGCAAGTGAGGCAAACATTAGCGCTATTAGCACAAGTTTTTTGCATTTTTTAGTTTAACCTCCGATACCGATTTAAATCGGTAGCAAATAATCGATCTTTCGATTAATCGCGATCGGTATCGGCCATCCCTACTAGACCCTAGTATACGTAGTATAGTAGGGTTTTCTGTGACTAGACCGGAATACGAGAACTAAAGAAATTCAGTTAGTGCTACATGGAGGATGGATAGAAAGAGACACGTCTGGTTCATTGCACGAGTACAGACTGGTTCAGTAATGTTGTGACTCCGGACGTAAGGTAAGTACATTTCTGAGTTGCTAATAGCAACTTGCTATGTACCATAATATCATTATTGACTGAAATGACTGTCCTTAGTGGACGTTGTATAAGGGTTTTCCTTTAGGAAAGAGGTACCTTGGGACTAGACAGTGTATTATTTAAGAGTGATCATCCAGCATACTGATATTGTCGACAGTGTGCGCTGTGATGGTCTTTGGGACTGCTGTAAGGTGAGGTTTGAGGCAGTCTGAGGTTTTTTCCCTCACTGACAGTTATATTTGGTGCCGGACCATTGGTCTCGCAGCGCCAAGACAGACACAATAATATTTCGATAGCTCATCGTCACGGGTATTACGATACCTGTAACGTTGAGTATAACTATTCATACAGACAGAAATATATGGGTGTAACTATTCATATAGACAGAAATCGTCCCAGGCTAGAGGTTTGAAGACAGATATGATCAATGTATCAATATTCCATAATATGGATAATATTCCATCATATTATGATTCGTTACAATGTTTGTAACTAGGGTTGCTTTTTTTTAGAAGTATTGTGCTTCGTTTGATGATCTGTACTTTGTAATTTCTTTTTTTTTTTTTTTTCATAATTGGGCTCATTTTGAAAGTCTCCCTGAAAACTTCCCACATCGTCATTTGGGCGACTTTTCAGCAGAGCCAAAAAACCATTTGCCAATGACTATGTTTACTGAGTAGGTAATTCAGTAAAATAAATCGTGAGATTTAGTGTTACCTAACTTATACTTCTATACTTAATTAGATCGATCCGCCGCGCCGGGGGAAGACGCTTCGAATGGCATGTATAACTCATTTTGGTCAAAAGTGACGATGTGGGGTGTTGCCGAGTTACCCTCGATTTATCGTCTTACAACTGAAATTAGTAATTTGATCATTCGGGAATTGCGGAAAACAACACGATCATATGGCTTAAGTGATGTCGAGTTTGTTGTTCTGAGGTGCGTTTCGTGCTACTGAAATGAAGGTAATTTCGAATGTTTGTTGGTAGGTACTTCTTTTATAGAAAAATTATTACCGACGTAGTATTAAAAACCCCAGAATTATATCGTAATAATAATTATTATTAATAATAAATACGAATTATTAATACTTAACAATAAATTATAATAATTTTCACTAGGTACTTGATAAAATTGTTAATAATTAGTGATAATTGATAATAATAATTAATCTAACATTTAGGATTGTTGTGGTCTCCTGAGGGCGTACAGCTGACCACAACAACTGGTGACCCCGACGTGATCACCAGTTGTTGTGGTCTCCTGAGGGCGTATAGCTGAAATGATTTCTATATGGACCCGTGGCGGCCCGAGAGGATGTAGCCTCAGAAAACCCCAATCGTTTACGTTCTACCGGGAGCTGGCTACCGGGTGCACGTCCAGTAGACCTAACCCCTTTCGAGCGTTCGTGTTGGATATCTCTGAGGGTAGCCCTGAAAAGGACTGTTGAGACGATTAGTCCTGAAAAGGACCGTTGACAGAGAGAATTGGTCCTGAAAAGGACCGTTGAAGGGAGTATAACCGTCAGGCCTCTGACGTACCGGGAACACCGTGACGAGAGCTCGTCGACACGAATGATCCTTTCAGGCAGTAGGGCTGACAGGCTACAGAAGGTGGTTACGATGTAACCTGGGGGCGAGGGATCTGTCTCGAGCCAGAGAGAGCGAGCCGGTGGAGGTAAGCGTGGTCCAAGGCTTCAGGCTGGTCCTCGAGTGTAGATCGTCGGCTTCCCAGAGATGCGTCTTCTTCAGAGTGATGTTCGTCAGATCAGTGTTTTGGTTTTGATAAAAACCGTTTGAGACATCCCTGAGGTATGGGAAAAGCGGTAATCTTCCGCTCTCGGGAAGGGTGTCTTATCTTTCCACTTATCTTATCTCACCGAGAAATCTGAGGAGACGTTGGATTTCGGCCTATTGAGCCTACCACTAGTGCTACCTCGTGGCCAACTTGTACCAACTCCTTTCTTAGCGGTTCGTTTCAAACCATGCAATTCAACCTAAAGTGCGACATGATGATCAATCATTCGGGAGACTGTCTTTTTATAGAATAGGGAGATTTTATTTTATGGTACACTCCACGGAAAGGAACTGAACGTTAGAAACGGATTTCGCCCAAACAATAATAGGTACTGTATCAAAGTCAGGGTATCCAAGTACCTACACGTAATTGGATTCCTCTTGTACCTATCTAAATCGGATTTTATGAAATTAGAAATAATTAATATTATTTGACATTTTTATCAATGTTGGTAAGTTTTTTGCCCCCACGCCTACTGAAGATAGCGGAATCTTGGTTTTCACTTTGGAAATCACGAATGCGCTACCTAACGTAAAATGAGTATTACTTGCAGTTTTGATTCAATTTCGCTCAAATGTCCAGGGAATATGCAGGTAAAGCCCCCTGAGATCCCATCGTCTTAGCATGCTCAAACGTGTAATTTTATGCGTGCGTAACGATCTTTCTTTTGGCCTTCCACTGGGCAGAGCATTTTCTCATGCTTTTTGATTTGACGATATTAAATGATCACCCCTCACTTGTCTCTTCTAGTAGGTATTAATACGTCATGTATTGAAAAATCAAATGAACGCCTTAGCTCTGAACTTGTGGACAATTTTTGTAAAAAAAAAAAAACAGAAAAGAAAACTCATGTTTAATTTCTAATTGGAAAGGAAAGAAAGTGAAAATTAGACACAAACGAAAGATCAAATAAGAATTTTAATGCATAATTTACTTGCAATTAAGGTACCTACAGTGTTTCATGTCGGTAACAAGGCCGCAGCGTTAACTCTGTTTTTTTTCATCGGTAGGTGTCAGTAAGGCGTTTTGAGGCTTGGCGCGTCTAGCTTTCGTCGAGTAAAAGTTTTTCTGGGGAGAACATTCACTTTTATCACCTGACCACTAGCTGGGACGAAGTTGGAAACTTCAGTCGACGACGATGCTTTTATGGTTGGAATGACGGACAGCAAGGCATTCCATAGTATGTCAGCATGCTCATCAGTCTGCAAATGTTCCAAAATTTCGTCAACTTTCTCACGGATTTTCTGTATTTTGTTGTTTGAAGGTCTTTGAAGTTTGAAGGTGGACTGGACATTTGAGATCTCCTGCAGGGTAGTCAGGTGGCTTCTGTGAAGCTCATTTCGCTTGGAAGTTCTGATCTGATCCGAAACGACCTGATGTGGAATGTTCTGACCTAGCTCATCAGCTCTTTCTACCGTGGTCAAGTTCAAACGCCCAACTTCTTCGGTGTGGCCGACGTGATTAGGAATGAAAGTAACTTCAACAACGCCAGTTTCTTTTTTTGTCACCACCTTCATTGATGCAGGACAAATTCCTCCAATTCTTATTGACCCTTTCGATTTTAGACGACGCTTACCCTTACCTTTTGGATAATAAATTCCATCACGAAAACATCGATAATATCGCATGTCAACGACCTTTCTTTCCTTAACGGAGTACATCTTGAATCTGCAGACGTCAACTCTTTCTATGCCGGTCTTCCATTTCTCAAAATCTTGAAAATTTTCGAACGACACAATCCTCTTACTGAGCGGAACTTCGTGAAGCTTCTCGTAATGCTGTATCATTTCATTTCGTACTTCACACTTGAAAAGGCGACATAGGGGGCAAATGTGCAACTTCTTTTCACGTAGTGGTTTGTGCGGTTTGCTGTGACTAACTATGTGACGTTGAAGAACGTTTTTAAATTTGCTTTCGAACTTGCAATGGTAACACCGGAAGAGCTGGCTGCTCGGTCGGTGATTGCGACGTACATGTTGCAAAAGATTGCGCCGATTCGCGAACACTTTTGGACACTGTTCACAACGAAATTGACTGTCACTCATGCTCACTTCTATAGCTGTCTACTATTCAAATAAATAATCTCTGTAACAGGACTAGGAAAATGATTAGGAGAGACGAGGAAAGCAAAACAGGAGATAGTAGAGATAACAGAGGTTGACGGTCAAGCCTCGAGGAAGCGCTAGTGGCGGGCTCAACAGGCCGATATCCAACGTGTCCTAGAAATCTGTGCTTCATGCTTCACAATCATTCCTAAAGCTCTCCTCCAAAGTAGGTACACAACTCTTGGATTTTCAATCGTTCCTTACCTAATCATGTCAGAAACAAGTTCTGATGGATCGGATGCGGACCGGTGGGTGTTTTATTGTGACCGACCTGGTTGGAAAGACGTAACCCCAGTCAAACAAGAAGAAGGCCCCTCCCCGATTGTTTCGATAGCTTACAATTCCAAATGTAAGAACATCTCGTTACTACTAGATTTTAGTTTATTGATTTTCACGTTTAGCATGCATGTATCCAGATGAGTTTCTACAGTAAAGTCGTCTAAACTTAGTACGACTAGCTTAGAAAACAACAGGCTCGGAACAAATGGTTACTTGTTATGAACTTCTCTGTACGTTTTTAAATTAAAGAACAGGACGTGTGCAGCTTTTCTTTTGACAACCGTAAAATTTTCCGAGATTTTGTGGACTTGAATAGAATTTGAGGCTGATAAGTATCAAAATAAACAAGTGGATTGTTACAGTACTTCTTGAGTGTGTTGGATGAAAATGTTTCTTACTGCACTAGATTTCATAGGAAGTCTATCACTAGTGTTATCCCTGACCGTATTGTATTTTATTCGTGAATACAAGTACCAGTATTCGTGAATACTAGTAAAAGTCTTCAAATGCTACTGGAGTACCTAGTTTGAATAATTAGTATCGCTTGCAACGTTTTGTTTGCTACAGTGTGCAGCCAATTTAGTGTATCTCCTAAGTGATCTGCTTTCAATCGTTCACTAGGTACGTTCTTTCTCAATTCACAACCGTGTTCTTTTCAGTTAGAGATGTGTATGATTACATGCGGGCTGTTATAAAAAACAACGAGGTTTCCGAACGAGCGTTCCTTCTTACTAAAGATGCCTTGGAGCTCAATCCAGCAAACTACACCGTGTGGCAATACAGGTAAATGAATAAATTATAATTTAAGCCGTGGTTTTAAGAAACATAATCTACGCTCTTTGATAACTTAATGATCCATGAATTTCCTATGTTCAGTTCCAAACATTTGTTTCGAGGTGTTCAAATTCGTTGGAATTCGTCCATCACGCACAGTTTTGGCGCTACACAAACTTGTCAATATGACCTGTAAGTAGGCCAGTAAAATTAAGACTTGATCAACAAAAACTGCGAACAAGCTGGAAACCGATTGCATACCATCAGATGGTCCCAAATAAGAGTAACTTGAGTTCGCATTTCCACACACTGTGAAACTTTTGACACCCTAAAAACCTCGACGTTTTCGGATTTATTTCAGTTTTTTGTGTATTACTCGAAAACGAACAATCCTACAGAAAAAGGCACTGAGAGTGAATTACAAAAAACAAATTTTTATGGACGATCAAAAACCATCTATTTTTTGGCAAATGCCCCAACTTCAAAGTAGCTCGTAATTTGCTACATCAGTTCTAATCGATACCGCTCCTACTTTTACAGTTAGAGAGCTTCATTTGGTGAATTCAATTAGCCACAATTTTCCAACTGCGCCAAATTTGGATTCTTTCAATACTATTTTTCCATAATTATTGTTTCTCGAAATTGGCACTGGGCTGTATTTTACACTACGCTAGGTGGTCTAGGTGTATTTTAGACCATAAAGCACAATGCAGCCACTCAGAGTGATGGCCAATGCTTCAACGTCTCATCCCTTTTTTTTTTTTTAAACTAGAAACATTTTTGTGCATAGCACTATATAGTTGGACTATAATACAGGAATATAACAGTAACTTGTTAGACGATATACTAGTTTAGTCCATCAACCTCCTAGTGTAGCCGATTGTTGTTCGTACTGAACCAATTTACGCAAAGCCCTGAAGATGTAACAAACTCGTATTTTAGACTTGAACAGAATATATAAAACTTAACAGTAATAACAATAGAAGGGTGGTAACAATAAGTACGATGTTAATAGAGACAACGGGAGTAATACAAATAAAAGCAGTGTGTTGACTAGACGTTAATTATCACGCTCATTATTGGGAGGTTTCAATTGAAGCCCTCGGCGAAGTCATTGTGATGCTTCCGCTTGAGGCGCCTGAGGTGTCGGGGTAAGGGTCGGTCGTGAGGTATTTGATTGATGAGCAGATTCGGATGGGAAGAAGCTTTTCGGTAGGACGCGTAGTATTTAGCAATCAAGCAATTTTTAACAGTTGGTACTTCAAGATCCTTGTGAAGCTCTTCATTCCTGATGTACCAGTCTGCCCCAGTGATCATACGTAGGATCCGATTCTGCAGCACCTGTACTCTGTTGATCTGGGTATCTGATCCAGATGACCGTAGACCACCACCATAGCACCAAATCGGTTTGATCATGGAGTTATAAAATCAGAAGTTTATTTCTAATGCTGAGATTTTTGTTTGTGAGGAGAGGTTTCAGCTGACGGATTCTGTGGCGAATTCTACCGGCTGTCATTGATGTGATCCTTCCATGTAAGCCGTTGATCCATGGTCAGTCCTAGGTATTTGACGTGCGACTTCAGTTCGAGAGTGGACCCACCCATTACCACAGGGGGGCAAGTAAAATTACGCTTGTAGGTGAAGATACCCAGGTTTGACTTGGAGGCATTAATTTTAATTCTCCATTTTTTTGCCCATTCGCTGACACCGTTAGCGATCGTTTGGTTAAATAGGCACAGTCGTCGGCAAACTGTGCTGACATTGTTACTTCGTCATTGTATATTGGCATGTCATGGATGTAGAATATGTATAGTAAAGGCCCAATGACGCTGCCTTGCGAAACAGATGAGTGAATCGGTAGTTCCCCAGAGAAGGCATCCTCCACACAGACTCTGTACGTCCTGTCTGTAAGAAACGATTGTACCAATCGGAAATAGGTGTCAGTGAGATGGGGCTTTAGTTTGGCTAAAAGCCCAGCATGCCAGGTTTTGTCAAAAGCCTTTTCAACGTCTAGAAAAAGGCCCAGAGAGATTTCTTTGTCCTCATACGTCTTCAGTATACGATCTAGGAAACGATGGAGCTGCCACGGGCAAGAATGTGACTTCCTGAATCCAAATTGGGTTGACGGTAGCAAGTGTTCAATTTGATTGAGAATGTGCGGGTAGATGAGCCTTTCCAGGATTTTTGAGAAAATAGACAATAGACTAATGGGTCTATATCCACTGACATCGTCCGCTCTCTTTCCAGCCTTGTGAATCATTATTATTTTTGCAATTTTCCACTTCCGAGGGAAGTGTGCAGTCCTTAGTATTGCATTATAAATCTGCGTCAGCAGTACGAGAGTTTTTCTCGGGATGTGCAAGTTTTTTGTTTATTTCGTCAAATCCGGGAGATTTTTTCTTTTTCATTCTTTTTATTTCTTTATGGACGTCATTTGGGGAGAAAAACTGTGAGAATGGGGATAATTGTAATGGTTCTTGAAGGATTTCGGAGACTTCTTCGTCGAATGTAGGATCCTCTGATGGGTTAGGAGAAAATTGCTGCTGTAAAGCTTGGCCAAACATATCAGCTTTTCCTTGATTCGTCGTTACCCAACGATTATTGGATTTCAAAGGAGGAATGGACCATCTTTCCCTAGTTAAACTTTTTGCCTTGAGCCACAATGAACAGTCCTTAGTATTCAAATGCAGCACCTCCTGCTCCCTCTCATGATCGCGCCGGTTTTTCAGGGCATTTCGTAATTTTTCTGTAGCTTTGTTATAGGCTCGCTTGTCAGTGGCGAGCTTTGTGAAGTGCCAGACATTCCTTGTCTCATCCCTAACCTCTCTAGTACATCCTCTTTCATATTATTTCAGGAGATGGCTGCTTAAAGAGCTGAAGAGAGATTTACGTGAGGAATTCCAATACGTTGGCCAACTCATTGATGAACACCCTAAAAACTATCAGATATGGTAAATTAAATATTATGAGCTTCGGGATAGCCTTTAGCTAGAGTAAGATCTCGTTTTGTTGACCTATTATTTGATACTTCTTGATACCAGGGTTTGGTTGTATTGGTAACAGGCATCATCGGATGGTGATGGTGGAATGGAAGAACGACCCTTCAATGGAGCTCGAATTCCTCAAGGAAGTGCTGTACAATGACCCGAAAAACTACCACGCTTGGAAACACCGCCAATGGGTCATTAAAACTTTCAAGTGAGTACACCAATTGTATTAAATAATTGACTTTTTGGACCGAACCTCACTTCAGCAAGGTTCGGCCTTTTTCTAGAATCGCAAGATACAGGTTACGAGCTAAGTCAGGCAGCATTGGGGACTATACTCGTACTTTGGGTTATTTCAACATGTTTAGCCTCATAGAGAAATTGAAGTACTCAACTGGTTGTGGTGGTGCCAGGGATGAAACGGGCAAAATAACCTATTAGGTGACTAGGTTATGAGTGGGACGTGTATACAGTACTGACCATGCACCTCAAAAGCAGCCGGTTACTAGTCAACTACGTGGGATGTTCTGGGACGCACCAGTTTTGGCTCGTAGCAAACTTTTTCCAGCTGCTGAAACGGCCATTTGGGCTTCTGCTCCTCATGTGCCGCGAGTCGCAGTCTGCTAACACTCGACTGCAGAAAGGAACCTATTCTACACACGTCTGCTGACATTATCGGAGGACTGTAAAAACGCACATACCTCCGTCTTGATGCGACTATATTATCTGGGTTGATTGTGCCTTGCCTTGTTATTACAGTTGTCAAAGCCAGGAATTTCGTTCTGTGAGAAGGGTCCAAAATCAGGGGGTACCCCCCCACACCCACCCCTTTATTTTTGAATACGTCTTAATATTTTGGCGGGGGGTTTCCTCACGCTGCGCCACCGGTCTAAGACAGTTCTTCTTGTCACAAACTCATCTAACTGAAGTGATTTTCGGTTTCAGTTTGTTCGAGAACGAGTTGGAATTCACTGAATCTCTCATTGCAGACGATTTAAGGAACAATTCAGCTTGGAATCAGCGGTATTTCGTTATTCTACATACGGGTAAATTATCGGAACCAGCTCAGATTAGAAAAGAGATAGCGTTCGCTTTAAATGCCATTTTGAAGACCACGTTGAACGAGAGTGCCTGGAACTACTTGAGAGGGTAAACAACATGATATTCAGACCTTTTCTTCTAGATTTGGAAAAATGTTCTAATTGGATGAGTAGTCACAAAACTTGAAAATGGTTCAAAGATGATTATGTATTTACTTAATGACTAAAGGTGGATATTTCAGTTTGTTGATACATATGGAACAAGGGTTGCTGGAGAGCGAAGTCGTGGAGTTCTGCGAGAAGCTGTATTCATCCGGAAACCGGTCTCCTCATCTTTTGGGCATGCTGATTGATATGGCCATCGAAGGGGAGGACCTGAAACGTGCGCTTCTGGTGAGTACAATGGATGTTTCGTAGGTTTCATCGTGTTCTGGCACTCCTTATCGATTTCAACTGGAGGATGGACCAATCATATTTGAGTTATTCAAGTCAGATTTTCTAAAGAAATGGAATGTAAAAGTGGTGGACAGCTGACATTCAAATCTTAGTGTAGTGACCACTTGACGCATCCATAAATTCCAATAAAGCAGTCTACATTGAATACTAATTATCGGGGGGAGGGGGGTTATTCAAGAGACCGCAACTTCATTACAAATTAACCCGACATACGAATTACACTCTGTATAATCATATCCACTAGCACAAGAAACCCTATGTCGAATCTTGGTCTTGTCAGCCTCGATATTTTTCGCTAATTTCAGCCATTTTCGAATACAATCTTGATCTAAGATCGGGTCAACGGTTTAGTATGGAAACGAAAAGCACCACTAAACCACTGTGTGGTTTGAATCTGTAGTTCCCCACTAGCACAATTTGCATGTAGTTCCCCCTTTTGATTCATGCTCATGTTTCCCAGTTCAACGAGCCCTCATTGTGAACTAACGGGTGGTCGTCTAACGCTCTGCAGGGTCTTCAAAAGCATGAAGAATTTGGAGCGTTGCACGAAAGCCAGAGCCATTAGGTAGTTCATAATTAAGGCTCGTAAAACTGAGAAACAAATTTTGAAAAAAAAAAAAAAAATCGGTGCACCTGGACTCCTCCTCCTTTTTTTGTTTTGAGTTTACGGCTAAATTTGTATACGCATGGACCATGTTTTAACCACGTTTAGCATAGAAATTAGCTTTAGGGGCCGCTCGGCTGATCCTGGGCATTTGCTGCTTAATGTGAATGTCTTGAGGAGGCTACATACCAAATTACTGCTTTTATAGCGTGAGTAGCACAGAAATTAGCTTAAGGAAACACTCAGCTGATCCCGGCCTTATACTGCTTAATGTGTAAGTCCTAAGGAGGGTAATTGCCAAATTTCAAGTCTCTACCATTACAGGAATTGGCGTCGGGTGAGAGGATGGCCCCAGACTAACGAACGCCTGGATTCAGCCAGTTATGTGAACGCTAAAACATACTTGATGTTTAAAACAAAAATACTATGGCATTTGAACATTTTAAATCCCCTCCCTCCCGGTTCCACCATTGCATCAAGTATCATTAAATGTTTGCATAAAAATTGTGTATCCTCATGTTCCAGCTTTGTAGCGAGTTGGCGAATAGATACGACCATGTTCGCGCAAAGTACTGGAACTACATGGGATCAATCGTGCAGGAAAAACTAGCACGGAACGCTGCTAACAATGAAGAGACGAACCCCAGTTGCGATTCGAATAACAAGGACAGTTGAATCTGGTGATGACCAGGAACATTAAATGAAGACGAGAAACCTCGTATCTCCAAAATCCCAACTTTTCAGGAGAGCAAAAAAACTGTTTTTTTTGGTGCCTATGACACACTATTTACCTCGTTACGAGGAACCTCTACAATCAATTTTAAGGCTAAAAACGCACTTTGTCAGCGCTGCGAGCGCTAATATCGGTAGAGTAGTTTGTAATAGGCATAGACCTATATACCTGGATGGCGAACTGCATTGAGGTGACTCGGGCCGCCAAAGTTGGGAATCCCCAGGCGACCCTCCCCCCTCACCACACTTTCCCCTAGCCCTTTCCGGACTCCCACCGTTCCTTACGCTGTCTGGACGGCAAAAGAGTGAGCCCTCGTAGCTAGTTCAATAAGAAACGCCTAATGACATAAGGAATTTGGCAAATATTTTCTTGATCAAGTTGCGTTCTCTTAAAAAAAATATCAATATCTAGGTCCCTAATAGTAGGTACTAAAAAGTTAGAAAATTATCAAGCCAATAGTGAAGGACTTAGGATATCAGAAAACCATACGGAGAGGTGACATGAAATGAATTATTCGTAGGCAAAAAATAAAACTGGTGTCATTTAGAGCATAAACAAGATATAATTCTTTATAGTTACATAAAATTAATTAATTCCTTACAATTACATACAATTAATTAATTAAACCCTTACAATTACATACAACGTATATACAATTACTACTACCACAATAGGTACAAATTCTCTACGCATTATTGAACATTATAATCTTTGTCAACTTCTGTCTGACACCGAGTTTCTTTGGTGTAGCAGCATCAATCGTGCGAGTTTTCGCCAAATGGTGGCATAATATGACGTTATAATAAACGTTATATTATAACGTTTGCCGATAAACTACTAATCATTCTAATCATAGTGTACTCATGACTGTTGCCTGCCCACTCTCGTTTTGTGGAATGTTTTTTAAAGAGAGTTCCTCTAAAGTTACTGTAGGTAAGGCACATCATTTTATTTGCGTCAACTGAAGTAGGTCTTTTTGTCTGATGGGTCAAAATTTGGTGGCAAAATTTCACTATCCTAAAAACATCATTGGACAGCAACCCTCCTATGGTTACAAAATCGCAAAAATGGGTGTATGGACTCAGGTCGGTTTCATCTGTTATGAGAAGAGCAACACATTCTTCACATCTTAATTTTTTCTTTATTATTCGGGCCCACTATGTACCCACTAAGATAGTACAATATGTTATCTTTGTAAAAAGAATTTTCGTAATTATCCAGTATTTCAGATATTATTGAAATTTCACAAAGGTCATTTATTTCATTCTCTTTTTCAACAGATTGAATAAAATTGTACGGTAAAATACTCATATTTACATCGTTACGGCATTCATCAAATTCCAGACAGTTGCAATTTACACTTGGCCTTACGCTATTGCGAAACATGAGTTTCCTTAGGGTCCATCTGAACTGTTGAACGTTTGGATTGTCGTTTGTGCCATTACTACCTCTAATACAGGAGAATGTCAATTCTATATGGTCTTGGGAAAATTTGTAAGCTAATAAGTACTCAAAATCCTCATTATTTAATAAATTATCTCGCAGTAGCCGAACAGAATTGATACAAGTCATGAACCCCAAAGCGAATGTTTTCCGAGGATTTTGTAAAATAGGTATACCTTCAATTTTCAACTGAGACAAATAGTGAATAGCATCTAACAACATCACATTGTGATCATCAGAATCTGTTTTATCTAGCTTTATCGGACTTTTAAAAAAAAACTACAAAACAGTTAGAAGAGTGATGGACCCTTTTGCCGTCCAACGGCCTCGCCTTACCTCGGTGAACATACCCGACCCTTACCGAATTTACCCGAACCTTCACCTGAAGGTCCGAGGCCCTTTGGGGAATCCCCAGTTTAGCGTCCCGAACATTTCTGTTGCCGTAGGTAGGCAGTTCGCTATCCAGATATATAGGTCTATGGTAATAGGTAGGTAGCAATAAAAAACTCAATTTCGGAAAAATTGGAGATACGAGGTTTCTCGTCTTCAGCATCGCATAAAATTTTTATGATTACTGCGATGTGCTCGAGGGATTTTACGCGAATTAGATCACTCGCTACGAGGTTGTGGATCACATTTCAATAAAAACGGAGGTATAGAATGAGAGAGTCTATTTCCACGAAAACAATGAGTTCAATAGTTAAATCGATTTCGACGATTAGGTCATCATCAATTAGGTCATTCATGTTTTTTACTTATAATGACCTAATCGTCGAAATCGATTTAACTACTGTACTCATTGTTTTCGTGGAAATAGACTCTCTCGTTCTATACCTCCGTTTTACATTAGGGGTATTCATGGTTTGGTTGTTCGAGATCGAGAACGTCGATAATGTCGCAAACGTCGAGGTTGCCATGGGAAACGGGATGAGTGCGCATGCGCGGCTTGGGATTCTCGACTCGATCCGTCGAGTCGATTTACCGGAGTCAGAGGTCCCATACAAATCGAGAAGCGATGGTCGAGCTTGGTCGTAAAATGCAGCAGCGCTTCCTAGCGGTGTGATAAGGAAACTTACACGGGCGTTGTCATGTGATATCGCATACTCTAGATAACAGTAGATAAAAAAAAACAGATCTAGTACACCATTCATCCGCTCGGAGCGCTGTAACCACGATTTCACTTCGAAACTCGACGGTCATAGAAGGGGGCGTTCATGGTTAAGTCCTTTTGCGACCAGCCCGATTGCGACGATCTCGACAGTCGGCTCAAACCATGAATACCCCTATTGTGACACTCCCGATTTATTTTGTAATATGTGTACCAACTTGAATTGATTAGGATGATCAATTTAATCAATTTCTTTTTTTTTTCTTCAAATATATCACTTTTGAATGAACAGTGGTAGTTGTTATTTTTACCTAACAAACACACTATTAGTTAGTGAGGGCTCTCTCGTTCTCAGTTGTGAACACCTGATTGGGACGCTGGCACTCAAATTGTTGTAGTTGTATTATGGAGAAGTGAATCAAGTGGAAGTCATTCTGTCACTCCCACTCCTTGTGACGTACATCCCCCGACTTTGTTATGTGGACTCCATCCCGAGCTTCCTGTTACAAATAAGTTCCAATTACAAATTCGATCATTTTCGACAAATATACCTGGCGCAGATATCTACCTTTGCTGCTCTTTGGTGATTCAATGCCCATTCACTATGAAGTTCGTCCTTGTTTTCAAATTTATTCGATCTGTAATAGATCAAAGCTCTGTCCGCTCTCAAACTGGATTGCGGCATATTTGCCAACGAGTGGGCCATGTTAACCGCTTGACCGAGACCTGAAAATCAAATCAGAGAGTCTACGTGATTCAGCACTGGATGCTGTGTGGGTTATTCCATTGGGTCATCGGAGCTGTAGGTACGATAGTTTCTCAAAGCTTCGCCAGCCGGTTTGGGTTCTCATTTTCGATTTAGTCACTAGGGCATGTTGTACCTCATTTTGGCCCAAAGAAAATGCTACATCCTCTTCTCCAAAAGAGCTGCTCAGGAAAAGCACCGTAAAATGGTGTCTGCTGTCATAAACTCAAGCTCCATGGAATAGATCCAAAGGCATGCGACCAAATTCATAAGAGAACCCTCGCATGCAGCTACGGCAGACTTACCTAATCTCACAAGGCTTACGATAACGGTAGTCCTACTTACTCGACACTGCCGACTCCGAAACCATCTCTGCAGGATTGGGGTGACCAAGGGTGGACATTGAGTGCCAGTTCTGCCTCAAGGAGGAGGAGATGGCATTAAATGCAGAGAACAGTTTCTCTCTTAAACTCCGAAGAACACCTCAACTTTTTATTGTTTCACAGAAAACAGCAATATTCAAAAGGTGTAACTCTCTAACAATTGTTAGACAGTATGCTTTTCGAACTAGTATAAGAGTTTCAAACTAGAATACAATTTTTATACTAGTTCTAAATTCTTGGAATTTAATTACATTATTACCAAATCCAAAGGCTATCTATCGTGCATTTGCCAATTTTGGGCCACGCCGCAAGGATGGAATACATTCCAAGCTACAATCTTATTGGAGGAGGCGCTGTGAAGTCGTGAAAGCCATAAACGATTTAGTCTACCGCTTACGGCTACACAAACGTAAGCTACAAGTTCATAGTGATCACCTTGCAGCCTATGACGGTTTGAAAAGGAAGTGATGTTAGGAAGTTGCACCATAGTAAATTATAACTATTATTGTTATTTTTGGATATTACTGTTTTATAGTTGTGTAAGCAATAAAACGTTAGGCGTTCTTTGGATTTCAACAGACAACCCATTCCAATTTTGGGCCTCCTATTTTAATTTCTTATAAGTAGGTACTATAATATCATAACTAAACCCCCTTCTGGCGGACTTGGAGAATCAATGGTACAGCTCCCATGAGCGTTTTGTGGTTTTTCCAAGGACTACACAATGAAATAGTTGAGGACTTACCTGTACCGCAGGCAACGATCCTCGTGACAGCGCCAGCATCAAATCCTTCTTTAGCTTTCACAGCCCTTCCCGTCAGCAGCCAGTCCAAAGCCCTGTGACTTCCAACACAGCTCACCAAACGTTCAATGAGCGTATGATTTGTGGGTATTCCTGAAGAAATATTACATCACGGATGTTATTGGGCTACTTAATTGAAACACCATACAGTTAATTATAAGTGAAATAATCGTAGGTAGTGATTAGGTATTGTACCGAAATTACAGGCGTATGAAGCTAGAACTGCAGTGTCTTCTGTTACTCTGAAGTCACACCACAGAGCGAGATCAAAACCCAATCCGATTGTGTAGCCACTCACTGCTGCAATAATTGGTTTGCGCGGGAACCTGTTGAATAGACCCTGTCAACAAAACCAATCACAAAATGTAGTTTACTATGGGTTTAAAATGATTTACTTCAGTATCGCGTAGCATTAACTACGGTTAACAACGGCTTACGTAAGTATATACGAATAAGCAGCTGACCGACACCGAACTTTACTTTATGTACCTACTTTGAAATACATACTTAACCGAAAAAAAAGGTTCTTTACTGTTGATGAGGGCCATTGTTATAGGGTACACACATCCTTCCCGCCATTCCGTACACTATTCGCCTGTTGCTGGCGAGACACGACCAAGTGCTAACGTGGTAGTAATAGCAGTAGCAGCACTTGGTCAGTTCTGCCAGCTAAGTCGGAGCGGTGGAGTATGATCAAGTAACAAAAAGCCACTTTTGGTCTTCAAAGCGTACTCCAAATCTGGAGTATTCCATCTTAGTCCGACGTGTCTCAGTTGTATTACAGTAGAAAAATAAATGCATACAATTTGTCCGTTTACGAAGATCAAAATAGGACCTTTTACTTATGCTGGACGGAAATGGAGGCCGGAACAGAGCGATAGAGTCGGCGAAAGCGAATGTTCTAGTTTATTCAGTACAAGACTGGATGATGATAAAGCGAATGGGTTGTTCTTCGAGGAATGACCCAAAGTGCCCCGAAGATGATAAAACAGAAGAATACAGTAAAGCACTTGGTCACTTCTGCCAGCCGACATGAAAAAAACAATGTTCTGGTTACAAAAATGCTCTGGTAAACATTTTTGTTTTCATCACGTCCAGTTCTGCCAATATCCTAACCTTTCAGACACGAAAAGTATCTCAGATCCACGAGTTGTTTATAGACAAGTGTTTACCGATGGCTCTAGGATGGATGGGAGGTCAGGGGCTGGCTTCAGTGGTATGAGACCTTGCACAGAAGCATTCTGGGCATACATGCTACAGTATACCAGGCAGTACTCTTTGCGAGTAAAGAATGAGTGGCGGAGACTCAGAAGGAGCAAAGAACTCATATTCTCGGAAGGGCCTTGCAGCGGTCCAAACCAAGTCAAGACTGGTAATAAATGAACTGCCTGGGAGCAGAGAACAAAGGCACCCCGATGTGGTTACTAAGGCACACCAGATGGCAGCGAGCAAGAAGATAGTTAGGCAAGACAGTATTCTTGGGGCCAGAGCTTATCTCGGTTATAGCCAAATGCTCGGTTAAATCCTCATTGGGATAATAGGTGATATCGCCACAGGTAAGGCATAGGAGGTATTGGGTAGACCTTTCAGCACAAAGATTTGGGAAGTTGTACTTGTAGGAAAAGGAGCTCAGAAGAACTAGAACGGCTACTAGGAGAAAAACGAGACTTCCTGTAGGGATGCAGACTGGACATAAAAACACATCCGGTAATAGATAAGTATCTCAAATCACTATAGTACATTATGTGGAACCTGTAACTAAACTTTGTATTCGCTAATTCTGAAATAATACCTACAGTGCTTAGAATCCCTTCATAAATGTTCATGTCAGCTTGAAGATCGTCCGGATGTAAACCGTAGGAAAAGGTCCCACGTTCACCGTACAGTACTCCAACAGATGCTTTATCGTCATTCTCTAGCGATTCGATTTCTTCCAGAAGTTGTTGTGCTAGATTAGGAGTAAGGCAGTTTTTCTTATGAGGTCTGTTGATTCCAATACAAGTGACCGGTCCTTGACGTTTCACTGATAGTTCTGGACAAATAAGAATGAAAATGAGATTATTAAATAGAGAACACATTTTGTAAGCTATTTTATATTTTGAAACGGCATAAACATGGAATTTATAGCTTACCACTAGTTGAAAGTGATCGGCTGCCACTAATAAAAAGTTTCGAAATCTGAGGAAACCCGATTAAGGCCTGGCGGTGGAATAGCAAGTAGTTATGTAATACTATGTTCATGGCTGCATGAGTACCAGCAAATCCTTTGGGAAACTGAAATATCTGCAACAAAAGCTCTTCTCATTACAGTATTGAGGCATTCAGGGTCATAAGCCCAACGAATTCACAACTTTCAGAGATATAAAAATTTTTTCATCGGACTAATAAGGTTCTAACAATATGAAACAAGGGGGAGCAAGTTTTCAAAAAGAGACTAATATTAAATTTTGATAGTGAAATAGTTTTGAAAATGCTGGAAAGAAAAAAAATGCGATTGCTACATAAGGGACGTAGGAAACTCACAATGAACAACCTCATGAACAATGGGACAGGCAGCTGAAGGATATTATGTGAACATATCTTGCGTTCGTGGCTACTACCCCTGCATCTCTTCCAGGCTCCCTTCCAAGCCTTTGGTAAAAGAGAGAAAGAAGTTTCTCACAACATGAATGCAGGGAACGGATTGTCTTCTAGTCCTGGAGCCGAGGCCGAAAATGGGTGTTCATTTTAGGAGAAGGTTTGATATAAAATTATGAAAATCTAGTCAATTCTGAGTAAGAAAATCCAAGTCTGCCATTTCAAAGCGGTTGCTTTCAAAAATGGCAGCCATTTAAAAAGTGACGAAAACGCACAAACATGACCTGTCTTTAGGATGGATGGAACTTTTATAGATGATAGATTATGTCCAAACATAGATGTTTTCACCAGTCTGCCACTTTCAACCGGTTGAAAATGCGTGGCAGACTCAATTTCAAAAATTGCATTTTTCGGGTGTAAAATTTACAGTATTTGGGACGCCTCAAATTTTCACACATGATTATATATGCCCAAATAAGGAGTTTGAGACTTGTCTGCCAATCTAAAGCAGTTGAAAAGTAATGGCAGACTTGAATTGAAATATTGCCAAATTTGGTGATAAATTTCATCAGTTTTAGGAAGATTCAAATTTCAATACGTTAAAGTACCTGTGGTATGAGAGCAATAGACCATGGTCTGCCTTGCCTAGCCAGTTGCTTTCTACCGACAGACTGAAATGCAAAAATTGCCAAATTACTGATCAAAATTTTGTGATTTTAGGATGCTTCAAATTTCGGCTCAACATTGTTCTCCTGCAATAAGACTGAAAAAGAGTAGTCTGCCTTCAGTAACCCGTTGTTTAAGTTAGGCAGACTGAAATTGAAAAATTGCAATTTTCAAGGTCAAAATGAATGTATTTTGGGAAAGTTGTAATTTTGGCATGTGATACTAGCATGTTAGTGTAAACTTTTTGACGCAGTCTGCCATCAATATTCCGCTGCCTTCTGGCGGCAGACTGAACTCAAACGTGGGAAAACAGAAATAATTTCAATTATTGACCATTTTTATGGTAAAAATGCATCTTCTTTAGGACGATTCAAATTTTGGCACATGATACTACATTGTAAGAAGAAACTTTGTGACATGGTCTGCCATCAATATCCAACTGATTTTTTCGGCAGACCAACAATATTAGGTATCTTACTTACATAATATGTTACAATTTGCCATCCCTCAACACCTTTATTAGCTGCAAGTAATTTTTTCTACATCCATTTTCCTTCATGTCCGACTGTAGAAAATATCTTTAATTTATAAATGAAACAAGGGAGAAGCAGAAAACAGAATGGGAAAACACTAAACTTCGCGTCGAAAACGGCCGTTAGGTGGGTCCCGGGTAGCCGCCCAGAATAAAACTGCCTTTTTTTCATCTTCCAGGTAAACTACAGTCTAGAAATTTTAACCGTCAGTCGGGGATAGACCACATTGCAATATTCACTCGGTTTCTCATCTGTAAAATTGTTTAAATAATACCTTTTTGTAATAATACAAATTAAATTTTCATGCTGAGCTATTGACTTGAAATTTTAAAAATAGGTCAGAACTGGATCACAATGCAATATTCACTCGGTTTTTTGTCTGTAAAATTGTTTAAATAATACCTATTTGTTTAAACAAATGAAATTTTGATGATGAGCTACATACTTGAAATTTTAAATATAGGTCAGAAATTGATGACATTTCAATATTCACTCGGTTTGTATGACATGGTATGAGTATGGTATGGTATATTATTGTATGTATGATTTGGTATAGTACAGTATGGTATGATAGGAAAGAAATTCGTATGGTATGGTATGAGTACGGTGAGAATATGGTATGGTGCCGATTTGCAACACAGTCTGGTATAGACAGAAGGGAGTTTATTTTTCTATGGCCATAGATTTAGGCAAGTTTAGTTATTTTCCATTGTACATTGGTAACATCAACCGAATCCAGAAATAACATTATTTTGTTTACTTTTCCAACAATTTTGATTATTTATTTATCGCCACATTGCATCCGACATTTGGACATTTCACCGCTGAACACGACGGCGAAGTCAGAATTGCAATCTCGCATTACGTCCTAAAATGGACGAAGCGATTAGGAAGAAGTTGAACGAAACGAAACCTATCCATATAAACTTCACGAATCTGAAGACATACGTAATCCCATTAAAATTTAATAAGTTAATATTAACTCACAAACAGTACCTTAAGCGGACGAGGCGAAATACATTGGCATGACTCTCGACTGCAAGCTGAGGTGGAAAGCCCATGTAAAGAAAAAGAAATAAAAAACATACCGTTCTATATGAATTTTTCGAGATATGAGATTTTCAAATTTTCAAAATTCGTTTTGAACCCCTTCCCCTTGACCTAGGGTTATGAAAAGTTTCGAGGACCATTGTGGGGTTGGTCGAAACCCATAAAAAAAATTTCGTAATTTTAACTCAACGCTAACTGGGCAAAGTGCCGCGGACGGCGTACGGCGGACGGACGGATTTTTTTTTATTCGATCTTGAAACGTAAACCAACAAATTTTGAGGGGGGGTTAAAATTTTTTTTTCTTTGGGCGATTCCAATGGTTCATTATCGAAGATAATAAACCAAAATGAAGTACGAGGTACGCGGTGTGGGTGTGACAGGGGGCGCAGAGACATAAAAGGTCACGTCGTATGACGCACTAGTTGACTCCTGCCAGCCGTATTACGTCATACGCTCGTGCGTCATAGGCTCTGACGTACTTGTTGGCCTCCTGCTAGCCGTCTTACGTCATACGCTCGTGCGTCATAGGCTATGACGCACTTGTTGGTCTCCTGCCAGCCGTCTTACGTCATACGCTCGTGCGTCATAGGCTCTGACGTGCTTGTTGGCCACCTGCCACCCGTCTTACGTCATACGCTTGTGAGTCATTGGCTCTGACGCACTAGTTATCCTGCCAGCCGTCTTACGTCATACGCTCGTGCGTCATAGGCTCTGACGTACTTGTTGGCCTCCTGCTAGCCGTCTTACGTCATACGCTCGTGCGTCATAGGCTATGACGCACTTGTTGGTCTCCTGCCAGCCGTCTTACGTCATACGCTCGTGCGTCATAGGCTCTGACGTACTTGTTGGCCACCTGCCAGCCGTCTTACGTCATACGCTTGTGCGTCATTGGCTCTGACGCACTAGTTATCCTGCCAGCCGTCTTACGTCATACACTCGTGCGTCATAGGCTCTGACGTACTAGTTGGCCTCCTGCCAGCCGTCTTACGTCATACGCTCGTGCGTCATAGGATCTGACGTAATTTCCCGCCGGTCGCTTGTGTTCTGACGTGATCTGAGGGAAAGGGTGAATCAAGGGAACAAATTTTTCCCGTTTCAGTTTATGTGCCAAAGCAAAGACATGAAAATGTCAAAAAAATGTGTAAATAGGTACCTAAGCCCAACTGTAATGTCAATTTTCTGACAATGAGTTTTCGACTATAGTTTTCATACCTTTTTACTTAAGTACTTATTGAAATTTGAGACTGATAATGAGCTGTTTGCAAATAAAAAGTCTGATAACTTCATTAGGTACATCTTATTAATCTATTTTCAAGTTCCGATTCACAGTTGAATGTGTTTTATTTAGATGTCGTAAAATTCGAAAACGATGGAATGACGAAACCTGTCGACTACTGACTCAAGTGATACTGTCGACTTCTAACACATGTAGGTCGACTACTAGTGCAAAACCATGTCGACTACTGAAGAAAATGTTGGTCACTGGTATCGACTACTACCTAGAGCATTGGGATTTTTTACAAAACTTGTTTTTCCCTTTTCAAACCATGTTGAATAATATTTCCCGCTGCCAGGTCTTTTAGGAAAGGATCTTGGGTACACAATGAACAGGTTTGCAATGAGAAAAAAACCGAGTGAATATTGAAATGTCATCCATTTCTGACCTATATTTAAAATTTCAAGTATGTAGCTCATCATCAAAATTTCATTTGTTTAAACAAATAGGTATTATTTAAACAATTTTACAGACAAAAAACCGAGTGAATATTGCATTGTGATCCAGTTCTGACCTAAGTATTTTTAAAATTTCAAGTCAATAGCTCAGCATGAAAATTTAATTTGTATTATTACAAAAAGGTATTATTTAAACAATTTTACAGATGAGAAACCGAGTGAATATTGCAATGTGGTCTATCCCCGACTGACGGTTAAAATTTCTAGACTGTAGTTTACCTGGAAGATGAAAAAAAGGCAGTTTTATTCTGGGCGGCTACCCGGGACCCACCTAACGGCCGTTTTCGACGCGAAGTTTAGTGTTTTCCCATTCTGTTTTCTGCTTCTCCCTTGTTTCATTTATAAATTAAAGATATTTTCTACAGTCGGACATGAAGGAAAATGGATGTAGAAAAAATTACTTGCAGCTAATAAAGGTGTTGAGGGATGGCAAATTGTAACATATTATGTAAGTAAGATACCTAATATTGTTGGTCTGCCGAAAAAATCAGTTGGATATTGATGGCAGACCATGTCACAAAGTTTCTTCTTACAATGTAGTATCATGTGCCAAAATTTGAATCGTCCTAAAGAAGATGCATTTTTACCATAAAAATGGTCAATAATTGAAATTATTTCTGTTTTCCCACGTTTGAGTTCAGTCTGCCGCCAGAAGGCAGCGGAATATTGATGGCAGACTGCGTCAAAAAGTTTACACTAACATGCTAGTATCACATGCCAAAATTACAACTTTCCCAAAATACATTCATTTTGACCTTGAAAATTGCAATTTTTCAATTTCAGTCTGCCTAACTTAAACAACGGGTTACTGAAGGCAGACTACTCTTTTTCAGTCTTATTGCAGGAGAACAATGTTGAGCCGAAATTTGAAGCATCCTAAAATCACAAAATTTTGATCAGTAATTTGGCAATTTTTGCATTTCAGTCTGTCGGTAGAAAGCAACTGGCTAGGCAAGGCAGACCATGGTCTATTGCTCTCATACCACAGGTACTTTAACGTATTGAAATTTGAATCTTCCTAAAACTGATGAAATTTATCACCAAATTTGGCAATATTTCAATTCAAGTCTGCCATTACTTTTCAACTGCTTTAGATTGGCAGACAAGTCTCAAACTCCTTATTTGGGCATATATAATCATGTGTGAAAATTTGAGGCGTCCCAAATACTGTAAATTTTACACCCGAAAAATGCAATTTTTGAAATTGAGTCTGCCACGCATTTTCAACCGGTTGAAAGTGGCAGACTGGTGAAAACATCTATGTTTGGACATAATCTATCATCTATAAAAGTTCCATCCATCCTAAAGACAGGTCATGTTTGTGCGTTTTCGTCACTTTTTAAATGGCTGCCATTTTTGAAAGCAACCGCTTTGAAATGGCAGACTTGGATTTTCTTACTCAGAATTGACTAGATTTTCATAATTTTATATCAAACCTTCTCCTAAAATGAACACCCATTTTCGGCCTCGGCTCCAGGACTATTCTGGAAAGGGGAAATCTCGACCAGGAGATACCATTTTGTCTTTTAGTGAATATGACCCAAAATGAAGGCGAGAAGAGCCTGTCTAGACCAGAATCCCACACAGTCTGTCTCAGTTGGTAAGGAGACAGCTGCTTTATTCTACAAATCTATTATGTCATTTGAATCACTATGATGAGTTTGACTTATCCTCAAGAATAAATCGTTCCTTATCCGTAAAAAAAGTGATCTCAGTACGCTCGCATCATCCAGGGAGGGCTAACCAACTCTCCATCAATTATTTCAAACAAAAATGTAGATGAGGAGGGTATGTAGATCATCTTCACGTGTAGGTCATATGTAAATCATCTTCGATAAATGCGGGCGTTAATTGTCACAGGATGCGAAAGAGAAGGTTTAGAGGTTTCCAAAACGCTGGTTAAATTCATTTTTAGGTGGGAAAATAACAGATTTAAACGTAATCAGAAGTGGGACACTGGTAAGCTATTTCTACTAGTTCTTATATTCTGAAGAGTTAGAAGAGAGTAGAGAATGCAAATGAAGTAATACAATTTTAGGTGTGATATTGAACTTCTTCTGGTCCTTTGTAGAGCGTGGACCTTCTCCATAGAGGATGAACGCAACCGACTAATTCAATTCTTTCAACAGTAATATTCGAGCGTAGCTAGCTTTTAGTACCTATGGAAATTGCTGCCATCTAGTATTCCTTCTACCTGTGGTTTTGAACAAACTATCACCCTTCAGAACAGAGTAAACCAAGTACCACTTATTTACTATTTGCGTAAGTACGAGTATAACTAGCAACGTGGAAAAATTATTCATGGAATCCATAAGAATGAAATATAGGGGTCTTCGAGTAACTATAGATGCATCATAAACAATAACAGAAGAGTACCCAGACGGAGAAAATGAAAAAACTCACAGCAATTCGTCGGTTGGGTGGTCACTCAAAGATAGGAAAGCAGCTTCAGGTATCCACGGCTGTGGACAACATACGGAGAAAGTTCAAATTATTTATTCCCTTAGCTTAGCCCTTCCTTTGAGAATTTACAATAAATATTATTAGCATGAAGAAAAGGTCCTTCCGGGGAACAAAATGTTGGTACCTAACCCCATCACAGTATTCACATGATATCTGTTATCAACCTCATCTGATATCACGTGTGAGTGTGTGCTTTTCTTTTCTTTTGTTGCCTTTGACAAATCACGGCAAATTTCTGTTCGAGTGGTGGATCCTTTCATCAACGGAGGGGCACATGAGAGGCTTTGGAGGACGGTTTTAATTTCTGAGATGCAAGCATCCAGAGTGCTCGGCATTTCTGATGATTGATCATAATATTAGCTTCGTTCCAGCCAGTCACCGGGTAACCGCAGTCTAGTAGTATAGTAGGGTTTTCTGTGACCGCAGTTGGCAACAGCTGTTCCAGCCTACCAGCTAGGGATGGCCGACGGGGACAAAATAATCGATTATTGAATTATCGATAGTTTTACAGACTCGATTAATCGGTTATCCGATTAATCGGTTGAAAAAATCGATTCATAGATTAATCGAATCGATTTTCACATGTCACACTACGGGGGAAGTTCGACACTATTATTTCATTTCATTGCAACAATTGCAACAATTTAAAAAAATAGCACTGGACCTCTAGTGCATAGAGATGTGTGAGGGGAACTGTTACCATATAATACCACAAAATTTTCAGAAGTAAATATTTTAATGTTAGCACTTAAATGTTCATAAAAATAAATGACAAAATTTTTCCTAAAACAATGAAAATATATTAAAATATCTATGCTTTAGAAAATCACATGAAAAGGTAACTGAACACACTTAGTTATACTCAAGTAAACTTTTAAATGTTTAAATGTACCAGTAACATAAATGTAATAGGAACATTTTTTAGTTTAACCTCCGATACCGATTTAAATCGGTTTCAAACAATCGATTCTGTAATAATCGTTTTTAAAATTAATCGATTCGGTGTATCGGTAGCAAATAATCGATCTTTCGATTAATCGCGATCGGTATCGGCCATCCCTACTACCAGCACGGCTCAGTCAGGTTGAACCGTGGTTCGACCACTCGCTTGCTTGGGGTTCAGGGCGGTTGGTTTGGGGTTGTTATAACCTCATTTGAACCTACCTCAACCATAGGAAACCAATTCAATAAATTTTGTCGCTCTGTTGTGTGGATCAGTGTTGCCAGACGTAGGGAATTTTGAGGGTGCTTTGAGCGTAGGGAATCCCTACGCTGAACGTAGGGATTTTTGGTCAAGCTAGGTTACGTGATTCAAACAATGGAAAAATTTTAATTAATTATATGATTTTAGTACATTAAATAAATTTTATTCGTGATCGGAAAACCACTTGTGTAGACACCTATAACCAGTTTCGTTCGTCCCCGTCATTTCAAATGACTCATTTGACAACCACAAGCCACATCTCTTCTTTAAAGAAAAGCATACACACTTCTTATGCATGTTCCATGCTTCAATGTTGTTGTCTTCGTTCAGTAATCTATCTCGGTATCAACTGTCATCTGTCTTGTTGAAGATATGAAGGAGAAAGGTACCAATAATTGTAACCATTATGTAATAATTGTAACAATTATTGTTAAAACCACCCCATCACACCAAATATGATGAAGTTGCTTGCGTCACAGAGCTCATACGCTTCTAATAAAAGCGAGCAATCCCTCGATAGTGACAGACGATTTGATTGGTTTTTGATGGTCTGTTTGATGAATAGTTTTTGATTTATTTTTGATAACCTCTTGAGATTAACCTAAGATTTTATTAGCTCTTCTTTCTATTTTCAATCCCAGATTTTTCCGTTACTTGTTTTACTATTACTGTTTTACCATTTTAATTATATTTTCTCCTCGTAGTCATTCCTGGAGGTCGACATTAGGATTTTTTAAATAGGTATTCCTAGGCTAATGTAACCAATGCTACCATTCGTGAGCCTATATTTATAATAAGCCTTATTATATTTATCTCAGTGATATTTCTCAAGTACCTAACAATTCTTGTCCTGAAAAAAAAAAATGACTGGACCTAATCTAACTATTATTGATACAGCAATAAAAATTACATTGTGCAACTCAGTGGTTCAATGGTTATTTCAATCCTCAAACCAAACCAGCAGCAGTGAATGCATTGATATTGTCGTTTTGTAGATGACTAGGAGGGAAGTGATCTTCTTTTGTTCTTTTAAATTTTCAGCAATCGAAATTTTACGCGTAGGGAATTTTTTTAATACGGTAGGGAATTTGTAGGGAAAAGTAGGGATTTTGGAAACGATCCGTAGGGAATTTCGAGGCAAGTTGTCTGGCAACACTGCCCTCAAGATTGTTGCCATGGAAGAAGGGATTTCTTCCATGGATTGTTGCCTTGTCTGTTGTGAGAAGTAGTGTTTTAGGTGCTTTTCGTACGAGTATATTTCAACAGTCAATTTATATCAAAATATCCTCAACATTAGTCAAGTGCTTAGTGTTCACAGTGAAATTCGTATAACTTTTCGAGGGTTTCGTTGACTGTTTGTGCTCCGTCGACGTGCTACAGGTGCAGTGTTCCAAATGGCTGAAGGCGCGAATTCATCAAATGCACGAGTTTCCTCTGTCGTTTCACTCGCAGGTACGAGAGATTTTCAAAAGGAAAACAAGAGTATTTGAAACAATCGTCTATTTCCACTGAAATATCATGTAACTGTTAGACCGGTTTCGGTGATTGAACCATCGTCAGTAACTAAACAATACTCACATTTCAGTAGAAATAGACGATTTCTTCAAATACTCTGGTTTTCCTTTACGTGGGTTTCCACGATTTCGTCGCCTAATGATTTAGTTCGTAGAGATTTTCAGGGTAAAAGTGTAGTATAACGTACTCAGCCCCGATTTTTCTGAATGACTTCTGCGTCGATCACATCCGAAAATTGACAAAATCAATCATTATCGAGTTGTTCACACGTGAATGTCAAAACGTTTACGTTACACCGAATTCAGAAGGCTAATAAGCTGTAGGTTGAGTTCAAAACGGTCTTTAGTCGAATTTACTGTCAGGAAAATCATCCAAATTCTATGTAAATTGTAAGAAACCTTCGCCGTTTTGGGGCACCGTTTGGTTTCCCATTAACAGAGGAGATGTTGTGTAGTTACGGAGGTAAGTGAAGTTTACTAGGTGGGACTTTTGAGCATTTGTTCTCATTAACCACTTTTCGTCCCACTGTACAAGGGAATCAGCGTGCTGTTGGAGGTTTCGCGTCGCTATTTGTCCGCATTTGGATTTGGTCAAAATACCACGATCATCAGCGAACACCCTGCATTCTCTAGAGATCACCAAGCCCTCATCCCTTCATTCCGTGGTGACCCCGAAGGAACTCCACCACTTTTTGGAAGTAACCAAAACATTATGCCTGACCTATATCAACCCCCAAAACCCATTTCAAACCTTTTTCATGGCCATCCGGAGGTTTGTACAACCAGCCCTTCGTTCGGTACAATTTATGGTACCCTCCATTTATAATTAAAAACTACTTTATGCAATTTTAGTCGTTTGACCATTCTTTTATTTCATTAGCCTTGTAATTTAACAATAGGTCGTCACCTATAGACGAAGAAACCCATTGGAAAGCAAATAATTATGAGTTTGAAGTAGGTAAGTACTTAAAAAAAAAAAAAATCATTTGCTTTCGATTAACCGAACATCGATTATTCAATATCAATTGAATAGGTAACATCGATTATTAGCTTACGCTTAATCATTTGTTGTATAATCCATTATTTGCTTCCAATGTTGCATCCCTAGTTCTATGGATGTAAGCCATTCTGGGAGTGAGAACATCGAAGGTTTTGCACTGGGACCTACTTGGAGAACGCTTATGGGCATTAGTTGAGTTTCTAACGGTGTTCTAACGTAGTTTGTGAATGAAAAGGGGATATTAAATAAAACTGATGAGCGAGTGGAGGTTTTAGAGGCGACCAAATTAATTTTAGAAAGCGAAGAGGGACAATTTATACGATTGTTGAGTAATTTGAACAACAGAACGAGGTCCGAAGAACATCAGATTCTTCTTCTTTCCAGGGTATCAAGGTGGCATCTGTGAAGGAGGGCAGTATAAATCACGACATCCGAGGGGATTCCCGATTTGTACGCCACGTAGAGCAGAATACTTCTTATACTTGAGCATAATACACCCTTTTAAGATTTTCTCTTGTTAGCCAACTTCGTAGCATTAGAAAGTACCTAATGCATCGATTTCCTGATTTTATTGACCAATGCTGCTACATGATCCTTCCACTTGAGATGTTGATCTAAGTGCACACCGAAGATAATATTATCGAATTCAGCCTTTCTATTTCCATGCAGCTACACAAGTTTCTTACTGCATCACAGTATCCATCTCAAACATTTAATTATAATTAAATGTACCTTCTAACGAACGTTGCTGGGGGCGATGAAACAATACATTTGTAGGTGGTAAACAGTCAACATGAAATTCACAGAACACACTTTTTTCTTTTATTAAACTTTTCACACAATGACATCAGTCAACACAATCATATGGTTTACAAAACACTTGACAAAATCATTAATGAAGTGAAGACTGCATCAATAACCTCCCTCATTAATTATTTTGCCAACCCCCATTTTCTTCATTAGTTCAGAATGTCGAGGCTGGTGAAGAGGCTTTGTAAGAATGTCCGCCACTTGCGACACAGTCTCAACTTTGTTGACTTCAATCTTGTTTCCCATTACAAGCTCACGCACAAAGAAATGACGAATTTTTATGTGCTTGGTTCGCCTATGGTATTCTGGATTGTTGGCGAGTTTCAAAGCAGCTTCATTGTCGATATGGAGCTGTGGCATTCCAATTTCGGCCGTCAAACTCTTCAAAAGGCGTTTCAGCCATACGAGTTCGCGCGCTGCCTCACTAGCAGCAACAATCTCTGCCTCAGTTGTGGAGATCGCAACTGATGTTTGCCTCTGACTCAACCAGTTCACTGCTCCTCCTGAGTAAAGGCAAACGACTCCCGATGTCGATCTTCCCGTTTCTTCATCCCCTCCATGGTCTGCATCACTGTAGCTCTCGAGTACTCCCTGTTTATACCCCCTAGAGTATGTTAACCCATAGTAAACGGTTCCTTTGAGGTATCTGAAAATCCTCTTCACTCGCACACAGTCCTCTTGTGTTGGCTTTTCTAGTTTTCGAGATACTACTCCAACTGCATATGCGATATCCGGTCTGGTCCCGACCATCAGGTACATGAGTGCGCCAACTGCTTGACGATAAGGAAATTTAATTTCTTTAGTAGAGTCTTCGCTACATATCCTGCTGTCTTTCACGATTGGAGTAGATGCAGGCTTACAGTCTTGCATTCCAAACTTCTCCAAAATCTTCCGAGTATAAGCAGCCTGATTTACTTTAATCACTCCATCTCCTTGATGAACTTCAATGCCGAGAAAATACGTCGCTGATTTCGAAGTTATTTTGAATTCATCTTTCAGCTCTTTCAAAAATGTGTTCTTCAACTCCTCCGAACTTGCTGCTACAAGCCCATCATCTACATAAAGGGCCAGCAATATTCGATCAGCTCCTCTGTTCCTACTAAAAAGACATGGATCTGCACAACTTTCCTGAAATCCAAGCTTCTTCAGATAATCCACGAATCTTTTATTCCAACATCGTGGAGCCTGTTTTAGGCCATAAAGGCTCTTCTTCAAATGACAAACATTATTTGACCCATCTTCAAACCCCTCCGGTTGTGTCATATAGATATCCTCATCAAGATATCCATACAGGAACGCGGTAGAAACATCAAATTGTGCTAAAACCATATTCTCATTTGCCGCCACACTCAAGAGAGTTCTTATGGTACCCGTTTTGGCAACAGGGCTAAATGTTTGATCATAGTCAATTCCTTTTCTCTGTGAAAAACCTTTGATTACCAGACGAGCCTTGTACTTCTCAACTGATCCATCGGGATTAGTTTTAACACGAAATACCCATTTTGATGGTATCGGTTTCTTCCCTGTTGGTAAAGGCTTCATTTCCCATACCTTGTTTTCATCCAAAGATTTCAATTCATCCAACATAGCTCTTTTCCATTTCTCTTTCTCAGGACTTTCATTAGCTTCAGTGAATGTTTTTGGCTCTGTAACAATGCAAATGTCTGTATACGCAGTCATGACGAAATCTTGAAACCTTTCAGGTCGTCTCAGGGTTGATCTGTCTCGCAGAACCCTCCCTTCAGTCTCATCTTCTTCCTGACTTTCTTCGTCTCCATTTTCTTGATCATCTTCCCTTGAATCAGAACTGTTCTGCTCAGTTTCTAGATTCTCATGCAGGATCTGAGGTTCAGAGTTCTCAAGAGGTTTCTCTTCAAATATTACATCCCTTGACCGAATGATTTTATTATTGGATTTGCACCAAATACGATAACCTTCATCATTATCATACCCAACCAGTATACCCTTAACAGCTTTCCTGTTGAACTTTGTCCTTAACTGCTTCGGAACATGGGCATAGCAAGAGCTTCCAATAATTCTTAGGTGCTTTACTCCTGGCCTTTTTCCCGTCCACAATTCATATGGGGATTTCCCATCTACTGGTGTTGGCCCTGTCCTGTTCAAGATGTACGCAGCCGAGTTGATGATTTCTGCCCACAATCCTTGAGGAAGACCCTCATGGGCATGCATCAGCGATCTAGCCGTCTCAACTAGAGTACGATTCTCACGCTCACTACACCCGTTCTGTTCCGGGGTGTAAGGCATCGTCAACCTATGTTTAATTCCATTTTTTGCAAGGATTGTTTTAACAGCATTACTATCAAATTCACCTCCATTGTCACTCAGGAACTCTCTCACAGTGTGACCTGCTACTTTCGCATCAATTAGCATCTGTACCAACTTCTGTGGTACTTCAGATTTCTCCTTCATTGGATACACGAATCTGCATTTGCTGAAATCATCCTTGAAGACCACGTAGTACTTGTTGCCAGCTAATGATGATAGAAAGGGTCCACCAACATCTGAGTGAATCAGCTCACCTGGTTTGGTAGCTCTCGGTCTTTTACCAAACTTCAGACGATGAGCTTTTCCATAAATGCATGCTTCGCACAGCTCACTATCTAACTTGACCCGGACTCCCAACTCATTCTCAATAAACGACTTGACATGCCTCTTGTTTTGATGTCCTAGACGTTCATGGTACAGCTGGAGTAGATTGTGGTTTGCGACAGCATTTATTTCTCCTTTCGATGAATCCTGTTTTGCTCTGAATGCCAGTTTATACAACCCTCCACAGCGATTTCGCACCCCTTCTACAATGCACTGATCCTTTACTTTCAGCTTGCATGATCTTTGAGTGGATGTAAATATGCTGTCGGGCAATTTATCTTGGGCTGAAAGAGGCGAGAACAGATTTTTCTTTATTTCAGGCACTAGCCATACGTCTGTAAGTAGAACCTTGTACCTCTTTCCATTTCCAGTAGCCTCAACTTCTACCACACCTTTACCAACAGCCCCTACAGATTGGCCATTAGCGGTGGTAACTGAGCATGAATTTTTGAATGGTTCGAACGATGTAAACGCGTGATATGGTGTGATAGGCGTGATATGGTGTGTAGCACCATTATCCACAAACCAACTATCACGATCACATTCACTGTAAAGCACGTCATTGCTTTCTGCAGACAACGTGAATGATGATACGGAATTTGTCATGTCTTTCTGTTGGCTCTTTGGTGGTCGACCGTCGGCTATCCATTTCTGACATTTACGAATTACGTGTCCCTTTTCGTGACAGTAGTAGCATACAACGTCCCTTTGTTTTTTCATTCTATAGTTATTTCCTCCTTTAGACGAGTCCGTTGCAGCTAAAACGTCGAGACTACCACCATTGTTCTTATTGGCTAAAGCTCTCTCAAAAGCGCACAGTTGAGTGGTGAGAGCCTCTATAGTTCGATCCGCTTTTGCAACCATCATCCAACTGGACTTGAACGGAAAAAACTCCTCTGGAAGCGTCCCCAATATCTTACATATAATGAATATCTCTGGAAGTTCACTATTTCCGGCTCTGTCCTTGGAGATTTCCAGCTTCAGGCTATTCCAAATATTCTTCAACTTGCTCATGTGCGTTGCCATGTCATCTTCTGTTTCCTTCTGATACCCAAAGAAATGCATACACAACTCAAAAGCCTTGTCCTCAGACAATCCATCAAACAGTCTGTGCAATTCTTCCCAAACTTCACGTGCACTTGAAAAACGCATGACCTTCTGGATTGTCTCCTCCGTCATATTGGTCGTTAGAGCAAGAAGAGCATTGCAATCAGCCATAGTATACATATTTAGTTGCCTTTCGTATTCTTTGGTTGCTTCATTGGAAACGGCACTTGGCTCAGTAGGCTTTAGGAACCTTCCTTCAACTATATCCCAAGCGTGAGGTATCCCTCGAAGTAGTACCGAGACTTTGTACTTCCAAGTGGCCCAATTGCTTTTCCCTTCAAGCAATCCAATGTGCATTCCCTTCGCGAATTCCATTCTTCCACTGTCACCACTAGGTCAGATCACTTTTACTAACCCAATTTCAGCGTCCCTGGGCCCATAACCCGATGAAACAATACATTTGTAGGTGGTAAACAGTCAACATGAAATTCACAGAACACACTTTTTTCTTTTATTAAACTTTTCACACAATGACATCAGTCAACACAATCATATGGTTTACAAAACACTTGACAAAATCATTAATGAAGTGAAGACTGCATCAATAGTACGATCTCGTTGAATCGACACATTCGAGGTTCCAGAAAGTTTGAACGTTCGTCTGCTGGATTTTCCTGGTACCCTCACAAATGTACCATCACTGTGAGCACTATGAAGTCTGGCCGTGGTAAGCCTACTCTAGTCGTTCTCCACGTAACCATTCGTGAATTTTGATTTAACCAGTCACTGACTAAATCAGGACTCATCAGCTAGGCGTGGCTAATACGGTTATTTCTTGGTGATAGGTTATCGAGTAACAGCGACCGTCTGGTAATAGGTTGTCGTATTAGGTTATTTTGGTAATAGGTTACCGGCGATTCTGGAACCTTTCCACCGCCCAACGCAGACTGGTTTTCCAGGCTCACAACCGATCTTGTGTCATTTTTAATTCTCACCATTAGCTCGTATGGCAACTTTTGCGTTGTTATAATTCCTACATACTGATGCATGTTTCTTGACGCTCTGATTGAAATAAGTGCAACAGTGAAAACAGGTAGGTACCTACTCGAAAAATAAGATTGAACTCAAAATCGCACCGAAAAAATGAGGTACCTTCTTATTGAAACAGACACACACATTCTGTTTCATGTACTAAATATGAAATTAATCTCTAAAGAATCGAAATTTCTGTTTTAGTTAAAGAATGGCTAGTCTTTTAATAAATATATTGTGGCTAACTCTGTTTGATAGTTGGACTCTTGGTGTGGGAAAAGGGATCATCAATGTAAAATGCACAACTAATTGCGTAGGTATGCGAGTATAATCGTACAAGTATTTAATATTGTGTATAGCTAGGTAACTACTATATAGGCATCACAGTCTTATAACTAACTATTGCTAAAATTCAATGAAATTATATCTTGAGCGATTCATAATGGTAATATCATGGTAGGTGCACACCTTTCACGCATTCGTTTTCCGTAACCTATTACCTGGTATTAGGTCCCAGCCAACCTATTGCCAGGTTGTTAGTGGTTATCAAGGAATCCCAAGGGACCTGGAGGGGTATTCGTAAAGAGGCCCTCAATGGCTTTCAACCAAGTTCTCAAAACAGTTATTCCAGTAATAGGGGTTTCTGGTATTAGGTTACTGAACAGTATTAGGTTATTTCATACCGATTGCCCAAATGTATCATAAATTGAATCAAATTGAAGAAATCTTTGAGGAATCAAAATACGACTTCACCTTGGTGTACGGTAGGTACCCATTGTACTCATCACTTGATAACGGTTCGAATAATTTTGAATTTCGGTAGTTCTATGATTTTAAAACAAGGAAATCAAAGTGTTATCAACATTAAGACGTAATGCAACACATAATTTTTAAATATCAACTTGGGGTTTTTGTCCAATATTGGAATCGTATGCAAATCATCAGAATCGAATGTGGATGACATCGGTGACCCAATAACAGGCTGTTCTTGTTATAGAAGATGAAGCGTGTTTCGACCCCCTGAATCCTGAACTGGATCTTGTGGAAGTTAAAGAAGAACATGATTTCGATGAAGAACCAGCTATTAAGATTGAACCTTCTCCTGCTGATGGTAAGAACTGTTTTTGGTTTATTATCTTCGATAATGAACCATTGGAATCGCCCAAAGAAAAAAAAATTTTAACCCCCCCTCAAAATTTGTTGGTTTACGTTTCAAGATACGTAGATTCAGAAAATCGAATTAAAAAAAATCCGTCCGTCCGCCGTACGCCGTACGCCGTCCGCCGTCCGCGCCACTTTGCCCAGTTAGCGTTGAGTTAAAATTACGAAATTTTTTTAATGGGTTTCGACCAACCCCACAATGGTCCTCGAAACTTTTCATAACCCTAGGTCAAGGGGAAGGGGTTCAAAACGAATTTTGAAAATTTGAAAATCTCATATCTCGAAAAATTCATATAGAACGGTATGTTTTTTATTTCATATTTAGATAGAGTTTGTTCCGTAGAATTTTTTAAGACCATCCGCAGCTTTGTACGACCAGCCGTTCGTTCACAATGAGGGCTCAAAGATTGTGCCTCACAACACGATCCTGTATCAAACTGTTGAAATACAGGTCCATTTTCATACTAACAAGCTCTTTGGAACATCATATGGCTTAAATGATGTCGAGTTTGTTGTTCTGAGGTGCGTTTCGTGCTACGGAAATGAAGGTAATTTCGAATGTTTGTTGGTAGGTACTTCTTTTATAGAAAAATTATTACCGACGTAGTATTAAAAACCCCAGAATTATATCGTATTTTAATATCATAATTAATAATAATTATTATTAATAATAAATACGAATTATTAATACCTAACAATAAATTATAATAATTTTCACTAGGTACTTGATAAAATTGTTAATAATTAGTGATAATTGATAATAATAATTAATCTAACATTTAGGATCTAGACATTTAGACCTAGTGATCTAGACAGAAGGGTGATCTGTACAAAGAAGATAATGAACCGTTGTGTCAAGAATTTGCGGAGTTTTTGTTACTATTTTGGTACATGGTTCAATGTCCACTTGGGCGGCGACGCACGGGCGCTCACCTCCTCACCTCTTCCTCACTGCTCGAGTCAGTTTGGAGAAGCGCGCTTCTTGTGCACCTCTTGTTGAGGTGGAACAAAAACACACGTCTGACACACTACACAAGTATTTCCACAGTAGAAAAAAGTATTCAAAGTAATAAAAAGTATATTAAAAGTGTAAACCAACGAACGACGAACAACAAAACAAACTTCGTCTTCTTTTTTCTGGGTTTATCAACAAAACCAACGAGTAACTAGGAGTATTCTGTATGTACCTTTCTGGGTACATACCCAACTCCCTCATCAAGTTGAAAGTCCCATTCCTGTTGTTTTTCAACCATAAAGGGTGAACCCAGAACTTTCTCTGGCTGTTAATGTTAGCTAACAACAAGATCGAGGACGTCCTCGTCACTTTCATCGTCAGAATACATACTTTTTAAATATCAACTTGGGGTTTTTGTCCAATATTGGAATCGTATGCAAATCATCAGAATCGAATGTGATGACATCGGTGACCCAATAACAGGCTGTTCTTCTTATAGAAGATGAAGCGTGTTTCGACCCCCTGAATCCTGAACTGGATCTTGTGGAAGTCAAAGAAGAACATGATTTCGATGAAGAACCAGCTATTAAGATTGAACCTTCTCCTGCTGATGGTAAGAACTGTTTGTTGTTACTATTTTGGTACATTCTGACCTGTCCGGCGTGTAATGGTTTTTCTCCTGTTCAAACGTCAACAAAGAGGTGCTGAAGTGTATGACACATCCCCCCAAAAAACACTCCGTGTAAAAATCACCCCGCCTCGCAAATATCATTCTTCAGAGGCCGGAAAAAGTTATGATATCCACTTTCCCCGCCCGCCCTTTTCCTCATTAAGGAGCTAAGTATAATGAAAAGCTTAACCACTTCACAAGCAACGTACCCCTTTCGAAATCTCCCCTTGGCGCTATTGCGAGACGTTTTTATTACTTCCACAAGCAACTAATACTTGATGGTGATTAGTATTAGTTGATTAGGGGAAGGAGGATCAGGTTTGTAGGTAGTGAAAGTAATAAAAATACTACAAATATAAACTTTTTATACAAGTATTAGTTGCTTGTGGAAGTAATAAAAACGTCTCGCAATAGCGCCAAGGGGAGATTTCGAAAGGGGTACGGTGCTTGTGAAGTGGTTAAGCTTTTCATTATACTTAGCTCCTTAATGAGGAAAAGGGCGGGCGGGGAAAGTGGATATCATAACTTTTTCCGGCCTTTGAAGAATGATATTTGCGAGGCGGGGTGATTTTTACACGGAGTGTTTTTTGGGGGGATATCACATCTTTTTGTTGTTGAAGTGGGTCATGTTATAAAGAAAGTCTATGCAAAATTTCAAGTCGATTGGTCCAATTACCCAGGCTGTAGACTCGTCAAAGTTGCCAAAATTAGCCTAAATGTCAGTATTTTGTTTCTAAAAGTGTTTTGGGTTGAGATAATGGGTTAAACCTTTCAAAAGGCACTGGCTGATGTTGAAACGAAGCTCTGTGCAAAATTTCAAGTCAATCCGTGAAGGTGGAAAGGCCTAACTGATTAAGGAGAAGAAGAACAGGTAAGGGTGAAAAACCGGGCTTTTGAAGTTATATAACTCGGCTCCCTTTAAAGATATCGACTTGAATCTTTCAAAAGGCACTTGCTACACTTGAAACGAAGCTCCGTGCAAAATTTCAAGTCAATCGAGGAAGGTGGAGAGGCTGTAGCCTTGACTGACTAAAAAAAGTAGGAAAACATGGTAATTGGTTTTTGAAGTTATATAACTCGGCTCCCTTTAGACCTAGTGACTTGAAACTTCCAGGGCGTTCTATTATCCACACCAAAAAGATCCATACCAAATTTCAAGTTGATCAGTCAACTAGGAGCCGAGATATGGCCAAAATTAGCCTAAATTACCCTAAATTTTAGTTTTTTGTCCCCAATTTTTTTTGGGGTTGAGATAATGGGTTATTTCGTTCAAATGGCACTGAGCCATGCTATAAAGAAGGTATGTAAAAAAAACTCAAGTCGATTGGTCCTTTTACCCAGGATGTAGACTCGTCAAAGTGGACAGAATTTGCCTAAAGTTTCTGTTTTTTTTTCTAAAATTTTTTTTGGTTGAGATAATGGGTTAAATCTTATATAAGGCTCTGTCTCAAGGTTAAATGAAGCTCTGTGCAAAATTTCAAGTCAATTGGTGAACGTGGAGAGGGTCCAGCCTTGCCTGTCTGAACAAGGAGAAGAACAAGAAGAAGTGGAAAACAACCTAAGCCCGAAAAACCGGGTTTTTGAAGTTATTTAACTCGGCTCCCTTTAGACCTAGCGACTTGAAACTTTCAGGGCTTTCTAATATCAACTCCAAGAAGACCCATACTAATTTTCAAGTTGATCGGTCAAATAGGGGCCGAGATATGGATACCTAGAAAACGCGTTTCGTGACGTCCTGTAACCTCAGCACCGTTCGTTTTCTCAACTTCTTTGCTTGGCGGGGCGGAACGCCAACGCGTTCCTAGATAATATACCCCAGTCCCACCAACCTTTTGAATCACGTTTGCGGTGGTACCTACACCTAGCCGTCAATTATCCTCAATATTGAAATTTGAACCCCTAACCAATGTTGAATATTCCTGTCGATTGTCCCAATGTATCATAAATTGAATCAAGTTGTTCTGTTTGTGTATGTCAGAAGAGGAGGCCAGTAACACTGACCAACAAGAGGAAGGCATGACTATGAGGCGATTAGATGGAGATGAAGCTGTAGAAGATGAAGAAAAAATCATTGAGGAATCAGAATGCGACATCGTGTTGGTGGACAATAATGACAGTAAGTACCCATTGTACTCATGATTTTCATTTGATAACGGTTTGAACGATTTTGAAATCCAATAGTTATATGGTTCAAATCAAAGCGTCTACTCCAGGCATGATGAAAGACAGACAGAATAATGCCCTGACAATAAATAGGTCGTGCCTACAGAGTGCTTGTAATTTGCATCACTGATGAAGTAAGCATCCTTCCATTCTGCCAAGAGAATAGGTGACTGTTTTCTCATACAAGTGGATGAGATCTTGAAGAATATTGAAGTTAACGTTTTCTTTGCAGGAGAAAAACCATTCTCTTGCCATCTATGCAACTACAAGGCTGCTAAGCCCTCAACTCTTTCAAGGCACATGAAAACCCACACAGGTACCTGCAGGTTTAGTTACTAAAACTATTATTCTATATATTTACTCTTGTGCCACTGAGTGCTTGTAATTTGCATCACTGATGAAGTAAGCATCCTTCCATTCTGCCAAGAGAATAGGTGACTTTTTTCTCATACAAGTGGATGAGATCTTGAAGAATATTGAAGTTAACGTTTTCTTTGCAGGAGAAAAACCATTCTCTTGCCATCTATGCAACTACAAGGCTGCTGAGCGAGGACATATTTCAAGGCACATGAAAACCCACACAGGTACCTGCAGGTTTGGTTACTAAAACTATTACTCTTGTGCCACTGCGTGCTTGTAATTTGCATCACTGATGAAGTAAGCATCCTTCCATTCTACCAAGAGAATAGGTGACTTTTTTCCTCATACAAGTTGATGAGATTTAAATCATCTTGAAGCATATTGAAGTTAACTTTTTTTTTTTGCAGGAGAAAAACCATTCTCTTGCCATCTATGCGACTACAAGGCTGCTCAGCGAGGACATATTTCAAGGCACATGAGAACCCACACAGGTACCTGCAGGTTTAGTTACTAAAACTATAATTCCATATATTTACTCTAGTGCCATTGAGTGCTTGTAATTTGCTTCATTGGGAAAGTAAGCATCTTTTAGGTGATTTATTTTTAAATTTTTATTTTTAAATAATGTTGATGCAATTTGAATCATCTCAGAGCATTTGATTAGAAAAAAACTCTGCAAATTCTTGACACAACGGTTTATTATCTTGTAGAATTATCCCCCCCCCCCACCTCTATCAGCTATCCAAGTGCAAAACGTTTTTAATTTGCAGGAGAAAAACCATACTCATGTAACCTTTGCAACTACGAGGCTACTCAGTTCTCAAGTCTTTCAAACCACATGAGAACCCACACAGGTACCTGCAGGTTTAGTTACTAAAACTATAATTCCATATATTTACTCCAGTGCCACTGAGTGCTTGTAATTTGCATGATTGATGAAGTAGTAAGAATCCTTCCATTCTTCTAAGTGAATAGGTGACTTTTTCTCTCATACAAGTGGATGAGATGTAAATCATCTTGAAGTATATTGAAGTTAATTTTTTTTTTGCAGGAGAAAAACCGTTCTCTTGCCATCTATGCAACTACAAGGCTGCTCAGCCCTCAACTCTTTCAAACCACATGAGAACCCACACAGGTACCTGCAGGTTTAGTTACTAAAACTATAATTTCATATATTTACTCTTGTGCCAGTGAGTATGTGTAATTTGCATGATTGATGAAGTAGTAACAATCCTTTCATTCTTCTAAGTGAATGGGTGACTTTTTCTCTCATACAAGTTGATGAGATTTAAATCATCTTGAAGTATATTGAAGATAACGGTATTTTTGCAGGAGAAAAACCATTTTCTTGCAAGCTATGCGACTACAAGGCTGCTTGGCAAGTAGATCTAGCAAAACACATGAGAATCCACACAGGTACCTGCAGGTTTAGTTACTAAAACTATAATTCCATATATTTACTCTAGTGCCACTGAGGGCTTGTGATTTGCATCACTGATGAAGTAAGCATCGTTCCATTCTGCCAAGAGAATAGGTGACTTTTTCTCTCATACAAGTGGATGAGATTTAAATGATCTTGAAGTATATTGAAGGTAACGTTTTTTTTTTGCAGGAGAAAAACCGTTCTCTTGCTATCTATGCGACTACAAAACTGCTTGGCAAGGACATTTAGCAAAGCACATGAGAACCCACACAGGTACCTGCAGGTTTAGATACTAAAACTATAATTCTATATATTTACTCCAGTGCCACTGAGTACCTGTAATTTGCATCATTGATGAAGTAGTAAGAATCCTTTCATTCTTCTATGTGAATAGTTGACTTTTGCTCTCATACAAGTGGATGAGATTTAAATCATCTTGAAGTATATTGAAATGAAATGAAAATTAATTTATTTCTTCTACAAATGCTTGGAATTTGGTAACATAATATGTATATATATATATGCATATATTATATGTTGTAATGAAATATAATCTCCCAATATGGGCAACAAGCCCGCGCTAGGGAGATGAGTAGGTTAGGCTAAATTAAGAGTTACCTTATTCTATTGAAAAATTAAAAACAAAATATTACATTAAAATTTAATGCAAATATGCATGAACAACACCCCCGCCCCAAGTACCAACCAGTCCCGCAATCCGCCAACCCAAGCAATAATGAGGAAACTCCTCATTTAATGAAAAATCCCCCCATCACCGCCCAAGCCAACGGACCACGAAACCAGCCAATCCCCAAGACTTGAACGCCACCCACACACATTTATGGACATTGCCGACTTAGAACAGTTAGAACTCCAAAGCGGTTAACGTTGAGGTTAACGGTTTTTTTTGCAGGAGAAAAACCATTCTCTTGCCATCTATGCAACTACAAGGCTGCTGAGCCCTCAACTCTTTCAAACCACATGAGAACCCACACAGGTACCTGCAGGTTTAGTTACTAAAACTATAATTCCATATATTTACTCTAGTGCCACTGAGGGCTTGTGATTTGCATCACTGATGAAGTAAGCATCCTTCCATTCTGCCAAGAGAATAGGTGACTTTTTCCCTCATACAAGTGGATGAGATTTAAATGATCTTGAAGTATAATGAAGGTAACGTTTTTTTTTGCAGGAGAAAAACCATTCTCTTGCCATCTATGCGACTACAAGACCGCTTGGCATGGAAATCTAGCAAAGCACATGAGAATCCACACAGGTACCTGCAGGTTTAATTACTAAAACTATAATTCCATATATTTACTCTAGTGCCACAGAGTGCTTGTAATTTCCATCACTGATGAAGTTAGCATCTTTTCAAGCTCCTAAGTGAATAGGTGATTTTTCTCTCATACAAGTGGATGAGATTTACCTAATCTTGAATTATACTTTGATTTGAAAAATATGCAGGCATAGCCCCATTATGAATGGTAGGTACTTGTTAAATAGACAGCCACACTACTTACATGTTAGGTACCTTCCTATGTTCATATCATCAATTATTAGGGCCAGGAGCGTAGCGTGGCTCTGAAGGTGGGGGTACCGCACCCAATTCAGTCAGAGACACACTTACACGCCCGCGCCAGAATACACACAGATGGACGCACACAATGTACGTGTGACCCCCCCCCCCCCCGGTCATTAGCGATAATTTTCCGGTTCATAATAAGAAGAAGGTAAAGATCCACGAATGTTTTACTTCTGATTAAATATTCGTATTCGTTATTCGTAATGAATTTCTTCATCATTCAACTTCTACTTACATTCTCCAGTTCTTGTGGGGACAAGCCGCTTCCTGCGCTGCCCCTGACGCTACGCCCCTGATTAGGGCTGCAGTGTAGGAAGAATAAGAAAATACTAAATCTGGAAATCAAATCCTGAATCTACTCTAGAATATACTCATTCCTTCTTAAAATTATTGTAATTCATTGCAGGCGAGAAATCAACCAAACGAAGGAGGCAAATGAGTCTACGCTCCAAAACTTCTGATTCCAAGGGACAACGCCCGGCAGATGCAGAGTCGACTTCCTCTGATACTGATTAGACGATGAACCATAGTGCACAATCAATATGGACTCTGATACAAATGTGGTTGACGATTGGGTAACGCCCACATCTTCCAAAATTCCGAAAATACTTGATTTGTAAAAAATAGCTTTGATATTCTTTTATAAGTAAATGTGACTCTCATCTAAAACACTCGTTGACTTTGATTGTTCCTGTTTAACCCTTTAGTGCATGATTTGTTCTTTTGTTGAGGAAGAATCTGAGTGGTAGGAATAGGTCTCAGGATAGCGGGAAAAATAATGAAAAATTTCATCACTGTTTTTTCCCTGGAATTCCTAAAAACTGGAAAGTGTCTGAAGGCATCATTGTACGTATGGGCAGCACCTCGCTCTGAACCTTGGAAGGGTGTTGTCATCAATGAAATCCTGTTTTAATGAGCATTTGAATTTATTGAAACACGCGAGAATCTTCAAAAACCGATTGGTTGGTGTTCTCTTGTTGAAGATTTGTACAACTGTTTGACAATTAAGAATGGTAATCCTTCAGCACGTTTTTCTTTCAGTTAAACACAAATAAACTTCACCTTTCTCACAATAACCACAATTTTGGAGTTGGGTTCCTCTTGAAACTGAAGGAGTGTGTGCTGGGCATTGAGGGAGGTCAACTTCTACTAACTCAAACAACTTATTTTCATCTGGAACCAACCAACTAGTCCCCATTCGTCTCTCACAAATCGTCTGGAAATTCATAAAAATTCATTGGAAGGTTCACAAAGAACGAGGAGTGACTCCTCGTGACTCTGGACATGGAGGTACCGCACTCAATCGGGAACTTGGCAATATGTCGACACATAAACTTGTCGACACCTCCTGTCGACATATTTCCACACCAGGTGTTGAAGAACGTCGATAACGCACATCTTTGAAACTGGTCGACGGATTTATGTCGAAAAATTTGAGATCCGTTTTCGCTGTATTTCAACAACAGGAGTTGAACATGAGCTAAAAACACCCCTCTTGAAACTTGTCGACTGCTAAACGACGACAGAAGGGGTGGTTTGGCCACTACCTGTCCTCAGCCTTGGTTGGACAATCTACTGGTTGTCCAACTAAATTGATCGAAAATGATATATATATTTTGTTTTGGAGATGTTAACTGTGCTTGGCAAACCATTTTGTTACTTTGTCCATAATTAATTCAGCACTTGAATGAGCTTGCTGCCACGTCTTCTCTTTCACTATTATGGCCACGTCATCAGCGAATGCAACAAATCTACCTCCAGTGTTTATTGAAAATAGGTCGTTTATGTGTATGAGGAATAAGATTGGGCCAAGAACTGACCCTCGAGCGACTCCATAATTTATTGGTTCCATGGTACTTTCTACATCCTGAAATCTGAAAAATTGTGGCCTATCTGATAGATATGTGGTGAACCACCTAATGGCCACCTCATCGACTCCCATCTGCCTGAGTTTGAGAATTAATCTGCAGGTTTTAATGGAATCAAACGCCTTTGTTGAATCAATAAATAATCCTATAATCTTGTTGTTGTTATGTAAACCGTTTGATATTTCTGTCCCTATATCCGCTAGGGCGTCTTGGGTGCTCATATTTTGTCTGAATCCATATTGCGAGTATGACAGAACATTATTTTTTTCCAGGTAGTCTAGTAATTGTGATTTAACTATTTTTTCCAGAATTTTTGCAAAGTTTGAGAGTAGTGAGATTGACCGGTAGTTATCAGCAGACGTTCTTGCTCCCTTTTTATACAGTGGCCGCACTACAGCAATTTTGAGGGCATCTGGGAACTTTCCGTGAAGAATACTAAGATTAACTAGGTGAGTGAGTTGTGAAGTCAAGAAAAGTGATATGTGTTTGATTAAATCTGAGGATATTCCATCCCAACCCGGTCCTGTTCCACACTTAATTGATAAAATTGCTTTATATACCTACGTCATCTTCAGTAGTTGCGCAAAGGCTCATTTTTGTCTTAACGGCACCGGGTAAGTCCTTATAAGGGTTATAATTGGTAAATTTTGAATTTAGTTCTTTGCTCACTGATGTAAAGTGTTCATTCAGCTTATTCGCCATTTTTTCTGGCTCATTGATTTCGCCACCATAATTTGCTCTAAGAACTTATCTACACGGACTCCCCGACTCAGGAGGCAGTCTTTTGAGGGCTCGTCAATGCACAAGTTTCGAAGAAGTACTAATAATTCTTCGAAATGAATTTAAACTTAAAAATACGCCAAACCATAACCTAATTAGACCCACAGGACAAGTCCCAGGACAAACTCCCCGTCGTTCCAGCAATCCTCTAAAACCCATTGAACATAGACACTTTGAACAAAGACCTAACCCCGATTGGAGACCCGCTTTTCAACAAAATCCACATTGGAGACCCCAGACGAGTTTTAACCGCCTTTCTTACTAAGGATGGGCATAACGGTTATTTTCGAGAACCGTAAAATAACGTTCGTTATAATAAAATAACTGTCGAAAAAACTAGTTACAAATAAACTAGTTTCTTCTCAACGAAAAACGGTTGTTGAGAATAATAATATTATGTTGTTAGAAATGTAGTTACAAAGAAAACGAATAACTAACTGTCTTTTACAACTGATAGGAAAAACGAAAACTTTGTCGACACATTTGAAGATTGTTTGTTTTAAATTAGCAAGGAGATTGGTTTTAATGAACGGGACTTGCAAAAAAAATGCTCCAAAATAGTATTTAACAAAAGTAGATGATAATATCTTTGGTTGAATTTTTCTGTTTACGGTTCTTTGCATGTCATCAAGTTTTGGAGAACAATCATCAAATAGGTAGAAGCAGAAAGTAATAAAAACCGATCAAACATAGGTACTTAGGTATATATTTGAATGAGTACCTAGGTAATTTATCACATTTTTCTGAGAACCCACGAACGAAGGGCACTATTTTTTTAGTGGAACCCATGTGACTGTTTACGTACCTATATATTTATATTTAGAAAAAACTATAGAAGAAATAGGGGATCTCTTTAACATTATTTTATTTTCAGATTATTTTTTCAACAGTGATGCGGGAGTAAAAGAATATGAAACACGATAGTATAACACCAAGAGAGAACGAGTTATTGGGAGAAGTCAACCCTCTCTTTTTGGCTGGAACAAACCTATTATAATAAACATGAATAGTAACCTGAACAAGTGAAACCCGAAAAAAACGACACCACAGTTCAGATCCGCAAGTCTTCCGTCTGCTTCACCGCTGTTCAAGTGATTTATGGCTCTTGTGGAGTATGAATAATATAATAAGCTATGAGGCCTATTAATAATATTATTATATAGACATTAAGGGGCCGTAGCTCATAAGACTGATGATGGGTTACCTACTCCAAATGTATCCATGAGGTAGGTAGTACGGACCATCGATGGACTTTTTGCGTCCCATAGACGGGGCTGACTGAAATAAGAGAAGTCGACTCACAACGATGATAAGAAATAACTCATTGATAAGTTCTGTTTGTTGTAACTATTTTTCTGTACTTCTGAACTTCAAACGTTTTCCTTTCAGTGCCGGTCTTTGGCCAAGTGAACCTCCCTTTTATAATTAGATTGCGGTAGGTTGGTAGGGATAGTCGGTCTATGCCAAATACGATTTCCCCGTAAATTCATCCGCGAAAAAAACACAAATATCGCGTTGGTTTCCCTCAGTCGTAGGAATCTCCACTATGATGTATTGTACCAAGCATTTATTCGTCGTTCTCCTTTTCGTTTCTTGTGGTTTCGTCTCGTGTAACAAGTACGATAAACAGTCCAACGATTACTACAAAAAGGATTTCAACCGAGAACAATATAAGAAAGACAATGACGCTTTCAAACAGGCACAGAAAGATTATTTCAATGATGACTATCAAAGGAAAACCGCGTTCGATCCTAATCAATTTGTTGATGACTTCACCACGTTCGACATTAGAAAGATGAACAAACCGTTCAGGATGGCTAAGCTCAATCTCCTATGGACCAAAGCGGTTTCGGTAAGAATTATATAACTATCAGCGATTGGTTAAATTAATCTTTCAAGTTAATGTTCTTTTGTATGATTTAGGCTACTTTTAGGTGCTATAAATAAGTGTAGATTTTCGTCTTTATTCATGTCCAATCACAATTCTTAATAAGAAATCATAGTTTGTGGTTTACTCGTACAATTTGTTTGTTGTTAAGAGATGACGCAAGTCAGTTGAAGGCGCTTCTCTTCATTGATGGCCAGTTGCCAAGCCAGGTGAGGACTTTGTGATTATTAATAAATCGAAATCGTCCTGCTACCCAAGTTAGTCCAGCACGCCGAATAAACTATCTGCCAGACTGGTGGCCAGTTTTTTGTTTGTGGGCTAAGATGAAATGCTTTGTTCTCTGAGGTCGGGTGTCATCTTCATCATCCTTCGTGTTAGATTCTCTCATGTGACCTACCGAGTAAAACACCCTTTTGGTACTGTAATGTTACTTCGTTTGGGTATTACTTCGGGACAGTCCTTTTGTTTCTCCCAATCAGCACAATTGGTCAGATCTCAATTGGTCAATGGATATCCGACCTCATGGCGACCTCACCATTACAGATAGTTGTGGTACAAAAGATATCTTCATGTCGTACCGACGTCCTGATTAAGTCAACGTTTGACATACAGATTTCTGACGTCGGATGTACTACCGATTAGGTGGTAAGTCGTGAAATACGACCAAATAATACGTATAATAGTACAAATAGACGAGGTCGCAACGACGCCAGATATGTAAAACCAATATAAGGAGGTCGCCACAATGTCTTATATCTATAAGTAGTACAGAATAATGAGTTTGGCGAGACGTCGTACTGTTGAACGAACGTACGTACTATAGTTGTAGGGTACTGAATCATGCACCTTTTGCGTGCATGCACAGTAGGGCAGCCTCTTGACTGCGGCATCTGAGGAAATTTTTGAACCCGCTGCTTTGTCATTGTCTCCTCCAGAAGCTGGACCGTCCTCGGCGGAATTTTAACATAGGAATATCATCCAACATCATACTGTCGAGGACAACGCGATCGCAATAGGAATCAATGGCCACACGAACGATTTGCCCACCACGTCTCCATCTCCACTGAGAGTAGAATTGAGAAGGTGGGAATTTGGAACTTCTTTACTACAGATTTCTGTACAATTGGTGTGATCAGCCGACGAGAGGTCGGCGCCGCTACAGAGATATGTACAAACATTATAGATGTTTGGAGGACAGGTATGATTTTCCGACTTTTGGTCGGATGTTGTACGTCGCCATTTTAGAATAGAATTCTCTTCGGTTTTCTACTTTCCATTACTGGTTAGGTTGAGGTTAGATATTAATTCAGATGATATATCTCCATAGAGCATCAGGAGTTTTCTTGTCGCTATAGATGGCCCTTCAATGATGGCCATCAACCAATTCCAGTTCCTGAAATTCCTGCACAACATCAAAAGTATTCTTGTCTTGCCTCTCGTTTACTTCCAGTCCTATGGATTAGAATGAGGAGACCGATCTGTTGGCACCGTTGCGGCTTACAGCAAAGGGGCAAAATTTCTTTTCATACAACGGAATCAAATTATTCAATAACCTACCCAATAATTTTAAGATGATGAACAATTTGAAAAGTTATAAAAAATATATCAAAAAATTTATACTGGAGGAATTCCTGGCGAGTTTGTGAAGGAAAATTTATTTTAAAAGAATACCTACTTACTGTTCCGTGCATTACTACTCGTGTCTTTACCATTATTAGTTTGTGTATACATGATTTCGTACAAGTTGATTTAATTTTGATAACTAGTTTAGTTACAAGTTGATTTATTTTAATAATTATTTTAGCTAGTAACTGCGCTCCTCAGCACAAGTGTTTCACTTAAGCAGGGGCGTACGCTTTTAATCTGTAATGTATTTATCTTTTTTGTTTCTCAATAAAAAGTGATTATAAATAAACAAAAAAAAGTACTCCCTCAAAAGTTGTATTGGAAGACATTTTTGGACAGTTGGGCTTATGGATGTGTATGCCTGCTGCATCCAAGTTTGAAGTTGAGCTCGAGACATCAATATGTAGATAGATTGTCTGCATGAGTATCAACACTATTATGCAGTAGAGCATACCGTTAGAACTGATTACTGATTTTGCGTTCCAACTTGCTAGAACTGGAGGAGAAGAACAATAACTTTATTGTTCTTCTCCTCCAGTTACCAAGTTGCTTTAGTCTAGAGGCTGTAGCTCCATATATTCAACTTCCTTAGTACTTCCACCAATGATTGACAGATTGCATGCGTATCACATACACATATAGAAGGGCTTAATACTTAATACCTCTAATATGCACTGGTTCCATTTGTGTTGACCCACACGTAAGGTTCGATATGTGTCATATAACCCCTTATTAGGTTTCTCACATTCAAGCTTTCCATTTCCTATTGAAAATGCGATGGTTTCATTAAATTGATTTACTGTTTCACAGAGACTCACAGACCCAAAACTCAAAAGTCTTTTCTCGGAGCTCAAGGTACACGACAAGGAGGAGATGGAATGGAAGAGGTTAGCAGCCGAAGGGAAAGACAAAGATGGCCTGCTTGAAGCTGATCTTAGAAGAAAACTTTCCAGTGAGTTATTTTTCGATACGAATGCGTTCGTCTCTTTCTTCTGACTTTGCATACGGGTAATTCGTCATATGGATGAGTCTATTTTATGTTTCAATAGCGATTAGTCCCGGCGCATATTTAATTGAACTTGAAAGGACTTGTCGCCGGAATTTCCTGAGGCTTTCCAGCCGTCATCACAATATCCTATTAAAACACGTCTAATGAGACATCACTTAAATCTATATTAAATTAAATATTTACTTTGAATATAAAATCATATTTAATAAGTTAGCGATATGAGCAGGATGTATTAACATACCTACCTAGGCATACTGCTAACTTTTCTTCCTTCCCAATTGGTTCTGGGCAGTTAGTCAAGGCAAGTTACTCGACCCATCCCATGGGCTGGGTAGCGCGTTCAATATGCACCGGGGAAATCGGACCGATGTGTTCCCAAAAGCCAAATGTTGAACAAAAACATTTTTAGCCAAAAGTCTCGTCTCAAAAATCGGGTCTAGTTTACCTTTATAACCTTGGAGATTTCAGATAACCACTCAGCCGTAGGCTTTTGTGTCGGATGAAAGAGAGGAATTTTACTATTTGGCCGAGAGTAGGTAAGTTTTGTACAGGAATATGTAAAGATTACAAGGCTGATACATATGAGGAAGATTGGACTTCTCAGTGGGGCCTTCACATGGGGGCACCTGAGGATCTTCCGCCTTTCACGACCACATGCCCCGCGTCGGCAGAATTGTTGGGAGCTGGTCTATTTCCACTAAAACTGTTACAATTATAGATCGATTTTGGCTCTTACTCCATCGTCAGTATGTATAAGACAGAATGAGGATGACGTGAGGATGGCACAAAGTTAGTAGCATGTTGGAAAATAGGGGATTTAATTCTCAAAATTCAGTGTAGAATAGGCTCGGACGTGTATAAGATACCGTCCCGTTAGAAGAAAAAAGTGGGGTAGTTACATTGAAATGTGATTGGGATTAAATATGCATGGCAGACAGGTAGGAATCCTAAAGCTAGGATGAGGGAGGGAGGCATTTATGAATCACTTATTTGAAGAAGACCATAGTATCAATCACGAAGTAGGTAGGAAAAACCTATCAGTTGAGATAGCCCATATGTGTAATAAGGGCCCAAAACTGCATTGAAGTCTTCAAATATTCAGGTGATTCGCCTTACATATAGGTAAGATTAGGCAGTCTGTTTTGATGGACCTATTCCTGTACCTGATCCCTTCTCCCCTTAGCTCATCAAGAAGGCACTTGTCACGTTGCCAGCGAGTTGATCAAAAGGCACTTCTCACGTTCAAGGCACCTTCCACTTTTGAACTGCCTACAAATTGATGACCACTCACGCCATTTTGTGTTGTACTGACGATGGCGTAACGGCCGAAACCGGTCTGCAATTGTAACAGGTTCTGTGGAAATAGACGTTTTCATCTTGAGACTCGTGTTTTTATTTCTGGAGATGGATTTCCATATTTTCGCCGCATTCACCTTATGTTATATTCAACTGGTAATGGCATCTATAAACATGAGCAAACTTTAAAGGGCATTTTGTCAAGAAATAGTCATGTATGTTTGTTTTCCTGTGTAATAATTGTAATAATACCTTATCGCCTCCGACAGACTGGCTATGAGCCCATTGTGTTTTGTAAAAATAACATTATTTCTTCTTCTAGAAGGCCGATACAGACCAGAGTTGAGGGTAATCTCGTATGTTTTTTTTTTTATTTGAACTTCTAATGGAAAAGGGTAGAAGGAAACTATTCGTACTGTCTATGCGTATGGTGTCCTACTCAAACTCCAATTTATCCAGTATCATTCAATTCTTTTTGTTTAGGCATCATGAATGTTTATGGGCTACTGGAACACTTCGAAGATGTGCACGACGCAAAGAAGTTCAAACCACATGAGCCGTACACGGGGCGAGTGGACGATCATCTCAACCGGCACTTGTTCAAAGACAAGAAGCTGAACAAGCTGTGGGAGAAGGCGGAGCGGTCCGGATTCACCCCCGAAGAGCTCCGAATGCTCAAAGAAGAGTTCGATCACCACCAGGAGAAAGTCGATCAGTACTACTCGATTCTCAACACTGTTGAAGCAGGTGACCCTGACACTGCTAAGAGTGAGTGGTGATCTGCATTTTGAAAATAGTAACAGTAATAATGAAACCTAACACGGCTTTACAAACCATGAAACCCTGCTATTTCAAAGTTTTGAAACTAACCCAATGTTTTAACGAACCCAATGTGTTGCACGTCACCTAACAAAACGCACAGTATAACCGACATACACCTACCTAATTGATGGGAAAAAACCTTTTTCAAGATTTTGTAGACCTGTGAATCAGCTTTAACCAACCAGCTTGATCATAAATGACTCACATCCCTGCATTTTGGGCTCGTTGAATTTTCACCATCATTTCACCAGTTGAATTACAATAGGGTACAGCTGCATTACGATATTACGGAATAACAATGATTGTACTCATTTAATCTCAACAAACGAAGTAAATGAAATGCCAATCGCCTACATTTGTAAAGTCAATGAACACTTCATTGCCAACATTTGTTACTTGTATGAAACCATGATATTATTTTTTCTCTATTTCAAATATTTCCGTGTTATTGCACTTTTCCCCAGACTCAATTGATGAGAAATTGGACAGATTCAATGAATTGGACCAGCTTGAGGAGTCTGATCCCGTTGCCAGAGACTATTTGGCCAAAGTTGTTCAGTTGAGGTAGGTATTCGCTTTTAAAGTACACAAAATAGAATCTTGTGTTTCCAACTGAGTTGCAATGATGTTAGGGGAATGTTTACTCTCCGATTGAATAATAAGTTGGTCATGTGAACGTGTCTACCACACTTTGTCTCTATTGTGCTCTAACTATTAGATGTCTGGAGCAATCTCGATTGAACATCAGTGAAAGGTAAGTAAGCCAAGAGGTTTGTTTCTGATGAAGACTGCAAGTCATGGCGCATGCGCAGTGAGGTTTGCCACATGCCAAAAGTAGTTGACTCGTGGCCGACTTCACTGGCTGCATCCGAACTGCAAGCACACTGTACCACACTAATAACCGACTCAGCAAGTAGGTTATTTGGCTCCTTTCATCCCTGGCATCACTACATCCAGTTGAATAGCTCGATTTCTCCGTGACGCTACACATGTTAAAAAATCTAAAGTAACGACAAAGCCTTCTATGCTGCTTTCCACAATTTGATTGGTATTTGAGAGTTCCCGGAGACAAGTCTGCTTCGATGGCACCAGCTGTTGATAGCTTATCCTAGGGCGAGCGAGGCCGAACGCAAACCCTATAAGCCCAAACATGCTCAGTTCTAGAGTGATGAATACCTAGCGTTATCTTTCTGAGGGTGACGTTAAAAGCAAAGCCGTATTTTCCGTTTTTTACACGTTCACCTTAACAAATGCTTGGACTTGGATTTTATACTTGACTACTGGACAACTGGCGAACGAACACTGACACAGCCGGGAGAACCAATCGCTTTTACCCACATGTAAGGTTACTGATTCGATAGGACCAAACAGATCCCCTATCTTTAAGACTGATGAGTCCGGGTGAGTTAGATAAGACGGTCTTATCGAACGCTAAGGCGGTCCTATCGAAGCTGACTTATCTCCTTGGAACTCTCTATTATAAAGCCCGGAGGAAGGAGCACCATTGGGGCAATTTCTCTAGCTTGTGCAGGGGAAGACTTAGTGCAGGCTTGAGATGCTTTTCTTTAATACTTCCTTCTTTTATTTGTCATCTTCTAGGGATCATCATAGGATAATCCGAGATGATTACGACCGGCTGTACCGTATTGCTATGAGTGGCCCTAACAGTCAGGAATTTATTGAGCCAAAGGTGCAAGGGCTCTGGAAACTCGCGATGGCCGCTGATTTCAAGCCTGATGAGCTCGAATCTATAAAGGTAAAAATATCTTGACATGTTCAAAGTCGAATAGAACATTTCCAATTCCAATAGCCGTCAATTAGTATGTTAGGCTCCGGTTGTATCTATCTCCGGTTGTTCTATCTCCGGTTGTTCTATCTCCGGTTGTTCTATCTCCGGTTGTAAAATCTGGCATTTTGTTCGTTGACACTAAGAGGCAAACTGGTGACCTTGTTGTTGGGGAATACATGTGGATTCCTTCACATTCCTACTTCAATTGTCACCTCCTACAGTGGCTTGCCCACCGAAATGTCTGCTATGCTCACAGCTGTAAGCAGGTGTGTATTTCAGTCTCGTCAGGCATTTCAAGTCGAAGAATGTATCTAGAAGAATCAAAGTACTCCTGTGCGCCAAGTCCTTACGGCTCTGAAACATGACACTGGTAGACACTGTCTACCATACTGCCGTGCTAAGCAAGAGTGCAGTAACTCCACTCTTTTACGGTTTTGAGTTAGAACGCTCTGGAGGTTTGTAGGTAGGCAATTTATCAAATGGGTGCGAAAAAACGGGAAAAATGCACGTTTTCCCTCTAAATTTGGTTACGATTTTTGCAGTAAACGCCATTAAAAACCAAATTTTGGTTTCTGTTATGAAATGCTAAATGCATCACCGTCCATTACTACGCCTGGTATTTCCAGGCCACACTTTTTGGAGCTACTGCAGTTGAGCGTAGCAAAGGGATTTACTGCGAGTTAGCTTAGTATGCCATCATTTTTGTGGCACTTACGACGAAATCTCGGGAACGATATTTCTAAAAGATACTGCTTAATCATCCACAATCTACTGCCGCTGATGGCCGAAAACAGGCATGTATTTTGGAAGGGCCTTAATGTCACCAGCGGCTGTCCTGTCCTGAGAACAAGTAGAGAAGATTGACTCCCGATTATTATAATTTGGACCTTTTCAATACGCTTCAATTTATTTTTAATATTCAATATTTTCAATATGCTGCTACCAATAATAATTCAGTAAATAATATGCTATTTCTTGAGCATATTGTTGTTGTTGTAATTATTAGTTTTACGATTCATTTATTTATCCATTATTTCTTTTGAATGAAGTTTACATGTTTCTAATTATGAGAGTAACCCCAAATTTTGATTTTTGGCAAGCAGCAAAATTGCAAACATTGTTGGATGACAGCGCTCAGCTCATTGGGGAGCTGAAATGGAGTTGTTGAAATGGAGAAATTTAATGCAATTTAGAGTAGAAATTAGAACTAATTTGCTGTCCCTGTACGGAGCAACTGCAATACAGCGTAGTAACTTTGATCCATTTGTCAAGCTAAGGGGCAGTATCCACCAGCCCCATTAAAAGGGTTCAAAAAATTTATTTTTTTGAACCCATGGTGATTCAGCAGTCAGTTAGGGAGCATGTGGTTCTTCTCTTATAAAGAAAAGAAGGTTTTTCAAAGTCGGCAAGGCACTAAAAAAACGGTTTTGCTATGGTTTGACGTTTCTGGAGTATAACAATCAGAGGTGACCACAGATCATTGAGATGACGTGTGGCGAGCCAGGTATAACGACAAACTTTATGATCTTTTTGACGATCAAAGATAAGGAGGGTTCATCAAAAATTGGAGGCTGTAATGGACCGGCTGAAGTTAAAACACCACGCAGTCTCCGTCAGCTCGATGGAGTCTTGGACTGTCGCCAGATTCAAATCCGTCATTGGAAGGCAGTGGTCCGGAAAAGGACAGAATAGAGATGCCTTCTTGAACCCGACACGGGGTGTAGCGCCTAGGGGTAGCAGTAGCTTGTTGCTCCTAGCACCATCTGCAATACATTTAAATCTCCACATACCAACTAGTTTTGGTTTCGACAATCCATTTTCTTGAGTACCAACTCCAAGTTCTCACAAGTCTCCTATCGTAATTTCTTGCATATTTGCGAATAATTATGTTTTTGTTACCATACAAAATGATGAAAACCTCTTTTTGCGTGCGTTCTGTGTGCTACAATACCCCCTTAAAGTTGTTGGTTCTCAGTAATTTGAGGATAACGCACTTCGTTGTTGTTGCCGATGTCATTGAGTCGTTCGGGATTGAACTTCACTGATCTTCAACACATCAAACAGCAATTGAACAATCCTTTTCAACAACTTATAATGTAAATCTTGTTCCAGTCTGAGCTACAGCATTACGAAAAGAGGCTGCTCAAACTGCGAAGGATGCACTTGGACGTTGCGATGGGCCAAGAAAAGAGGAAGAGCCTCGCCAACAACCAGAACATCAACTTCCCCGGTTCGTTCAGCGAAGACGAAATCAAACATCAAACCAGAAAAGTCGCCAAAATCCACCTGCACCTCGAGTCGAAAATCATGGAACGCCACTCGGAGCTGTAAAATAAGTCAAGTTCCATATGTCACCGGTAAATGACAATACTCTATTTTTAGAACAATTTTGTTCGTTCGTAATCAGTAGGAGCAGTCTAATTTTCCTAACTACTGTTGTGATTGTTGTTGTCATAGGTACAGAGGCGAGTATAGTTATAATGAACAAAAATGAACGGGATAATTTGACTTAAATCTATCATGTTTTAACAAATTGTGTCGGATTTTGAAATGTGCACAACGTACAGCCATATTATGTACCTGAATGCCACTGATCCTTTACTCCTTTGTACGATCACAAAAGTGCTTTTTATGAGCCAACTCAATATTTTTCCTTTATAATTTACTACCTACCTATAAGTTGTAGAGAAACAGGTTTTTACGTATGTTGAGTTATTTTTCCCCATTTGTTGTGGTCATTGAATGATGCATTAAGTGGCAATAAAATTATATTTTTTAAAGTTAATCAAAACTGGTTGTTGTGATTTAGTTTTGACCTTCCTTACAAAAACCGGTGGTTGGCCCGGTGCAGGACATAAGCTCCAAGCTCATTGTCCAAAAACATTAGAATATTGCTTAAATATTAAGAATAAAACTAAGCTTAAATTGTACAAAGTGTATTTTTTATACTTCTTAATACAGTAACTCAAGTACGAAATTCAGCCTAAAATCAGTTATCTTAAAAAACCTTTTTTGTACCCAGTGTTCTCTGGATCCGCCCCTGTTTGTGGTATGGAGATGAACAGCGGCAAAGTTGTCTCATTTGCCGATGACACAGTATTAGTATAACATGGATCTTAGGATAGCGAGTTGTAACGGAACGCCCAGAGATTATAAAATGGTTTCAAACTCATTCACTGTCTGTCTATCGAGGGAAGTTAGCGAAATAGGACTACTCCCAGGGAATCAGCTCCAAACCTCTGATCAAGGTACATAAGGGAAAATGCTCGCAAGTTGATGGCCATTCGCGCGGCTCGCTCTCCTCTGTAACTAGAGGTAACGCTATACAGCCTCTTGAAGTGGAATAGACAAATTGAAGAGCGTAAAATGATTCACGTTTATATTAATTTAGTTTAATATTATTAAACTCGACTATCCTCAATCCCTCTGGTGACCCAAAGTGTATATTTTGCACTAGCCCAATCGCTGCTTATTTATGGACTGGTCAGAAGACAATTGTGAGAATCACCGTACAACTGTAGGTCCAAAGTTATATTTCAATAAGCTGAAATTCCTTAAGACCCATGATGACTTTTACAGTGTTCGATGGAGACATCCTTGTATAGAACATAGAAAAATCGGAAAAGTATAGAATGCCAAAGATGAACTCCGTGTCAGGTCAAAAAAATTGGTTCTAGTTGGCTCCGAAAATCTTAAACGCAATGGTGGAGAGGGGATTTTGAAAAATGCCCCAATAAAAACTTCTGAGCGTTTTTTTTTTCTATGAAGATTGGATCGATTAGTTTTGTAAGGGGCGAACAGGGCTGTGCGAGTTCTTTAAAATCTTCAATCTCTGTTCAGATGGGAGTCAGTCCGAGAGTGTAGAACTCGGGGTTCCACCACGTCACGAGCTGTGCTCATTATAGGATATAAGACTTAACTCATAAGGTGTATTTCATTAGACAAGTTTTCCGATTTGAAGTAACAAAACTGTACTAACATAATATGTTATGTTCATAACATAATATGTTATGAACATAACATATTATGTTCTACAATAAATAAATTTGTTGGAGGAAAAAAAAATGCATCGTTTACGATAGTTTTGCATCATCGTTCCATTTTGTTCAACTTGCACCTTGTAACCGGCTTTTTTAACGTAGGTACTCAAGTCTTGCAATCTTCGATGAAGTGAGTTATGAGAGCTTCTTTCTGTAGTTGAGTCTTACGTTTGGTGGGAGGTTTAAACAGTTCATTCGCTTTGAGGTAAGTGTGGCTCTGAAACTTGTTCACAATGTCTACTACAAGATGTACAGAAGGGTGGGGTGCAACCAAACAATCTTTGATGTGCCGATGAAATGATTAGGGAGGTTGGTTGGTAGTTCTATGGCGGTTTGAAGTTGGAAGAAGCTGCACACAAATTGGGGTTAGGTCCAACGTAGGTTTTAATGAAATATTTGAGACAATTTTCAAGTTTGGGATCGGCCTTTTGTAAAATATCTAAAAATATTTCTTCAGTTTCATCATGGAGTACGTATGTGAGACCAAAGAATAGTAGGAGAAATGTACCTGACTTAGAGTGGGATGTCCTGATTTCTGAATTTTACGGTAAAGGCCTTTTCAGTGACAAATTGAAATGCATAGTTCCAACTAACAATCTCCTGGCGGTAGCCCTTTCACTAAACTATGCTATGAATATCAGGGTTCTTGTAGCTCTACACTCTTCCAATAACTTTGAAAGTTGTTGGTTCTCTGCAATTTGAGGATAGTGCTCCTCGTTGTTAGGCGTCGCACTCCTGGGCATTACCTTAGACTTGAATGAGACAGATACAAACGATGGGTCAAACGTTCTCTGGAATGCTGAAGTATCTTTTGAAAATCCTGAGGATTAAATTCAAGTGTTGGCCAAGCCTGCCTGGAAATGTTGATAAGATCTGACGCCGATGGGTAAAATAACGATCCACGATTTAATTAGTTTACCCAAATCAAGAATACAATTTCACTGATTGGAGCGGCCAATCTCTTTGATGGCAAAATTATGACAGGAGATCAATTGACTAGCACTACGATTATAATAACTACTGCTGGTCCTTTGACATTCATGGAACGTGAAATTCTTTCTTCAATCCACTCTGCAGGGTATGGTAGAGTTAAGTGGAAGGTAAGACTACTTCGGACGTCACAAGAACTTACAGGTAGAGCAAATCTTGGCGCAAGTGCGCTTATCGTCAAAGAGCATGATAGATTTTTATCATAAGGGAGTGGCGTATAAGGTAGGCTGCACGATGTAGGCCATGATGTGGAGACCATGACACACAGCATTCTTAATCTATCATCTCCGTTGTAGGACAAACTATCGTGCATTCGGAGAACTCTGAAGAAATTAGAGTCACAGGCTATATTTGAACGCAGAACCATTTATCGTCCTATGCCAGCTACCATTAGGGTGTTACTGCACTCTCCTCGATGAATAGAGGCGTCCAACAACTCCGAGCTTCTCGTAGTACGTCTTATTCATGAACATAACCTAAAAAAAACACAAATCTAACCTGTAAAATTGAAGCCGTCTTCATATTGCTAATAGCCGTACTACTTGCTTGACATTCCACAATTCTTCTTCAGTTTTACACTGCTCCAATTTCTGACGCCCGTCCTGCCATCTTTACCCTGGTCTTCCTCTCCTTCTTTCCCCCGGAACACCTTGTTACAAGCCCATTCATCAGTCATCCTCACCAAATGCACTGCTTCTTAGTGTCCCTGATCCAATGCAAAGTTTTGAGCGGGCTAATTTTTTACAGAGTGACGATGAATCCTAAACCCAGGATTAGACATGGAAGGAATGGCAAACGATTGGTTAATATCTAAGTCAAGTTTTAATTCGAGAATTATGACAACGATAGCCTTAATAAAAAAAATATAACATGTACAATCCAGACATCCAGTAAGTACTCGTTTCACTCCGAAATGCAGGTTCATACATTATTTATTCTCGTGACAGCATTATGTTCTATTTGTTACAACAAGACGTCAAACGTGGAAGTATGCGATACAACGTACGTCTTGAATCCTGGCACATGTGATTTACACTACACTTGTACTTGAAAATAGGGACATTTTATCTTTTAAATCATAGGTCGTAAGCACCAGCATGTAGAATCAGAGAAAACTAGACCTCAAGTGTCAATTCAGAGACAACATGGTAGTGGAGGTAGGTGGTGATCAACTGGAAGTAGGTGCGGCTATGTCTCCTTTGATGCTCTTCGTAGATGTGTTATTTGCTTTCTGAATTTAACGTGAAAAGTGAAGGATTGACATTGGAATTGCCCAGGACGATGGAAATGGCAAAGTACACTTCATACTTGAGCAGAAAAATAAGACTATGACCTATTTTGTTAACGTATAACCTGTTATGTGCAACAGGAAAACTGGACACTATGATACAGTAAAATACACTAAGTCCCACTGTACACGAGGAAATAATCAAAAGCTCGTCTAGGCGTCCATCATGCCTCAGGTGTTGTAGTCTTAACTCTCTCCAGTACCAGTTTCAAGTTGTTTGAGAAGCCTGAAGAGAGCGGCTGCTTCTCTTATTCGACTAAACTCTATGCAAAATGCTTGGACTTCTAGAAACAAGTCTTGAACGTTAATAATTTTGTTACGTATCAGAGACTGAAGGAAGACGCACACGAGGCGAACAAGGCGATTCTGCATGTAGCGGTCTTTCATGGTCTCACACGTCGATATACAATTGGACACGAAAAGGTGAATAAATTCTGGTGGGAGTTTCACTGTAGTTGTCAAACGGTTGACCACTTCCATAGAGTGCAATGACATTTCCATGGTCAGAAGGACGCTGAAGTAATCGTTGATTTTGGGGGAGTCGATAAGTTTACGAAGGAGTTCACTGGCAACCAGGGGATTGTTTTCAACAAGGTCAGGCAGTTTGTCCGGTAGAAGTACCACGTCTTGGAGGGGAGTCGTTTCGTTTTCAAGTTCCAACAAGAGTTGCTGTTGTTCTTGGAGCGTCAACGAACCTTTTAACGCTTGGTTGATGAGTTTGGTCATACCGGTGGGCACTCTAGCTCCGATGGATAAGTCGACAGCGAAATCGTGATCCCTCAAATCAAAATCTATCCATGACATACCCTCAGCACCTATGGATCCGGCGGTCAACGGAGGCAACAATCTAAGTGGACTCGGCCTGTACGTTTGCATCGCTGGAGGGCACGGGTTTGACAACAGCCCAACAGCGAAGTCTTTCACCTCTTTGGAGTCTTCCATATCTTGACACGGTATAGTTTCAGGAAAAAAACATGATATATGATTCCTAACTCCATCGGGCCTTTCCCGCAGCTTCATTTCCAATTGCTTCTCGACAAAAGTCAAATCCACTTTCGAATCCACGGGGAAGCTCATGACTTGCTTTGGCGTTTTCCTCAGCATATCCTGCGGGCGCCCAGACACTATAAGGTTGCTCAAAAAGCTCTTCTCAGAACCTCCGAGTAACAAATTGAATGGTATGGATTTACTACTAGAATCACCACAACTTTTTATCACGGTTACGATGAAATGACTGAACGGGTTGTTTAAAAACTGTTCCCCCCGATAGAGCTCAATGAGAAGAGTCACTCCGAGGAGCCGGCGGAGAGGCGTCGATAACACGTTGTGATGAAGGAAATGATAAACGCAAATGCCAATTTTGTAATTGTAGGCTTTGGAAAAATACTGCTTGACATGACGAACGAAGTTATCGAAAGGCTGTTCTTCAAAAGATTTATCGGAAAACAAGGTGAGGAGTTTACCTATCTCCTCAGGGGTGAGCGTCATCGTGAGTCCTTCGAAGTTGTCTGCTTTGATTCGTCCACGAAGTAATACAGAAATGTATTCAAAACACAGAATTTAGTCAGAAAACATAGAAGTTCACGGGTTGAAGCACAATATGCGTCGTTACACCCATCACAACTTGTTGCATACAAAATAAGTTGCCCTGCATGGCTAACGTGAACTAGAAAAGCAAACAAAGTCAACGATAAAACCTTCAGCTTCTTCTCCTTCGTGCGTTCTGCATGACGGACAATTCCCAGAGAGCTTCATAGCATGGAGGCTAGACTCTAAACGTATGGATACTACACGCTTAGTATCCATTACTTATGGGTATCGAACTACAAAACATCGATTATTATTTTCACTAATTAATCGATACGTCGAGTCGTAGAGTTTGCAGAGTTTGATACAACAGTTTTTGAGATGTTTCTTATTGAAATGTAACCACTAGACATCGAGGTCGTCCTGACGGTGGCGATTAATCGACATCTTTAAAAAAAATCTCGCAACGTTCTTTTTTGACATTAAATGTCAAAACAATTTTATGTCTTTACTTTCCTACATAAACTCGAAAATGTAACGCGGGAATGCAACGCGGGACATGCAACGGAGAAATGTAACGCGGGTTTCTGATGATTTTCGCTTACAACCGATTCGTTGCTACGGAACTTATCTTCGCCAGTTATCATCGTACAAAAATCGTTCACCACTCGTTGGATAGCTCTCGATTTACCTAACCATATTACGTTAACCACTGCGGAGTGCGTGGCCGACAAGCTGCGGTATGAGTGTGATTGTTTTAATAATTGTTTACACACAGGTGATCATTCTCAATAATTTATATTGTCAACACGAATGACATGTTATAATATAATATGATGCTTATATTGTTTATGAGCTCAGTTACCTCAGTGACCATTACATCGCAACCATCAACGAGTACAATCTAACGTAATTAACATCATATGAATAAACAAAAATTGTGTTGTCAACACGAATGCAAGCTTCATATAAGTTAAGGGGGCGCAAAGACATTAAATGTCCCTCGTGGTTGCGTACTTGTACAAAAGCTGTACCCACCGTTTGTGTTTTTAATTACGTTTTACTTAGATTAATCTGCAATAATTCGTCCTTAGACAATTCTTCCACGAAGAAAAATAACCGAGAATCGATCCACTTACGTTGTAATGATAAGTTTTTTTTTTCAAAATGCTCCCTGACCGCACCTTTTAGAGGCATTTTGGCACACTTTTTCGGGGCAACCACAAACTAACAAACAAGGCACAAGTTTGTAAACGTGGGGACGGGTCAGAGTGATAGATAACTGACAAAAGTGGCAACAATATAGAATTGAATACATCAATGAAGAACTGTGCAAATTTTTGACACAACGGTTTATTATCTTTTTTGTACAGATCACCCTTCTGTCTAGATCCCTAAAAGATAGATAAATGACCGGTGACATATATGTTACGATGAGCATTACTGGGTTAACCCATGTTATTATCAAGTAGGGAGTGTAAATTATTATTAATTATTGTTAGTTACCACAAATAATTTTTGTGGTGATAATTTTCGTCAATTATTATTATGATTATTATTAATAATTAACTCGATGTCTGGAAACGATGTGCTGTCCGAATCAGCTTGGCCAGTATGAACATAGACCTGACAGGCTGCCTCACTGTTCACCCTCATGTTGACGACTATTGATCTGCTCCAACTTTGAGCCCCCATTGTGAACGAACGGCTGGTCGTACAAACCTCCGGATGGTCATAAAAAAATTAAATACTTCTAAAATGTGGTTTGAACACTTGAATGTGTGAACACTTCTATACTGTTTGATTTGAATTTTTTCCTACCAACGGGAGGGGAGAGGGGGGCCTAGGGTTCAAAAGACATTTATATTTCAAATCCCCTCGTCAACAGCTTTTGTTGGAGCCCATAGATTATAATCGTAAAATCTAGACCCCCAGGGGTTCTTATGGTAGGTGAAGGGAGGGGGGAGGGACCCCGTGTTCAAAAAACCCCCCAAAAATTTTTTTCTAAATATCCTTAATTCCGTATACACGAAAAGTATCTCAGAACGCGGAACTCGATGGGACAAAACCGTGACATGGTTTGGAAATACCGCCTTGGAACAGCTGTTGGCTCAACCTTTGAGCCCTCATTATGAACGATCGGGTGGTCGTACAAAGCTGCGGGTAATATAACTAAACTCACACCCTGGCTGCTACGTCGTCCCTGTCTAATGGATGATGCGTAACAATGAATGGGTTAAACAGTGGATTAGTGGATGATGGGTTTGCTGATGTCCGCAGCGTCTTCCGGGGGGGGGGGGGGGGGGGGTTACCTCGCAGGATGAGTGCTGATCTTTGTTCTCATTATGACTTTGTTAACATTTGTTAACATTTTTCTATAGAGGTTCACTAAAACCAGGTTCCAGTCTAGATGGTTCGTTATTTCTCTTGTATTTTTGCTGATTGCTCATATTTGCCGGAAGGCGATTTATCCTGAAGGCACCAACTAATTATAACGTTCATGTAACGATGCGAGGGAGCTGTAGTGCTATACACTTGGGAGACATTTTTTGCGTTGAAACAAGAATGAAGTAATCACGTAGGGGGAGTGGGGCAATAAATCGTACTCGTTCTTCGTGAAACGAACTATTAGCCTCCTATCATCAAAAAGGTCGTTAGAGATCGCGGGGGAGGAGCTCGCGCTAACGATATCATACGTAAAGCTGTTAGCGGGGCGGGGAGTAACGTGCAAAAAGGACCAAGCAGATTAGATTATCCGCCACGGCGACCACACTCGGCGCCACTTCTCTTCTCTGGAAGGAATAATCACTAATTGGCACACCAGGGGCTTTGTGCTCTGAAGTGGTTGAAGGGCGGAGGGCGGTTTGCAGATAATCTCAGAGCTCGACCGCGAACCCCGACCCTTGTTACGATGGATTCTCACGGATAAATCATCGGGACAGAATCTGAGCTTCACCTCCGTTTGTAATAATCAAGAGTCTACGTTAAAAATAGTCAATATGGTTTTCGAAATAAGTTCGGCAGGTACTCGCAAATATCATTCTTCAGCTGCAGGAAAAAGTTGTGATATCCAATTTCCTTGCCCGCCTTAAAGATATGTCCTAACCACTTCACAAGCACCGTACCCGTTTCGAAATCTCCCCTTGGCGCCAAGGAGAGAAGATCGTTTACCACATTGTACAAGCTAAAATAATTTTTATTATTTAAAATAATTATTGTTTAGAAAGCTGAAGTTCAGTGTTATAGCTTTTTATGATTTGTGTTGTGTTGTTTGAGTTGTAGGTACTCAGGACTTCTTTTTAAGGCGGGCGGGGATAGAGGATTTCGTAACCTTTTCCTGTGCGATATTACACTATAAAGGAGTCCACTACAACCGGTTTCTACCGCATCTTGAAATGAACAACCCAAGTAAACTTCGCACTCAGAAATTATTTCAAAATGCGCCCTTACTAAAGACTCCAATTTCAACGGGATTTCCGTAGTACCTGTTATTAACATTTGATGGTTAATACTTCCTTAGCTTTCTTCGGGATGTTACTGTTCACAGGAGTTTACGCACCCAATAGAGATGAACTTTGTTCAAAATTGGAAAATTCAAACAAGGATTAACTTGTGACGCTGGATGAAGCGAAATAGTGTGCCTTCCAAGGATATTGCATTCAAAAAATAGAGAATCGTTACGGAAACTTCGGTGAGCAATCATGATTATTACACTCGATTAGTGGGCATGCAATGAACAAACACCTGATTCAAATAAACAATGTTGTTATTACTCACTTGGAAATACCGAAAAGACAACTATTTGGTCCTTTTTAACTCCTGCTAGAACTTTGGGATACAATCTTCGTTTTCATGCTGCTGGAATGAAAGTAAGTGACTTGTAGTGACTAAAATTTAGTACATTTAATGTACTTACCTCCCTCGCTAAATGGGCATAAAACTGCATTGGTTCCACTAGTTAGTATTTATCGTTTTGTGCTTCTACACATTGTGAAAGTGAAACTGATGTCATAATAGAAGTTTAATGGGTGAACTTGAAATTTTAGGACTAATAGGAGAGTATCCACTTCAGTTGAAATGGCTCATTTACTTATAATTTAATAAGTCATATTATGTCAATCCTTGGCTGATCCGACAACAGTTATATTTACTAATGTGAAAATGTGTACTATTCGTATAATATAATATATATTATACATAATAGGTAAAAATTATTCACCTTTTGGTCCAAGAACCCTCCTACCACAATAAATTGCCCCTACTTAAAGCTAATCCATAATTGGGGAAAAGCGGCACCATTCGACCGGGTCGCAAATTTATAATGATCATACGTAAATCACGGTTATCCTGCATGTATGAGAGGAGAAACATGTATTTTGAGTTGCTTATCGTATTTTTAGTACTACTGAGTTTAATGATGTCTGGAATCCTATAAGGACTGTTATTTCAAGTGCCCTCTCAAATTTTCTCGGAATGTTACCCTTGACTGCTGTAACAGCAGTCAAGGGTAATATTCCGAGAAAATATAAAAGTTGTGTGATGGCACCTGACATTACCAACATACTACTAACTGTTAGTAGTATGTTGGTAATGTCAGGTGCCATCACACAACTTTTATACCTGAATCTATATATCCGATATATACATATATAATATAATATTTAATATATGTATATGTCGGATTTATAGCTTCTCATATTGGTATTATATGAGAAGCTTGAGAAGCAAAAGAGCCTTACCCACAACTTGAACAAAATGAACTTGAAAAGGTGGAATTCTTATTAGGTAAGTGGATGTGGAATTCCTGTTAAGTAAAAATTTGGAAATACAGAGTTGATAAAAGTTTTTTTTCTCGATCATTCATGAGATGGTGTTTGGATCAATGTAACCATTATGCAGTGATTAATGTAAGGGGAAGTAGTTACCTCGATATCACAAAGCTAAGTCGTTCGAATCACAGCATGAAAATTGGCTTGAAGTTTTACCGTTTGATTCACGCTCATGTGGATAATGTTTTGTTCTGATTCACTTCTGAGCTGTTGATGTGATTTGCGCTGCGAGTGGTCTTGAAAAATACCCTAAACAAAGTTTATTCAAATTAGTACAGAAATCTCTACCGTTCCATAGAGTGATCCACACAGCAAATAAAAAATCAGGGAAAATTTCGCAGCGTTTCAAATCCGATTTTCTGAACGTGAATCACATATTAATTGGGAAGGCAAAATAATATTGATTTCTTCCATCTGGTCGCATCGAAAGTTTCATAAACCAACACATAAATACTTGATGTTTGTGATTTTGGAGTAAACCTAAATTATTTCTCATGTACAGTTGATTCTTCATATTCTGCTGTTTTGCAACGGGATGTTCGCGTTGCAATCATTCGATGAAGATTTTGGATCGATCACAAACTATGATTTTCGAAGGAAGAAACGCATCGTCTGGGGACAGCAAGTATTCAAAGAAGATCAGGATCTGTATCCTTCGACAGCTTATCAAGCCACGTTGATCAGTTCTCATTACTGTAACGAAGGTCTCCTAGATATTCTTAAAATTGTCTTGGCCGAACATCCGGGAAACTACGATCCAACTGCCGACTGGAAAATCAATATAGAACACGTCAGAAATATGGTAAGTATAGTTGTTAGCAGCGGTAACCTCTTTATTCCCTCTTGCAAGACTTGTGATACTAACCCGCACAACATGAACATAAAATCTATCAAAAAATACTCGAAGAGGAATCTAATAGTTAACGATTGATATTAAATAGGTTGGTACTGGGGGGGGGGGGGGACTAATCCCAGTATTCGCTCACCATTCCAAGCCTTTCTTGAGCCTCTCAAGGCCTCTGCATCCTCACCAGGTGCCTCAAGTCATTTCAATCAGTCCAAAACCACCCTTGAGCAGTCCTTAATCATCCTCAATCAGTGATGTAGCTAGAATTTCGATAAGGGACGTTCCAGTCTAGGGCCTACTGGGAGAGGAGTGGAATACTCCCCCAAAGGTACAGGAAAACCCCAGACTACGTCCCTGAAAACACTCAACTCGTATATTCCTTCATACTTACGCTCTGTTTGTTCCCCAAATCAAAGTCTGGATCCGCCCCTGTTGTAGTTAACAATATCTTGTAAGTTCTCGAATTCGGCAATTTAAGATTTCATTGATACTCCCTCTATTTTCTCCTGTACTTGTTTCGTTCATTTTATCGTTCTGATATCGTCAATAATTATTTGATTTCTTCACAGATATTTACTCATTGTCCAATCGATAAAACCCGGGCGTACTGCGGAGGAGCGGCAATAACAGAATTCGCTGTTCAAACTGCTTGTCATTGCATTGCGCGTTTCGAAGGGAAGTACGTGTCTCCTTGGGATAATGTGCCGATATTCTGAATGGTTTAATGGATTGTACGGTCAGTGGTTGTATGGTATCTTCCAAAGACAAGGGGATCTAGTGTGGCTGTGGCGTCAAAAGTTGTATAAAGTATTTACGATAGTATATTACCTATCGAGTATATTCTTAGTAGAAGAAACCTATGCCGTTTCTGAATTCTTTTCCATTGATTTCCGGGGACATCTGAGATACCCTTGATAATTATTTCAACTCGGCCTGTCACCTTGTTTGTGTGGCAATATTTCAAATTTCATTCGTTTTCTTTTTTCGTCGAACCAAATGTGGTCCAAACCAATGATGACCACTATAAAATTTATAATCCGACAAAGTAGTCATCATTGGTTTAGCCTCATTTATGGTACTGATTAATGTCCAATATGCTGCTAGGATCTGAAAAATCGTTAACAATTATTAGGTAGGTACTGCAACTTTTATTCAAAAGCCATTTTCGTTTGTTGTATAGGGCAATCACCGAGTTCGCCTTACCCCGTCCTTACAACGCATGGGAAGACATGGTTTTCTTGTATGTCGGAGCCATTGGTTTCCGAAAGGGAAACACACCATATGTTTCCAAGAACTTCTTAGTACACCAAAAGTGTAAACAAGTTACGAATATCAGCATCAGTCATAATATCGGAGTTGTTGTACTCAGGTTAGTACGAATACCGAATCCAACCTTAAATGTTAACTATTCCATTTATCAATATTTTCACACCAAATTTTGAACGCCTTCAAAGTATTTGGCTGTAATGCACATGTCCAATCATGTCTTCCACTCATGTTCAAAACAGTTTTTAAATTCAACCCATTTTCATCCTAGGTCAGAAAAGAATAGTATAGTATAATATTTATAATTTATGATATAAAACAAAGATATTTTGAAAATGTATAGGAAATGGTAGGATGAATAAAAAAGTTCCAGTGAAATAAGGACTTTATGAGAAAAATGTCAATAATCTCTAGAAATCGTGTTTTTTAGCCTCTATTCATGAATTACCCCCAAATGGCTCCATATGTCAAAATACGTACTTATCGAAGAGAATCTTTTGGAGCATTAAATTTTGCGTGGAATGGGACTGAACGAGCGTCATTATCTTAATTTGATAACGAGGAATGATTTTTTAAAAATGTTAGTAAATCGTTTAAAAGGAGAAATTTAGGAGGTCAGTATGAATGTTGATCCTAGGAGTCCGGTAGATCCGCAACGAAATGAAACAAGAACATTTATGTCGCTGGTATGAACTATTTTACCTAATCGCTGTTGTCAACTCAGTTTGCCGTAAAAAAGCTTAGGACACACCAAACGGGGAGTACGCGGACATTCAATTGGCAGACGGTGGTGCAATAATGTTATTGGAATATATTAAATGTATACATTAAATTTTAATGTGAAGTAATGTATTGCTATAATGTCTATGACTTCCAATGAAAACGTCACATAACACAATGTTACCACTGAAAAAACGTCTTAATCAGTTGAAAAAAAGGTGGTAATAATTACCACCTTTTATTGGTATTTTTAAATCATACTTCGGTATCAAATTGAGATAATAACGGACGGTCAATTTCATTCCACTCAAAATGTAATGTTCTAATAATATTATGTTAACATATTATGTCTTCAATACGTATTTTGAGACAGGAAGCCGTTTAGGAGTCATTCACGAAAAGAGGCTAAAAACACGATTTCTATATGTTTTTGACATTTTTCTTAGAAGGTCTCATTTACGGACCCACGTCCGCTGGAACTTTTTTATTCAGCATAACATTTTAAGCATAACAAAATGAAAGGTTAGTGCGCCATGTGCGAAACAATGGCCGAAAATGGGTTTCCAGCAATTTTTACTCCTCTACAGTCTTAAAACGTTTTTCTTTCCTTTTCCTTCTATTCTGTGTATTATATAATGTATAACGTACATAAAAACACTTGGGGAAATAAAGGTGAATTTAAAAATGTTGTAAAATGTCCAACCAATGTTGTAAAAATGTGTTTGTTTCTCATTTCGGGATAATTAGACCCCTTGCGTACCCTACCTTCTATTGATCCTAGTTTCGAATCGACTGATCGTATCTCGCCATGGGGATCACTACTTATGCCTCTACTCCTCGTCGGTGGTATAGTGATTATGAACCAAACTGATTACAGATACAGACTGCAAGAGGGAACCCGGATTGCGGCCCCAACAACGATGGTGGAAATGACGAAGAATTGGTACTACACGATTGGAAAACAGGTGAATGCATAGAAATAAGTCAAGTACCTACAATTCATTCGAAAACATTGGAATCAGGGAACCAACGATAGAAAAATTCGCCGATTGTTTCTATAGTGGATTATTACGAGTAAATCCCTATTAAACAACAAATTTTGTTGTTTAATGATGAAAATTTCATTCAAATGATATTTCATAATCAACTTTGAATTTTCGCCAAAATGGTTGATAGATGGTTTTGCTTCTTAGGCGACGATATATTATTTTTAGATTATTATTATCATTATTATTATCTATATTATTTTTAGATTTTTCATTATTGTCAGTCTATTCATGCTCTTCAGCAACTGCGTGGGGTTATTCATAACACATTTAAAGTTAAAATAACCACTAAGTTTCATTTTATTTTTCAAACTCGAACAATACAAACAAATTAATACATAAACAAATCAATATTTCTAGTAACATTCTGTTTCTAGTCAGTTCCGACGTCAATCCCCCTCTGATTGCCTAGAAGGGATGATGACACCTCCTGCACTGAATCCCTAGCCAGCATTCATAGCAAACTCAATTCTAACCTTGTTATTATTAAGTTTTGTCATCAATATAATATATTATTAAGTTTGTCATATCTAGTAATTTCATTCACTTCAGCTCTCGTCATTCAGGGTTAAAGATTCTTCCGTACTTATGTACTGTAGCTGGTATTGTTATAATGGCACTTCCAGTAGGTGTTGATAAAACTTCACCATTCACCAGTGGGTTTGTTTTTATAATTCAATTATTTAAGTAGGGTTAATTACGATTCAACTACTTAAAATGCAAGATTCCTACTATAGCCATACGGTTTCGCTATTATCTGGCAAATAAAGTGAACGTAAAATCCCAATATCAAGTGTAAATCTGTTCCAATGAGTTGTTGAACTGTAGGAAGGGTGGACCATTGGAGAACATAAAACGTCAGTATTATCAACATACTACCAAGTACTGACTACTCGTACATGACGAACGAACTCCTCACAGTCGAGCAAGGCTAAGAACAAGGGGAGGGGGAGGAGGTATTACAAAGAAAGGAACAAGTATATACAAAACAAACCTCCATTGATGATCGTGATGAATAAGGTGTAATATGATGGGTATTTGGTAAACGAAAACGGATAAAAAATGGGTACCTACCCTTCGGTAAGTCACGGGCCCCGCCCGCCTGAGGACCCTCCCGTCTATCGACCTCTGCGCCTTCCATGACGTCACACGCTTTCTTCTAAGCCCTGTCAAGGCTTTTACTCCAAAGGGATTTCCTGCGGAAAATTGACGCGATCCAATTTTGAACACCAAACGAGAAATTCCGACCCGTGCAAGTTTGCCGTTCCGGAGAACATCTGTGTGAATTTAAACCCGAAAATTATCTCCGTTTGCGTTCAACTGTTTTTGATCGTAATAGTGAGGAGTGATCCGAGTCCAATTACTGTATGAATTCTGAGTCCCTGCGCTCCCTGTTTTTCTTTAATTTAGCTTTTTTCCTGGTACCAAACGTCATCCGATGAAATTTCTTTTCGCATATACACCGCCAAGCTATAAACTTCTTCCTTTAAAGACAAATATTGTGCTATACTTGGTCCTGAACGAATAATTATCCTTTCCAGGTGGTTTGTCTTACCGTCGGATGGGGATCAGTGAAATGGGAAGGTAGAGACGTTTACGGACTACCGTCTTTCGATTTGAGGAAATCCTGGAGGGCTATGAGGTCCTTTACTTATTGTCATTCCGTGCACAAGTATTTCTTAGAATTCCTGTTTGTTACGACAACGGAGGCGGTAACGTACAGAGATATACAGACCTGGAGTTGCTCTACAGATTTTGGGAAGGTAAAGTATCGAGTTGCTAATAAGAACTGCAATTATGTAGGTACAAGTTATACATAATGCCCATGTTTAATCTCTTTACACAGCTCAAATCGGCAGTAGGCCATGGCGACTCAGGAAGTCCAATAGCATGTGACCACGGGTGGTACTTTGGCGTGGCTAACTGGGGTTTGGTTGGCCTCGGTGACAACAGTACGGAATATTCAATCATGACAGATACGGATATCATATACGCTTTCTACGAGAACTCTTGGAACTACAGGCCGTCCTTCAACAATTACATCCACGATCTGACTCAATCTGTAGATTATCCATCCTTCCGACCGCACGCTCGCGAACCCAAAAGCAAATCGAGATTCGAAAAAGAGGAGAAGACGAGATTGGGACCAGCAAGTCAGAGTGGACGTCAAATTGGAGGCTCTGACTTTTATTTCTTAGTTTTGCTTACACCCATCGCTACGTTCTTCATGAGCACCTTCTATCTCATTGAAAGCTGAATGATTGATTTTCATTGTTTGTTCTGATGAATACCTATAACGTTTTAATAAAATATTTTATACTTGTTGTGGAAGTTTTATATCAAATCAAGTTTTATATCCCGAATCATTATCTTATTATTATCTGCTGATAAGATCTTTATGGATTCGGTGCAAGTTAAATGTATGACTTTGAATAGAAAGTGAGTAGAAGTTGCACGTTCCCGAGTTGCATACATAGAGTGACCGTGCTTTTTTGGGACCGTGCGATATACCTAAATTTTCTACTTGCTGATGTACCTTCCATACGCCCCTCCGACTTCACCTGATTATAGATTCTGAGATTTGCTTGTCTAGGAAAATTGTTAATTCGCAGTTCAACACAATTCAGAAGAAATCTTTCAGCGTACAGCCAAGTATGAGCGTTGGTCTCCAAAACAATCGTCCCTCGGCAGTTTTCCTCTAGTTCGTCACCCTAATGTTCCTTAGATCGTCAGTAACATCAGTCAGCCACCTTCTTCTGATGTTCCATTCCTCCTGGTGCCGTCCACCCGTTGATCCAGAACCTTCCTTGGAAGACCGGGTATCACCCGAACCATTTGATTCGTTGACATCTGACGATATTTTCTCTTTCAATCAGGCAGTCGAGATCATCGTTGCTACGGATCCTGTAAACTCCTGCCAGAACTTTGCACAAAAGACACGTCTTAGGTTTCTCCGCTGACAAAACAAACAAGCTTCTTTCATCCTTGGCAGACATCGTCCACGCTTCAAAACCATAGGGTTTTTTATTTATAAAGTTTATGTTTGGTCGCTCCGGATAACAACCTAGACCTGAAAATCCTGATAGCGACTTAGGAGGCTCTACCTCGTGCAACTATCCCTACATTCTGAAATTCGTCACACTTTGTTCCATATGCTCAAGAGAGTTCCCAGGTGTTTGAATTCCATGACACATTCAGGGAGACATCTTTCACATCATGCTGGTCACAAGCCAATATCAAGTGCTGCCAACCCAAGCTCACTGGTTTCTGGCTCCAACTGAGCAAATCGTTTGGGTGGAACTGTGCAAGGCAAGGTTGAAGAAGGCAACTGAAATCCCGTTATGCCTGACGCCTCCTATAAATTGGTCCAATTTTGAAGTTGGGAATCAATCGACGCAGACTTCGATGCTCTTTAATTTTCGTTAATTGAGTGTTATAAGCGAAAACCGAAAGTCCAACAATTTCGACGTTTTCGGGGCATCAAAAGCTAAGCTCAACCCCTGGAGGGGTACGAATTCAGATTACTCGTTTTGATCTTGAGGTTTTAGAATGAGGTACTCGACTTCGAGGTACTCCTTCCCAGGTCTAATTTTACTGAACTATACCAGTTCTACATCAATGAAATTACCATTCGGCTCAAAAATACCTCTATCACCCACAATATATTAGTAGGTACCATGCTCTGAATATTGAAACAATGTCGGTATCAACATCCATATTGCTGTTTCACTTCTCGGATTATTATTTTCACTTCTACATCAATGATTGAACTCTTTGGCCAACTCTCCGTAATAATCATCCAAGGACCTTTGTGGGGCTCTGAATACGGAACAAGGTGAACAGTTTATCAATTCGACACTCGCATTTGTGCTTTGGTGGTTAGTTGGAGTGGAATGCAAGCCGTCTGAGGTAGTGGGGTAGCAATCTATTGTTTCCAGGAGCGAAGGGGTTGGCTGATTAATGGGCAACCCACCGCTTTGAAGGGTGATTGTGCGAAAGGGTGAAGGCGCCAGATCGACGCCTTGAGATGGAGGCAGGGTTAAACTACCAGTTTACCGCTCTAGGCTGGAAACGTGGGCTTTCGCTAGAGCAGAGGAGCAAGCTCGCGGGATGAACGGGCTTTTCTTGAGGTTAACTTGGAATGTATCCCTGAAGCTCTAAGCGTTCAAGTTGAAATGATGTGCACTTTGCCAGGGCTATCAACCCTTTCCGCAGGGAGGAATCACAGTGTTCAACTCGAGACCAGTCAACTCTTACTCGACTTGGCCTTACAGTTCTATCCCTACTTACCTAAATATGCCACTCAAGTTTATTTCGATGAGTTTCGGTCCATGAAATGGAAATTGGATAGAAGAAAAACAAATTTCATATAACTGTTGGATCACATGTTTTGGATATGAGGCCAAATTTGAATTTTGAAACCACAAAGCAGTTACATAAACAATATTGCAGCCAATAGTTCCACCTCACTTCAGAGTGTAGTCATGTTTCAGTGTGCCTCCGTTGACATTCTTCCAGCTCCTTGGAAATTTGCCAATTAGTGCCGTAAAGAACTGAACAATTTTATGAAAAATGTCCATAGTATGGTATGTACTGATAGTGAATGAATTATAAGATTTGGTACTAAAACAATCCCTGAAACATTAGTATGTTCTTAAAAATATATTTGTGTACTGATATTGCCGAACAATCAAGAAATACATCACACTCTGTGTTGGGGCAACATAATGAACATATCAGCACTATTAAATGTCTAGTTGTTTATGGGATTTTACGGTTTTTTTCTGAGCAGAAACCGCCTTCATTAAACCTTTTCTCGAATACCTTCAAAATTGTATCACAATTGGGCCAATAGTATTGAAAACCAGAACTACCAACAGTTTCACACCTCTACGTTTAAGATAGAGGTTCTGGAGTTCAGAACGTTTTGACGGGTTATTGTTTCTCACCAAACTGACAGTGTTAGAAAAGCGATATATCGACAGAATGATACTTGAAAATGGTGGTGTGCTACGTTCCAAAAAATGAGCTTAATACGTATAATCGAAATTTAATGACGGGGAAAGAATTTGTATCCCATGCGTTTATGGCGATGGCGCATATCCTTGCAAGAGATAAGAACAATTTGTTGAAGGAAGCTCTAGGAATCAAAGCTTTGATGGTAGGGAGTAGAAGCGGAAGTGTTCAGGTTCTGTAGTGTCACGATGGCCTAACAACCTCGTCTGTACTTGGCATGTTGAATGGAGGCTCTACCCTCATATATCAACGGTACCGCTCACGCCCTCACCTTCGACCCTAATACGATACAGTGGATCGTCATCATTTTGCATCTAATATGGAATAATTCCGACTTGCGCTCAGAAATTGCTTATACGTCACTGAGGTCCGTTTAATTGATCGTATAATCGGGCGTTTGTACCCAAACCCAAAGATCAACACTTTCGCTCCTCCACTATGAGATCCAGAAGACTACGTTTTTTGAATCTTCATCCAAGCAATCGAATAGCTCAGAAATTGTTGTTCCCAAATTCCTTCACACCACCGTATTTACCACAATGAAATAATTGATAGGTAATTGATTTACCACACAAATGAAAATTTAATTGAGAAATTGAGCTGGTCCACCGGTGGTCCCATATTAATACCCCTAGAAAAATCTCCGTAACTCTTTTGGCAATTCATACTGAACGGATTTTCCATGAATTTATAACGTTCATATGATTAGCGACAAGAGCGATAGCTTGGGTAAGAAATCCTCGTCTACACTCAAATCGATACAGTGAATTCGAGTCCGGTATATTCAGGCAATTCCTACGATAGGATTAATTCGTAACATTCATTTCGTTCTCAATAATCAAGGAATCGAAGCGTCACAGCGCACGCAGCTTTTTTGCGATCACTGATTTCGATAAGTGTGTTACAGTAACTTGAATGATTATTTTAATATTTGATGCTCTAACTCGTTCTATAAACCATCAATGTAACAAGTGTGGTTTTCTTAATATACAAAATACAAATTTAACACATTCACACATTACATATAATTAGGTAATTGGTTACGAATACATTTTCATCGAGAAGCAAAATAAGCTCTTTAGAGTGATTTAGACGTGCGAAAACTGAGATGAGGGTGGGAACGCTAGGCGAGGTCGAGAAGGGAGTTTTGCTAGTAACCAGCTTTGTTATCTTTCGCTAACTTGTTGCACAACTTTGTATAACCACTTGTTAATAAAATATGTTTGCTCGCGGCAAGCTAACCTTACCTAATAATCTCTTTAGAATCTACCTTCTCCGCCCTGAGCTCAAATATTTACTGTTTCGTCTACCCACTACCAAACGTGCGTTGTCTTTGCTTTAGTTGTTAATTATGAAGGTACAAGTTTAGCCTTCATCGCTCCTTCGTAATATTCTATTGATGATCATGGGCTTCAAACATTCATATCCTCTGGATTTGGAAAAATCATCATCTATCATCACCGCTGTCTTCTAAATAATACCTACCTACTGGATGTAAGAGCATATTTGAAATCTCTGGTGAAGGTTTGTATGATGTTCATTGTTCACTAACTGGCCATGAACATAATTTTCTTCTGGATGATTCATGGCATCTTGCGCACGGCTGAAGCTAATTTAACTTGCAAGAACCAACTTTTTGTCCGTAAAGGATACTCAGTAAGTTATCAAGTTCCACATCACAAATAACTCAAATTTGGCATTGTGAACTATTGTGAGTGATATTTAGGCAGGCCAGAATGACAAACACATACGTTTTGATAGGACCCAGGATACAGACGACAGAAAGTCGTCTAATGGTACATTTTAGCCGAAATGGGGAAAAAGGTCGTTTTTCATTCGTCGATACTACCCTGTAAGTGAATCCAATTATGAAGTTGGGGTGGGTCGATCGACACAGAATGTACCTAAATTAGGTAAATTAGGTAAAGAGCAGTAACAATGCAAAACCGCGTAAGTTTAAATGCAAAAACCTTCAACATACGCGGTTTTGCATTGTTACTGTCGTAATGCTCTTTAATTTGCCTTTTCGTAAGGTATTCGCTTTTGGAGGTCATAACGAAAAACTGAAGTAAGTCAGAAAATTCCGACGTTTTCGGGTAAAAGGTAAACTCAACCCTTAGAGGGGTACAAACTCAGATTACTCGTTCTCAAGACTATCTTGGTGATTTAGATTTCCAGCTTCCCCTAGGCCACTTAATCATCTTTCTTGTCCTAATATTAAAGCTAGTTATTTCAAGTATTATTGACACCATGAACGAGAAGTTTTCTCCTTCCATGTATTTCGACATAATTTGAAAAAAGAAAATTTTGTTGCTATCGATGACTTTTGCTGTTGGATGGTCTTGGGTGGTTCTAAAAAAGCGTTAACGTTGCGATTGAAAATTTGGGATAATTTCAAGAACTAACAGCTCCCTAGCTTCAGAAACTCTTTACGTAAACCCCATCGTGAAACCACCAAAATCTGTTGTTACACTCCCGATTTCAGGTCTTTTCTCACAAGTACAGTGGAATTGCAGTTAGATGCCCAGAAGTACTTGTTCATAATTACCCCAGAGACTGGATAATTCGTTCTAAGCTATTATTTGTAATAATTATTAGGTGCCTATCATAGGCATACATAATTTATGTTCAGTACATCGTGATAAGTAATCTAAAATGCAACCAAACGTGTGTTTGATAATAATTATCAACACAATTACGTTATTATCCACACAATTATGTTAATTATCAACACAATTATTGTTCAAAACCACCGTCCATAATTACCGTACGTCGAAAGGGGTGTGAGGTAATTGTGAACTCAGTTTTGCAGGTCTTTGAAATTAAGTTAAGTTTTCTGTTCTTATTCTCACCCACTATCAAAATTTACTATTTTATATACTTAACCGAAATATAAAATCTCAAATAAGTCTTCAAAAGGAGAAAATAAATATTTCAACTACTTAACATGTCTGCCTCCAAATCGTGTTACTGAAATAAAATACTCTCCTCAACACCTCCGGTTTCTCTGAACTCATTAGGCAAATGATGTTGTGAGAGAGAGTGTACTAATTACTGAGATTAGCCACTCTCTACCCATTAAATACTGGACAGCTACAAAAGAAGCCGCCGATTATGTCCAGCTCTGGAGATTACACAGCTGATATGTCCCTCCTCTTTAAATCAATCCCTAATTTTAGTACACCCAGACTCCTCCACTCATCTCCTGACTTGCTGATGTTCTTTTTCAAATAATCAGGTTGGTGTTCATTTACCCCATTGTACTGGAGTTGAAGGTAGGCGCCGGAATCGCCGCGCTCTCTTTTACCAAACACAAAATTTGTGATTATCTTTATCTTGCTATCGAGCAGAGTATCGCTGTCGGTTCCAAGCTGCCGTGTCTAGATCGCGTTCAATCACTGCAGGAGTTGCGCAGGGCACTGTCCTCAGCCCATTACTTTACCTTGTGTACCCGGAGACATACCGACCTCGTCCAGCTTCATAATGGCTCAGTTTGCGGATGATACTGCTTTTCTGAGTACTTCTCCTACGGGTGAAAGAGAACTGGAATACTTCACTCATGATCAGATTGAATGACTCAACAATTGGAAAATTAAACAGAATTTTTGGGAATCGAGTGCCATGGTGTGCCATCTTCAAAACTACGAAGCTCTGAAAATAGGCAACGAGCCAATACCACTTGCGACCGATGTAAAATATCTGGAGCTAATCTTAGACAAGCGGCTAACTTCCTAAAACCACGAGAGCTATCTAGGAAAAAAAAAAACCTTGAAACCTCTTCTTGGTTGCGAGTCCCACTTAACCATAAACGCAAAACGACCCATTTATCTGGCATTGATTCGGCCCATATGGGAATACGGCTGTCAAATCTGAGGTGGTAGTTCAGACTCCCAAATGTAGGGAATACTAACATTCCAGAACAGAGTATTACGAGTTATCACTTCTGCGCCCTGGTACATTAGAAACTCCAATCTACATAAGGATATTTACTGATATACCCGCCTCCACCTTAGATTGACGGGCCACCTCAATCCACTTGCAGTCAGCTTTGTCTCCGCAGATTGAAAAGATAACGGCACACCGGCCTGCTAACACCTCAACCAGAAGTAATCACCAGGGCCACCACACCAGAGCACAATACTACGACTAACCAGACCATTCCCATGAAACACAGTTCTATGAAAGTCAAAACTACGTAGGACCCATACCAATTTGACCTTTATAATGTTAAATAATAATATTATATTGTACATATATTGATAATACATAATATTGTACATATTATGTACAATATTATTGTAAAAGAGGAGGTTGTCACTGGACCATTTTTCCCTCTTACGTCTCATGTTATTTATTGTATTTGTTATCTGCAAAACTGAAATGTATTTATTTGTCCAATTCAGTTTGGTAGATATAACAATTTAAAAAAAATAAAAAAACAAAATCTTCAACTCTATCTAAAATAATATTATTATGTGAGATCCTCAGAGAAAAGAGAAGCTTGACTCTCAATGTCAACGTCTAACAACGATTCTTTAACCTGATTAGCCCAGCCGCCTTCAATCAGACCCCACCTTCAATAAGCCTATGCAAATATTGCCTAGAGGCTCTTTCAGGTCCTTTTTTTTAGAACCTTGGCTCACCACCCCGAAGCTTTTTTCAGTACTTCCAATTTTATTTTGGTGAGTTCAAGCTCCCCTCTAGCTTGTGAATACAGCCTCTTCAGTAGTACACTATGACTGAGCAGCCCTAGGACACTTTTTGTGTCTATGACGTGGCTGTTGAGCCCATACGTGGAGAAGGCCAAACCCTGTTCAGGGGCAGCCCACCGTTCACATCCATTGGTTAAGTGCGATTCGCCAACCAAATTTGTACCATAAAATAATAATAGTATATTATTCCCTTTAAATCTGTAACGAAATCGACTCATTCAAGACAATAAGAACGCTGGTTTGATTTTGAATAAAATAAAAAACACTTCGGAAAGTAATCGATCAAACACTTCCCCATTAGTCAGACGTCTATGATTCTCGACAAGGCAGTCTAAATTAGAGACGTTGTCCCAGCAGCACAGGTTTTCTCGAAAACCACTTTGTTTGATAACCACTTGTTAGTCTGTAACTTTGGTAGTCTGCCAAGTAATCCTTGGGGGAAATTCTTCAAGAATTTCTCATGTGTACATCTTTCACAAGAGTACATACCTTTGAGTTTCACCAAATGACAGCTAATTCAGGATATTTTCAAACGGGCACTGAGTGCAACAGATCATCCTGAGGATTTTCGCAGAGACACTCGTGATTCTGAGTGTACAATTCGTTTAATGGAATTAACCTGTCTCTTGCTGTTGGCTGAAAAATCAATGAGATGTCAGGACCCCTACAAGTTTAAAGACTGAGCAACAGATTCCTTTCAGCCCACTCGCCGAGTCGGGCTGTTAACATCATTGTTCTTGTTCAACCGAGATTGTTTGACGCGATCCTCATTACCTGGATCTCGAGAATGACGATCACTATAATGGGCTACAATTACGATGGCTATAATTTTGATGGGAAGAATTCGAATTTCTGTTGTACCGATTACTAAGAGTCGAAGTCTTCGACTCTCTTAGTGGGTTCCGAGAAACTAATCCTTCCAATTGTAATTCTTAATAGAGCGATTGGAATTGATATTCAACCCCTGATATTTGGAATGCTGGAACGTTGCTGGTTCGAACTCACTGTCAAAAACTCTGATCACTATTTCGGTGTTTGCCCTTCAATCTATCGACATCACATAATTTTGAATGTCAGGATGGAGATGTTTGATAATAAATTCCCCCAGAATTCTTCCCAGAATCAGATGGCGCAAGAAACGTTAGTTTAAACAATCATTGTTCTGGCGAGGTCTTCCTTGAGTACCCGTTTAACGTTTTATTATACTCCAAAATTCATCTAGAAAGGCTTTCTTGGAATGTTCATAAGTTATGAGTTACGCTTCTTTAGAAACCTAATCATGGAGCAGTTGGCGTAGCTTACGTTTATCAGTTAGCAAAGAGAGTGCCTCGAAATAAAGTTTGAGTTCTTCAATATTGGTTTATCATTTTATAGTCTGAGAAAGTGGGTGGTCGCAAATTAGCTTTAAAAAGGTTCAGCGATAACGGCTGCAAAATACAGCCTCCCAATTGATACGTCAGCTGAAATGGACTCGAGCCGTTTAATGGCCTCGAGCCCTTTCAATGTTACGAATTGTCTTCACATTTTTGCTGCCCTCACAAACAGGCAAATTCAATGTTCCAATCAGGTTCAGTTGTAATTTTCAAACATCAAGTGAAACCACTCCAGAATCCACCTTTTCCATTCTATACGAGAAGGCATAGATTATGTCCATGTGCCTGTAGCATGTCGTAGTACAGTTCAGGGGAGAACTAAGTCCCTTTTTCATACTTTCTATGCAGCCATAACTATGCAGCCATTCTCAGGGAAGAACCAGGCAGTCCTTCTCCATCTCCGTTCACCTGTTCTCACCTCTTACGATCTTGCCATTGCACCTTCTCCCTCTTCTCGGAGAATCTGTTTCATTTTGCCGTCAACGGCTATACCGGCGTCACGCTAGCCAGGACGAGTATTGCTAGTTCTCATACTGCCCTGTACCCTTGTGCAATCGAAAGTGCTCCACACTTTTGCCCCATACAGCAAAATCGAATACACCACTGTCATTATCAAACGCCCGTTGGTGTTTCTCGTTAGACGACTCAGAGCAGGTCCTCTGCCGCTTGCCTGATCTGATTCCAAAAAGGGACCTTGGTGCCTAGCATGACTCCTAAATGGATTGCTTCAGATCACTGCACTTTCAACTCTTATTGGGAAGAAGACAGTGAGTTCGTGTTTACGGGTAAAGATAACTAGGTACTTCCGTTTTGGCGGCTGCTAGTATTAGGCTATGGCCATTCATCCACTCAGAAGAGTGATCTGAAAAAAAAAGTGATAAGTTGTTGAGGAAGAATTCAGCGTTTTCTTTCGTTATATGGATTCTACGCAGGTATCTCGTTATGTAGGTATAGCAGAAAACACACAATCAAATCTACTTTGATTCAAGGGTCGATTTTAAAAGGTGTTTGCTCCGATAAACCACTAGTACTCTCATGCTGATTTCATGGGCTGTGATGGAATTTACTCGTAGGATTGCGATTAATAAAATGCACCCTCCAGGGCGGCTGCTTTGTAAATTGCTAAATTTGTATTCTCAGCAGCCCACGGCAATCCGATGGTATCCTTGGTTTTAATTAGTGCCTCACGTCCTTAACCCTGGTGGGAGGGGCTCAATAATGCACAACCATTGAAAAGATTTACATCGATTTTCCAAAAGCTGGTTCGAGCACCCCTTCTCGATGAGACCTCCCAATAATGATCTCACAGCCTTCCCCTATCTCTGTTAATCGCCGGTCTCTTTGCCGGAGCTTTATCTTGACGGTTCAAACACGACATAGGCACACCGTTGGTAGGTTGGGCGATCCTTTGGCGTGGCAATGCGGGTGGAGGGGACCGCAATTAAGAGAACAATTTCGAAGATATGAGAGAACATTCAGAATACGGTTCGCGGGGTATCGATACGGTAGGTGAATAAACAGCATGAGAAAGTTGCTAGCAACCTTCGGTATCCAATCTCGAACTCCGCTGGTTTTCCTTAGTTCAATTAAAACATAACGTTGGGAGAATGCTGATTACCGGTTTATAGAGCAATGGTATTTTGCCTCGTAACCCAGGATTTATTCATCTGATTTCATACTTGCAAAGGAATATCCAGGAATATCGTTGCAACTAGAAAAATGGTTAAAAGGGGAAATGTTCCAGCCAGAAATCTTCAGCTGTTGTATACAGTTCGGGATCTCGTAATAGCTCCCCTTTCTCCTATTGTCGGTGGGCAGTTAGTTTTCTGTACTTTATAGAATCCCCTCAAAGCTGAAGTCAAACATTCTTCAAACTCGCTATTAATGTAGTAGGTACAGCTAAAATTAAATTGACTAATAATTGGTCAATTTAATTTGACCGGTACTACACTAATAGTACCGGTAAAAGAAGCCATCTTTTACCACTAGTCCATCTTTTCTAAAATCCCACGAGGAAAATGGATTTTAGAAAAGATGGATAGTGGCTTCTTTGAATTAGCTGAAATGAATCAAGTGTTACAATGCCAACTTGGAATTTTTCCGGGAACAGGGTAATAGATGTGGGGTTCTAGGAGTTGTCAAAATGTTGACATTGCTTCTTCTCTACAATATTGTTTTTCTTCTCTCCCTTTCGCTGTTTCTCAGACGTGGACGCAATTCCATTTATAAAATATCCTTGGGTCATTAAGGTAAAAGGTACTTATACAGGGTGTTCGCCACTTGGTGTAAAAGAAAAAACTCTGCAAATTCTTGACAATTTTGATGATGAGCTAGATACTTGAAATTTTAAATATTATTATTAATTATTATTAATAAAAAATACGAATTATTAATACCTAACAATAGGTAAATTATAATAATTTTCACTAGGTACTTGATAAAATTGTTAATAATTAGATAATAATAATTAATCTAACATTTAGGATCTAGACATTTAGACCTAGTGATCTAGACAGAAGGGTGATCTGTACAAAGAAGATAATGAACCGTTGTGTCAAGAATTTGCAGAGTTTTCTACTATTAACCACATTTCTGGATTTATTTCTGGAGCATTATTTTCTACAAACGCCTAATGCACAATCATAATAAAAAATGAACTCCTAAGGACCGCAATTGCAGTTCAAACATTGAAAATTCTAAAAACATTTTTGAAAATACTTAAAAGGTAGAAACCAGTTGTTTTAAGGTGAAGAAACATGGGTTTTATGGCGAAAAACGTGGTTTTCTGAAAAAACCTTGAAAAAATCATATCTTGGGAACGGATTGAGATAGAAAGGTGCGGTTGGCGGCGTCCTACTCTATTTTCAGTCTAGTTTTACCCATTTTTTTCTTTCACACCAAGTGGCAAACACCCTGTATACTAAATTAAACTTTTCTGTTTTTCATTGAACGGGAAAGTGAATTAGCAAAGTTACCGTGAGAAGGTAACCGGTGTGTTGTCAGGATTCGATATTAGGTACTCCAGTTCCGATATGCGTTACGAGGGTGGTATACTCGTACCTTCTGCGTGCACATTCGGCGTGTTGCAGTGATTAGGGCAATAACTCATCGTGCCAAGAATTACGTGATTGACATGTTCCTATTACTACCAACTGTGGCCAATGGACAACCACTACATTGGCTCCTTCGAATCAGTTATGAACCATTTTTACTGGTTTTTCTTTTCCATTTGTTACTACTAAAGTTCTTATGCTTTCATTACCTCAATACACTTACTTTCCTACATGAATAAGAAAAACGATTTAATCGAAAGTGAAAAAGGTTCAATGCAAGAATATTTCGAAAATCGAAGTTTGCAAAAATTTGACCCTCCCTCATCTCACCCGTCCACATTTCCTGCCATCTTGTCATTGCGCGCTCTCTTTCTTCCCTGGAAATGCGGGATCTTGCTGGTTCTGATACTATTCTGTAGGCGCATTGCAATCCTTAGTGCTCTTCTACGCTGTACAGCTATCATGCCCTTCCTGTAGTATGCAACGTTCAGGGCATCTGCCCACACCTCTGCCCTATACAGCAAAATCGAATGTACCACCGACATCAGGCGCCGTTTTCAAGGCCTTGGCCATTCGTTTCAATTCTTATTGTTAGAATGGTGGGTATGCGTATACGTGTAAAGACAACTACTTCTGTCTTGGCGGCCACTGGCGTTAGGCTATGATGTGATCTCGTGATCTGTTCCGGTATTTCCAGCCTAAGGACCCCGACATACAATACTTCCCAGAACTTATCCCTGATCAGCTCCAGCTGTTATTTGCTTTATCCGTTCTCCCTGAGCGGTCCTTCAGATCTAGGTCGGGTCGCATGCCTAACTAACGTCTCGAATTTAGGTTTCGATATACGTAGGATCAGCGATCTTCACCTCAACCAATCCTAGACTCGGTAACCGAACGTCGGATAGTATGAGACAAATCTTAAAACCGCCGTCATGTCTCGGGTCTGTATCATCTTCATAGGTCCTTTAATAGTATAATTGTATTATGGCTAGCGGATAGGATTAAATAAACTTTAATACGGTCAGCGGCACCAATGTCCCAGGCCGGTACCAATTATTTGGGTCTTGAGTCTTTGAGCTGGCGGATAGGAATAAATAAGCCTTAAAATGGCCGTCATGTCTCGGGTCTGTATCAGCTACTTAGGTCGTGGAGTATTAGGGCTGGTGGATAGGATTAAATATGCGTTAACACGGCCAGCCACTTGGGACATATCCCAGGCCAGTACCATTTCTTTGAGGCCTTTAGGCCGGCGTTTGAGATGTATGGTGTCGCTACCAGCTATTTTGGGCGATGAGTATACAGGGTAATTCTCACACATCAAATCCAAAAAGTTCTGATTCCGAATTCAGACATATTTTTTCTTGGTAAATTCCAATAGCTCATAATTGAATGTGTGTACTGATGTAGTACTCGTATATTATCGATCCTCCGAGGGATATCGACACATCATCCCCCGAACATCGCCAAAGCACAGGTAGAGTTGAGGCGCTTTCAAATGACGTTGAATTGCATTTCGGCTCATTCACCTGCAAAAAATATTCGATGCATTCAATTTGAAGAGCACAGCTGCACACATCTGGGGTGCGTACACGTGGTATGTGGTACCGAACCACCATTAGGCCACATCCCTCGGAATTCATATGGTAACCCAGGGAAGCACTCGGTGGAATATTAGTGAAAACGGCGTCTATTACACCGTATAATTTCTACACTTATTCCCAGTCCGCCCCTTTACGAAAACGTGGGTAATTATCTCGACCGGGTAATAGCTGGAGGGAAAAGGAAGGCGAGAGCAGCACGTTATCTGCGGGGTAGTTTGGCGTCTGTAGACCCGAAATCCTTTTGTTGGTGGATTAGCACTATGAAACCTTCCCTCTCTCACATTTAAAACTTTCTTTCCCAAGTTTCGGGAGCCTGAGAGGGCAGTGGGGATGGTAAGGCCGTAAAGCTGAATAGGGCTAAAACCACTTGGTCTCAGCCATTTTCATCGTTAGTAACGTAAAGTAGTTTCAGTTAATTAATCTTTTTTTTGAAAATTTCTCTTAAAAAGTGAGACTTAAGTAAGTAGAGAAACAAAAGAACCAATAACGTTTTTAGAAAACTCCGGGATACATTAAAACTTGTTCGAACCCCCGCTCCATTTTTTAATAATAAAAACTTCTCAAGACAGCTAATTATATACTCATTTTTTCGAACCAACGGTAGATTGACTTTAATTAAGTCCCTTGGTAATAGACGAGCTAGTGATTCACCTATTACATTCTGCTTGCTTCGTATTTTATGTTTGAGTTACCTGTAGGTATTGTCACAGAACACAGTAGGTACTTGATAATGTATGTCATCAAGGATTAAAAAACTAACTGTGAAGGAATTAATTACTTGGAGTAAAATATGATGAGTATTCTCAACTGAAGAAATTAAATGCATATTTCGTTCCTACTGTAAGTAAACAAGAAACAATAAGCTCTACCTAGATTAAACAATAAACTCTTGAAACAATAATAACAAGAAAATACATTTCTTAAAACCATGTGCCGTTGGAATCGATGTTCCCAGTATGGTCATTGACCCGCATGATTCACCCTCATGTTGACGACTTTTCAATGCCTCTACCTTTGAGCCCTCATTGTGAAGGAACCGCTGGGAGTAGAAAGTTCTGGATGGTCTTCCAAAATTCTCTAAACTGAACTCTTTTCAAAAGTGAATTAAAAACAGACCGTTCAATTGGAATTCAGGGAGGCTCGATATTTCCATGCATGAAAGCAAAAATGACCCACCCCTAACCGGTGATCTCTCGTGTTCAACAAGCAGGCCATCCTTTCCAGGTTCAGAACAACCAACCCCAGGGAACAGTGCCTAAATTCCCCCATCACTGGGCAGCGTCCAAAGAAATAGAGAATACCTCAAGGGTCATTTTCGAGATTTCAGAGAATAACGATTTGTCGGAGTTTATAATACCATTACTGTTTAGTATACAAAAGGCGCGAAATTCCAAGGGATTCAACAAATACTCGTAGCATGATTGCCAACCTTATTGCAACGAAATCCCTTCTTTTCAGTTTTCAGCTCCGATTCTCTCTGAAAAAGGTTTCATATTGCCAAAGGGATTTTCATGGGATTTCAGCATTTAGTCGTTGGGTGGAGCCTGTAAGAGGCCTGTTTTAATCCGTGGCCCAAAAGAGCGCTCGAGGTTTGTTGGGAAACATCGTTGCTAAACATGTTGATCCTGATAACACACCTATAAATATTGTGATGTGCCCCACTTTCGCTTCTTCACAACAACGAACCAATCCGTGCTCGGAGTGTGCGCGACAACTATTTTCAACGACATTCTCGCGATTATTGCGATGGTAATGATAAGTGGAGGTGTACCAATTCAGTTCTTCATGATCTTCTGACCAGTTTTTGTGACTCTAAAATCACTCGATTGGAATATTTAAACAATGAGGAAAAATAGGCATTCTGAAGTGAGCGCAGGAAAGTTGAAATTTGAAAATTTAAGATTGAAATTGAAATTAATAATGTTGGAATAAAACCTACATTGACAAGGGGTTGCTGTAACACGTTGGTAACATCTCTGGTTCCCCATCCTACGATTCCCGAACATAGTGATTTTCCTCACTGATGAGAAAATACTCGCTCGTTTGGCCATTCGCTCTTATGCCCTACTTACTTGAAGTCGCCCTTTCGTTGCAAACCCCCTTTTTGTATATTATTACCGGAGCTAGGTTCTGTTACAGACATTTAGAGTTTTGATGAGTTTCAGTAAGTTGAAAATGCTGATTTTGTTGATAATTAACAGCCATTTTCGAATACTTATCTGAAGACTCAAACAGTTTTACTCGGATTTCCGTCACTTTTCCACGAAATCATTCAAAAACTTTAAATTATTCGACGAAAACATTCAAGTTTCACTGCTTCAAATAAAGTTTTTCTCAGTATTGATATTACAAGGAATCTCTCTCTTCAAAGGGCTTTCTCTGAAAAAAAGGTTTCCATTAGATAATTTCCGTGTCATTCATATTGCAGTTACTTGATGTTACTGGGTGTTGGGTTTGGATAAAAAGTGACCTCGTTTTAAACAGTTAAGTACTTATCTTATAGACCTATAAGATAAGTACTTATCTTATAGTTCACCTGTGGTGAAAATTCAATTTCCATAGTCGTAGTTTTCATCTGGATTTCACGTGTCAATTTTGCTGAATCTCTCACATATTGAGTAGCCCAATAAGCTGAAGAGAGAACAAGAAGCAGGTTCAGTTACATTGTTGCATACATATTGTGTTGTTGCATAGCATGTTCAGTTAAATTGGTTCAGTACATCATTGAAATGGCCACAACTCCTATTTGAGAAAGAAACAAAAACATTGTACGCGTACATAAAATTAACGTATGTACACGTTCATGTTCAGTTTCTATATGAGTCCTAGTCATCGACTCAATTCTTTGGTATTTCTACAGCAAATATCACAAGACTTTTCTATAAAAAGTGCATTTTTCCTGTTGGAGGCAACAAAGTTATTTCTCGTGCTCGAAAAGGTAGAACCGACAAAAAAAGTATAACGAATCCAGCGTGGGCAATCGAATCCCCGAGTCTCCGTCAAGAAACGTTTCTCTCAATATGAGCTCGTTAGAGCAGATGAAAGAAAAGTAGCGCGTCGTCGCTCGAATCATGGCGAGTAGCTAAGTAGCTTACCTGAACAGAATCGGGGACCATCGCCCGGTCATATTGCGAGCTCTGCATCCAGCGCGAGAGCAGATCATGCCCCAAGCCTTAATGGGGTTATTATTACGAGGTGTTTTATTTCTTGGTCCATTCCAATGGTTCATTATTGAAGATAATAAACCAAAAACGCAGGAAATTTTTCCACAACGGTTTCTCATCACTCTCCTGCTGCCCTATACGAAACAACTGGAAGTTGTCTCGCAAGTTCGAACAGAACACAGTTAGGTACCTTTGTAATGTTATTCTATTGACTATTGGTTATCTTTAGTTATTCAAGAAGTTACGGTGGCCCATGAACTAACGAGTACTCCAAGATGCGCTGAAGGTGTATACTTTACTGTCTGTACGATCGTGTGCCACATCAGTCCCAACACGTCTTGGTCTCTTCTATAAGCATTGTGCCCGTCGCTTTCATTCGTTTTATTAAGTGCTTCATAAGTACTACTTATAATAACCGTATATCCGGACTGAAAGCAGAGGGCTGAGACAGGGAAACTTCTAAAGCAGTACCCAAGAAAAGTTCTGGTACAGATCACAAAAATCATCGATGCAGCCATCAAGCTCAGCTATGTACTGCAATAATTGTGGAAACTAGCAGAATAATTAATAATTACACAATTATTGTGGAAAATGGCAGAAATAATCATGATTGCAAAGCCTGGAAAGCCAGATGAAGAATTAACATCGTTCCGACCAATATCAGTTTTGCCATCGCTCTCCATGTTATTTAAAAGCTTGTGCATAATCCCGGAAGAACGCAATCAAGTACCAACTCACCAGTTTGGATTCCGGCAAAAGCACTCGACCATTGATCATAAGCATAAGTGAGAAAGCACCAGAGGAACGAAAAGTTTGCTCAGCCAGATCTTCCTTGATGTTACAAAAGCATTCGACAAGGTATGAAAGACTAAACAAGCTCAAAAAAAAAAAAAAAAAAGAAAAACAAGCTTCCAGCACAGTATGTAGAACTTATACAGACAGTATGTAGGAGTCATACTTGACACTCCTACTACTTGCCAGTACGTAGGAGTCATACTTGACACTCCCGTACCGGTACACCTCAACTGAAAAATAATTCCGCATGCCAAATACCTTGGGCAAAATGCCTTGGCATGACCCGGGTTGTGAAAGGAGGAAGGAACTCGTACTCAACGAGAACTCGAGGAACTCGTACTCAGAAAGATGTCTCGGATAATGGGTCGTCACTCAAAAATGTCGATTCAGAACAAGCTAACTTTACCTATACATGTATAGGTTGCAATCAAGTCATCAAACCAGTCTAGACTTATGGAGGGCAGTTGTGGGGCGGCACCGCTTAAATCAATCGAGATGTCATACAGCGGTTTCGGAACAATGTACTGAGGTGTTGTGTTGGTACACATTGTAAGTAGATCCAGTCAAACAAACAAGCTACCGGCCAACATCGGAGGCTGCTATGAGGCCACCATGAGGGAGCTATCGGTCTCCTTGAAGTCGTGGATGAAAAAGAAGAAAGCTCCATGGTTTGATTAGCGAATGATACCAATAAGTAGCACACTAAATATTCAAATGGACCAAAAGACGAAGTGAAGTATCTTAGTTTTATAAAATTTTTATAAGACTTCACTGCGTCTAATTTAATAATCATTATGTCAGAAAAAAATTGCTTATGAGTTTTATTTAAATACTTGGTAAATTAAAAACGGTTAAAAAAAAAAAAAAAAAAAAAAAAAAAACTTGAGACTTTTGCCAGGTGTTTCTTGGACATATCAGCTTCTGCCTTCGTAACCTTGCCATACGAAGTCAAGGAGTTGGTAATTCCTGACAGACCTCGTGTGTATCGCGTGGCTGCGTTTCTTCCTTAAGGTCGGACCAGAAACATTTATTTTATTAATAAATCTTTTTCATTTATAACGGAGTTCTAATTGATCTATTCTAATAACATCTGCAGCGTGTGTCACGTAGTAATTGATGTTCCAGTCTCGAAACATCAGTTTTTGTTGGACGGTACGTTATTCTTTGGGGTATCAAAAAAGGTTTGTCGTGGCATAATGAACTCAAACAATAACTTTCTCTGTTTGGGATTCCATAGAAGATTAGGTATGTCATATTATGTGATTATTCATTCGAAATTCCTAGTCGAATAAAAGAACTTCCGAAATTCCGGCCAAGTACGTACCAGCGAGAAATAGAAGGAGAAAGGGTCGCGAAGGAAGGTGAAACCAAGGAAGACTCTCGGTGACATATGGGAGGGTTCATGCACCATTAGCCGGCTGCCCTTGCGTCCGCTTACGTCCACTGTTTCTGTTCCTCAGTTACCACTCTATTCCCTTTCGGTGCTCCAAAATTTATTTTGAGCGGACCCAAATAGTCCCTTCCTTCTCTCGACGGCTCCTGGTTTTCACTGCTTGCAATTTGTTGAAGGTTTCTCGAGGGATCCTTCAAGAGCGATGGAATAAAACTCCTTGGTTTACACAACGCTCTTACACGGTTTTGAAGAACGAGGTCAACGCAATAAGGCTGATGTTGTTTATATTATGTCACAAAATTAATTTATTAATTTTATTATAATTAATTAATTTTTATTATAAAAAATAATGATTGAATTGTCTCTAACTTGTTAACAGCCTAAATATGCTTGCAATTCAAATTCATTATTCAATTAAGGATACGTTTAACTACATTAGACGCATTTACCTTCCATTATTTAAGCGTGTTCCAAGGATTTAACAATGGAGATAAAATGCATAACCTACCTGACAACAACAGAATGACAACAATCGTCATGGAAGTTTGTATAACAATTTCTCACTTTGAAATAAAAGCTCTAGCTGCTTCATGAGAGGTGTGGTACGAATATGAGGTTATGTGCTAAGATATAGACCACAATGAGGATGAGTTATGTGCTAAGATATCAAACTATATAAAATACGTTTTACTTCTTTTGTAGTTTCCTCATTTTTTGTTTTCTCGCATAGTTTGGAAGACGTAATAAACTATGAAGTTTTAAGCTAAGGTATCTGATGTTTTAACCCATGACGGATGAAATAACTTATTAATCTTCTGTAGAACAAACGAGAATTTGATAACTCCATTTCCAACTGTTGTGGAGTTTTAAGGTGATCAGATTGATCAGTAATATGATTGATCCAAATCCAATTATAACGACTAATGCGGAGGGAAAATGATACCTAATATCATTACAATTTGGACTGACGTAAGGAAATCTCACCATTAAAAAGCTCTTAGACCTCTCGTCCTCTGCCCTCTACTTTTCCCACTGTCAGCCCAACGACTCTAATTAGGTTCCGGCCCAACTCAAACCTCATTAGTTTATCTCCACTTTCCCCTTGACTTCGATTTCTCGGTTTTATTTGGCGACTTTATCCGGAAAGGCGCTGGCGAAGGAGGTTCGCAAACCCTTCGGTTTCCAAACTTCACTTCCTCCGAACTTTCCCCAACTCCACCGCATTCTCTTATATTCTAATGAACTTCTGCTAGTACCAATTTATCACTTCTCCGTTAGGCTTTCCGAGCTTCACTAATTGCTGATTTCCGAGGTGTGATTTAACCCGTTCGACCAGTCTTTTAACGGGGCTTATTAAGTCCCAAAAATTAACGCTCAGTCTGTTAGGAGTTATCGACTTCATGGGTTTGAACAACTGGTAGTTTTCATGTATCTGTAGAAGGGCATTCATGACCGCTCCATTAAATAGTAAGAGGAAGAAGAAGGGGATAAATGCTCGAGAAAGATGATCCGTTGTAAGTGACAAAAATGCGTTTTTGGGATTTTAGTAGGTACCGTTGGAAGAATTGGCAGCTTCAATCTAAAGAGACCTTGTAATTGTGAAAAAACTCCTCAAAGGTTTTTTAGTCCACTACGTATGTTCTAAACTACTGGTATTGAACGAGCAAGTGTTTCCACATAGATGAACGTGTTTTCCCTCAATCTGTGTTTCCTAGTAATATTACTAATGGTATATTGATAATCGTGATAGTTAGTAAAACGAACTACTAAGGAAACTACAAAGAGTATTCGATACCAGTACTCATCCCGAAATGACAACATTGGATACCACAAGTACCTACTCGTTACCGCAAGAAAATACTCGAAACTTCATTCAAAATTATCTCTGAGTTGAAATGGAATGGAAAACATAATTTTGTGTTAATTATTCGCCAGGGCAGACCCTGTTAATATAGAAAATCTAACAACAGTGTATACTTGTTGAGTTCGAATGAAAATCTGGGCGGGTTTCCTTTGCTATGGCTTCTGATTATGTCTCTAGAGAATTACAAGTAGATCTCCTCTGAAGATGTCGTTTTGCGAGAGATGAATTGATATAATTTCCTCCGGTATGGCTTCATTCGACTTTCTCTATGGCATTTTCCTCAACCTTCCCAGCAGAGATGTTTCTCAAACCGAAAGGGACGGGAGGGCAACTATGACGCAGCCAAGAAAATATTTACAGCAACCGGGCAGGAATAGATGGAAGAAAAGCTCCCAGTGCAATGTGATGGTGGCGGGAGTTTTTCACCATATAGGCCTATTGCTCGTGACACTACATTTCCACAATACAGACATTACTCCAGGGCCTGAGACATTTACCCCGGAACATTATTTCTGGAAGTGAATGCACAAAGCCCCTTCATATCACCACATTATTTCAAGGGGGAAAAAACCGCTTGTGCTCCGATCTTGGCCGAGGGAGCCGCTAAATGCGTGCTTGGGGCCGCAGGTTATGGCTCTTTTTAACCACCGATTGCGGGATTTATCGAGATTAGCAAAATACACCGCTCTTTTGGAGTACGTTAGGAGGCGTGACTGCCCTGTTTCTTCGCCCTCGCGGAAGCTGTTATGTAGACGAAGGTGATATTTTGTGGTCTACAACGTCGCCTCAGCGACATTTCGAAAAAATATAGAACATTTTCATGTGGCCCTTGCACAAGACCTATTTTCGACTAGAAAACGACCAAATAATTGAGAGAAAGCGGCGATTTTACCTAATTGTTTACAAAGTTGCTGTGACCACCATATTAGACATTTCTAAAAAACTCTGCAAATTTTTGACACAACGGTTTATTATCTTCTTTTTGCCGATCACACTTATGAATAGATCATTATTATTATGATTTATCAATAATTATTAATAATTATTATTAAGAGGCATAATTTTGATATGCTCCAACTCTGAGCCCTCATTTTGAAGGATCGGCTGGTCTTACAAAGCTCCAGGTGGTCTTAAATTTTTTTAAAATGAAACACTTTTGAATGTGAACTAAAAGCTATACTGTTATATTGGAATTTTTTGAGATATGAATTTTTTAAAATTCATTTTGAACCCCTTCGGATTGACCTAGGGTTATAAAACGTTCAAGGATCATGTGGGGTTGGTCCGAACCCGTAAACCAAATTTCGTAATTTTAGCACAACGCTAACTGGGCAAAGTGCCGCGGACGGTGTACGGTGGACGGATGGATCTCGTACGTATCTTGAAACGTAAACCAGCAAATTTTGAAGGGGGGTAATTTGATTTTTCTTGGGCGATTCCAATGGTTCATTATCGAACATAAACCAAAACCAGCAAAAATCCTTCCTTCAAGGAACTTCAAGGCTATTCGGGATCATCAATAATATTCGGATAATATTCGCTGGGATACGCAAGACAAATGTGAAGCGGAGGGTATTGTGTTAAAAATTACATAAGCTCATATGTTCTTAGCAAGCTTTTTACCCGTCGCAAGTCGCAAATGAGCACAAAACTCTATGATTGTCAAGATAGAACGTTGTTGTGGAATGCTGAACTTACAATAATATTAAGAAACTTACAATAAATTGACTCGCAACATGATATGACAGTATCCAGGAGAAACTGACGATTGTAGCGCCCAAATCAACCTTTGGATTGGGAGGAGGTTGCCTTACGAGGTCCCGCTCGTTGGAAACCCTCCAAACAGAAAAAGGGGTGTCTCGCAAGAGGCTAACCACATCCCACTACTGAAAATCCATTTTACAATAACAAACCACCGTTTATAAAAGGGCATAATAGATCTAATTAGGTCGAGGTGCTTTACTTATAGCAAGCCTCCCAACATCTTATCTTAACTACCGTGCACCGAACAGAACAAAAACCGAGAACAGAATAAAAAATATGACAAATTAACGCGGAACACTCGAACAAATAAACACAACCGGAAAAAGAAGAAATTTCGTGTGACCTTAAAATAATGATAAAATAATTATAACAGCGTTACCGGTGACAGCAGAAGGAAGCTTTGTGGGCTTGTAGGGGGACCTGAGACGACAATCCAAGCACCTGAGGCGAAACTGACCATACTATGGTCACCATAGACTTGTGAAGGGACACAGAATGTCGATCGGTTTCCATAGCAACTAGGATATTTCTCCGTTTCAAATCCTCAGGAGGACCATCTCCCTTGCCGCAGCTCATGGAATTATAAATAGCGCCCGTTGCCAAGGATATGTGAACCACAATATTCTACTGTCTTACTGTTGCGTACCAAGGTTCAAAGAAATATGAATGTTGGTACGCGTTATGACTTATAGCACTTTCCCTTTCTTTTTTCCAGTCCATGAAACATTGGAACGCTTCGCCTGAAAACCGCCCCTGGTAAATAATTTATAGACCACCACTGAGCTAGATACCGACTCCCTTGTAGTATTGTATACAAAAAAGATGATAGACCATTGTAGAAAAATTTGCGGCGTCTAATTCGATTTCTGATTTGACGTTCCTTGATAAATAAACCCACAAATTGTGAGTTACTCACAGTAGGGGTTAACTTTTTTCTTGGTCCATTCCAATGGTTCATTATCGAAGATAATAAACCAAAACGAAAGTTGTAGTCTAAAATTAGCCCTTTGGCTCTAATGAATATTCCGCCAGTTTGTTTGCGAATACGGTTCAACTGACGTACCCTTGTCACACAGTTTTAACAAAATCATTAAAGCCAAACTTCCCCCCTATTTCTGGCAACGGAAAACCAGATAAGTAGAAATCCTCTCCTCCCTCTCAAAAAGCCCGGAGAAGACAGATGAGGTTTAACAGGCCAAAGTTTTCAATAACTTTTCCATCCAACTCTTGTTTTAACGAACTGTTGATGAGCTCGAACAAATTCGAGTGGAATCACTTATTTATTTCTCCCGCTACCAGAGTATTTTGAGTCCCGAAAAGGGTTGAAAGGGGAAGCGACAATGAGAGTTGGATGCCCAAAGGAAATGTTACCTGACCTCCACTCGTCCAAAAAGTAAGGCACCTCTGTAAAGTTTCTTTGATTACCGGTAGAGGGATAGAAAGGGAGTGGCTTGGGATGAAGAGGTGGCAAAGTTGCCTGAAGCCTAAATGCATTGAAGGATCTTTCAGAGGCAGTTAACTCTTTGGTGGGATTTCTTTTCTTTTCTTCGGCTGAGTGAATAGTTTGGGGGGGGGATTCTGAAGTAATCACTGAAACATGGTAATACCAGCGGTTATAAATGGTTTGAAGAAACGCCAGTTATAAAAGTGAGCGAAGCTCTAACGTTTTATTTCATCAACGAATGTTACTACAGCACATTGTTACGAGGCAGGGCTGAGCAATGAACTGTCCAAAATCAGCGCGTAATCTGACAGAAAATCGTATCCATTCCCTGTCTCAGCGTTGTTTAAGAGAAAACATTCAGGACAAGTGACGATGAAATTCGGAAAAACTGAACCTCATTTCATGTACCTCTCTCCATACGCGGTATCAAGTTGATACTACCTTCCAATAACAAAAATAGATTATTCACTAAAATGTTGATGGAAAACGCTGCCAATTTTCCTCAACGGTTTATTATTTTCTGTACAGATCGCCCTTCTGTCACTTCCCCTGCGCGCCTTCATGTTGTCTGTAACTCTTATTGTTGGTGGGAGGGGGCGAGGGTTGGCTGTAACTCTTAATTGCAGAGGAAGGAGGAGGTGGTGCGGCCCCCGACAGACAATAAAATTTATTATTATTTAAAATTATTATTTAATTATAAAATTATTATTATTTAATAATGTGGCACGTTATTACTAACACCTTCCGGCTTTTCATTGGCCGCTAGGATTCCAACTATTTCACCAATGTTCACCCAAAAAGACCCCCAATCTCTTTATCCGCTTGAGATCTCGTTATGGGACCCTTCGATCTTATTGAACATCAATCGATGCCCTACCAACAAATGGGGATGTGGGAATGTTTTACAGCGAAAAAAGGGGAGTTTTCACTGGTAAACTTTGAAGCTGATTGGTGAAAAATCAATTATGAGGTTCATAACCTAACCTAAGATTTTTAGCGATTTAATTCTTTCTATTGCACATAGAGCGTTTAGGGAATCACTGATAATAACTGAATTTCTAGCTTACTCCTACTTGTATATGGTCAAATCATAGTTTTTAAGCGGTTTTATGACCCCTCCCCCCTTGAATCTTCCACTGGGTCTATTTCATCAATATTACTTGCAAGTGACTTTACTTAGGGTTGGCTACACTGCAGAAGAACATCTGTGAGTGAATAAAAATATTTTTTTCCACGTTTTCCAAATATTCAATTTTTCTAATTTATTTCGCCCGGTTCAACGGCGTAATATTATAATAGATTATGATTTACAGATATCAATCAGATAGCAGTTGAAGCCGTTTGCCACCAAAGGGAATAACAGTCAGGATATTTTTTACAGAACAGTGATCTAGACAGAAGGGCGATCTGTGTAGAACAGAATAAACTGTTGTGGAAAAAGTTGCCGCGTTCTTTCTTTCTCGGTCGATTCCAATGGTTCGTTGTTTACGACAATGAACCAAAAGGTGAATAAACCGCCACCCGTACGTTGTACAAGTTGTTCATACGGGAAGCACATGATATTTTCCAAGGCGGGAACAATATGGATATCCCATGTTTTCAGGTGTTGAACCCTGAACATTTGTGCGGTGTGTTCTCCGCAAAAAAAAAGTGGAAAAAGTTAGTTCTCAAAGCAGAACCTAAAGACGACAGAAGTTGGCCGAAAAACGGGAAAAGCCAGGAAGGTTATGGTAGTGGGAGGTTGTGGAGCGGGGGTGACCGGATGTTTGTCCCAAGTTGAAGGAGAGAGAGACCTTTGCTATCAAGAAACCTTTTGGAACGAGTTTCTTTCGCTCTCATTGCCAATGGGAGGTGAAGGCAGTGGGATATTATCAGTGAAACTCGCTGTTAGGCAAACGATTCCGTTTGAACTACCGGCGCGAACCTCTTTCTGGGAAAATGGGGGCTTCTGGACAGTCGTATTGGGCTCTTATTGGACTGGAGACGCTGATCGAAGGGCGTTAAAGTAGAATTCGAAGCGATGATCCTTTGGAGAGTAGTCCAGCAAGAAAAGATTGTAAGGCAAATACAATCCATATGATGGTATTGCGGAAGTGTTCTCCCGGAAGAAACCATAAAAAATCCAATTTTCGGAAACTACCTTCCTTTAAATTGGTTGATTTTACAAAATTCATTCAAACTTTTCCGCTGTTTGTGAACAATAAAAACTGTTTCTCTTTTCAATGAATAAATTCAATCAAAACAAATTTGACCAATTATATGATTTTCAATAATGAACCTTTGGAATCTACCGAGAGAACGTCATTTAACTCCTGCTCGAAATTTGAGGGCTTACGCTTGAAGATACGTAAAATCAGAAAACCGAGTTGAAGAAAAATCCGCCATGCCCGCCACGTGCTTATTTAGAACTATCCTAACAATGTTTAAATTCGGGTTGTGGGCTCATATAAACTAGGGGATGATCCTTGTCACATTTCATAATCATAAGTTAACAGGAAGGGGAGCAAAATGGGACTTGAGTTTGCGGTACAAATTTGAGTAGAATGAAATTCAGGGCGTTTTTTGGGACCATCCGGTGCTCTCTACGACTATCAGTTCGGTCACAATGAGAGCTGTAAGGAAGAACCAATACAAATGGTCAACATGAGCGAGAATCCAACGGCAGAACTAATGTTCACACTGTGGAACAGCTGATTCAAACTACAATGGTTCTGTAACAACGAGATTCTCGTTCTGAAATACTCTTCATGTCTGCAGAAAGAAGATAATTTAGAAAATACATCCATGCACCCATGGGGACTCCCCATTGGGGAGAGACTTAAGATTCCGCCCCGTGTTGTCATTAAAGGATCAGAGCCGCTTAATGGAACCTTAGGATTCCGCCCCGACTACCTGCGGGCGGTTTGGAGTATCCTTAAGATTCCGCCCCGAGCCTATCTCTAGAAACTTTAAGATTCCACCCCTCCCCGACAACATCTCCCCTGTGTACGGAAAACGCAGTTAGTAAAATATGGAAATGATATTTAGCAATTTATTAACGAAATTTGTCAACAAAGGTTACACAAGGGTGTCAACAAGGGTTCAAACATTACTTCGTCCACTTGATCTATATGTCCAACTAATCTATAATATAATCTATATTAGTACCATAATATGGTACCTATCAGTTGATTAGGGGATGTTTATATTCCGCAACCCCGTCCATGTGATCTATATGTCCAACTAATCTATATGGTACTAATAAGTTGATTAGGGGAGGTTTTTATTCCGCAACCCTCAACATGGGAGGTAAACAAACACGGAGGTGCGGAATCATAAGGTTCGGGTTCACCTGGCCACTGATAGACCAGGCGGATTCTTAAGGTTACTCTAAGCCGATGGGATTAGTGAGGTGCTCCAATCCGTCGAGCTAATGACAACACGGGGCGGAATCTTAAGGCTCCCCCCATGGGTGGTACTTCCTGTTATAATTATATCTCACGTTGGTTGGTACGAGTAATAGGTAAAGTGTAATATTTCTCAAACGAGATTGAAGCCGTAAACTGTTGAGTATTTGTTATCCAAAAATATATGAATTTCTCAGAGTAGAGATTGTGGGTCGAACGCTTTACAGCCCCTGGACAGGTTTAAATATAACCCTGGCTGAGATCAGCAAATGTATTGTTATATTGTAGTAAAACCCACATAATGATTTAAATAAAACTAAATTAGAAATAGGGTGGCCTTCGAACAATATTTTAGCTTACACTTTTTATTTCAGTTAGTTATGAAACTAACAAGGATTCAGTATAGGCACCTACACAACAGTGATATAGACGGAAGGGTGAACCGTCGGGGAAAAGCCCAACACACAAAACGTATTTGATCGGGTCTGGCATTCTGGATTCCCGATTAATACTACCGACTGATCCCGTAAATTATCTCAAATCGTACTTCCCATGAGAAATACGATACCTCCCAATCCTCTTCCAACTACACAAGAGCATCACTGCCTCAAAATATTGTCCCTATAATCGATTGAATATATGTGCAAGATATACAGGGATATAATATAATATATAGTGTATATATCATATACACCAAACACGATCTCCACCATGTTTGCAGGTGACTATGGCATCTTATCCCGACGACCATCTAGTACAGTGGCATCGAACAACATCTCACTTCATCTCACTTCATCTAGATGAACCAACGAAACCACTGATCCTCAATAACTATCAAATCCCAGCGTTACCAGACAAACGGTGAGATCTTTTGTCAGCTATTCAAATCTTCTGCTGCTCATGAGGCCGTATAAGGCAGTGAAAATCAGAACGTAAATTGCTAGCTCCCAACTACACCAGAAAGTACGTTAATTGTACAAGTAGGTTCTTTTCATTTCATTGCACTTGAATTCATGGTCGACACTTTTTCGTCCCATTGAAATCTACTCCAGTACCAGAAGTGTCCGGTGGTCGAGTGGAATCGCGGAACTCAGACCTCCATCATTGACGGGATTCCTGAAAAAATTAACCCGTTGTATTGATGGTGAAACCGAACCGCGATTCTTTAGGCTGGAACATTGTTCCTGCAAGGCCCGTTTTATTCCCTTCGAGACCCAAGCGGGTGATGCTACAACGGAGAACGTTAGTTATTACCCCAGGTGGGCCACATTTAAGGGCATCCATCTCATGAGCGTCCTCCCTTTTTATGATCTTTCCCGGGGATATTCCTGAGAGGTAAGTCCGACCCTATACATCTCCTAGCATTGCTTCCTCCAATATTCAGCTCCTCTATAAATCCAGGCTATTTGGTAGCGCCTTTACCCGACCTCTCCGCCCATCTCCCACGAAAGAAGAGAGATTTCCCGCGTAACAAATGATCTCTAGAGTAGCTCTGCCTGTGGAAATGATTAATTGATGCAAACGCGCGTGCGTTCTTTTTACTTCTCATACATCAGTTGTTTCGAAATCTCCTTTCCGTTTTGCAATGTTCGTTTCTGACTCCCTCGTGATTCTACTTTCTTGCGTTTTCTTGCGACTAATTGATTTCTTGATAATTGATACAACTCGCCTTTTTCCAGCTCTTAAGCAATTTGTAGCAATGGTGTATGAGTGGACCTTGGACTCGACCGACGAAACTATTTTCAACCAACCGCTCAATATTTGTTGATTAACATTTAACGATAGAATCTTATATATCTGAATATATTCGTTGGTAAACATTTAAAGATAGAATCAGATGTCGAATAGAGAACGCGGCAAATTTTCATATAACGGTTTCTTATTTTATCTATTTAGACTAGATTGTGGCAGGGACTTCTTACTGATGGGAACGATCCTCATCCGCCGCATCGAAACCTGTTCTTATTTAGAAGAGTATTTAGATTTTGGGCATTGCAGACCGGTATGAAGACCTTGGGTCCAGTTCACTGCCTATAGTAGACTGATGATCCCTCGTACGATTTATTCTGGTTACAGATACCTGAAGATTCTGTATCGTCGAGCTTCAAGTGCTGAAAATTCCAAGAGGAGATGAGGTACCTACCGTATCGTCCTCTCCACAAAGTCTGCACGTCGGATCTTTCGTGTATATTGAGATTCTGTGCAGATGTTTACGGAAGCATCCATGCCCAGTCAGCATCCCCACCAGGAGTCTCATTTTTCTCCTCGGCAGTTCTAGTAATTTTGAGGTTCTCCTACAACAAGGTACCTACTGCCATTGCCAACTTCCCGAATCTTTTTACCGAGATATCTTCCTCTTACCTCCTTTGCCTTTCCCTCACCCATTCTCCTGAGGATTTTTGGTACCCTTAGAAAGTAATATACCTTAATTTAGTTATGGAATTTATTTTTTATTAGGTATATTGTTTCAAAAATCAGGCCTTCTTTTTCTAAAGAATAAAATTAACCATTAAATAAATATAAATGAGATTAGTCATGAATTAGCCCAAAATTGCTGGCAGGAACATAGAAAAGTGGCGTGTGAGTTTCAGTCTGGCAACTTTGTATGGTGAAATACCATGAATGTCAAGAGGGTTGATGCGGTTCCTCGTTGAAGTGGTGAAGGTTTCCATGATCCTTTGTTGAAACTCACCTGGGGTCTCCAGTTCGACATCATGATAATTCTTGGCAATCCTTACCAAAGGATAAGCACGAATAGGCGTAGTGTTGAATTTTTGTCTGTACGTGAACGACGTTAGATTTTCCGGCATTGATGTTCACCAATCCCCGAAACGATCCATAGCATGTCGCAGTTGAGAGGTGGCCATCACAAAGCTTGAGTCACAAGTAGCTAAAACCAGGCCGTCGGCAAACATGGAGGAAATAGAGGGAACCTCGGGAAAGGGAAGATCGTGACAGAAAAACACATATAAATACGGTCCCATAACGTTTCTCTGAGGCACTCCTGCACGTATCTGTTTGACAGGAGACATGTGCGATTCCGCCGCGCAAGATGCAGGATTGGAATACGGCGCTCTGGGCCGACCCCACCTTCAATACTTGAATGTGTTGCGGGCTCTTCTCCTCATCAACGTGTTTCCTCCTTATTTAGAATATTCCTTGTCCCGTTCGGTCCTAAAAATTAACTGAACTAGTAATGATGAAATAATCACAGTAATTGTTCACTTCAATTGATCGAATGAATGATTTAAAAATCCACAGTCATGCAGCATGGCTATAAGAGCAAATTTTCGAAGAAATAATTGGTTTTATGTAAAATGTCTCCATTAAAGAACATAATGTCCATGAATATCATATCAAGTAACGACCACTTTTCTTCATCTTCAACGTGCTCCATTTTGAGAGCGGAATAATATATAGCAATTCTGACTTAACCATCTTATTCAGCGTGTAAAAACCTTTAAAATGCGGTGTCACTTGACAGACCGTTTCATTTTTGGAAGTTATGGGTGACCCCCCCCCCCCTCCAAAAAAAAAACTCCCCAAATTGACCTCAGCTTTTGGACATTTCAACGCTGAACACAACGATGAAGTCAGAATTGCGATATCTCATTCCGTTATCAGATTAAAGCAGTAAAGCAGACTTAACATGAACATCATGTCAAGTAACAACCCCATTTCTTCATCTTCAAAGTGCTCCAGTTTGGGGATGGAATGATACATCGCAATTCTGACTTCACCATCGTGTTCAGCATAAAAAAAAAACGTTTAAAATAACGTGACGTGTCACTTGTCAGAATGTCTCATTTTGGGAATTTATGAGGAATTTCCACCCCCCTTAAACCCCCCCCCCCTTAGAGTGGCTCGATTCCGCCCATCTCCGAACATAGCCTTTCGATTGCCAAGACAGATTTTTTTGTGCAAATTTGAACTTTTTATCTCACTTCCATCGAGTCATCATCTGGAATGACACATACATAAGTATAATATATTTTAAATTTTAGATAGAAATAAAATAACAAAAAGGGGTTACAAGACTCACTTGAGACGCGTTTCGTGTTTACGTTATCAAAAAAATCTACTTCTAATAATAATATCTAATATCTAATAATATCTAATAATATAATATCTAATATCTAATAATATCTAATAATATACTTATACTTATATATATTATATAATATATAATATAAAACTTGAATTGTCAACAAATTTTCAACCCAAAACTCGTTTCAGAGCATCCTGAATCCACTGCCAAAAGACACCAATATAATATTATTATATTGGTGTCTTTTGGCAGTGGATTCAGGATGCTCTGAAACGAGTTTTGGGTTGAAAATTTGTTGACAATTCAAGTTTTAAAAATGTTGGACCTAGAACAATAGCTACATTTTCTTCGAAAATTCTTTATTTATCTACTGCCAGTACCGCCGTGTCATCTGCATACGTCGAAGTGGTGTTCATCTCGATCTCTGGGAGATCACTGGTAAAAAATATGTACAGGAGTGGGCCATGTACGCTTCCTTGTCGGACACAGTGATCAATTTTAGCTCTGAGAATGCATCTTCATGCTTCATTCTAAAATAGCGGTTGGCGAGGTATGATTGAAGCAATTCAGCATACTTTGCTGTGAGCATTGTTGGCACATTTTGAGTAGTAGTTCGTAAGTAATTAAATGTACAAGCGGAAAGTTTATGTACCTGGAAATTATATACGCACATATTGAGATTATATTAGTGATTATACATGTGCAATATGTATTCGTTAAGTTATTAATGTGAATCACACGTACAAGTAGGTACATGCCAGTTCAGGAAAGCAAGTGTTGAAAGTAACAAATTAACGACAGTTTTAGCGTCAGAAGGAGGCCAAGTAACTCCTGTTCTAGTCTCAATGATTGTGCTTGTTCTCATGAAGCTCAAGCCCCATGGAACAAAGAACAAAACAAGTTGAAAGCGCTCAGTTTAATTTTACACGAGATTTCCACACTATTTACATGCGACTTAATTTGGCGCAATCATGCAAGTTGTTTATAGATATTCGCGAGAAAAATAACAAGATCCCACGGTCTAAAGCTCAAATTCCCCTTTTCAAACTAGCAAAATTTGGCGAAACCCGTTTAGGGGCGATTCAAAAGAAAAACGTTTGCGTCTAGCAACTTAAACCGAACAGCTGCCTCGGAGAAACTAACTTTACCAACGCCCAAACTAACTTTCGATTGGACGATTCCGAAGCCCAAGACGTGCCCGCCGTTCCGTCTGTAGTTGGTGAACGCTCTTATTCCTTTCCCTTCATTACTCACACCTTCAACTTGAACCACTCGCTATCTTCAGCTTGCCGTAGTTGTTCTATCCGGCAATGAATTAACGCCTATTGATAAAGTTGAACCCCCCCCCCCCCCCCAATGAGTTATTTGTAAGGCGGTAGTAGGAAAACTACCAAAAAAACTAGTGTTACTAATTTGCAAAACATTTAATCTTGATATCTACTTGAAAATGACTTGCTTAAGTATGAAAGTTCTTCGGCAGTAGGTACCAACGCTGCAAATTCTTAGATAAAGATTTATTATCTTCTGTACAGATCACTGTTCTGTCTCTAATGTCTTGTGAGTCTCAAAACTATACGAAAGAACAGGAAGAATGAGCGAAAAACTTTTTCAAATAGGTGTCCAACAAGTTTCAGAATGATGAGGGGAGGCGATAACTATTTCAATGATGGGCTTTAATTTATTTATATGAATACAATTAAAAAAAATAATTTATATATATATTTGGCATATAAATAACATAACAACTGATCAAGTTCATCAAATTATTTCTAGAGTATTGTTTCTAGAGTATTTTGATGCTTTGCAGTATTAGATTAGGGAATATTTTGTTCATTCATCATGACTGGAATCGTTCTTATTTTTTTGTTCTTAAAGTTAGTATGGGTAGATTTCCGTTCATCAAGCTTGAGGCACCATTTTTTGGTCTAGGCGCTTACATTATCATCTTAATCCTTGTCGCTTCCTCTATTGAGTGACTAACCGCTAGTTTGGCAGTATCATCAACAAAGTTGGCTATTGTCGTGTTTTCGTTGTTTGGTACGTCACGTGTATACAGAAGGTAAGTAAGGGCCCGAGCACGCTTCCTTGGCGGACATCTTATTTTCTTAAGACTGGAGTACTCTCCTTCGTATTTGACTCTGAAATATTTGTCAGTAAGATATGATTTCAAAATTTGAAGGGGGGAAAAAAATGGCTTCAGTAAGTCTCTTTCAAGTTTGTACCTACTCTTGTCCTTGAAGCCCGACTTTGTTGAATGCCGCGTTTATGAGATATAATAGCATTTGCATGCCTTCTCTGGTAGTTGCTCAATTTTATTTCCGGTAACGAGATCATATCCAGATTTATTCGTTTTGAGATAGCGAATTTCAACCTATTCACTTTCGTTTTGTCACATGGGGCTGTGGTATGTTGCCATATTCATCTAGCTTACCTACTATTCCTGATCACTTCGCGGATTTTACGGGTTCAAATGTTACTTGAGACATTTATATGGGTGATAAATTAATCCAAATTATGGGGTTTTCGCTCGTACTCTCCCACGTCGGTAATTATTTATAACAAGTAGTACATAATATGTACATAATATTATCAACAAATATCTGAAATTAACTATTTTTTCTTAGCACTAAATTTGTATCCAAAGTTGCCAGATCCCTAGTAGAGGAAACCGCCCTTAGTAGAGGGCTCTGATGTAGCCCGAAAACCGCGCGGACTTATGAAGCCCAAATAGCGCGACAAATCTTAGGATGTAGCCCAAAAACGCGTTTTTTAAAACGTGTATGAGATGGTGTTGCACCACTGTGGTGGCACACTTGAATTTGCCCCCTCAATAAGCAGCGAAGAAGAAGAACGACGGACGGTGGTAAACGCGGTAAACAGATGACTGTGAACAGCGCCTTTTGTCTGTTCTCCCCTCTCTACCACTTTCCCGCCAGTGCAGCCAACATCCAAACGACATTTGGGGAACTTTTTGACGAAGCAAGGCTGTGAACGGCTGTGAAAACGATTTTTTGGCTTGACATAGCCCAAATCGCGCTAAAACGCGTTTCCAAATTTTACATCGCGAAAGAAATCACCTCCAAAAATAGACAAAATTGGGGTTTATAACCCAATCTGGCAACTCTGATTGTATCTCAGAACAACAAACTCGATATCTCAAAACCATGTGTTGCTTGAATCAGCTGGTCCACCGTATGATCATTGGCCTGTATTGTGTACTTAAGCCTTTTATACTCAACACGTCAAATACTCACCGTTTCTAGGCCAATCTGATCCTATCCACCAGCCCCATATAATCAACACAGTTGGCAACACGTTGAAAATGGGCCATAGGTCAACTCTTTCTCCAAGTCAGACCTTCACGTATTGACTCTCATTTGAAATCAGCGCAAAATCCTTCAACGGCGATTTCATATTCGCTGTACGATCATCGGAATATTTTGACTCCTATTTTTCACCAGTTTCAGTTATGAAATCATTCCAGGATCATCCTCGTCAACCCGAACATGAAATGAAAGCCAAATCCCAGTGTTCTACTCAACATTTTTGAAGACGTAGAACACTGTACACGGTAGTAGGTAGAATGTATTTTGTGTTTATTATGGGGAGAAAAAAAATGCTTACCCTCCTCAGCATTTGTTGATTATATTGTAATTAACTAACAGTGATTGAGCGCGTTAATGGACTAAAATCGGCGGATAAGTTCTGTTGATCATGAATCATGCTTCATGATTGTAGGCTGGTAACAACCACATAACTACCACATGATTAAAATCGTTGGCCTAATTGGCACTTACTTGTGGAAGGTACAACAAACACCGAAAGAAATTCTCGTGGTTATATCCGAGTGTATTAATAGGTAACAGGCGCTGATATCTCGAGGCGCTGCGAGGATGCTGATTCGAGTGGCAAAGCACGAAGGGATATTTAGTTAGACAAGCTAGCTAGTGATTCATGGCTACGACTGTTATTGTAGGACGGGGTATTGTGAGAAGACATGCCTATTGTTTCCGATTGCTGCTGGAGGCAGAGCGTTCGTCACCTAACGCCTAACTGAGTTAGGGCGAAGGGGGCGGGGCGGCGGTTCGCGAAGGCCGGGACAAAGGTTACGGGCTCATTCCTGCTCAATCACGAGCGAACAAGCAGCCCTGTCACATTGCCCCCAAGCTATACTCTATACATCCTCTGCCCTGGCGTCTCTCAGCAATTATAATAATAATAATCTCGGCAACCAGACTTCTGATTTACAACAGACTCACGTATCGCCAATGGCTAACATCATTCGTGTTTACTGTTCATCTCCACATAATATAGCAAATTTATTGAGATGGTTATTGTCATCATTGGGTTGCTGCACTAGCCAGACCTATGACGTTCGGTTCTGTTTAATGTCCACTAAGGTACAACCCCCCTCCCCCTACAACCTAGTACTGGCCTACGTAATTATAATGCTTATAATATATTGAATATGGGCCACGTCCGGGAGCATTCTCGGTCATAACCTTAGGTCAATAGGGAGGGGTTCAAAACAAATTTTGAAATTTTGAAAAATTCAAATCTCGAAAAATTCTAATAGAACTATCCAAAATTCAAATAGGTACAGTATTAGTTCACATTTAAAAAGTATTCAATAGGTATAGTTTAAAGTGTTCAAATAGATATAGTTTTAGTTCTCATTTAAAAAGTGTTCAATTTTTAGAATTTTCAAGAGAATTTTCAAAACCATCAGACGGTTTGTAGGACCAGCTGTTTGTTCACAATGAGGGCTCAAAGTTGGAGCAGATCAAAAGTCGTCACCATGAGGGTGAATCATGCGGCAGCCTGTCGGGTCAATGTTCATACTGGCCTAGCTTTCAGAGAGTTCACTTTTAAGTTCACTAATAATAATCAATAATTATTAATAATAATTGAAAATATGTGAAGAATAACATTGAAAAACATGTTGAAATCAGTCCCCCTGGGTACTGATATCCCATTTTTCAAACAAATAGGACTAAATAGTTTTTTTTCTGACCCCACGATGAAATGACCCTCTCATGAAAAAGGGGTTGGAGGGAAGTTTACGTTTGATTAGAGGTGGATCTCCTGGTTATCGTTATTCACACCTCTTCACTCCTTGATCCAAATCCGTGGATGACCTGATTGGGAACAGTTGAACAAGAATTTGTGCGTTGAACTCCACCTCGGGCTATTCTTTTGGTTTATTTATTCAACAACTTAAAACCACAATTTGTCACTAATACAGTCCCCTGCCCCTCAAGTATTCTCAGTCGGATTTTTACTTTGGCTGGCTAATTCTGAGTGGTGGATGAAGGTATTCCGCTGGGTGGAAGGGAAACCGATCTGAAAAGGGTTTTCTCATCACCAGCCGCTGCGTTCGTCGGACTCAGCCGCGTGTGAAGATCCGCTCGCATCAGCTGGCAAAGTGGATTCCGATCCCAGGGAAAACTGGCGATTTTCTCCAACGCCTTCTTTTCTCCATTCTTTTTATTTCTCTCTTTTTTCCAGCTCTCGCTACTCTTCCAGGTTTCTCGTTTCAATCATCCTTTCCCTATTGCAGCGGCTTCGTATAAGTTGAGTTGTAATGAGGTTTTTTCTTCTTTATCTCGAATCGTCGAGCACGTTCACCTCGGGCAGCCTAGTGAATGCGAATGAGGCAGCATGAGGACCATTCTTACCCCTCACGTTATTAGTGGCAGTGGAACACGGAACAAAAATATTCGAGGGTGAAATTGAGTAGCCTTGAGTGGATGATGGAGTTTAGAAACTAACTAAATCTGTGTTTCTGCGGACCCTACTCGATCTACTAGTATCAAAATATTTTAGGTACCAGGTGGTTTTCGAAACATGAACCATTCGTTGTTTTTATCAATTTTCCAACTAACTTTCGGGCCTAATATAGTGAACATTTGATGAAAATCTGCTTGAGTGTTTTTCTGATGCTACAAAAAGTACTCGATACCAGCACTCGTATGGCTTTGATACCTAAAAATGTTTAGGTATTATGATGTATCACAGTACTTTCAAACACGATCAAACATGTTTGACAAACATGGTTTGACAAAAATTTTCTTCAAACATGTTTGAAGGTTTGAATTCGTATCCACACGTTCAAACCAACCTTCAAACACACCCATCTTCACCAATCAGTCGTTCAGTGTTCAGCAGTGTTGCTTTCTTTCTCTTCTTCTTTAAAAACGTTGTTCAGTTTGAATACGAGTATGGATATTAACCATTTAAGTTATTTATATTGCCTCATCCGGAGTGAAGCAGCAAAAACAGCGCGCACGAAAAAGAGATCTTTGTGGGCGAAAGAGTGGCTGTTGGGAAGAGCTGAGTGGCTCTTGGAAGAACTGAGGTGTGCTCCTCAAGATTGGCACAACTACATGAGGATGGACGAGGATAGCTATCTGTATTTGCTCTCCCTGGTTTCTCCGATAATAAAAAGACAAGACACAGTCATGAGGAAAGCCATTTCTCCTCACGAGAGATTGATTGCAACTCTGTATCTAATTGATTGATTGCAACTCTGTAACTGTGTATCGATAGTTTGACTCCGATATATCGTTAATTTAGTCAAACTCGCCTACCTACTACGTATTTAGAAAAACTACCTACTTACCTACAAAATTTGAGAAAAAGGACCATCTGGAAAAATTGTCTGATTATTCGCTTGGTACTGTCAATTTTTGATCAATACCTAAATTTTGCGATTTTGGGGAGATATATCGGACTATCGATATGCTAGCCCTAAAATTTAGGTGTATCGATATATTCTGCTTCGATACCCATCCCTACACAGAACAGAAAATTGTTTGCGTCACAGAAACTACTTCTCTGATTCACTGAAATGACCCCAACTACCACCGTTTTTCCTGCTGGTGCGAAGGTTTGATGTTTGAAGCGCACCCACACGATCTAACTTTGTCAAACCTCATGTTTGCCAACAAATTTTCGGACTTGACAGAAAACCTTCAAACGTGTTCTCAAACCTTCAAACATGACCCCCCACACGGTCAAACATGTTTGACAAACGAGGTTGGCAAACCGTGTTTGTCAAACATGTTTGACCGTGTGTAGGGGCCTTTAGTCATATCGATTTTCTTTTCTCATATCGATTGGTATGTTACGTCACTACAACAAACTATATATCTTTATCATCCCTTCCCCCCTCCCTCCTTCACAACCATTAGAACTAGAAATGCCTTATGGGAAAAATGCGAACGGGACCCCAACAGAGAAATACTCTGTGCCCCTAATTTGACACGCACCGCAACCCCAATTACTGATCGGAGAACTGGCCTCCAAAGGACCCTTCGACTCTGTGGAGGACGCAGAAGAGGTTCAACAAGAACTCAAAAGCCGGCCGTACACGTACGTTCTTTTATGCCGAAAATAACTTGTATTGGTGGTATACACCATGAAAATGCGGTGAAAGAAAATGAGATGGAGGGAATTCTCAAGTGAAATATACCAATCGCCGATATCGTTATAATATTCTAGGTAAACTATCGATATGACAATATATTGCTGTCGAAAATAAAATAATTACTTTCGATAAACAATGGACTCACGATTCCACCATAGAATTGGTGTAGTAGATAACATAATTAAGTATGAAAGGCTTGTCAATCCTCACAATACTCTAGTAACAAAATTGACTCCACAGAGTATCACTCTCATAATATTATGATAGTCCCCCCTCACAAATGAACGTGACATCTGATTAAGGGCTTCTTCCGAGCGATGATTTCCAGCATCTCACGGATTCTTCGTTTTGTAAACTCTTCAATGGAAATGCTGGGGTCAGAGGCGCCTTCGCCAATAACTCTGATTAAACGCTCGTGCTCTGTAACTTCATCTTCGCAGATTTCTTCACTGCTCACTGACTGAATTTTCAGCTGAAAATTATTGAAAAACTCTGCAAATTCTTGACACAACGGTTCATTATCTTCTTTGTACAGATCACCCTTCTGTCTAGATCACTAGGTATAAATGTCTAGATCCTAAATGTTAGATTAATTATTATTATCAATTATCACTAATTATTAATAATTTTATCAAGTACCTAGTGAAAATTATTATAATTTATTGTTAGGTATTAATAATTCGTATGTATTATTAATAATAATTATTATTAATTATGATTAATAATTCGTATGTATTATTAATAATAATCATTATTAATTATGATTAATTAATACGATATAATTCTGGGGTTTTTAATACTACGTCGGTAATAATGTTTCTATAAAAGAAGTAAGTACCTACCAACAAACATTCGAAATTACCTTCATTTCCGTAGCACGAAACGCACCTCAGAACAACAAACTCGATATCACTTAAGCCATATGATGTTCCAAAGAGCTTGTTAGTATGAAAATGGACCTGTATTTCAAAAGTTTGATTCATGATCGTGATGTGAGGCACAATCTTTGAGCCGTCATTGTGAACGAACGGCTGGTCGTACAAAGCTGCGGATGGTCTTAAAATATTCTACGGAACAAACTGTATCTAAATATGAAATAAAAAACATACCGTTCTATATGAATTTTTCGAGATATGAGATTTTCAAATTTTCAAAATTCGTTTTGAACCCCTTCCCCTTGACCTAGGGTTATGAAAAGTTTCGAGGACCATTGTGGGGTTGGTCGAAACCCATAAAAAAAATTTCGTAATTTTAACTCAACGCTTACTGGGCAAAGTGGCGCGGACGGCGTACGGCGGACGGCGTACGGCGGACGGACGGATTTTTTTTTATTCGATTTTCTGAATCTACGTATCTTGAAACGTAAACCAACAAATTTTGAGGGGGGGTTAAAAATTTTTTTTCTTTGGGCGATTCCAATGGTTCATTATCGAAGATAATAAACCAAAAGGATGCAAGTGTGAGCTCCAGTCATAGGTAGTCCCCTATACAACACTACGCGAATGGAATGCCACTTCAGAAGCGAGGATTCTACATGAGAGACGACCTATGGTTCAGTCGAGAACAGAGGAATATACGAGTAGGTATTATATATTCCTATAATAGGAATACATAGAACGAGGGGCAGAAACAACCACATATGATTCCACACTATCGCTCATCAGCGGTACTATCGGTAGTTTAGTAAGTTGGATTAGTTCAAATCTCGGAGATATCGATCGACCTGCTATAATGCTATAAAGATGAGAGCTTAAGATTATTATTTAATGATGCCTGTAAAATATACACCAAAAAAGCCACCGTAGGTATTTAACGGAACAACTATAACGAATGGCAACTCTATTTAACTGGAATATTCATGATCGAAAGGGGATTTCAAGGTAACAAGAAAAGAGATTCCTCAGCTAAGGAATCTCTTTTCTTGTTACCTTGAAATCCCCTCTCGATCATGAATATTCCAGTGAAATAGAGTTGCCATTCGTTATAGTTGTTCCGTTAAATACCTCCGGTGGCTTTTTTTGGTGTATATTTTGTAGCCTACTAGGTAGATATTTTAATTATCGTCTTAAAAGCCTGGGTACCAGCTGGTATTTCCAAGCGATACCCTATCGATAGTATCGACTTCCCTAATTTCAACTCATTTGCAGGCTCCTCACCAATATTGACGAGTTGAACGTTTTGGCCAAGTATTCGTAGATCGTAATATTCATAGATGAGTCATTTCGCCTCCGTAATCCCGGGAATCCTGAGTTTTCTGGGGATCATCACGGGAATTTAAGGACTTTTCCTAGTGAATTTCAATTTTTTGGACGTTAAAACCGGAAATTGGTGCTTGGGTTTGGTCGGGTTGGCTTTTTTTTTAAATAGTCTCTTCCCAAGGCCTATGAGAAACTCAAATTTAGAGATTGCAAACTGTAATTTTTCCACTACGTCTGATCTGGTCATGGATTTGTCGGTTTTCACACTGTTAAATAAAAATCATGTACACATCTTATTTGTACCGGTTAAGACCGCCAGATGTTCACCTAACGCGTAAACCCATTACCTCTTGAGAGTTTTGCTCCCACAGAGCTATCAGCTGTTCGAGCTCTTTGAGATCATCCTCTTCTCCCTCCTCCTCCTTTCCAACGGAAGGCTCAGGAGTCGGCAAGACGGTCCTTATCGCGACGTCAACGGCGTGATCCACAACCTTCCTGACCCTGATATCCTTGTCGATATCCGTGTCTCCGGAAGAGCCCGTTTTTCTCGAGTGTTCGCTCGCGTATCTGATGTCGTGGGATGGACACTTTATCTCCATTGTCGGTTGCAGGGATTCGCCAGGTCGGCCCGTCGGTTCCATTTCGTTTGTCTCGTCTTTCTCTAGCTCGTTGTTAGCATCCTTCAACAGACAAAGATCAAGATTACCGATCTCCTCCAATCAACTCACTGATTGTCTTCGAACAGGTACTGCACGATATTATTCGTAAGGGTGTGGTCACACGTTAAACTTTAGTTTTGCAATGATTCACCCTAAACTGAAAATTGATCCGAAGACCAAAAAACATGGGGCCAAGTATGGCGGATTAACGTGTCTCTTCTACACTTCAGGGCATGGATTATACATCGGTCATTAATTTTAAGAACTTATTTTTTTCGTTCTGTTTTTTTGCTCTTGTTTTTTCATGAAAGTGCCTAGTTCGAATGTAGATCGATCTCCGAGGAGAAGGAAGAAGGGACAAATCAGTACAAGAGGAACGTTTGAGGTAAAACGTAGGTCTCCAAAAAACTGGTAAATACTGTTGACATAGGGGAAGTACTCGATTTTTTGTTTTCTTTAGGAAGTAAAGATATTAGGGATACGTATAATAAGTCTCATTCAACATAGGCCTACGAGCAAACGCAGCAGTAAATCAGGATGAAGTTTTCCCGGATGATCAGGCAGACGTTTTGCCTGATGATCAGGAAGAGCAAGAAACTCACCCCTCGACTGAATGAGGTGTAACTGTTCAGACTGATTCATTTTGGGAATTTATGGGTAATTTACCACTTTAAAACACCCCCTCCCCCCCATAGAGAGGTCCAATTTTGTACATCTAAGAACTTAGCCTTTTGATTGCCAGAACGGTTTCTTTTTGCAAATTTGAAAACTTTTTATCTCAATTCTATCGAGAGTTATCGTCTGAAATGACACATACATGAATATGATTTTTGAGTATTTTGGCAGTGAATTCAGGATTGTCTAGAACGGATTTCTGTATGAAAATATTTCGGAAATTCGAGTTTTAAACATTTTGGACCAAGAACAATGGCTTCCTTTTCTTCAAAAATTCGCTAAAACACACTTCTCTGATAAATGTAACGGTCGAAACCACCCTGTATGCAAGAATGCTTCTGCTCTGCTTCGTCGAACGGGTAAAAAAGAATGGAAAAGAGTGGTGAAAGCAATAGTGCATGATCTCAGTGAGAATAGACGATTTTGACTGAATAATCTTATCTTTAACTGGAGTTCCAGAATTTTGCCGACGTAGGTACAAGAAATGTGCCGGAATTATATTAATACAAATTAATTCTAAATAGTCTATAGTCTAAATTATCTATATAAATGTTTAATTTATTATTTTTTGTGTTTTAATACAAAAGCTTGAGTTTGAAATTATTGTTGATGAAAAAATGTAGTTTTCCGTTTTGGAACATGATTTCATTGTTAAAATGGGACATGAACTGAATTTCAATAGCATTATTGACGTTCAAGTTTATTTGCGTCTTTCAATACTGCTTTGGGTATTCGAGACGAACTTGAAGGAGGTCTTGCCAAGAAGCACTTGACATACATTGAAGTTGAATAGTGGGGCTGTTCAAGTATATTTGGGTCCGTCGCCTATTTTGGTGCCCGCAGAACTCTACAAACCATGCAAACAACTCACCCAGATCAAATCATCCATTTGGAGTTGATACAACTTCTCTAAATTCAGGACATACTGTGCTCTGTCCGGTCTGGTTTCCAGGATGTAGTTAACGAACTTCTTGAAGGACTTGAAAACTTCACCGACGGCGCGCCTCCAAATATTGAAATCTCTCGTCAAGTTGACGATGTCACTCTTCAAACCTTCTATCGCGATATCTCGGGATTCAATCGCTTTACCCAGAACCTTTTCCACCTGATAGAAGAAGAGTAAGGTTTGAATTTAGACCACTACACAGTGAAAGTATAATGAAGGACGAAGGACATAATTAAAATAATCACTTTCACGTTGTGATAACAGGACTATCCCGTTTTCCCGTCAGATTAGCCGGTTGAGCCCCGAACCTTTGTAATTACCTCTCGTCGGGTGTGGTTTAGATCCTTTATTTTCCTAGCGACCTCCTCCCGCCCACAGTTTACCTCACGTACAGTGTAATCATTCGCATATGATCAAAATCACGTTTCCCAATTCAATTTGAGTAAAACCAATTTAGAAAGTGGTGGATGTCGAATGTGACCTGCATTTTTATTGTGATCGAACCGTGGTACGTGGTTTTGAAGTTTGGATTGATGTTATGATCCTGACATCGTTATTTTACGATTTGTTCATTTCGATTAACATTTTGACGATGTAAAACGCGAATGACACAACTATAAGACTTTAAATACGCCCCACTACGAAATGATCGACCAATTTACTTCTTCGTGCTCTTTTCCAGTGGCTCCGAGTAGTTTTCTTCTGACTCTTTCGGCCACGTCATGTTTGTCAGCAATCAGAGCGAGCTCTCGAACCTTACGTTGAGTGACCATCATCGAAGTGGCATTCTGTTTATCCCGGAGAGTTTCGATCCAATCGATACATCTTTTTTTGTATTTCCTAAAGTAATGAGGTGACATTGAACAACTTCATCGTAATTAAAAATTGTAATCACGCCAAACGAACCAATCAGCTTTTTCAGCTTTAATTAACGAGATTTTGTTGCTTCAGGTTATACCATAATGTCTCTCAGAAACATCATTTATTACAGACTTTATTATTAAATGTCAAACACTGGCCACGGGAGATTTATTTCTACTCACTAAGAAAGGAGTTGAAGGGTATTACGGCGGTTTTACAACAATCTATCATGTTTGAATAGTAGGAAACTGAGACAATTTATATTATTTGATTTTTTATCATCAGAAACATAACAACGGAGCTCATATAGTTATTAACTTCAGTGGGTACTATTTTCAACAGTGGGTAGAGTCCATAGCCCTCTATGGCAACTACTCATATTATGATCACTTTTGCACTACCTTGTAGTTTCCCATTACTTCCTCTTCTGTATCACCTATGGCAACTAAGGGCTGTATCCTGAGCACAAGCTGAAATTTTCGTGTTGTCAGCAAGGACCCAAACGCTCTACCTTAGGGAACGCCTGCCCTTATTTCCTTGGGACTGGAATACTCTCCTTCATGTCTCACTCTCTTCAAATGTCTTTCAGGATTTCATTATTATGAAGAATTGCTTCGGTAGATCGCTCTCAAGTTTGTATACTACCCCTTAACGCCAGATTTTCTCAAAACTTTGGGAAACATCAAAGCCTGCACAGACTTCTTTCTTCTGAATGCAATTTTCAATTACAACAGTTGTTGACAGCGTTTCGTATAGAGTAGAATGTTTTCCTCTAAAACCAAACTGGTGATTATGGATTAGTTCTCTCTCTCGATTGCTTTCAATCTTCGAATAAGTATTTACTTGATTCGTTCATGCATTCAAAAGGTATTGATGGAGTGAGCATTGATGGGACTGTTTCTCTGACCTCATTGTTTCATGCAGATGACCAGGTCCTATTTGCTGACACCACGCGGAATATGAATCAGTCGCTGGGAGCTCTGAAAGGAACGCTTCCAAATATAAAGTAATGACATTTCAAGTGGGTAGGGTCAGGAGCGGCCGGCTTTGAACAGATTTTGTCGTGGCTCGGCCGAACTGGAGACAGTTTCCACTCAGTTCAGTTTTTCCTTGATAGTTTGGGAGTTCTCTTGTAAAGGTCAGGAGTCTTTATCCAGCAGGTTAAATTTGCTGTTAACAAAGGAATAGCGATTCCCTCATAAGAGCAATTCCCTCATAAGAGCGGCTGGCCAGTTATTTTCAGGTCTCAATCTGCATCTCCTGAAGCCTGGTACGGACGCTCCTCGGAGCTATAGCAGGTATTATGCTCTATAAATTTTCCTCACTCGAAATTCAACTGGACTTTTCAATTGCTCAAGGAGACAAATCTATAAAGTTTGTGGACATCCAGAGATCTATCCATGATTAAGAAAAAAAGCCGGAGTTTTGGATTCCCGGGATAACCCGTGGCAGAAGGATGTACGAGTAAATAGGTCGGCTTTGTTCACTTTCAATTGTTGCCCACGAAATTCTCCCTTGTGCTTTGTATCTGGAAAAGGACTACGCGTTTTTTACTAAAAGACTGCTGGGCCAAATGAGATGTGTGAACCCCTCTTTTTGCCGTGTGGTCCTGCAAAGTATATTTTCCCGAGCGCTCCAAATATTTTGGAGCATCCCTCCTGAATGAACCCGTTTTTCGATCATTTCTACTGTGCAATGATAAAAGGGAGGCGGGGAAAATGGTAGGATTTCTTCTAACAGTCTTAACACAGTCAATAACAGTCAATAAACTTTCACTATAAATGAAGTCCCAATTGAACTTGTCAAATGAACTTATTTTTCTTAGATTTCCGCGGTAACCTTTTTTTACCACCATAAAATTGATTTATCTCATTTCCGCAGTATATTTGGATTAAAAAAATGTCTATCACTTATTTTTCCGAAATTGGTGTAAGTGGTGCGTTTACTGTATATTGCACTTTGACATTTATGTTAAATGAAAACCTTGACGACTACCACCAGACTCCACCAGGGGACACAAGTTCGTAGGAACTTAAGCCTTGGTGGGCAAACTACATATCTCTTTTAATGATTTATGCTCATAACATATGCTTAGGTTTTACTTTCATATTTTTTGTTGTATCTTTTCTTGTATTGTAAATTGCCAAATAAATTGAAAATTGAATATTTTTATTATATTTTTGTTAGTTTTATTCTTTTCACATTACACACTTACTTCCGATGCTAAATTTCTTTATTCTTCTCGAATGCATTAAATAAAATTTTTATTTTATGTTGAGAATTTTGTATTTTATTTTGATTTTCAGGTGTATTAAGGGTAAGCAAACTCTTTTGAAGAAAACTTGTTTTTTACCACAATAAAACTCTACCTATCTATAAGTATTAGGTAACTCGAAAGGTTTTGAGGTTAATTATATTAAATACAATATATTTTTCGATATTATCGGTCTGTTATCGGTCTGTTTATCCTTGGAATCTTTCCCCGGTTTCAATATCATGATAACTTCAGCAACATTCCAGAATCTTGATAAATATTTCAACCACAAAGTGACAAAAGTTACACAAGCATTCGCACTAAGTCTTAGTTGTTCAATGCGATCATAACTGACCTGATGCTTGATGCCTTCATTCTGAGGTCCAAATCTTACGTATGTTATCTAAATCCGTAGAGGAGGTCCACGCGGCTGGAGATTTCCCTGACATTTTCCTTTGTAAAGTTGTTTATTTATAAGTTGTGTGTTTATAAGAAGTTGAGGCGGCTAGTGTATGTATTTTACCATGCCAGAAAAGTTCTTAGACGTGATAAGCTTCGGTTAATTTATTTGGCATTAGTTCAGTCAATTATGCAATATGGAATTGTTGTGTGGGGAGGCTCTTACTCGACGCATTTGGAAAAAAATAAGCGTGGTACAGAGAGATATATTAAAAATTATTATGAACAAACCACGTTTGTATTCAACATTGGAATTGTTTAAAGAGTGTAAAGTTTTTACCCCCCGCCAGCTATTTTTAAAGTCTTTGTTGCTTATGTTGCATCGTGACCCGAGCGTGGTGTATAACAGTCATCAACATGCACACTTGACTCGGTTTAGATCAGACGGAAATGTTATTCCACCGGAACCCACGCTGACAATTACGACTAGAAGCCCTCAATATATGGTATATATGGTTCATCGTGCGGTGGATTCTCCACTTAGGTCCCCACTACAATACGCCCGTAATGTATATAAAAAGAAAATATATGAGTGGTTGATAAAAATAGGCATTACGGAGGTAGAAAATATTATTTTTAGTATGTTATTTTTCTATATATTATATAGAAAATTGATGTTTATTAAGTTATTATTCATGAAGAGAAATGTAAATAATTAAGATTAATTAAGTTTGGCGCAGCTCTTGTGAGGCGACACAGGCTTATGCCTATTGCCCACAATAATGTTGGGAGATTTGTTAATTTGACATTATTTGTGTATAAAGAATATGTAACATAATAAATAAATAAATAAATAAATATTTGTGTGGTACGGAATCATTCAGTGTGGTACTGTAACTGTCTCCATGATCAAATTCTCCGTTTTACATGGACTGAAGCCTACATTTGAATGGTGTCATGTTTGACTTGGCTTCCTTTTGCAGGATCGAAGAAAAAATACAGCGTCGGATACATATTACGAGGATGACAGTGGGACGCACGCCAAAAGGTCACGGTGCGGAGAGTTTTGTGGGCGGCGGGCGGAAGGGAAAAATTTCATTAACTCTCTTCTCATCCTCCTGTTTCTTTCTCGCCCAACCTGAAGTCGTTGTTCGTGACTCGACTGGAAGATTCTCATTGTCGCCGATCAGAGTTTGGACTCGGAGTGTCAAGTTTTGCGAGGAAAAATGCATCCAACACCAATGTTCAACTGTGGTTTTCCGAGATTGTAGTTTATTTCATTTTTCTCACATGAATATAAATCATAGACATGAGAGCAAATTCAGAAAGTACTTCCAACTTCATATCTAACACATTTAGAGGTTGTCAAATTGGAGTTTCATGAGGGTTGAACCCTTTACGAGAGCAGGCATTCAAAATCAAAATTTCAAATGATGAAAAGGCTCCTGGTGATTAAGGCTTTCTGAATAAAGGGCTCAAGGCGCCGACTATTAATTGCATTGCCTGGTCAATGTTTCCAATGATTCTCACAGGAAATGTCGGGTGCCTCGGCATTTCAAGTCGTTGCTGGCTGAACTAATCAAGGAATGGGTCGAGCCAATAAACCGCTCATTGGAGTCACAAGTAGGGGTGTTCCGATATTATCGATATCAATGAATATCGATATTATATCGGTACGTATCGGAAATGCGATATTATCGTGATATTGACAGTTTATGATGAATATCGGCTTTCGATAGGTACCTATTGTATTTTTATAAGTATTTTACAAAAAATACATTTTTTGATACCCATAATCCCGATATGTTTATGATGTTCTTATGATCTCCTATCTTATCAGGCCCCATACACATTATGTTTCCTATTAAAAATATTGTCTGTTTTTATTGTAATTTTTCAGTCAAATGGTAATTATTATTCTATCAGTAGGTATTCCATGGAATACAGATAGATTAATAATATATTGCAATATATTTTATCTTTGAATGAAAGTATTTGTGTTTTATATTAGGAGTTGCAGTTTAAAAAATTAACAAAAACCATAGGTACTGGAAAAAAATTTACAAAACAGAAATAATCATTTAATGATCCATTGTTTTTGGTAGCTTAAAATAGCGATCTCAAACATTAGCTGACACATAAGTTTGTTTCAATGATAGATAGATAGATAGATATTTCTTTATTGCATCCAAGATAAACATCCATTGCAATATGGGTAGGAATCACAGTGAAATATGACACGCGTCACAATCCCTCACGGTAAACCTAGTTACAAAAATAAGGTAAAGTATAAAATAAAATAAACTTGTGTTGCAATCTTCTGCCAGGTGCTAGACTAAACACTGGTAGTTTGTTTCAATGAGCTAACCTCAAAAGTGTATTTTTTAACCAAATTTTAAATTAAAATTTAATATAAATTAAAAATTAAAATAAATCATCTGGAATATAAAGATGAAATCAGTCTTAGATTATAGTAATATAATCAAGTGAATCATTAATGAATAATTAGTAATTAATCAAGTGAACACTTGATTAATGAACGCATTGTCATAAAATTATGAGTAATCACACAAATTTCCCAATATATATGTACGATCGTATCATTCAATATTGCTGATATCGATATTTTGTTGCGATAATATCGCTGTATCGATCTCAACGTTGAATATCGTTACCGATATCAAATATCGGAAGATCCTCGATATCAGAACAACCCTAGTCACAAGCAGGTTTCGGGGCTAACGGTGTTCGTCAAACATCGATTATTATAGAACAAAGAAAAACAAGTTGATCACAAAAATAATCGAAGTTTTGTCTCAGTAATATGTTACTTCGTGATGTGGTGAGCATTTTACATGCTGCGAATGAGCAAACAGGTATTCTAAAGCGTAATAGATTTTAAATAAGTAAGACATTAAATGAGAATGTGGTGGTCAAAAGGCAGTCCAGATAATAGGGATGGGTGTAGGTTGGAAAAACATCGATTTTTTACTGCAAACATCGATGTTTTGAAACATCGTATAAAAACATCGATGTTTTTCCCGAAAATACCTTACCTACTGTGGGCTACCTAATACCTAACTGTCAATTTTTTTTGGGGTACTGTTTGTACTTATTTTAAGAAATTAACATTAAAAATGTACAAATTTACGTAAAAATTGATTTAGCAAAACTTAACAAACAATTTACTTTATTCCAAATATTTATTGGTGGCCAAATGCAAAAATATCAGTTTTTCAGCCATATCATCGAAGATGCGATTTCTAAAAAAGTTCAAAATTAAACCCGATTGAGAAAAAAGCCCCTTCACGGGAGCAGGCATGAAAAGTATAAAAACTATGCAACTGAAACATTGCAGCTTCCAGAACAATAAAAGGCAAAATGGCAGCGTAAAATAAGAAATAATGTAGAAGGTAAGTAAGGTTCCTAACAAGGGACAGAACTAATGCAAGTGCATAGATACTAAAACGTAAAAGAGTATTGTAAATATAGGTAGGTATTTTGGGAGAAAGGAAAAAACATCGGTTTGTGATAAACATCGGAAGGAAAACATCGATGTGTGATAAACATTGGGAGAAAAGGCCTGAAACCCCCACGAAATCAACGATTCATTCATACGGGCACGGTTTGTCAATGACGTTCGACAATCCCAGAACAAATGCTTGCATACGAGTCTGCAACACATTGGGATATTTTCATGTGTGTTTTCTTAGAGGCGGTTGTTTACGTTTTCGTTCGGTCCTCGTCAATTTCTTTCGCTCACGATATTCACGGTTTCGTTGGGTGTCCGATTTCGGAGCGGATTTGTCCATGGTCTCTCGCGTTTGTTCACTGATCGTTTTGAAGTGGAAGAAGTACGGAAATGGTTGAAACTAATGAACCAAAACAAAATGTCAAACACTACACAACAAGGTAGTGAAGTAAGGTGCGAGTCACTGCAATTCTTTGAAGTTGTATATTTCCTTCAGCAATTTCGAGCGAGCGTCAAGCGTAACGTTTTCGAAATCGTCACGAAAATTTCTGATGATTTTCGCTTACAACCGATTCGGTGCTACGGAACTTTATCATCGTACAAAAATCGTTCACCACTCGTTAACCACTGCGGAGCGCGTGACCGACAAGCTGCGGTATGAGCGTGATTGTTTACATAATTGTTTACACACAGGTGATCATTCTCAATAATTTATATTGTCTATACGAATGCAAGCTTCATAATTTATGATGAACCCTGCAATTAAGTATAACAACTACGCTACTGGGGTAGGTGATGTAGCATTGTTCGAAGGTTCTTGAATCACTTCTTTAAAGACATAAAATGTCCCAATGTGTTGCAGACTCGTATGCAAGCATTTAATTCTCGACTGTATCAACAACAGGATGGAGTTGACATTCTTTTGACATTTTCATGTCTTTGCTTCGGCAAGATAAACTGAAACGGGAAAAATTTGTTTCCTTGATTCACCCTTTCCCTCAGATCACGTCAGAACACAAGCGACAGGCGGGCCACTACGTCAGAGCCTATGACGCACGAGCGTATGACGTCAGACGGCTGGCAGGAGGCCAACTAGTACGTCAGAGCCTATGACGCACGAGCGTATGACGTCAGACGGCTGGCCTGAGGCCAACTCGTACGTCAAAGCCTATGCCGTAAGAGCCTATGACGTCAGACGGCTGGCCGGAGGCCAACTAGTACGTCAGAGCCTATGACGCACGAGCGTATGACGTCAGAGGGCTGGCTGGCTAGGTGATCGGGTTTTAATAAGCCTCTGGAATTCCGCGCCTTCATTTTGCATTCATTTACATCTTCACGTTGAAAAATCCTTCATCTTGTCGCTAATTTTTATTATTGGTATCACGTGAGCAAGTTTTCGTGACGATTTTTCAGTTTATGTGCCAAAGCAAAGACATGAAAATGTCAAAACATCGATGTAAAAAGAAGAACGTCGAATGTTTAAAAAACCGGGTATCCGATACCCATCCCTACTAGTAGTATCTAGTTAGATAACTTGTGAGAGAACTATGGACTTTGACGGATTTTGATGTGTTAACCCTGAGCGAATGGTTACTTGTATTTAGTCGTTGACTGGTGCTATATTTGTAATTATACGATCAATCTAATTATACAAACTATGTTGTTATACTGACTCTATCACCGGTGCAAAATTTTCTTTCATTTCAACCAGCATGCATCGAACCAAAAATGCCTTTTTGCTATCCATTTCTTTCTGTTTAGACTCCAAGCGGTTTTTTAAACGGCAGGAGTAGGCGGCGCGTAGTTTCTTCACATCATTTTCGAATTTCTCTTTCTTTTCTTCTTCAACTCGAATTCTCACTTCTTTCTCGGCCTCCTTAAAGAGTAAAACGCACAAATATCGTTTGATTGCCGAATATATGTGAATTCAATGTAAATGGTTCAGCTAATGACGTCTGAAAAAGCGGCGGGGCGGGGTTGTGGTACCTTCGGCTAGTAGTGATGGTATCTACTATTCATCGTGCTGATCAAAATAATGAAATTCGAGGAAAGGTCGTACGACTCAATATTTGATAGATCCAGCATATTTCCAAGAGAAGCCGGAAATAACGAGTTTTTAGTGGATCAAAGGTAAATTGGAAGATACCTCCAACTGCTTAGCAAATGCATCCCTCATCATTGTTAAATCACGGTGTAACATAGCGTTCAGGTCCACTTTTTCACATAATTCCAGCATCTGTCGTACTTTGTCACGCTTCTTGTAATCTTCATACCAACGGCCTACGGTTTCACAGAACCGTTTAGCTTGAGCTTTGCTAAGTTTACTGATGAGTTTCCCAAGTTTTTTCTTCTCTGGAATTGAAAATTTTTCTTCTCATGATATTACTATAAGGAAAACTTGGTATAGTTTCATTTGTTGTAGGAAGAGAAATTGAACAAAAAATTGGTTTCCTCAATGAAATTGATTGAGGAATTAGCGTACACCGCTGTCTTATAACTTACTCGCGATGTGTTCTTCATCAACTTCTCCGTGCAGTGGTAGTTGCAATTTCTTTTCAGGTTTGTTTTTATTATAATAATCCTTATTGATTCTGTCAAGCGGGGGACGGCTCATTAGGAGAAGCAAGTTTCTATCACTATCAGCCAACCAACCTTGGAAATTGTCTGGTTCCTCGACAACCTGTTGACCATCATGCACTAAACCAAGATTTTCGCAGATATAACAGGTTTTATGTAAAATGTCTCTATTTTACTGGTTTTATAACAAATCTTGACTCAATTGTTTGCCGAGTAACACCTCAGTTTTTACTTTTTTCAACGCGATGGTGAAGTCAGATTAGAGCAGATAATCCGTGAAGAACATCTCAAGTAACAACCACGTTTCTTCCATTCAAAGTGCACCAGTTTGAGAACGGAATAAGATATCGCCATTCTGACTTCATCATCGTATTCAGCGTTTAAAAAACCTTCAGAATGATTTGTCACTTGTCAGACTGATACATTTTTGTAATTTATGGGTAATTCCCCCCCCCCCCCCCCTTAAAATTCTCTTAAACCTCCCTTAGAGTGGCCCGATTCTACCCATCTACGAATTCAGCCTTCCGATTGCCAAGAAAGATGTTTTGTGCAAATTTGAAATTTTCATCTCAATATGGGACTGAGACTTGGGAAGTCGTATCCTCGCCAAATCGGGGTTGCACATTAGCGTTTTGACACAGTTCCTTTCAACTAATCCCTGATAAGGCACTGTTTATTTCATAACTAACGCACAATTTACGCTTATTTGCACGTATTGAATAAAACCCGGCCTAAGAAATACTTTTGAAAAATCTCGTATTGAGGTTCTTCCACAACAAGATTCCCGCCATTACTATCTTTGGAATTACCATATTAGTATCCCAGTAAATTCACTGAAAATATTATTAATGCTGCCTATATATTTTACGTTTATTTCCTACTGACCTTCTTAATACTATGTAGTTAAGGCTTGAAGAATAAGAACTAATAATATTTAGATTTCACTTGGAAACTGTTGCAGAAACAAAGGCCTTTTAAATATTTGGCTCGAGTCTATAAGGGAGGATTCTGTAGAGCCTCAATGCAGGGGTTGGACTGTACAGATGGTTGATTAGATTGAATCTACATGGAGGTGTTGAAGCTATCTTGAGTTCGAAAAATGCCTAAGGAGCAGTTCCCATGACGACGTCACATAGCTATAGTCACAACTATCGACTCAATCTCACCTGAGGAGGGCATAGTGGCAAATTGTCTGGCCCTATTACAGAAGACTTCTCAGCACCGTATTCATCACCTAAGAGACGAGGATCTGTTCTCAGGCACCAAAAGTGGTCATCTGCGGATATAAAAACAAATAGGATGGAAATGTGAGTAAATTTGTCTTTTATGCTGTTCAATCTCAACGATATCATCACTCATTAATGTGTTAATATTTGTTTATCTAGAGAAAGTTCCGTCAAATGGTATATTCCCAAATATTATTATGCGCTCAATTGGTTAACTGTGTTAGAAATTTGCGCTGAACTGGTCTAAAGCCTCCCGAAACGTGTTCATGACCAATTAAAAGACATAGCGTACTAGTTTTAGTAATACTGTAAACAAATTGAAGTTTAATAAAATCGTGGTTTTGGAAACGCGTTTAGATCATTACTGTACGTATACATACTAGTACATACTCAAAACTGTTCTGAAATGTTGATTTTTCTTGGAGTTGAATCTTGAAACTCTGTCGCAATTACAACTGCAGGTAAATGGTATCTTCGGCCCCTTCGGCTCTTCGATGCTCACTCTCTTTTTCTGTGTCTGCCCTTTTTCTTCTGTCTGGTCAACCCCCGAAGTTTCTTCTGCCTCGGATATTATTTCTTCTAACCGGTCGCTCTGCCCTCCCATTTTCACATAGTCGTTCCCATTAATTATTTCTATCAACCGCTTTTCTTCCCCGACTTCGTTGGGTCTGTGATTAGAAGTACTAGAGACAAACTGATGACTTTTATAGATAAATGTGGGGCCATCAGGCAAGTGACCGCTGAAGCTGAACTACTCACGGTTGGTCTACGTGAAGCATAGGCGTTTCCCACGTGTCCAAATAATCAAGTAAGTACAGTTGCATTCGGTTCCGTTTTGAAAGGTACCTGAGAATGAGTAGAGATATGAAATATAATTTGGTGACTCTTTGCAGAACATTGGATACCCACGCGGTCCTCAAACATAAGTTTTATATGATTGTACAAGTGTAAATATTTGGTTCTTAGGTATACTCACAGGGGGCTTCGTTCTTTGGCAGTAGGTGGAATCGTCGGTTTTTGACTGAAAAGTGTTTAAGCATAGTTCAACTAAAACATAATTGTACAAAATAATTCGTCGGATTATTTAGTATATTCACACGGGGAAGAGTTCAATCCTCACTTCATAGATACGAAGAAAAACTTCATAAACCGAAGGGTGGTACACAGTAGGTTTGTTTCTGCAGACAAATGTGTCTTGGTGAAGCAATCGCCCAAGTTGCCTTTTCATCAGGTGGAAACATTTACTACGAGCCAAAATGCACATCTCACGCACGATGCTCATCTCTGATTACCTGCTGATTACCTACTGATTACCTGCTCAGAGCATCCGTTATTCGGCTGGTTTCATCCCTGGCATCACCATAACCAGTTGAGTAGTTCAACTTCTCCATGACGCTACACATGTTAAAAATGCACGCGCACCTTTCATGGCATTCACCTTTCCAGTAGCTTCCAGCCCGTTGCCATGAAACGAGTGTATACGTGTAGATACTACGATGGATCCAAGTACTACGAACCGCTGCGAGCGGGTCTGCAGAAACGAACCTAATGATTTGACTGTCCCATCGCAGTCTCCTGCGTGCAACATGTGTAAACACACACAACAACAAATAGAACTCCAAATACCAACCAATCAGATCTTTTTTGTAGAAATCTACCAAAATTGACTGGAAACGTCCGCAGGATAGCGTCCAAGGGATTGGCCGGCAAAGGTGAGGAACGATCTTCTTTTCCTTCATCATCTTGGCAATGGCAGGACTTGAAGCTGAAACGTGTGTTGATGCATACAATAGGTACAAACAAGAAGCAAGGTTATCGAACATGATAAATTTTATAAAATAGTTATATTTTACAAAAATAATTGAATTGTATCAGTAACTAAAATGTACGACATAAAAATTCAACAGAGAGATGGAAAAAATCAGAGATCCATTTTACTGCCAAGCGCCATTAGTACAGTTTTAGAACTTCATGAAGTACTAATGAATCAATGTATATAATGTAAGTGGGTATCTCAATTTAAAATCAAACCCCTCTTACAACAATTTAGATATTAGGTTACCTACAGGCTTTCAATGTACCAACTTAGGAGAAGCGTATTTACGTTATCGAACAATTGAATACTTTCTCTGTTAACTTACGACAGCTCTTTTTCGAATGTAACCAACTCTCCTTCTTCATCTTCGCCTTTATATACGAATATTTGACGAGTTTTCATGCGCTTCAGTTTCTTTTCCATGAGCTCAATCAATTTTTCTAGCTGCTCTCTAATTTCTCGGCGTCTTGAGGAGAGAGGAAGTTGATAGGATTTGATGAGAACCATGACAAATAAATAGGGACTGCCGAATTATCGTACAGTGTTTCTGATTTCCAGCTATCTACGTGAAACACTTACATCTAATCTAGCCCACAGAACCGAGTCATGCCCTTATGAGGGCAACCTCACTGGCCACAAGACATGTCTTGCAAGGGCTGATATTCCTATTTATCAAACTGGGTTGATATCTGTCTTTAGCTGCCCATTTGAAAAATTATACCCATTGTTGTGGGTAGGTACATTGTCTCTGTCTGAATACCACAACAGCCCGCAAAGCAGTGCCAATGCCCATCACAACCGTCACTGTCGACCATTAGTTGGGTATTCTGTAATACCCCCACGTAATTCTGTCTCGAGGTAAAACGTGTAAACAATAACCACATAGGACAATGTCAAACTATTTTGCTAGGATTATTTTGCTTTAAATAGTAAATCAGAAAGTGCTCTCACTATTCAAGTACTCGTTCAGCGGTTGTGAAACACTACCAGTCTTCAGATACACTAATTAATTTTGGGTAATCATTAAGAAATGGTAAGAAATCGTTTGACTACCTGGGATTTGCTTCCTAATCCACTCAAATTGAACCATGAACTCGACAGTTCATCACTGGAATGTACCATAATCCAATATGTTACCAGTGCCAGCACAAACTAAACCAACGGGCGGAGTAGCTCACCGTCTGGTGCCACGCGTTTCTAGTACAATTCGGGAACTAATTGGTTCCTGAACACCATTATCATATTTTACTTCTTCATCGTTTACACCCGTTTCAAGGGCGGATTTTTCCAAAACCTCGTCATCTTCGTAGGACGCAATACTTTGCCGGAGATCCCTCATCAGAGATGCGATCTCACATTGAATATTTGCATCACTGAAACATAATATGTAATCGTTATTTATTAGTTCGCTTTTTTGTTTAATCTATAATTTTATTGATTGTCTCAGCTACGACCTCTAGATAATAATTTGATAGGAGGGTTGAAACAAACTACGATCCGTTCTCGTTCAATCTCTTCATGAATGCTGTTCCTACTGAAAATACGTTCACGAGAAAATAGTACAGGGGTGTAGGGTCTCGTTACTAAGGTCTAATTACTATAATTCGACACTTAAATGTAACAAATTCTATTTGACATCGCAATTCGTAGTAAATTCCATTGGACATCATAATTCGTAACATTATGTAACAGAAAATTTACAAGGCAAAAATACCTCGGGTCAGTAACATTTTCGAACACCGTATTGGTTGGAGCTTCAAGAACTGGAAATGATTCGTGTTCCATACAGCCTTCTGTATCTGAAAATGTAGATGAACTTGTTCCGCTTTTGACATCTAAAGAACACGTGAGAGACTTATTACATACATCGCATCTCTTGATCTTCTTCTGCAGCGAAACCATTTTGTTCACCAGTTGACCTATGGCTTCTTCATCTGATTTTGCCCTAATTTCCTCTTCAAACGTAGTCTTGTACATCGAATTTCCCGTTTCTTGCAACCATTTGAAAATACATTTGAAACGAGCTTCGTTCACAGTATCGTTTAAATCGAAAGGTGCCTTTTTTGGTAGTCGGTACGTGAAAATTAGATCGTACATTTCATCGTCGTCTATCAAATCCAAAATTTCTGAAATCCTCGATTTCTCGTTGTGATTAGACTCTCTGTCTTCCACGATTGATGTACTAGTACAGCCTTCCGTATCAATTTCTTCTCTTTTTTCAGGACTAGTTGGTTCCTCTGGGTTTATCCAGTCCTTACAGAAGTACGCCTTGAATTCGTCGTCCGTGTAGTCATTTGGTAGAAAATTGAACTTATTCCCACTTTTCTTTTCCCCTTCGGTACACGGAGAATCTTGCCTCTGGCCACTCTTACCTGTCTCACCTGCTTCAATTTCACCTTTCAACGTAGCAAGAAGCTCCGTAAATGCGGCGAGGTTGCTTGTGTTTGTTCTTTCAATCTGTTCCAAATTAATTTCCTCTGACGAGGCCTTTACTGACTTTCCATGTTCCTTCTGCACATCGTTGGCTTCGTAAATGGATACTAAACGCGCTGTGTTGGTTGAAATTTCTGGAAGCAATTCCTTCGATGATCCGTCCTTCAATCCTGGCGATGAATCGGCAGTACAGAGCTTCGGCGCGTCTTCAGCCACAATTGTCATGCTCGGGAAGTCGAAATATGATCTTCGAGGCTCTTCTTCCTCTTTCATAACTACGGTTTCGGCCCTCATGAAATCTCTGAATATACGATCTTTGGTTCTATTAAGAAAACTCCACGTAACACTTAGATCATCTTCCTTCACTGTTGTGTGTGGCCGATGTTTATTGAATTTGGGTGCAAGGTGCTCCTGATCTGCCTCGGTCAACTCACCTCCGCTATCCTTATTGGCCGTGTATACATATTCAATGCCTCCTACTGCGTTTACTCGAGTCTCAAAATTTGTCGGAGTGTCAGAAAAAATATCAAGAAGAGTAGAATTCTCAACTCCAGTCTTCTCACCTCCGATTTTATTTGCAATGCTCCATTCCTTATTGTCCATATTGCAAAAAATTTCTTCAGTAACTAATTCCTTCTTAGATTCAGTTTTATTTTTCTCAGTTCCAGAAGAGGAAACCTTTTCTTCGGAAGCGACTTTTTTCAAACGTGCCTTAGTCCTGTTTTTAGTTAGGCTGGGTTTATGGGCTTTGTTTAAGGTCGATTTCTTACTTTTTTCCTCAAGTAACATACCTTTTTCTTTTGGGAAATCACTATTTTCCGTTTCTTTGCTTGTTTTGTTGCCAAATCTACGTTTGCGTTTTATGTGTTTCTCATCCATTGTACCGCCATCTACTTTTCCGCTGTCACACTGTTCATTTTGTGACACTGACTTGGGGGATGTCGCTTTATTGAATTGCTCTCCAACAGTCATTGGCTCCGGTCGTTTTGAAGGATACACCTGACCCTTACTCGTCTTACTCGCAGACCTCGTCCTAATTATGGGTGACGATCCCGTATATGGTACAGTCGGGATTTGTAACATATGATATTTCTTTACTAGGATTTCAGATGTTTCTGGCTCCAATTCAACTTTTTCAAGTTCCAAAGCCGTACTTTTCGGTGTCAGAAACATCCTGAAAGTATCTGCAGCCATTTTTTGAAACCGTGGTTTAGTCTCCAAGTTCAGGCATTCCATAGTGCCCGTTCTATCTTTCTTCGTGCTTTTAGTCACAGAAACATCGTGTATCTTTTCTTCTTGTACTACTGGATTCGGCGCTATAGGTTCCGTTATTTCCTTCGTATCAGATACTTTGACAGCTGATATTGATTTTGATGTCCGTGGTATAAGGGAGGTATTTAATTGATTACCAGAATCTTCAGTTGTATTGTATCCTTCATCACCTTCTGCTATGGTGGTATTTTGATCTTCTATTGTGTTCCGCACTTCTACTTTAGCCACACTCATCTCATCAGAATCCTAACAATTTTTAATATGCAGTGAATTTATCGGTTTAAGTTCGAACGCCAAAATACGCAAAAAACTAAAATGAATCTATATACATTGTTTAAACGCTCGATCAATCATCACGATGGATCCAATACACGACGTGATCTATCATGTTATCTTGACAGTAAATGTTGAGAATTATAATGACCGTTATGGAGATCTATGGAGTAGTTATAACTGTTGCATCAAATACGTACCAACAATGGGTTATCCTTTCGAGTACAAAGATATAGAATTTACTAAATACCTACTGTATTGTGTAGGTGCACAATAACTATGTACCAACGACTACGTTGCATAGCATACAAATAGGGTTAAATATTTTGTATATATTTCTCTCATATGTAGTACTGCAGCCTATCGGATTGGAAACAAACGGCTGCTCGATACATTTTGTTTGAATAAAATTGAATGTTTACCAAGGTAGCGAATCAGTAGGGCCGGTCGACGTTGACCATATTGTGGAGCTTTGTAGACTTCAAAGGTTCAACTTTGCCAGATTAAAAGAGGACCGAGATATCGAGTTTCCCTTATCGACAAAGCGTGAGTAGACCGTAAGAAAAGCGTATAAAAAAGTGCGGTGAGCTTTGACAACGAACACCCTCTCGTAGGGCTGAACCGATCAAGTCTACTTCAGCTAACGTTCTCTCTCCTACGGGCGTGGAGAAGTAACCGTATGAAGTGAAAGCAGCTTTGGATGCAGCATTATTCAAAGAGAAATTCTGGTATGACTTGGAAATAAACATTCTTGTTGAATAGTCACAAAAATGTGAGGAAAAAAAATTAAATTAAGTAGGTGCCTATTTTAGGACTTATGCCGTCCAATGTTTTCACTAATTACTTTACATTATTTTCCTCCGAAAATTTGGTAAAATGATGGGGCAAGAAGCGCGGTAAATAATTCCACAATGGATTATTATTTTCAAACTACAAAATCCTTGTGACCCCCACAGAACAAAAATGAAACGAAATAGTAGGAGTAGTGAGAAACAATACTGTACGAGAGCTCGTACATTAGAGCTGTTGGTGGGTGCTACTACAGTCTTTCCTGGCGCGCGCAACATGACATGGTCCCATCTCTACTATATTATGGTATAATATAATATATTATACCATAATACAACAAAGACAGGAACATATCATGCCATGCACGCCAAGAAGGAAAATTGCTACGGCAAAACCCACAAAATGAACTCCGAGTTGTGTCACTTTTCTTGCGGGTGAGCGATATGTTTTTAACGTAGGTCACTAATTTTAACCACCCATCCATCCTTGTGGAGTGGATGTCTGTGAAGTAGGAACGTAAATTTGTGGAAATGTGACGACATATATACTCGTCCTCGTGAAAGCCCCCGGTCCAGTGATAGATGGGGGATGACCACAGATACTTACTACAAGATGATGGTATTCAAGATGTTGGTATTCAACAGGATAACAACGAGGGATGTGTAAGATGCGTTCAACGCCAGTTGTTGACTCCCACCAGTTCACTCGCTTTTGAGACGCGACTGGGAACGCTTCTGAGGAACACGTATACGTGTTCCTCATTTTAACAGTTAAACATACCAGTGAAACCGAGTCTCTGAGTATCCCCTATAAACTTGGAAAACGAGGTTTATATTACGGGTTTGATTCATTCAGGTCAGGTTTAGTAAACGAGAACAAATTCGAGGTTTATCAAGTGGAGAACAGATTTAGATTGTTCGAGTCAAGTCCTGACTGAACTTCAGTACAGACGTGTTAATAAGGCCCTCGATTTTCAAGGGGTAAATACGGATCTCGACTGGAAGAGCTCTTGAAGAACCGTTTATAAATCCCGCCCAATGGATACATGATGAGTAATTTAATAAAATGTTGTAGGTAACACAAATTCTGCTCCGGAGACTAGCCTGGCTATCCTTCTTCTTCTTCTTCTTGTTCAGTTAGGCAAGGCTACAGCTTCTCCACCTTCACCGATTGACTTGGCATGTTGCAAAGAGGTTCGTTTCAGCTTCAGACAGTGCCTTCAGTCAGGGCAGGGAAAGTGGATATCATAACTTTTCCGGCCGCTGTAGAATGATATTTGTGGTATTTCAATGGTTGACGCGAGTAATAAGTTAGGGAATGAGACATTGTATAGGGATGATTGACCACGAGATCGGTAATTCATGGAATGTTCAGACTAGGACGAGCGAGCGAAGCAAGCCAACATGCTAATAGTAAATTATAAACGTAGTCGCAAAGGAGCCACTAAAATGATATAACATCATTCTTTTAAGTCTCTCAGACTTTCGCCCGATGAAATTAGAGCACAACAAAGAAAGTTGAACCGGGAGCGTTTACAGTCTTCATCTTTAACTGTGGACATAACTCATAGCTGTTATCTCCTCCGGCATCGCATGTCGTACATCGGTGATGAGGAAAAAGGGGCCGCAGATACCGGGAAACGCTGCTTGGTCAATAACTTGCCTTGTCTACAACCAACTCAATATCCACGAGTCTTTAATCAAACAGCGGCAAAGACCTTCCATTCCCCCAACTAGCTCTTATACAGGATCTGCTACCAGTTCTCAACCTCGCCGCCTGTTCGCAACACCGCAAGGTAGAAGCTCCCTCGGTTTGACAGCGGCTCTTCCCAGGAAATTAATGACGTACCGGATAAGATATGTTCGCTCCCCCTCAAAATGAGCTTACTCATCTTTCACTCCGCCCTCTCCACCGCCCCCGCTACGCTCCGGGAATTTTCGACTCATTTCCTTATACAGCTTCTGTGCCGAGCGAAAGTCCCGAAAGGAAATTCGTTTGGGAGAATGAAGAAATGAAATCACTGTTTCATCACGTGTCAACTTGAAATTGGACAGAAACGAAAATGGAAAATGGAAGGTCGTGGGAGGTTTTTTTTTATTACAATGTCAAAGCGGAAAAAATCCAAGGCCAACGGGAAAACATTGAATCTCTGGTGAACCCGAACCTTACACGCAGACGTATAAGTTGCGTTCATTCTGCACTGTTTCGGTATCATTAAGACAAAATTACATACCCTTCCACAGTTGCCCTCAGCGCACACGTAAAACACATTTAGTTTGATGGCATCATATTTCTACGACAGCCTTCCCACCCGAGTCCAATGGGCTACTGGAAAGTTGGCATAATGTTTGAAAGCCGCCATACATTGCCATATCTCTCCTCACTGGACCCAATCGCTCACCTTAATTCTTTTGGGCTTGCGTTTAACTACCAACGATGATGGTACATCGCTCGCCCGGTGATCTATGGTATGATTACTCCTATCTGACCAGTACTACGGTCCGTATCCGGTGCATGAACGCCACGACCAATATTTCAAGCTGCGCGTCAAGGACTAGCAAGTCAATCGATCTACAGATTCAGCAAGCCTGCCTTCCACGCCTACTTCCCCCCCCCCCCCCCACCAACAGGCCTGTAAGAAGTGAGTATCGTTTGCACTGGAGGAGAATCTCTGTAGCGGAGCTAAACTACGAGTACATTCTAACTCTCTGGCTCAAAATTAATTCATTCGTCTTTTACAGGTAGGGATGTGCGATACTTATCGATATAGGTAAAGAATCGGAGTACCCTCCAAAAAGGTACTTCCTGTCAGGAAGCTGGATGCGAAAAGTCTTCTTCTTCTTCCGTTTCAAGACCTTATAAGGACCTCATGGAGGGGTCAAAGGTGGAGTGACGTGGCACGAAACCGATGCTTCATCAGGAGCACGAAACCGATGCTTCATTCCATGGGCGTTCTAACCTTCATGATTAAATTTCACTACATGTGTCCATCATGGCGTCTGCCTGGACAGGTATATGGAACTAACAAGAAAGGGAACCCTTTGTGTGTTGATTTTGGTAAGGGTTAGTGTAGGTGTCTGTGTCGTAACTTATGTTTAATTTGTCTGTGTCGTAAACATACTTAAGTTTAAATAGGTACCTAAGCCCAACTGTAATTTCAATGTTCTGGCTATGAGTTTTCGACTAGTCGATACTAGTACGATAAATATCGTCATCGATACCTTACCTCCGATACTATCGAATATCGAAATATCGATATGTTGGCTACCGATGACCATCTCTATTAGAGACTCTCTAGTTGAGAGTATAGAATAGTATCTGTGGAAAATGCTTGGGAATACTTTAGAAGGTTAGTTATTAACTGGAAAGGTTAGTACTAACCTCCTACCTGCAGTAGGTAACGTTACCTACTGTAGGTAGGAGATGTGTAAAACAGAAATTAACAACGTGAAACAGAAATGTAATGAACTACAAATGGGTTATTTGATAGACCCCTTGATATGAAAATAACATTTTTGGTCTCTTCTTAGGTGCATTTTGAACTGCGATCGCAACCGATTGTCACCGAAATACGTTGACAAATTGTGTTTCTTAAGAGGTAAGGAGTGTTTGTAGGAATCAATTAATTGTGATAAATTCAAAGTCATACAAATATTCACCATAACGAATAGGAAGAAAACTTAACGAGCTGCTCGCAGTATAAGGAATAAAATGCAAACACTTTGACAAGAGAAATGTTTCAGGCTGGCGCAGAATGATGCGGGGCTAATGACTTTCCCTCCTCCCAGTTACACACTCATTCCGGCTCTACCCCGTACATCCTTCATCTGCGCTGTGTGTTCCATTCTTAATGAGATCATTATGCCGGGCCTTAATACGGCAACTGAATCCCAATGCCTCAAGATAATGAAAATTACTTGGAACGCCTTCGGCTACCACCCCTCCCGACTCGCCCTACTACTTCACTTGTTGAAAATAAATACAAAGCTGCTTATATTATTATACAAAGGTCTAAAATACAATTTGTTCCAAGTTATCAAGTTGTTCATGGACAGGAGTTCATTATTTGACTGATGTCTTCAATAATTGACGAATTATAATTTAGGAACTTGGGAGAAAAAACAACATGTTATCCAGTTACCTGCCAATCCAGATAAATTCACAGGTTACTTGACCCAAAAATTAATGCCTCTCTGAGTGGGGATAGAAAGTAACTAGTCAATGACTTTCTCGTCCATTTGCCACATAAATTCCGGCCTAATGTAATTTGTTTATATAAATGATTAATGAAACGGTTTTATGAATTACAATTTATTTATAAAAGTATAATTTATCACCGATTTCAATAGTTAATTATTGAAAATAATGAACCAAAATCCGTCCGGCGCGCTGTCCGGGTTACGTTTGAAATTGATCGAGAAATTGCAGGATGCGGGCTTCGATCAGTCTGAGGATGATCGGGTACTTGTCATAACTCCAATAAGTCTATGAGGGGTGGGAAATCGGGATCCGAAGGTTGAAAACGCCAATATCTTCAAAATTTAAAATTTAATGGTAAAGTTTTCCTCAAAATGTGAATATATCAATTCAGAGAATTTTTTAAGGCCACTCGGAGCATCGTGATCATCCATTCTCCTTCTTCTTCTTCAACTACTTCTTCTTAACAGAAAATAGTGAAACAATACGTGAATAGGATATGTACTGTACTCGTATGTTATAAGGTGCTTTCAATTTTGAAGCCCCAATGGATGATAGTGTATCGAATCCAATCCACTCAATACATTTAGGGATATCATACACGAGCTTATCAATCCGCTTCGAATTGGGAGAGATTTTTCATTCTGGTAAAAGCTTAAGAGGGTCATCCACTAAAGCTTGCGAAAAATAAGACGAAAATAGGGGTAAAAACCATAGGCAAGGATCGCAAAGAGAGAACGATTCGAATAGAAGAGGAAAATGGAGGATCCAAAGGGGCTTCCATATAAAAAGAATAATCCGACCGGCTTAAACCTTCTGAATGGAAACCTCACAGATTTATCTTCAGATTCCTCCAAACTCTTTTTAATGGCTCACTCCTGAAAAGGGTGAGAAAGAGCAGTTAAAAAAAAAAATTGATAGCACCGAAAGGGGTGAAAGAAGAACGGTCGGTAATAAAGTTACGGAAATTAAGTTGAGAATAGGAAAGTGAGAGAAAACACCTACTTTTCCTCATGAGCATCCGTTTGCCTCTCAGTTCCAGTGGATAAGGAGGGAACAATGAAGAAGGGAATTTGGGAGGAAGTAAACTTGCGGGACGGGATGATGTGAGAGTATTTAATTAAATCCACGGTAGAGCCCAGAAGGATTTGACGCCGATTTATGCTCTCAAGCTTCAACTCCCGCGATCCCAGTTAAGACCGTTTCCTAAACTTTTGGTCCTGGGGCTAAGGACTTGGACGTATGCTTGGTTATAAACGAGGATCCTCCGTATTTAGAGTAGGCAGTTTAAAGTGACATCACTTCCCTCAAATCGGGCTGCGAAACTATTGTTGGGGTGTGGCTTACTGTTTCAATAACCGCAATGTGGTCCTCAGCAGTTGAGATAAACTAGTTTGACTGTAATGTTTTGGGTTTGGTACCACAATGGGTACAATAATTCAAGTGAGTTTCTGTTACTTGAACACTGGCATTTGAATTTGGTAGTTCAAAAAATGGTACCGCAAATACTCGGGTTTTGGGCTATTCAAATCAGCGAGAAGCAGCTGCAGGCAATGGGAAACCTGGAACATTTCAAATTCATTGGCTTCGGATATCCATGGATCTGTACAAAGATATAAATATAAACTTGAATTGAACTAATTCAAATATTGGAGATTCGATTGACCAAGTGAATTACACTGAATAACGCAGTAATGCTTGCCGAATATTCCGTCAAGTATACATGTAACGGTCTCACAGATGTATAGAGGGGAAATTCGCAGCATGAGATGTAGTGATGTATCGGTTAAATCAAAAGCTGTTGAAACAAAAATCCACAGTCACGCAGCATGGCTATAAGAACGAATTTTCGAAGAAATAACGGGTTTTATGCAAATTTTCTCCATTTTACTGGTTTTATAACAAAGTTTGTCTCCATTTTTGTCAAGTAACACCTTGGTTTATAGGTTTGTCAACGCTAAACACGATGGTGAAGTCAAAATTGTGATATCTCATTCCGTTATCGGAATAGAGGAGACGAATTCGGGGAATCCCATGTCGAAAAGCAAAAAGGCAAGAGTACTTGAAAAATTGTAAATTTACACTAAAATATGAGGACATTGTACTCCGAGTAGGTACTCATATTTTAGTGGGAATAGACAATGTTTCAACTACTCTTGTCCGTTTGCTTTCTCATTCTGAGACTTGAGATGATTCTTGAATGGGTCCCCGAAAATTCGATTACGAGTGAAAACACAAAAGGAGAAAAGCATTTAAACGGTAATCAATAAATTCGCAATTAATCCGGTTCCCATGTTCTTACGAAGGTGGAAACGGTAAAGTCCCGGAGAATCCCACGACTTCTTTACGCTCTCTATTAACATTTCAGGTATAAAGTAAATCCGGCTTCCCCCACCTCTTTCACTCGACAACGAGATCCCTTTTCTAACTAAAGGGAGATCTTTTTATTAAACGTTTCCACCCTCCACAGGCTACCCCCAGTATAAATCAGATGATGATTGCAAGGGTTGCTAGATACCCTGGCACCCTCTACCTCGCTAATAAGCGACGCACCGACCAACTTACACCTGGTCCAATTAGGTTTACCCTATTAATTAGCCGGATTTTAATTAGGTTGGTTTTTATGGCCACGACATTTTGCATCAGCCCTTGGTCTTGTTCAAGAGAGTTATTAGAATATATATTCTTTTTTGATATTTTCACGCCAGAATTATATTTCTCGTGCATAATTCATTTATTGATCGCGTTTATTTAATGAATTCAAGCTTCCAATCAATTTTTACACAAAATTAGTTTGTTACAAAGCCTTTTCAACTGCCTTTTTTCCCTTGTATTTATTTAAATTAGTCCCGGATTGATCTAACTTATTTGTAAAAGTAATTTGCTGTTGGCCTAATTTGATGCACTTTTATACAAAACAACAACAAAACTTGTTATTGACTACTATTATAGTAATGTGAATTATTGAAAATCAAGCTGAATGGCTATAATAGCCATTGAGCTCGAGTTTTTTGCTCGTAAGGTCTTTTTCTCGTAAATATTCTCAGCCGTTTTGACATCAAGCTAATGGACAGCGTCTGTGGTGACGTGGCGCGCGTGGTGGGCTGTACCGATTCGCTTGGTGGCTTTCGGATTCATAAATTTGACTATCTCCTTCGAGCGATGTCCCATGATTTCTCTGCCCTGAAGCTCGTAGGATTTCCACCGTCCTCAGAAAACTATCGTAAAACGTTGAGTTTTTGAAAGCTACGAGCTTCTGATCAAGTACCTACTATGTGTGGAAGGTTTGACCCTAGTACTCAGCAAATCAAGAAACCATGCTGTATGGTATTTAAATGATCAGCTGATGACCCAATTAAGAGCACTCGAACATTAGGAATCACGACCCACAAATATGGTGTAATTCTTTACCCACTAGTGAAATTCTCAATTCCCGAATTATGAAAAGGTATTCGGGAACACTGACAGCAGGGATATTGTCTGTATAATGTGCATTCCTCTGGCGTTTGTCCGGATTTCGGTACCATAATAGTCTCACGATTATAGTTCAGACTCGTACAACTTGTATTGTTTTCACTTGTATGTATGTAATGGGTATTTTTACACAGGTTCTCCAAATAAATAAATCATGTTCTAATATCAAAAGAAATGGTAGTTACCGCTAATTTTTCGAAGAAACTTGTACCTACTATTATTCAGGCTCAACCATGTTCCCTTCTGGTTTGTAAGTGACTTATTATCGTATTGTAGTTGTGTCAAAAAGTGTGAGAGTCGGAGAAAAAAATATAGAGAAGGGAAATAAGTTAAGTATCCGGCACTTCCTGCAAAGATGCCCTTCGGGTAACGAATGGCGGGGGGACTAGAAAAATCGCTCTTGCGGACGGAAGGTTTGATGAATGGAGAGAAAAGCCGCGGCTAATGCAATAGGCGGAATAGGACAAGGCAAAGGTGGAGGGTAAGTGGAGACCAAGGAGAGTGAAAAGCGGTAGATAAATAAGTCGGTAAGTGCATTGGGTGCTGCCGTTGAGGAAAGTGGGATGGGTCCTCCCTCGTGCCCGATTTATGCGTTTGTGTACACTAAATTCTCGTTAGGGTAGGATCCTCTTTGCCTGCCCTCCCATCCTATTTTAGGATTGCAGAGTTCTGAGTCTTTTGGAAAGAAGAAACATCTTTGAATATATTTGAGCGAGCATTGATTTGTGGGATGGCGACTACGGCTTTTTCTTTGAGAGTAATGGTGTCCACTTTTGGATTACTATTTTTATAACGAACCATCGCAATCGTCGGCAGAGAACCATTTTTTTTTAATAAACCCCTCAAAAAATGTAACCTTTCAAAGTTGATTGGTTTACTTTAAGGTACCAACGTACACGCCAAAAATCTTATCAAAGTCCTTCAGCGGGAATAAAAGGTTTCTGAGTTCAGAATAAGCGGCTGGAATTTTCAAAGTTTGTAGTTCCCAAAATTTAAAATCGGAGGGAACGTTCGAATAAGAGAGAACTTTCCTGAATTCCAACAACAGTGCCAAATCTCTATCATAAATAATATGCTGATGATATTCAATTCTATTTACAGTCGTCCTTAGGCAGCCAATCTGCCAACTAACCGGCTATAGAATCCGTCAATAGTGTTTAAAAGGGAGTCTCTGGTCTCAAGCTAACTTTCTGCGGTTGAATCCCCGTCAGACCCCACAAACAATAACGCAGGTCTACAAAAAAATATTTTTGCATATTATTTGTATTTTGATAGCTGATTGCTATGTACTTTTCAGCGCTGAGTTCAAAACTGCAATTCATTTGTTACTATCACGTCAGGTTATCACACAAACCAGGGACATATTATGAGGAAAACTCTGCAAATTCTTGACACAACGGTTCATTATCTTCTTTGTACAGATCACCCTTCTGTCTAGATCACTAGGTCTAAATGTCTAGATCCTAAATGTTAGATTAATTATTATTATCAATTATCACTAATTATTAACAATTTTATCAAGTACCTAGTGAAAATTATTATAATTTATTGTTAGGTATTAATAATTCGTATTTATTATTAATAATAATAATTATTAATTATGATTAATTAATACGATATAATTCTGGGGTTTTTAATACTACGTCGGTAATAATTTTTCTATAAAAGAAGTACCTACCAACAAACATTCGAAATTACCTTCATTTCCGTAGCACGAAACGCACCTCAGAACAACAAACTCGACATCACTTAAGCCATATGATGTTCCAAAGAGCTTGTTAGTATGAAAATGGACCTGTATTTCAACAGTTTGAGTCACGATCGTGTTGTGAGGCACAATCTTTGAGCCGTCATTGTGAACGAACGGCTGGTCGTACAAAGCTGCGGATGGTCTTGAAAAATTCTACGGAACAAACTCTATCTAAATATGAATTAAAAAACATACCGTTCTATATGAATTTTTCGAGATATGAGATTTTCAAATTTTCAAAATTCGTTTTGAACCCCTTCCCCTTGACCTAGGGTTATGAAAAGTTTCGAGGACCATTGTGGGGTTGGTCGAAACCCATAAAAAAAATTTCGTAATTTTAACTCAACGCTAACTGGGCAAAGTGGCGCGGACGGCGGACGGACGGATTTCTTCGATAATGAACCATTGGAATCGCCCAAAGAAAAAATTTTTTTAACCCCCCCTCAAAATTTGTTGGTTTACGTTTCAAGATACGTAGATTCAGAAAATCGAATAAAAAAAAATCCGTCCGTCCGCCGTACGCCGTACGCCGTACGCCGTACGCCGTACGCCGTACGCCGTCCGCCGTACGCCGTCCGCGCCACTTTGCCCAGTTAGCGTTGAGTTAAAATTACGAAATTTTTTTTATGGGTTTCGACCAACCCCACAATGGTCCTCGAAACTTTTCAGAACCCTAGGTCAAGGGGAAGGGGTTCAAAACGAATTTTGAAAATTTGAAAATCTCATATCTCGAAAAATTCATATAGAACGGTATGTTTTTTATTTCATATTTAGATAGAGTTTGTTCCGTAGAATTTTTTAAGACCATCCGCAGCTTTGTACGACCAGCCGTTCGTTCACAATGATGGCTCAAAGATTGTGCCTCACAACACGATCGTGACTCAAACTGTTGAAATACAGGTCCATTTTCATACTAACAAGCTCTTTGGAACATCATATGGCTTAAGTGATGTCGAGTTTGTTGTTCTGAGGTGCGTTTCGTGCTACTGAAATGAAGGTAATTTCGAATGTTTGTTGGTAGGTACTTCTTTTATAGAAAAATTATTACCGACGTAGTATTAAAAACCCCAGAATTATATCGTATTAATTGATCATAATTAATAATAATTATTATTAATAATAAATACGAATTATTAATACCTAACAATAAATTATAATAATTTTCACTAGGTACTTGATAAAATTGTTAATAATTAGTGATTATTGATAATAATAATTAATCTAACATTTAGGATCTAGACATTTAGACCTAGTGATCTAGACAGAAGGCTGATCTGTACAAAGAAGATAATGAACCGTTGTGTCAAGAATTTGCAGAGTTTTTGGTTTATTATCTTCGATAATGAACCATTGGAATCGCCCAAAGAAAAAATTTTTTTAACCCCCCCTCAAAATTTGTTGGTTTACGTTTCAAGATACGTAGATTCAGAAAATCGAATAAAAAAAAATCCGTCCGTCCGCCGTACGCCGTACGCCGTCCGCCGTCCGCCGTCCGCGCCACTTTGCCCAGTTAGCGTTGAGTTAAAATTACGAAATTTTTTTTATGGGTTTCGACCAACCCCACAATGGTCCTCGAAACTTTTCATAACCCTAGGTCAAGGGGAAGGGGTTCAAAACGAATTTTGAAATTTTGAAAATTCCATATCTCGAAAAATTCATATAGAACGGTATATTTTTTATTTCATATTTCGATAGAGTTTGTTCCGTAGAATTTTTTAAGACCATCCGCAGCTTTGTACGACCAGCCGTTCGTTCACAATGAGGGCTCAAAGATTGTGCCTCACAACCCGATCGTGAATCAAACTGTTGAAATACAGGTCCATTTTCATACTATCAAGATCTTTGGAACATCATATGGCTTAAGTGATGTCGAGTTGGTTGTTCTGAGGTGCGTTTCGTGCTACGGAAATGAAGGTAATTTCGAATGTTTGTTGGTAGGTACTTCTTTTATAGAAAAATTATTACCGACGTAGTATTAAAAAGCCCAGAATTATATCGTATTAATTAATCATAATTAATAATAAATACAAATTATTAATACCTAACAATAAATTATAATAATTTTCACTAGGTAGGTACTTGATAAAATTGTTAATAATTAGTGATAATTGATAATAATAATTAATCTAACATTTAGGATCTAGACATTTAGACCTAGTGATCTAGACAGAAGGGTGATCTGTACAAAGAAGATAATGAACCGTTGTGTCAAGAATTTGCAGAGTTTTTTTATTCGATTTTCTGAATGTACGTATCTTGAAACGTAAACCAACAAATTTTGAGGGGGGGTTAAACTTTTTTTTTCTTTGGGCGATTCCAATGGTTCATTATCGAAGATAATAAACCAAAAACTATGTTTAACCGAATTGTTAAATTCGTTCTTCAAGTTCTATACAACAGAATATTACAAAGTGTGCACAATTTTCCAGTCAAATGACGTCCCTCGTACATTGATGTCTTGATGGAACCATTTGCCCTGTTCTTCACTAACATCATCAAGGTTAGCAGGAAAGTAGTCAAGGTGTTCCCAGCATGTCTGCGACGATTGACTTGTAGTTCTGGTTCTTCCTGTTTCACCTTAACATTATAGGTCTTCACCTACAGACGAAGAAAACCATCGGATTTTTAGATAGTGAGAAAGCAAATAATTATGCGTTTTTAAAATGAGTAAGTACGTAAAAATATCGGTTATTTGCTTTCGATTAATCGCCTCTATTTATGCCTCTCATGAGTGAAGGATTATGTTTAAAGAGTGTGTGTGATTTAGTTTAGTTTTAGTCGTCAGTAAGAATGATGTTGAGGGATGTCGAGTTTGACCGACCCTCGACATCCCTCAACATCATTATGTTTAAAGTATGACTTGATATAACATCATTGAGTGTATTATATTACATAGGTGTATTACATTATTTTACAGAGTACATTATATTAGAGAGTGTAATCATGCAAGTAGGTACTTGTGTCGAGTATTTGTATTTTTTCTGCATGTTAGCCATGTGGTTGCCTTATGTAGTTGCTTGTCCTCTTTAATTGCTATCGTAATTCTAGGTTAGGTGAAATCAACCAAATTAATTCTCAAGAGAATATGAAATTTTCGTTGACTGATTTTGGAATGGAATGACCAATTACTCAGGGAAGGGACGAGGAGTCATTAGGGGCACGTTTTTCATGTGAGACCAGAGTAATTCACGTCTGTCTGAGGGTTAATTGCGACTACCAACGACATGCGGATTTATCGTTACAGCAAAAGGATTTCAAAGTAATGTGCTCCTTCGTTTATTTTATTGGCTTGGAAACCTGATAAAAATACAGTTGAGGATAAAATGGTTTGTTTAGATAAAAGGGGAGTGTCGAGGGGCTGAAAACAGCGTGGAAACCGGCCGAGGTCCAAAGGGATAGGACTATAATTTAGGTTGCAAAGAAAGTTCATTAGGTGCAGGCCCCTTCGCCCCAAAAGAAAAGGGAGCTATCAGAGCTTTTCAAAGTAATTCACAGATAGCCTGAGTCAAAGGGACCCATTAGAAAGAACAAAGACGGCCGCTTCCTGGTGGTGCTGGCCACTGGTGATATATAGTCCCTCGGGGGCCGGTCGTCTCAGGGTAGGTCGGGGGGGGGGGGGGGGGATCGCGAATGCTACAGAGGAATCGGAGAGTAATGGCCTTCGCTGTGGGCAGTTAGAGGTGGAATGACCAGGGGATTGTGGGGACGATTTCTTCTGTGTGAACATTTTGTTACCGACCTTTGCCTTTTTTAGTCGTTTTTGGTTTGTTGTGACGCCTACAAAAGAGTTCAACGGGCGATCAGGAGCATTAACGCTGTTTTTACCCCAACATTTTTCATTGGAAGTGCCTTTTGTTCTACTGTTTTGGAAGAGGAGGGACGTATTCGCAAGTGGGTAATAAGTAGTATTTTACTGCAGTTAGATGAATTTTTTCGTATTAAGCACGGAACACACCTGTAGATCCAACTCCGATCATACAGACGGACGAGTGTCGGAGAAGTATTCCAGGAAAAATAGGCCAAATAATGGACAAACCCGGACATTGATAATTATAAAACGAGATCTTTTGCAATATGGTTGGATACCCTTCAGGATCACGCCACCTGAACAGAGCCCAGCACCGGTGTTGACGTTGCGATTCCCCAGACAACGTTTTCCATGATTGCCCAAGACGTCGATGGAGACCCACTAGCAACCAGGGTCAGGAGGCACAAGCTCATTGTCCTCCGTTATGGACAAAAATCTTAAAAACAATAATTTTTTTTACCGAGTGCCATGTCGTGTGCTAGGGGTTGAATTAGGGACGGGTGTGTTCGGTACTGGAGCAAGAAGCAATTGGCGGGTTTAAGACGTTGGGGGAACAGGGGGAAGCTTTCTGCCTTGCGTCAGAAGGCGCGGAAGGATTGCCAGGCCACGTGAAAACTTTGGAGTCGGGAGAGGCATTGCTGCCAGAGCAGCTAGATGAAACGAGGCGATTCATCATCGAGTTTGCCGGTATTTTCGCCTCGGACGCCTCGGACATGGGAAGGATTGAAGGCTGTGTGCATACCGTAGACGTTGGTTCGAAGCAAACGATTCGACGAGCTGCAAGCCGAATCCCGCCAACATGCCTGAGAGAATTTGATACGTTAGTGGCAGAAATGGAGAGAAACTGAATCTTTGAGTCCAACAGTGTTGGCCAAAAAGAAAGACGAATATTTTGTATCGCAAAAGTATCGAATCAATGTATTGATATCAGGATAAGATATCGAGAGAAAAGTAGCGATACTGATACAGTTCGTATCATTAAATTTTGATACCTAAATCCTAAAATAATAATTGTAGCAAACTCCATTATTCTTAGGAACACCTTAGACAGTCAACAGCTGTGCAACTAGTAATTAATTTAGATATTTCATTCGTGGTTGGACCAGATTCCAATGCGGTTTTATCATTTATAATTATAATTGTAAAGTACTACAATTTGGCGCTATCAGTAGGACTATGCTTGTTCCGGTCGACCTGCGTTGTATCGAAACCCAAAGGAAATGACCGAAACGAATGAGTTTTGCAGTTATTGTTCTTCCTTTGTAAAATAGTCAGGGAGCGTAGAAAACTTGGGCACATCTACTTGTGTTTCTACCCGATTAAAGGTCAGGAAGGGGAAATCGGACGGCAAAACGGGCTGGACCCGGATGGTTTTTTTCTGATCAGGTTGCCGTACAAATATGACCCGATGGTGTGAAATAGGTGTGATTGCTCGACAACTACACTATGTCCGACATAATGAAAAGGTTAATGAAAGAAGGTAAGCTAAAATCCTTCGCTCCATCTCCATCCTGTTCATACCATTCAAAGAGATTGAAATCTGTGTGAGGGATTCTAATCTCTTTGATACCATCGGCACCCGTTATGGAATTGCAATTGGAGACCATCATCACTAAGTTAGTCATTGGATCTCTTGAATACCTCTGTTTTGAGTATTCCGTTTGAAGTTTCCACACGTGTTGGGCTTCGTGTGTCGTATATCCCGTTGTCTATCCACGCTGTAACAAGCAAACATTTCTTGTTCTTATGATATATGATAGGTATATAAAATATTATGTGATATTTGTGTGGATATGTAGCCTTATTAAAGTTAATTACCCGAGATTACCTACGAGAGTGCCATCTACGTACTTGATGTCAATGTATTAAATATTTCCTAAATTGTGAGACACAAGCTAAGTTCCTAACTCATAAGCGTTTCTAATATTTTAAAAATTGGATCATAAGGGTGGATAAAATATTGGTGATGTTGATAACGTCAGACCTAAAAAAGCACTTAGGCACCTGGGGGTTCATATGGATTACGTGATACTAGAGTACTATGATTCACATAGATGTATTGTTTTGCACAGATCTTTATTGTTTTGTTTAAATAAAAAGGACTGGAGTGATTGCGTTTCTGTGAGTTTACCGAGTGGTTGCCTCACGGGATTCAACTGAGCATCTCTGCAGTTGTTGAGCTCTTTACTTGTTAATATCCCTAGTGCCCTAGGGTCAAAGTTATCAGCTTCTACCGGGTATCGAACCCATTAGTGACACTAACCATTACATCCCGACGACGGTCTTGTTATAAATGAAGGGAATTTTGAATCGTTGTAGACTTTTTTCTCCTTTTTCAAGGCATTTAAAAATAATACGTCCGTAAGTTTGGATAAAATATTCTTTGTGATATTTACTGTTGTATGCGGAAATGACAGAAACATAGGTTGGTAACTGCATCATTGAAAATGGAAAGTTAAGAGTCAACCATGGGGTGGAGTTAAGAGTGGCGGGTAGTTCCAAATCTCAGATCGGGTAATTTCGAAGGGTATCGTTGAAAGCTCTTACCTGTTCGTCCATAGTGCGATAGTATTTTAGGATTACAACCAGAGGTGCGGGTAAATAATATAAAAATTGATCTTCAAGAATAAAAGGCGAGGTTCGAAGACGAAAAAGTCTATTTCACCAGGAGCAATTCGTAATCCACTGTAGACTGGTCTCGGGAGTTAAAAAATCTCATTGCAACACAGAATGAGGATGGACGGAGTGGACATCTGGTTATAGGCGGTTCAAGTGAAAGGTGCCTTCTGATTGGCTAAGAACCAAATAAAAGGTCCTCGCAGGGAGCGTGACAACTGCCTTCTTCGGGATTCGCTAAGGAGGTAAGGATCCGTTATTGGAGTAGGTCAATCAAATGGGAATACCTAATTTTACTTATATCATTTACAGAGAAGTAAAGATTTACTCCCAAATGGTGAATCCTCTGAATTTTGAATACTCCGGTGCATCCAGTTTTTGGACAACCGAAATCGGTTTACTGTGAATTATTTATTATATTTGCGGAAGTAGACTATACGTCTGCGAACCTCGTCGTTCATATCCTATAGAAGCAAACCAGTTTCGACTGTTTCCCATGTATCTGCCAAAATTGTTTGTGCCAAATATTTATACTTTAATCAAATTCGATTAGTAGGTACTGAACTATGTGGAACGAAATAATTCTTACCGCGGTGCAAAACTCGCGTAATTTCAACTTGAAGTGTATTATGAAGCGCTGATTTGAGAAAATTAGTAGAATCCAGAAACAAGTTAGAAAAGTATGCTAACGTGGAGACGAGGAGACTTGGAAGTGGATGCTGCGGGCTGTGGAGGTTGATGGGGACGGGAAGGCGTAGAAACCACTTTCCAACAGATGAGGTGAGACTTGGAAGGCGTAGGTGGTGGTGGAGTGAGGGGAGGTTCTACAAGAATGTTAAGCAGGTATAAATCAGAGCTTAGCAAGTAAGTCACCCCTCCCGCTCGCACAACCATTTCCGCCTTCGAGTGTAAAAGAGGGAAAAGGCAAGAGGCGGAGAAGAAAACTTTTTCCCGCCAAACTTCTGATAGTAATGTGCGTCGAAAAGGCGAGCAGCACAACCGCCGCTGAATGAGATGGCTTTGAACCGGTGGGGAAAAAAAAGATACAAGTTCTGTTCAGTACGTGACAATGGGGGTATGGCGGGACGTGAAAACTCCATTACTCGCATCGTGAGTGAGATAAGTTGCGCGAGGTTGAATGAAGTGTTTTGAGTAGAGATTGCCATTTGCATACCGGCGTTCAGTCGAAACCGCATGACAGTTGCAAGCGCACAACAAAATATTTCTCTGCATTCGATCGGAGATATAAATATTTAGAATGCCGTCCCATCCCCCTGAATCCTGTTGAAAGGGATGATTTTGGAACGGCGACTATCTGCCATTGTGTGTCTGCATTTGAGTCGTCCGTTTTAGATGTGCAAACTTCCTGGGAACCGTCAAGGTGGGTGGGTCCAGCCAACACTCTTGTTGTTAGGGGCATTCACCCCCCCTCCACCCTCCAGCTCGATCACCCCAAAGGGTAAACTGTATTAAACAATATATCAAACGCGCTAGAGAGATATTTCAGGTTGGTGTAGGAAAAAGTGGTATATTCCCGATCATTAGCGAATATCCTGTGACAATTGTAATACGATTTTCATTAACGGTAACTTCGGCGTACTGTGCAAGTAGATAAAGTTTCCCAGTTTGGTTTGAACATCGTGTGGTCTACAATAATTAATTTAAAATAATATTACGGATATCGTCAATCAAGGGACCGTTAGTTTATAGTAAAATTCGTATAAACGAACTTCTGCAAAATGTAAGCCGTCAGACTAATAGACCGCGCGGCCGCCAGAAGAGCGCCACTGGATGAGGGCTACCAGGCGACCCCCACCACAGATCGCCTCCAGACGTTTCCCCCTCCAGCGACCTATTTAAGCCCAGCGCTGAGGGCTAACAACAGAGTCCAGCAAAACCTCTCCTTGCGATAATAGCCCGTCCGAGTGCTAGCAGTTGTGAATCCCTTTCAGTTTTACAGACGCCCTCCGAGCGTGATTGTGAGTAGAAGCGTCAGTTACGACGACAGTAGTGACATTACGCGTACAGACAGTGAACTGCAAGAACAGCCCGTCCGAGTGCTAGCAGTTACAAGATCTCAGTACTGTGAGTTATATTTACACCTTTTCTGGCCAGATAGGGACGTTGAGTACACATAGGAGTCACCTCCATTAAGCTACACGTAACCCAAGTAGGACGGTTACGTTTACCTTTGTAAATCTTTCATTCATATCTTTCTATTTGCTCATTCACCCAGGGACCTGTTCCTATGGACAGCCCTGGCCTCATTTAAAGTCATTCTAAGTGGATACCGACCTTGCACGGTCACGACAAGTACGGTTACCTGTCACTTGAGACGTATTCTAGTTTAAGTTGCACCAAGCTGAGTATATTTCATTTGTTTCATATTTCGTATTTCTTGAGTTCAATATATTTCCATTTATTTGTTACAAGTGTTGTTCCTTTCGTCACCCGCACCCGTGTTGGCGTTTATGTAACTGACGCACAGTCACTTTTCTAATTTTGGTCACGCTACAGGTGTGTCAGCTTACATATTGGTGGCAGCGGTGGGATTTTTGTCTGGTAAGCCCAGGCACGAATCCAGTTACGCCGACACGAGGTGACGAGAAGAAAGCAAAACAACAACAGAGTCACTCACACAGAATATCATACACCGTCATTTCCTTGACGTATTTTTGATTACACATTTTCCTTGTTACACTACACAATCTTACTTTGCAACAGGGGGGACAGTAACCCTATAACTTCAGTCACTCATTTTAAATCACACATTTCACTATGCCCAGAATTCAGAGGAACGGGGGGAACGGTTCGTCACCCGACGTACTGGACACAATCAATGCTACATTGATCCGCCTGTCACGCCTGTTTGACCACGGGCCCAGGTTACACTCAGACGCCAGTGATTACAGGGGGACGAATATACCGCGTTCTATGGTCATGGAGATAGATCCATGGGACCCAAAGAAGACAATGACGGGACGACGTGACGCCAAGACGCCAAGACCTAACCCCAGGTTCCCGTGCATGTTTTGTGGGGACATGTCACACTTCCCCGTGGACTGCAGTCACAACCCACAGAAGACTATCTTCTGCAATTACTGTGGGGTACACGAACATCTCGAGATTGACTGTATCAAGAAACGGAGCCTTCTACCCATTTCACATCCACCTGGGGTACGAAACGTGTCAACTGGACCATTGGCCATAGGAGGACGCCCACAGTCACGAGCCTCAACAGCAAGCATCACCTTTCAAGATCCAGCCAACGAGGAGGTGATGGAAGAATGCTTAGCGACGGTTATTGAGTCCATTCAAGGTTTTTCTCTCAGAGTGCCGGTGACGGTCACTTCTGACCCAACACACACACATGGTGGGCCAGAGACGCAAGTGACACACCCGGTGACGCTTGCTCCTGAGTTGATACAACCCTACCAAGGACCAATGACGCAAGTAACGCACCCGGTGACGGCGGTGACGCCCCCGGTGACGCCGGTGACGCCCCAGGTGACGCCAACCCAAAGAACTACCTACACGCCCCAGATACCCGTGACACAGGTGACGCCGGTGACGACGGTGACGCCATTGACGACAGTGACGCCCCAGGTGACGCCAACCCAAAGAACTACCTACACGCCCCGGATACCCATGACACAGGTGACGCCGGTGACGCCCCAGGTGACGCCAACCCAAAGAACTACCTACACGCCCCAGATACCCGTGACACAGGTGAGGCCGGTGACGACGGTGACGCCCCAGGTGACGCCAACCCAAAGAACTACCTACACGCCCCAGATACCCGTGACACAGGTGACGCCGGTGGTGACGGTGACGCAAGTGACGCACCCAGTGACGCATACTTCTACACCTATACATGGATATGACGAACCGGTGACACAGGGTACGCATACGATGACGCGTAACCCTAAAGCCATACAACGCTGCGACAACTTAATTACACGGGACACTGTTTACCCAAGGGGACGCCGTAGACTACGGGGAAGGAAAAAGGAAGACGGTAACCTTTAACCTGTCTAGTAATTAATTACACAAACATACACCTTTTTTTAATTCCACCTTTTTAATTAACCTTTTTCACCTTTTTAATTAACATACACCTTTTTGTAATTAATTACACGTACATACACCCTTTTTCTTGATATATGAACCACTTTACAATTTAGTAAAATTTTAAGAAATTAAGCTATCTACTGCTTGGTGTAGCTTACTCTCGGGACCTTGACTTGCTGATTTATATCTTACTCTGCTACCTGCAATTCTTGTAATTCTTGTAATCTTTTACTTACCTTTTGTGCATATTTTTTTTGTAAAACTTGCTAATTATAACCAAATTTAATGTAAAAAGTACTTACCTTTTGTGCATATACTTATACAATTTAACAATTGTAACTAAATTTAGCGACTTAACTATTTGATTTAACCTTCCTATTAAAATTTAACTCGCTTCAACTCACTTGTTTGGGCACTGATCGACGACAACACCAATCTTCGGGGAATCTATGGTTACCGGCGAGGACGCCGGCTCCCAGGAGGGAGGGGAGTGTAAGCCGTCAGACTAATAGACCGCGCGGCCGCCAGAAGAGCGCCACTGGATGAGGGCTACCAGGCGACCCCCACCACAGATCGCCTCCAGACGTTTCCCCCTCCAGCGACCTATTTAAGCCCAGCGCTGAGGGCTAACAACAGAGTCCAGCAAAACCTCTCCTTGCGATAATAGCCCGTCCGAGTGCTAGCAGTTGTGAATCCCTTTCAGTTTTACAGACGCCCTCCGAGCGTGATTGTGAGTAGAAGCGTCAGTTACGACGACAGTAGTGACATTACGCGTACAGACAGTGAACTGCAAGAACAGCCCGTCCGAGTGCTAGCAGTTACAAGATCTCAGTACTGTGAGTTATATTTACACCTTTTCTGGCCAGATAGGGACGTTGAGTACACATAGGAGTCACCTCCATTAAGCTACACGTAACACAAGTAGGACGGTTACGTTTACCTTTGTAAATCTTTCATTCATATCTTTCTATTTGCTCATTCACCCAGGGACCTGTTCCTATGGACAGCCCTGGCCTCATTTAAAGTCATTCTAAGTGGATACCGACCTTGCACGGTCACGACAAGTACGGTTACCTGTCACTTGAGACGTATTCTAGTTTAAGTTGCACCAAGCTGAGTATATTTCATTTGTTTCATATTTCGTATTTCTTGAGTTCAATATATTTCCATTTATTTGTTACAAGTGTTGTTCCTTTCGTCACCCGCACCCGTGTTGGCGTTTATGTAACTGACGCACAGTCACTTTTCTAATTTTGGTCACGCTACAGGTGTGTCAGCTTACAAAAAGTTGAACTGAAGTTGCTGTAACTCTTCCAATACCTTTCAATAAAATACAATCTTTCATAAATTCGTTGAAATCACAGAACGCTAGAAGTTGGAGTGGCCAGGGGAAATATCGATATCTTAATTCACAAAAGAAATATGTCCAAAAAACAAACGGAGACATGAAATGGTTTTCCGCTTCTTCTTGTTACACAACGGCTCGAAGTTGTGTTGTTGACTACATTGTTCACCCTAATTTTTTCATCCTGCACAGCTCATCTGCCACTGAAGGTACGTACGTCTGGTTAACAGAAAACTATTCTATAAAATCTGACGATTCCAACGACCGGTGAACGATTAACGTGGGATGCACACAGACGGAGTTACAAAAGAGGATGTCAAAATCGATTTTGAGGTTATGGTATCAATGGAATCGTCTCGCCAAAACCCTTCCTTCGAAAAGGCCGTAGGATTGACAGGCCAGCTCACAATGCAACATCTCAATCGACGATAAGGGAAATAAAATAATTCCTGGCCCAATTTCTTGATCCGATTTTCTCAGAAGGAATATGTCCAGCTTATTACGCCCGTAATGGGAATACGTCCCTGGATTGGATTGTAACTTTTGATTGTAGCTGTACGATAGATGACGCTTTAGGTAGGATTGACGATTTCTTTTGTACTTTACACTAGTTCCAAAACTTCATTTGCATTTATCACGAAATGGCATTTTCGGACATGTTCCCATTGTGAATTAATGTATCGATCTATAATACATTGAATTCCGAAGCCGTCCAGTTCCAATGGAAAGTAATGTAAGAGGCAGAAGCACCATACGTGGCATGAACGGGAGATCGGTATCAAGCGTCAGAGAACGTCTGTGCCCATAGCTACGAAAGCTTTCAGCGGGGAAAGACGGCGAAAGAGGCTGAACGAAGGCGAGCCCGTTGATGTAGAAGAAAGAGTATTGAAGGAAACACTTGGGGATAATGAAAGTACGGAACAGTGGAAACTGGCGAGTGGACAATAGAAGTCTTCAACAGAATGAAATATGGGTCATTCAAGTGGCGTAGGCCCTCGGTTTCTCGCGTTTCCTCAAAATCGTATTGTGTCTTTAATTGGCAGACAACGTCATTCAACCGAAGACGGCAAAAGTAATTGACTTTCTGGAAACATTGAAAAGAGATACTTGGTATTTCACAGCGTTGAAATGTATTTATGCGAAGATAGCAGTGTTTAAGGACTTGCCTCAATTTGAGCCAGCTTAATCATCGTTGGTACTGTACCATAGAGAAGAGTCATATTCATAATAAGGCATGCAATCATTCACCGTTGCATACTTCCTTCCCTCGATCTAGGCCTTCATTACGCGTACTATAGTACGATATATCGCTACCGTCTCTTTACATGGTTCGATCGAATAAGTACTCCTAATTCTTATCATACTACTTCACATGCACAAGGCTCACATTCCTACTTTTGAAAGACGAGAGACTTATAACCAACATTAACATGGACATGAAAAACTTCCAGTCATGCTGCATGATCGTATGAGCTAATTTTGGAAGCAGAAGGTATTCGTACGAATAAGTAAAACAGGAGATCCACCCCATCAAAACTCCCCAGATCCCACTTAGTTTATAGATTTTTCAACGCTGAACACGATGGCGAAGTCAGAATTGCGATATCCTATTCCGTTATCAGGTTAGAGCAGACTAAACATGAAGAGTATCAACCACGTATCTTCATCATGTGCTCCAGTTTGAGAACGGAATGCGATATCGAATTCTGATTTCACCATCGTGTTCAGCGTAAAAAAAACCCTTCAAAATGAGGTGTCACTTGTCAGAATGTTTCATTTTGGAATTTTGGTCATTTCCCCCCCTGAAACTCCACAAAACCCCCTCTTTGAGTGACAGAACATCTTATTACGCAAGAATAGCGCTGTGATTGAATGGCATCGACATCGAGTTCGTTTTTCAGATCGTAATTCATCTTCCACTTGGGTATTTTGAAGAGGACGGATCACTTGCACAGACAGTCGCATCTATGTGAGAAATACAAATTACTGATTATATAGAAAACAATTGCGCCGATGGAAGCCGGAAGTGGACTGAGGCCTTCTCCGCAAGAAGGGGGGAGATTAGGAAGGTCAGGCCCCTGCCCTTGCATGTTCACGTGGTTGAGCTGGGCGATTGAAGAAAAATGTGTATGTGTCACATACGTGCGACTATCGGAAGGTTAAAAATATATTAATTATACCTATTAAAAAAAAAAAAAAAAAAAAAAAAATCGATTACTACCCGGACAGTTGGCCCAGTCCGATAATGTTGAGGTTGAATATTATGTATTTTTTTTAATGCATTTTTTATGTATTTTTCTTCTTCTTCTTATTATTATTAATGAACCAAAACTGAAGGCTAATACAATCATAAAAGATAGATCATTAACAAGTTTTGATAAGGTCAATTTAGTAAAACGGCATTATCTCATATCGCAATTGCCACTTATAATAATTGCACTATTCACCCTTAACGACAATGCATTACAATTGACATCATTTGTTAAATCGCTTCTGAACGCGTATACCTCGCGTAATTCCTCAGTAACTATTATGATTCCGTATATTTGGGATTATGTTCTATTCGGTGGACTTTTGATTGGGACTGGAGTCATCGGAATTTACTACGGTGCAGTGAAAAGAAGCAAATCGATATCGGAGTACATGACAGGAAATAGAAATGCCATCATTCCCGTCCTTTTTTCAACTATTGTCACGTAAGAACGATCTACCTATAATATCTATCTTAATATAATCAAATCGAATTGGATTGTAGTTCTTGGTTCGGTTCTGGGGATGAATCGTCAAGAATCTTGAGCAAGGAAAAATGAAATACGGGCGAATCTCTTTGGACTCGTGAAATTGTGTCAGATTTCTGAGGACATTATTCTGAGTCCAATGATACCCCTAACTCAATTATTACAACAAAAAAACTCTGCAAATTCTTGACACAACGGTTCATTATCTTCTTTGTACAGATCACCCTTCTGTCTAGATCACTAGGTCTAAATGTCTAGATCCTAAATGTTAGATTAATTATTATTATCAATTATCACTAATTATTAACAATTTTATCAAGTACCTAGTGAAAATGATTATAATTTATTTTTAGGTATTAATAATTCGTATTTACTATTAATAATAATAATTATTAATTATGATTAATTATTACGATATAATTCTGGGGTTTTTAATACTACGTCGGTAATAATTGTTCTATAAAAGAAGTAGGTACCTACCAACAAACATTCGAAATTACCTTCATTTCCGTAGCACGAAACGCACCTCAGAACAACAAACTCGACATCACTTAAGCCATATGATGTTCCAAAGAGCTAGTTAGTATGAAAATGGACCTGTATTTCAACAGTTTGATTCACGATCCTGTAGTGAGGCACAATCTTTGAGCCTTCATTGTGAACGAACGGCTGGTCGTACAAAGCTGCGGATGGTCTTAAAAAATTCTACGGAACAAACTCTATCTAAATATGAAATAAAAAACATACCGTTCTATATGAATTTTTCGAGATATGAAATTTTCAAAATTTCAAAATTCGTTTTGAACCCCTTCCCCTTGACCTAGGGTTATGAAAAGTTTCGAGGACCATTGTGGGGTTGGTCGAAACCCATAAAAAAAATTTCGTAATTTTAACTCAACGCTAACTGGGCAAAGTGGCGCGGACGGCGGACGGCGTACGGCGTACGGCGGACGGTCGGATTTTTTTTTATTCGATTTTCTGAATCTACGTATCTTGAAATGTAAACCAACAAATTTTGAGGGGGGGTTAAAAATTTTTTTTCTTTGGGCGATTCCAATGGTTCATTATCGAAGATAATAAACCAAAATGCTAGAGGCGTACAGTTTCCGAGATATAATCGAAACTTCAAAAAACTGGATTTCACTGACCCCCAACCCTATAACTGCCACCCAAGAGCTTGAAAAAAAAAAAAATACGGCTAGAATTCCTACCATCTCAAAATATTCAGTTTCCAAATGTTTCAGGTTCACGACTCCAAAACAAATGATTGCGGATCCAACAGCAGTCATTATGTTTGGCACTCAATCAGACATAGGGACTGCAGTGGGGGTAATAGTAGGTGCAACCATCTTCATCAACTGTTTTCTCCCAGTACAGAAGACGCTGAGGTCAAGATCTCTGCTTGAAGTAAGGATTGTAGAACGTAAGGATGGTCACAAATACTTATCGTTAACCTAATCGAGTTTGATGAAGGCAATATTGTGGTTTTAAGAACTTGCTACATGCATGCAGGTAAAACAGGAACTTCTTAATCAGACCCCGCAATTCAAAGGTAGATTTAAGCAAAGTAGCTCAAATTTTTATGTTGAAATCATATTTCTGATATGGAATAGTTGCATCAAATTTAGGCAGGTTTTATTTGGATCACGATTTATATTATAGGTACTTACTGATATACAGAGGTGTAGGGGCCGTTAATGAAGAAAGTAGGGAGAAGTTGAATGATGACAAAATTGATTAAGAATGACCAAAGTTTGGTTATAATGAGCGGGCAAAATTAAGCAAGTATGGTAACTAAGATCTAGAAGGAAGAATAATATGCAGGATTGTAACATTTTTTTAAATTATAGAAAATAGCTACTAAGATTTGAAAAGAATAATACGTAGGCATGTTACATGTATGTTCCATTGTGATTGCGATTAATAGCTCGCTAGCACGGCTCTTCTCCCTAACACGGGCACTCGCCCACACAGGGGAATAGTTAGAGAATTCGGTTAGGTATAAAACAACAAGAAACTTGTATCGTACGAGAACCAACGCCTAGTTCCGTCCTTTTCCCAAAGTTTCCCACATTAGAGTGTTTTGCCACACTATTCGACAAATATGAGTTTCCGCCCCGTGTTGTCATTAAAGGATCAGAGCAGCTTAATGAAACCTTGAGATTCCGCCCCAACTACCTGCGGGCAGTTTACAGTATCCTTAAGATTTCGCCCCGAGCCTATCTCTAGAAACCTTAAGATTCCACCCCTCCCCGAAACATCTCCCCTGTGTACGGAAAACGCAGTTAGTAAAATATGGAAATGATATTTAGCAATTTATTAACGAAATTTGTCAACAAAGGTTACGGGTTCAAACATTAATTTCGTCCACTTGATCTATATGTCCAACTAATCTATATGGTACTAATCAGTTGATTAGAGGATGTTTTTATTCCGCAACCCCGTCCACTTGATCTATATGTCCAACTAATCTAGTATATGGTACTAATCAGTTGATTAGGGGAGGTTTTTATTCCGCAACCCTCAACATGGGAGGTAAACAAACACGGAGGTGCGGAATCATAAGGTTCGGGTTCACCTGGCCACTGATAGACCGGGCGGAGTCTTAAGGTTACTCTAAGGCGATGGGATTAGTGAGGTGCTCAAATCCATCGAGCTAATGACATCACTGGGCGGATCTTAAGGCTCCCGAGTTTTTAGTGGCGTTACTGATGCTACCATGAATGCCCCTCTACGCTGATGCCCCTCTAATTTTGTTGCAGTATTTCAATTTACGGCACAGCAATACTGTGCACACTTTGGCAGCTATTATAATGATCTTTAGAGAGGTGAGTGTTACTTTTTGAACCAATTATTGGATACTATTGTAGTAAAACTTCCACACCTTTTTAATGGATTCATAATGTCTCCAGGTAATTGTGCTCCCTGCGTTGATATACACGCCTGCTATGGTTTTGTACGAAAGTGAGTGATAATTACAATTTTTCAATATTATCATTGAATTATTTCACAGAATCATACCTTATAATGGTTTAAGAAAAAGGAGATCATAGTGAATACACACTGAACGAGTAACAATTTATTCTGTGAATATTCATTCAACATAGAATTGATTTCGGGAGATTTTGTCGAGTCCAGTTTACAATCTCACAGCACAGTTAGGTACATCTGTTGAACACATTTCTGTTGTGTTTTAGTGCTCGGTGTACCGCAGGCTTATACAACAACAACGATGACTATAGTTTGTTTATTGTATACATGTACGGTGAGTTACACGGTTGAATCAGTACTACCTAGTTGAATTAGGTATTTAACGTTATACAATCTCGAAGTACTCTTATTAAATCACGTGGGTACCAATATTTATTATCATTCCGTCTTAATCTGGTTGTATACGTTTTGTTATCCAATAGGGAGGCCTGAAAGCTGTGATATGGACGGACTGCCTGCAATATGTGTATTTCTTAGTGTCTGTGATTGTGTGCTTCTTTTTGGGCATCTACAAAATAGGCGGAATATCCAAAGTGTGGCAGGATGGTTTGAATGGAGAGAGGATTGAGTTCATCAAGTAAGTTTTACTACTGAAGTGAACCATCCATTGATTTTTATCGTCTTTATGTAGATGGTTACTGAAATGTTCGTGTAATTTCAACATGTTCCAGCCTTGGAGGTCAACCACTGTATGATAGAGCAAATTTCCTTGGAGGCCTGGCGACGGGGTCCTTATACGCTTTATCAGTGGGGGTAACTCAACAAACTTTTTTTCAGCGGTTATACAGTCTCAAAGATAAATCGAACACAAATGGGTATGAATTTAGAATTATTTAGTTATCATTATGTACAATATCTCTACAATGTAGATAATTCCATGTCATGGGGATTCCTTTACATAATAATATTATGTCATGGGGATTCCTTTACATATTTCTATGTTTGGTACATATTGTTTTACCGGGCACCAAGAAGTGGATTTTACCGGGCAAGAAGAAGAAGAAGGATTTGTAGTGCTGAGTTCAAATTCGTTGGAATTGTTCATCTATCACGAACGGTTTCGTATGTTGGCTGCCCTGCCAAGATCGTTAAGTCCTCCGTTGATGAATCCAAGAATGCGTTTCTTCCACCATTTCACATGAAACTTGGCCTTATGTAAAAATTTGTCAAGTCCCTGAATAGAGAAAACCCTTGTTTTCAGTATTTTCGGAAGAAATCGCCAGCTAATGAAAGACCCCGTGTTTGAAAACAGCATGAGTATCTCTGAAACGAATGCTTGGATAAGTTTTAAATGTGACTGGGTTATTCGGGAACAACAAGGAGGAAAACTATACAGAATTAGTGGTAGACTTGCTGAAACACTTTCAGGATCTTAGGTGTCTCATGGGCGTAAAATTTCACTTCCTTCGGTCACATTTAGAAATATTTTCCTAGAAATTCGGGGGATTTCAGTGAGGAAAGGGGCGATCGTTTCCACAGGGATATTAAATTGACGGAACAACTGTATGAAGGAAGATGGAATGCATCAATGATGTTGACTACCGCTGGAAACTGAAGAGGGACTGTGTTGGAGAAACCCCGACATGTAGACGACCGAGGAAGAGGAAATTCCAGATTAACTAATATAATTGCTATTCGCACGGATACTTGGGACTTACAAAATCATACAATTTTTATAAATTCACATCCCAGTTCACATTCAAGTTGTGTCTGACTTTCTTTATTCAAATTCAGCTACGTCTGCTTGAACTACTCAATTTTTCGAGAGGGGTTTGTGGAAAGTCTGATTGAAGATTTGAATCACATACAAAAAAATACATACTGTTTGGATTTCATACATCGTTCAAACAGAACTAAAATGCAACATTGCGTTACATATTTCGTATCTGAACGCATGTTTGAGACGAATTCATTCGTTCAAAAGAAAACATGACCAGTGGGGCCACTTTTATTTCACGTGAATAGCATACCTACCTCATGTATAATCATTATACATGAGGTAGGTATGCTATTATACATTATTGCATATTTTGCAGATAAGCTCATTAAACCGTGTTGACCACAGATTTGAATTTGAATGGAATTGAATTGAGCTTTGATCCAGAGTTGTAAAGTTTATGATAATGTATTCAATGTGGTATTCAAAACATACGGACTTGTATAAGAATAACTTTTAACGAATCCCATACCTACCTACTTCCCATTTTATGTGATGGCATCACTCGAGTTGCCATCTTAGTGTTTACAACTCTTTTCTTTTCATTTAGATAGGTCGAATAGGTGATTAGGAGATAATTTATAGTAATATTTCGTAATATAAAAATTTGGTTTGGTACCTTCCTATCTAATGTACTCCTATCTACTGGTTTCATGTAATTCTGAAGACTAAGATGAAACCTAATGGGGTCGATCTTTTCTTAGTGGCGGTATGGCGACGCTGGTACTTATTACACTTCATTGTCATCACTGTTTTGTCCTCTAAGGCCCACTTTCACCAAACATTTGAAACGAGTTTAAACCGGGATAGGTTAGAAAATAACGGAGATTAACGTTCAACGTCTTTCACCAGAACGCTTTATGAGTTTAAACTCCCACCGAGGGGGCTCGAGTTTAAACCGCTGAAATCCGCAGAGATAACTTTACCTAACTCCGTTATCTCCAATATGGCAATATGGCCGCCTGTGAACAGCTGATTTGTCATCCTCCAAGTCCTTCTCTGCCTTTTGTGCCTGTGTTGTGTTTTTTGTGTGATTCGCGCGAGTTGGCATTCTCTATTATATTTGACTCGTCAGACGAGGACGATGTCCCAAGAAGACGGCCCAGAAAAATCAGGCGACGGGTACCACACTTTTGGCCGAGATTCCGGCTCTCAAAACGGACAGTTCTCCAAGTCGTCGACACTCGCCTGGAGTTTCCGACGGACAAGTAAGTCGAAAACGGAATTTTAATTTATAATAGTTTGGAAACTATATTACTACCTAGTAGTGATGGTCAAAACCAGGAATTTCGAATCTCAAAACCGAAACCGTAACTAGAAAAATCGAATCTCGAAACTCAACTCGCGAAACTTTTGAGGAGATTATCACCACCAGTGATCCTGGAGTAACATTTGACATTGATATATAGATAATTAGATATTGTGTACGAGGGACAAGATTTACGATATTACCTACCTAGGTAATTTCTGGTTGTTGGTGTGTCTTCTGTAGCCCACGATATTCGGAACATATTGTTATTATTTGATTTTTTTTCTTTAGAAATTATGCCGTATCTCCGATGAATCAGCTTCTACTCACGATAATTTTAGCCTGTATTCCGAAATTGATACATATTCCTAATATTCGACCCTACCAACAGACCTCCCATGGCCGCAAATGATTGTATTCGTACCAAAATTGCCAAAATTGAATGCACAGTGATGTTTGATCCCTGTTTTTCTTTTTTTTGCAGGAGGAGAAAATGCGGAATACTTCCATAATCGAAAAGGATATTTTTTATATCGAGGCTTCTCTGTCTCATGTAATCCGCCATAATATGGCGGAAATATTATTTGTTCTACCCGCTTCTTTCTAATAAATCTCTTTATTAAATTAACCATTTTCTTTATTGAATTCCTACAATAATAATAAGGAATAACTCAAAAAACAATTAAGTATGACTAAACAATAGACAGTGTGTGTCTACGTAGTATAGTAGGGTTTTCCGTGGTGTGTGTGTGTTCGTCAACAAATTTGTAGCTCCGGCGCTTCACATTGTCCAACTTTTGTCGTACGGGACGGTTTGCACAGTTGGACAGTTTGCGTAATCTCCGTTTGCTAAACTCCGTTATTTGATTCTGAGTTTAAACGACATTTGGTTTGGTGAAAGACATTCAGGTTTATCTCCCGAGGTTAACTTAAACGAAGATTGGGTAATCTCCGTTATTTAATTTTTTGGTGAAAGTGGGCCTAAGTCACGCATAAGCTTAAAACTGGAAAAGTACATAGTTTTCACATTTCTCCCTCAAGCCAATGGGTAATGGAAAAATATTGGTCTCGCCCTGAAAAAATTGTCTGGATCCCATGCATATTGACCATGTTCATTTGCATTTCGCAGCGTTGCCATTGGATCTTACATTGGGTTCTTCATAAGCCGATGCAATGGTCTGATAACAGGGTTAGTGATTTACTCGTACTTCAAAGATTGCGACCCACTTCTAACCAAGGTAGGAGCTACACTCGATAACAGATGTTATTGTCTTATTTCTCCTGTTTTATTCATTACAACTAAATACACATCTCAAGTGCACTTGTACTGTAATGTGTACCATACTCATACTCTTGCTTCTCTTTTCTATAAAAAAGCAAATAACAAAGCCGGATGAGATTGTGCCACTCTTCATCCGGAAGATGTCCGTCACAGCGCCTGGAGTCCTGGGACTTTTCTTGGCAGGGGTGGTGGCAGCGTCACTGAGGTTATTCGAATTTCAATCAGAAATAAACCTGTCGTTTATATGATGACGATTGTCACAAATAATAATGTCGGATTTTAATGTCTACATAATTTTGTTACAGCACCATATCAAGTAGTCTAAATACAACTTCGTGCCTGTTACATGATAACATTCTGCTTAAACTATTCGCACTGAGGCTTTCGGAGAAAACCAGTTTCATCATCATGCGAAGTTCGATAGTTGCTATCGGTATAAGTGCATTGCTAGTAACACCACTGTTTGAGCAAGTGGAGTCATTGCAACAAGTGAGTGTGCACTTTAATACAACCACTAGATAACCGTCAAATTGAAGACACGTCAGTAGTATAGGGGGAAAAAGTGGGTTTTTGCGCAGGGGCCAACACGGGGCAGGGTATAATAACCCGCATCACAAACATATATCATTTGAAGGGGCAGAACCCACACGACCGTGGAGTTCTGAAGATGACCTAACTACTCAGAAGGTAACAGTAGGTGTAATCTTTCCCATCCTCAATCAAAACCACATACCATAAAGTAATGTAATACCATAAAGTAATGTACAATATTATTGTACATCGTGATTGTTTCAAGTTCAAAAATTTCTTTCCGCGGCTTTGGAGCTTGATCCCCTGATACTCGCTACTGTAGGCTGCTCTCATAACCACCACACCACATGAGTATACTGTCTGCTGAGTGAAATTATAAATTCCGTCAATATATTATACGGACAATTGGCAGTCTAATATATTATGTATACAGAAAATTCACGGTCGTGCGGGTTTCTTCAAATGATACAATTGTGGCGTGCGGGTTGGTATACCCTGCCCCTGCGCAAGTATCCCCTCTTGGTTTATTATCTCATTTATACGTAATAAACCTAGAAGTGTCGAAAAAACCAGGAGTTTGAAGGCTTACGTTTCAAGATATGTACCTACCTACCTAGATTCCGAAAATCGAATTTAAACAAAATTCGTCCGTCAGTAGCACTTCGCCCAGTTAGCGTTGATTAAAGAAAAAGAGTTTCCCAATATAAGGGTAAATTATGCAACAGCTTTTTTTTTCCAACATGAGGGTGAATCAAGAAAGTCCATTGGTGATGAGCCAGCGATATTACTTGGCAATAATTCATAATAATCAACACTAATTAATGACAATAACCACACTCACATTTTAGTAATAACGATGGTTTATATTATTTCATTTCACTTCGGTTTACATTCTAGTTAACCTTGTCCGCGAATGGAATGACGACAAGTAGCAGCATATCTCTGTTCTGTGGAATGATCAACCCTTGGGTTAATGACAAAGTACGTATGTTCCATATCTCTAACTAATATCATAAGCCTAGTCTTGTGAGCTGGTGCAGATCCACTAGTTACTGCTAGATCGAGCCCCTGCCTGGTACCAGGTTTGGGGGCCCTTGAGCTGTGATCATAATTTAAGATTGAGATAGGTACCAATGAGATAATCAATGAAACTAATAGTTACTGTTTAATTTGATTTATACAACAATATTCAGCTTGTATGAGGCTCTGCTGAACTACACTGGAGACCAAAAAACCGGCGCAGTTGAATTTTTGTCGAAGAGTCAAGTTTAAATCGATAACAGTTGGGTTAGAGTCAATAGTAAGGTCAATAACAAGGTTAACAGAGATTACTTGCCGAGGCCCATCCCTGTTTTTCCTTAACTATCCAGTTTTTTCCTGTAATGCTCTCATGAATTCACGATAGAAGCCTACAGGAAACCGTGAAACTGGTAGCTACACCATCAGGGTGTCCAAGGGCGACGGATCCTGCTGCAAACCCAAGCAGCGTGATCTCTAGCAAATTGAAGACGAGCCGTTCGATGTGCTGTGGTGAGTAGAGGACCTAAAGCACGGACTCTGGAGTGAAGATTAACATCAGCAGGCTTCTGTAGGCTTCTATCGTGAATTCAAGAGACCATTACAGGAAAAAACTGGATAGTTAAGGAAAAACAGGGATGGACCTCTGCACGTAATCTCTCTTAACCTTGTTATTGACCTTACTATTGACTCAAACCCAACTGTTATCGATTTAAACTTGACTCTTCGACAACAATTCAACTGCGCCGGTTTTTTTGGTCTCCAGTGTAGTTACAACTAATACTGTTTCAAGGTATAACCGGAAATGTTGTCACTGTTGACGATATCATCCGTTAAAAAACAGTTGTGACCCAATTCGGCATTAATTATTTTTTAGAACGTCTGCATAAATGCGAATTATTCAAATTGTGTCTGTCACATTATACCTATATTTTTACGCTGAAGCCAATGGTGAAATCAGAATTGGATATCTTATTCCGATCCAAAACTGGAGCACGTTGAAGATGAAGAAACGTGGTTGATACTTGAGATGTTCTTCATGATCCGATAACGGAAGAGATAGCGCAATTCTGACTTCACCATCTTGTTCAGCGTTGAAAAATCTATAAGCTAAGGAGGGTTTTGTGGTGTTGAAGAGGGGGGAGGGAGGATTACCAATAACTTCCCAAAATGAAATAGTCTTACAAATGACACCTCATTTTAGAGGTTTTTTTTAATGCTGAACACGATGGTGAAATCAGAATTGCGATATCATAAGATTAATAGTTATTCCTTTTTCCATCTGGTGCACTTTGAATATGAAGAAACATGGTTGATACATGAGATGTTCAGTAGAATCACTCATCCAAAAATTATTCCCCCAGTTGTTAATTATATCGAACGTCCTCGAATTATCTATAAATGTATGTATGTAGGTAAATAGCTTTATTTTCAAATTCTATTACACGAATCGTCGATATCGTCTCAACTCATGGTCGAATTGCCGGGCGTTCGACAGCGAATCTCGGCCCGTCAAACGAAGAATCGAAAAAAATTCGGTGATTTGGATTTATTAGCAAAAAAAAAAAAAACCCGGCGCTTCGCGCCTCGCCAGAGGGGCAAGCCCCCCTGGACCCCCCGGATGCTTACCGTTTGGAGCCTGCGGCTAAAAATCGAGAAACATGGAACATGCTTCTAATTAGCTTCCCTGGTAATGAAGCTTCGACCCTCGCACATAAGATTGTTTACTAACCATTTATAACATCGCATTGTTGGATTAATATCTCGTAGATAAATATAAAACTGCGACATAAATGCGTGATAAATCGAGAGCTTTCCAACGAGTGGTGAACGACTTCTGTCCGATGAAAACTAAATAAGTTTCATTTCCCCAGCAACGGCTCCGTTGTAAACGGAAATCATTAGAAAATTTCGTCACCCATCCCGCGTCACCCATTCCGCGTAACGTTTTTCGGTTAGTTAGTCCAAGGCTAAAGCATGTTCCATGCTAAAAACTCGATGATATGGATTAAATTAGCAGGGATCACCGTAATTGATTGGAAGTGTATAGATCCTTACTTCATGCGGAAACACCAAGGTACACAGTGTCCAGCCCGCGAAGCATCAGCATCGAAGATTCTTTCATTCCTATGAAACACCACCGTTTATGACAGATCGATGACACCGCGATGCACACCGATTGACAGCTCAAACGTGACTGCCAGACGGCTTTGGTTTATTGTCTTCGATAATGAACAATTAGATTCCGTAAATTAAAACTATCCTCGCAATTCGAAGGCCATTTGACCAGATTTTGGGTGAAAATATCCTTGTAAAATATTGGCTGAACGTTCAAATAAAAATTATTAGAATGTTCGAACTCCACTAGAATCGCTCATCGAAAATTATTTCCCCAGTTGTTAATTTTACCGAACCAATTACCACAACCGTTATACACTACAGTTTTTTCACTTACGTCCTCGAAATAATTATAAATGTCAACATGTATTAAAATGGAATAGGTAATAATAATGATACCTAATAATGGAACAATTTCAGGGAGTAATAGCTGGAACGGTAGCCGGAGTTTTGGTTCCGGCCTGGTTATTTTACAACCAAATTCGACTAACGGCTCAGGGGAAACTCTCATACTCCTCGAAATTGATGACCACTAGCGGATGCGATCTAAAACAATTTGGAGATATCGTAACAAAGTAAGTGATTGGGTGAATTTTAAAAATGCTAGGGGTAATAAGGTTTCAGTGAAAAAATTGCACAGAAAATAATTGTACATGCAGGACTGTGACTGTCGCAGAGGTTCCATGTCATTTGACGCTGTCCCTTTCCGAGTTTTTGGAACTTCAACCCCTGACAGGTTCGAAGGTGTGGGAAAACGCTCATTCATCTTCAGGAGTTGGGATCTTTATGCCGCTCCTTCTACCAAAATACAGTGTCTAATGAACGGAGCATAGAGCTCAACGAACTCAACGAAACGCATAGAAGTCAGAACAATAGGTATTCGAAATTCATTGGAATCAGAAGTTCTATTGTTGCTCAATTACGAGTTATTAATCTATAATAATACTCGTAAATAATCTGAGTAGCACTATTTGATCATCTAACAGAAAATCATTTTCACATTTGGATAAAATCTACGTTTTTCAAAAATGTAATTTTACAAGCAGCGTATACTCAGTCATACGAACGAGTACGGTGATTTCAACCCACTGGACCACTCAACCCTCACCTAATTCATCTTCACTAAAAGTTAAAAGTTAATGTTAAAAGTTAACATTTGAGTCGTTTAAATTCTTAACTATGCTTAAAATGACAGCAGCCTTCTATTTGAGCAATCAAAAACTCAACGCTGGCCTCGTCCTTTACTTGTGGACCTCTGATCGAATGCTCTCACCCACCACATTTTAGGTTGGCCTACTGATAACAGAAAGAATCGATTTTGTGGTATAACATCAGGAAAAAAACACTAGGGAGGTAAATTTTGAAATTTGGACAAAATTGCCTTCCTATCGCAAAAAAAAAAAAACCGTTCAGGCTCACTGCTACTCGAGGAATGACTTGGCGACCTAAACGGTCTCGGAAGAAACCCCAAAACTTCTAATAACGAAATTGTGCAACTGTTATTTGGTGCTAACATTAAAATATTGGTGTACTTCAGGTCAACTGTTTGAATCGTTCCGTCCGTCCCCTTCTTTATTTTGATGTAATCTGTGATAGTTTACGCGTTGTATTTCACCCATATCTTCTGAAGAGAATACGAAATAAATCGCCAAGATGATTCTTCTTCCTGTGCAAGATGATGCTTCTTCCTGTGTTCTAATCATGTGCATATTTTTTCAGCTCAACTTTTTCTGGATACGGTGGACCGGGATCTCACGTTTACATCGATCCGAGTGATCCAATGGCCAAATTCACAGCCATCTCGTATTTTTGGTATTCATCTATCAGCCTAGTTGTTGCGTTGCTCGTGAGCTCCATCGTTAGTCTGTGCACTGGTGTGGAGGACGTATCGAAAGTGAATCGATCACTGGTCTGCCCACAAATCAGATGGTTGTTACGCAAGGGAGGGTTCAGAGAAGCCGGAGAACCTAAAGATGTAACTGAAACAGTACCATTAAAGTAGTGAAGTGTTGTGTTGGTAGAAAGGACGGAGTTCAACGTGCGTTCCTCGGAAAGTGTATTGCGGTTATTTAATACGTATAAGAAACATAATATGTTATAATTAATGGTCTAATTCTACTAGCGTGTTCATTATGGAACTCAAATTGAAATTTGTGAACCAGGAAGGTGTTAGTAGATTATGGGGCAATATTTTACGGTCAGGTCTGTAATACTCGAGTGGTTAACGATTTTAGTTCGATCAAACATGGCAAAGATAAATTTGGCTAGGTTGAAATCGGAAATCATTAAGTAGGTATAAACATTTCGTTACAATTTTTGTGGTCGGGTTTTGGCCTCCTTAAAAACGTATTCAACGTTATAATAATTTATAATTTAGTTATAATAATTATGGTAATTGTGATAATTAGTTAAGCACCACAATTATTGTGGTGTATTCGTCAGCCATTGTTATGAACAACAGTTGTTATGATATTTTCATGCCAAATATATACAGGGTAAAAAAAATAAATAAAAATAAATAAATAAAAGCAGCCTGAAAATGGAGTAGAAGTCCGCCAACCTCACCTTTCTATTTCAATACCAAGATATGATTTGTTTGATTTTTTTTTTTCTTCAGAAAACCACGTTTTTCGCCATAAAAACCCAAGTTTCTTTCTTCACCTTGAAACACTGTTTTCTACTTTTTACCACACTTTCTGATTCATATTTATTTCTTACATACGCCTAATGCACATTTGTAATAAAAAACGAACTCCTAAGGGCCGTAATTGCAGTTCAAGCATTGTCAATTTAAGGAAATTGCATTTTTGAAAATACTACGTTACCAGCATTTCCAAATAACGTGCTGGAGCTAACAGCTTTCTAATGGTATGTTCAACTTTGCGATTCTCTATCGATTTCATGGAGAAATTCAAGTTTGAATGCGGAAAAACAGTAGGCACCTACAAAAATACGCGTACCTACCAACCAGAAAATTAACAAACGGATTGTCAATTTTTTTGTGTTTGCCGTTGTCAGGCGTGGATTTTGCGGGGGGGTGGGGGGAGCTTATTTTATAGTATTATGTTTTAATTTCTTAAACATCGATAAATTCTGGGGTTTTGTCGGACTCTTTTCGATATAGCTCCAAAACTATTCGTTCGATCCAAAATTTCTTTATTTCGTCTCGAAGCTTGTCAATTTGTCTTGCAGACCACATATATGAAATGTTAATCAAGTCCCTTAAAATACCCATGCCAGCACGCTAAAACACCCGTACTCATAATATGAGGTCTGGTAGTAAATTCAACCAGCTCTAAGCTGAAAAAAAAGAAAATTTTGAATCGGACAGATATTTTCAGAGTTATAGTGAACAGGCCAAAAACACGTGGATTTCACAACAGTACGGGGGTTTTTTTTTTTTAGCGTGGTGGCATGGGTATTTTAGGGGGCTTGAGTAACATTTCATATATGGAGTCTGAATGTAAAATTAACTAGCTTTTAGAAAAAAAAGAAGTTTTGGATCGGACGAATAGTTTTGGAGCACCATTCTGGTCCAGAAGCACCATTATGGTCTTAAATTGAAGCGTAATACATTATTCTCTCAAATTATTCTCTCATGAACTTTTTGTAGGAACAATACTCGTAGTTTGGCCGGTACGAGACAAGAAAAATGACCGTAACATGAAATTGGCACTCGTAACATGAAAATGCGGTTGGCATCGTTCTACTCCGTTTTCAGTCTAGTTTCACCCACTTTTTTCTTTTACACCAAGTAGCAAACACTCTGTAAATCGTAAATTATTAAAAGTAAAAAAATTGCGTCTTTTGGTTCATTACTGTTTTCCATTCTGATAGTCATTGACACATGAGTAGTCATTGAGACACTGTTCACACTCATGACATTCTGAGTCTAGTTAGCGTTGTCCTAAAATTACGAAATTTGGGTCACGGCTTCGGACCAGCCCCAACATGATCCTTGAAACTTTCATTAACCTAGGTCAAGGCGGAGAGGTTGAAAATGAATTTTGAAACTTCGAAAGAGATAATCTGTATTTTACAGCGTTGAAATGAATTTATGACCAGGATGCGAAGATATCAGTGTTTATGGAATACGTCATGCCACAATTCGAGCAAGCCGACTCGTACCACAGGGAAGAATCATATTCATAATAAGGGATGCAATGTTCACCGCTGTATATTCTACTCTTACTCGATCCCCTCGATCAAGGCCTTCATTACTCGCACGACCGCTACCGTCTCTTGACAATATTCGATCGAATTACCTCACATGCACAAGGCTCACATTCCTACAGTTAAGTATCACTTTTGAAAAACCAGAGACTAGAACCAATATTACTCCGCACAGGGTAACCAATTATTATTTTTTTTTTTGAAGACGTTTTATGGTCATTAACACGGGCATGAAAAAACTATTCGTTAATTTTCCTTATTCTAACGTTAAAAAAAAACATTATTCTCAAAAAACGAGGATCACTTTGCTTAACTGCAATTTCTGATGACAGTGTTTGGACAATTTACTGAGTTCTCCTGTTTATTATTATTGTTATTAATTATTATTAATGAAACACAACTGAAGGCTTAATCTCAGAAGTTAGATCATTAACAAGTTTTGATAAGATCTATTTAGAAAAGTGGCATTATCTCATATCGCAATTGCCACTTACTATAATTGCGCGGTTCACCCAGAACGAAAATACGTTACAATTGACACCATTTGTTAAATCGCTTCTGAACTCGTATACCTCACGTAATTCCTCAGTAACAATAATTCCTCAGTAACAATAATAATTATTATGATTTCATATATTTGGGATTATATTCTATTCGGTGGACTTGTGATTGGGACTGGAGTCATCGGAATTTACTACGGTGCAGTGAAAAGAAGCAAATCGTTATCGGAGTACATGACAGGAAATAGAAATGCCATCATTCCCGTCCTTTTTTCAACTATTGTCACGTAAGATCGATCTACCTATCATATCTATCTTAATGTCAATCTGTGTCAATATAACATCTATCTTAATATAATGAAATCGTATTTGATTGCAATTCTTGGTTCGGTTCTGGGGATGAATCCGAGCGAACTCCTTTGGACTCGAAGAACTGTAGAATTCTAAGGAAATTCTAAAGACAGCTCTAACTCAATTATTACAACAAAAAAATGCTTGAGGCGTATAGTTTCCGAGATATAATCGAAACTTCAGAAAACTGGATTTCACCATTCCCCAACTACCACTATAGCTGCCACCCAAAAGCTTGGAAAAAATACCGCTAGAATTCCTACCATCTCAAAATAATCAGTTTTTTAATGTTTCAGGTTCACAACTCCAAAACAAATGATTGCGGATCCAACAGCAGTCATTATGTTCGGCACTCAAACAGACTTGGGGAATGCAGTGGGGATAATAATAGGTGCAACAATCTTCATCAACTGTTTCCTCCCAGTACAGAAGACGCTGAGGTCAAGATCTCTGCTTGAAGTAAGGATGGTACAACTAAGGATGATCACAAATACTTATCGTTAACCTAATCGAGTTTGATTAAGAAAACATTGTGGTTTTCTACATGCATGTAGGTAAAACAGCAACCAATGATGGCCGTTTTCTTAATCAGACCCCGCAATACAAAGCTCACATTTTTACGTTGAAATCATATTTCTGATGGGACAGTTGCGTCAAATTTGGACAGGTTTTCTTTGGATCATGACTTTATAGTGCAGGTACTTACGAGTATACGGAGGTGAAATGAAGAAAGTTGGTAGAAGTTGAATGATGACCAAATTTATTAAGAATAACCCAATATGTCGCCAGCTCATTAGCCACAGTTAGCTACAGTTATTTTTGATGGTTGCTTTGAATCATGAATCCTACTGTGACAGTCATGGCTGAAGCCAAGCCTCTAATTTTGTTTCAGTATTTTAATTTGCGGCACAGCAAAACAGTGTACACAGTGGCAGCTATCGTAATGATCTTTAGAGAGGTGAGTGGCACTTTTAAAACCAATTATTGGATACTCTTGTAGCGAAACTTCCACACCTTTTTATAAACTGTTAGTATTCATAATGTCTTCAGGTAATTGTGCTCCCTGCGTTGATATACACGCCTGCTATGGTTTTGAAAGAAAGTGAGTGATAAATTATAATCATTATTATCACTGATAATTATAATTTTTCAATATTGTCATTGAAATATTTCACAGAATCATAACTTCTAATGGGTTAAAAAAAAGGAATTTTGAAGCTCATCATAATATGATATTATCATAGTGAATACACACTAAATGAGTAACAATTTATTGTGTGAATATTTATTTAATACCTATAGAATTAATCATGCAAGATTTTGTCGAGTCCAATGTACAATCTCACGTCACAGTTACATCTATGGAACACAAAATTTCTGTTCTGTTTTAGTGCTTGGTGTACCACAGGTCTATACAACAACAACAATGACTGCCATTTGTTTATTGTATACATGTACGGTGAGTTACGGGGTTAAATAAGTACCTATTTGGATTAAGGTACCTATTTAAGGTTATACAATAACAGAATACTCTTGTTAAATCACGATTGTACCAATATTTATTATCATTCCTTCTTAATGTGATTGTATACGTTTTGTATCCAATAGGGAGGCCTGAAAGCTGTGATATGGACGGACTGCCTGCAATATGTGTATTTCTTAGTTTCTGTGGTTGTGTCCTTCATTCTGGGCATCTACAAAATAGGCGGAATATCCAAAGTGTGGCAGGATGGTTTGAACGGAGAGAGGACTGAGTTCATCAAGTAAGTTTTACTACTGAATTCAATTTATGTAGATGGTTGATGAAATGTTTATGTAATTTCAATATGTTCCAGCCTTGGAGGCCAACCCCTGTATGATAAAGCCAATTTCCTTGGAGGCCTGGCGACGGGGTCCTTATACGCTTTATCAGTGGGTATAACTCATCAAACTTTCTTTCAGCGGCTATACAGCCTCAAAGAAAAATCGAACACGAATGGGTATGCATTTAGCATTATAAGTTGTCATTATGTACGTTATGTCGACATAAGGTTTCCTTTACATATAATCGGTTACACAAAGCAGCATGAATTTCCATATTTTGTTTTAAACACTCGTTTCTAAATGGATTTTTTGTGCTGAACTCAAATTCGTTGGAATTTTTCCTCTATCACGAACGGTTTCGTATATTGGCATACAGACTGCTTGGACTGGTCTGTAGAAGGCAAAGGGCGCATTTTAATAAATAAAAGCCCTTATGTTCGAAACATCACTCTCATTTTCGATTGTTTCTGCGTATTTTTTTCATATTAAGACGACATCTTCTCGTCGACCCTGTGTGAACAGTCTAAACGTATTTTGTTACATCCCATTGGTCGCTATTTTTGCATGACCAATGTTTTTGGGTTTTCAACGAAGAACAACAAATCCATCGAGTACCGAACTTTGCCGTCCGCGCTTAATCTCCAAAAGTGTTGACACAAGATGAACTGAACGTCCTGAATCTCCCAAAGTCCTCCGACGTTCTTGGATCAAAACTGAAGTCTAAAAATTTGTTAGTTCCAGGTGTTAGGTTTTCTTGGTATCGCCACCTTGAACAGGAGCTCGTCCTATTCTACAAAGAAAAAGATCCCACGGTTTTCTGCAGCAATACTGCGTCAGTGATGGGGTTTTATGGAGTCGAATACGTCCCATCTGATTGGAGGCTATTTATAGACTCGTCCAAGGCAAGTTGAAAGGAGTCCTCCTCCATAATGGGAATAGGTAGATTCGGATCAATTCCTGTTGCTCATTCTGTCCACATGAAAGAGACCTGTGGAACAATCGAGTACAACGTTCACAAGTGGCTACTTCAAGATTATCAGCAAACATTGGCCAGACAGGGCACAATCAACACCAGGCTTCAAGAACGTCTTAAGTCCTCCGTTCATAAATCCCAAGAATGCGTTGCTTCCAACCTTTCCCCATGAAACTCGGCCTTATGGAACAATTAGTTAATGCCCTGAATAAAGAAAACCCTTGTTTCCAGCATTTTGGGAAGAAATCGGCAACTAATGCAGGACCCCGAGTTTGAAAACACCATGAGTATCTCTGAATAGAATAGTTGGAAAGGTTTTAAATCAATAGTGACCAGGTTTTTTTCGGGAACAACAAGGATGAAAACTATACAGAATTAGTGGGAGACTTGCTGAAACACTTTCAGGAGCTTGGGTGTCTCATTACCGTAAAACTTCACTTCCTTCGGTCACATTTAGAAATATTTTCCTGGGAATTTGGGGGATATCATTGAAGAAATGGGCGATCGTTTCCATCAGGATATTAAATTGATAGAACAACTGTGTGAAGGAAGATGGAATGCATCAATGATGTTGGACTACTGCTGGAATTTGAAGAGGGACTGTGTTGGAGAAAACTCGACATGTAGACGATGGAGGGAGATGAAATTACAGATTAACTAGTATACTTAATAATAATTATTGCAATTATTGCAATTCGCATGTGTACTTGGTACTTACGAAATCATAGAGATGTCACAAATACACATCCCAGTTCACATTAAACTTGTGTCTGACTTTCTTTGTTCAAATTCAGCTACATCTGCTTGAACTACTAAATGTTTCGAGAGGGGTTCGCGAAAAGTCTATGCATGGTGGAGAAAATCTGATTGGAGATTTGAATTTCACACGACAAAATTTGTACGAAACACCAGTAACTGTTTAGATTTCAGGCATCGTTCAAACAGAATTAAAATGCAACATTGTGTTGGGTACATTAGATTGTTCTTATATTTTAAAAACGTGAACCACCTACCTTGAGAGAGAATAAGAGGGGTATAATTCGTAGGTAAGAACATATTTCGTCTCACTACGCATGTTTGAGACGAATTCAATCATTTGAAGACAAAACAGGACCAGTGATGTCGCTTTTATTTCACGTCAAAAGCAGACGTCAGGTATAATGGCATATTTTGTAGATAAGCTCATTAAACCATATAGATATATGAACGGTTCTGACCTCAAATTTGAATTTCAATTGAATTGAATCTTGATACAGAGTTTTAAAGTGTAGGATAATGTATTCAACGTAATATTCAAAAAATACGAACTTGTGTAAGAATAACTTTTCACGTATCACAAACATTCTTCCTATTTCATGCGATGGCATCACATAAGTTGCAATTTACTCTGGTGTTTACAACTTTTCCCCCTACATTTAGATAGGTAGAACAGGTGATTAGGTGATTGAAGATTAAGATAAAGCCTGATAGGGTATTCCGGAGGGCCGACATTTTCTTAGTGTTGTTGTCGCAATCGCAACGGTTTTGTGCTCTGAATCACGTATAAACTTGAAACTGGATAAGTAGGTACATAGTTTTCACTTTTGACCCCCAACCCAAAGGGCAATAGAAAAATATTGGACTCGCCCTGAAAAAATTGTCCGGAGCTCATGCAAATTGACCATGTTCATTTGCATTTCGCAGCGTTGCCATTGGATCTTACATTGGGTTTTGCATAAGTCGATGCAATGGTCTAATAACAGGGTTAGTGATTTACTCGTACTTCAAAGATTGCGACCCACTTCTAACCAAGGTAGGAGCTACACTCGATAACAGATGTTATTGTCTTATTTCTCCTGTTTTATTTATTACAACTAAATACACATCTCAAGTGCACTTGTACTGTAATGTGTACCATACTCATACTCTTGTTTCTCTTTTCTATAAAAAAGCAAATAACAAAGCCGGATGAGATTGTGCCACTCTTCATCCGGAAGGTGTCCGTCACAGCACCTGGAGTCCTGGGACTTTTCTTGGCAGGGGTGGTGGCAGCGTCACTGAGGTGATTCGAATAGCAATCAGAAATATTCAAATATTAAGATTATTGAACCTGTTGTTTATAGGATGACGATTGCCATTAATGATAATGTCTACTTACAATGTATAATTTTGTTACAGCACCATATCAAGTAGTCTAAATACAACTTCGTGCCTGTTACATGATAACATTGTGCTTAAACTATTTGCACTGAGACTTTCGGAGAAGATTAGTTTCATCATCATGCAAAGTACGATAATTGTTGTCGGTATAAGTGGATTGCTGGTAACACCACTGTTTGAGCAAGTGGAATCATTGCAACAAGTGAGTGTGCACTTTAATACAACCACTAGATAACCGTCCAATTGAAGACACATCAGTAGTATAGGGGGAAAAAGTGGTTTCTGGCGCAGGGGCCAACACGGGGCAGGGTATACTAACCCGCATCACAATAGTTTATGATTTGAAGGGGCAGAACCCACACACCTCAGAACTAGAAGGTAACAGTAGGTAATAAGGTAACCTTCTCCATACCCAATCACCACATAGTATTAATGAAATACCACAAAATAATGTACAATATCGCGATTGTTTCAAGGTTCGGTTTTACAATAATTGTAAAAATTTCTTTCTGCGGTTTCGGAGCTCGATCACCAGGTATCCGCGACTGTAGGCTGGTCTCATGACCACTATACCACTTCAAATTCAAAAATATTTTATTGACATAAGGACATAACTATACCACATGAGTATACTGTCTGCTGAGTGAAATACGGAAACTTGACGGTCGTGCGGGTTTCTACCTCTTCAAAGGATACAATTGTGACGTGCGGGTTGGTATACCCTGCCCCGGTTTCGGCCCCTGCCCCAGAATCCCCTGTTGATTTATAATGTTCAATAATAAACCTTTGGAGTCGCAAAAAAAAAAACTAGATTCCGAAAATTTAATTAAAAACAAATTTGTCGGTCAGTGGCACTTTAGCGTTGGTTAAAGACCAATTTTTCCCAACATGAGGGTAAATCATGCAACAGCTTTTTTTTCAACTTGAGGGTGAATCAAGGCAGCACATTGGTGATGAGACAGCGAGTTACTAGATAATATTACTTGGTAATCATTCATAACTATTAACACTAATTATAAACAATTAACACACTCACATTTTAGTAATAACGATGGTTTGAATTATTTCATTTCACTTTGGGTTAACATTCTAGTTATCCTTGTCCGTGAATGGAATGACGACAGGTAGCAGCATATCTCTGTTCTGTGGAATGATCAACCCTTGGGTTAATGACAAAGTACGTACCTATGTCCCATATCTCTAACTAATATCATAATATTCGGACCAAGGCCCAGTCTAGTGAGCTGGTGGCCACTCGTTACCGCTGGATCGAACCCCTGGCTAGTACCAGTTTTGAGGGCCCTTGAGCTTTGATCATAATTTAAGATTGAAATAGGTAACAATGAGATGATCAATGAAACGAGTAGTTACTGTTTAATTTTATTTATATAACAATATTCAGCTTGTATGAGGCTCTGCTGAACTAGGTAACACTAATACTGTTTCAAGGTGTTTCAAGGTGTAACATATCACCCGGTAGAAAACAGTTGTGACCCAATTTGGCATTAATTATTTTTTTAGAACGTCTCGATAAATGCGAATTGTTCCTTTCACCTTTAGGATTGTTAAGTTGACATCTGCCAGACGGTTTTGATTTGTCTTCAATAATGAACGATTAGAATTGACCAAGATTCTGTAATTTAAAACTATCCTCGCAATTTGACGGCAATTTCACCAGATTTCGAGGAAAACTTTCCTTTTATTATATTGGCTTTTATCATAATATTCATTCAAATAAAAATTTTCGGAGTGTCAAACTTCACTAGAATCACTCATAGAAAATTATTCCCCCAGTTGTTAATTTTATCGAACGTTCTCGAAATATCTACAAATGTCAACATTTATTGAAAAGAAAGATAATAATAATAATATTACAATATTTTCAGGGTGTAATAGCTGGAGCGATAGCCGGCGTTTTGGTTCCGGCCTGGTTATTTTACAACCAAATTCAACTAACGGCTCAGGGGAAACTTTCGTACTCCTCGAAATTGATGACCACTAGTGGATGCGATCTAAAACAATTTGGAGATATTGTAACAAAGTAAGTGATTGGGTGAATTTTAGAAATACTCTATTCTAAGGGGAATCAGGTTTCAGTGAAAAAATTGTAAAGAAAAACTCTGCAAATTCTTGACACAACGGTTTATTATCTTCCTTGTGCATCTCACCCGTCTGTCTATACCAGACTGTGTTGCAAATCGGCACCATACCATATTCTCACCGTACTCATACCATACCATACGAATTTCTTTCCTATCATACCGTACTGTACTATACTAAATCATACATACAATAATATACCATACCATACTCATACCATGTCATACAAACCGAGTGAATATTGAAATGTCATCCATTTCTGACCTATATTTAAAATTTCAAGTATCTAGCTCATCATAAAAACTTAATTTGTTTAAACAAATAGGTATTATTTAAACAATTTTACAGACAAGAAACCGCGTGAATATTGCATTGTGATCCAGTTCTGACCTATTTTTAAAATTTCAAGTCAATAGCTCATCATCGAAATTTAATTTGTATTATTACAAAAAGGTATTATTTAAACAATTTTACAGATGAGAAACCGAGTGAATATTGCAATGTGGTCTATCCCCGACTCACGGTTAAAATTTCTAGACTGTAGTTTACCGGGAAGATGAAAAAAGGTAGTTTTATTCTGGGCGTCTGGGGATTGAGTCACATAACGGCCGTTTTCGACGCGAAAGTTTAGTGTTTTTCCTAAACCTTTGCGCGGTCACTGTGAACGAACGGCTGGTCGCACAAAAATCCAATTGGTCTTAAAAGATTTGTAATTTTTCAGGTCATTCAAAAGTGAACTAAAAATTACACGGTTCAGTCAAATATTTTGAGATATGACATCGTCGAAATTTTAAATTTCGTTTTGAACCCCCTCCCCTTGACCTAGGGTTATGAAAAGTTTCGAGGATCATTGTGGGGCTGGTCCAAACCCAGAAACCAAATTTCGTAATTTTAGCTCAACGCTAACTGGGCAAAGTGCCACGGACGGCGTACGGCGGACGGCGTACGGCGGACGGACGGATTTTTTTTTATTCGATTTTCTGAATCTACGTATCTTGAAACGTAAACCAACAAATTTTGAGGCGGGTTAAAAAAATTTTTTCTTTGGGCGATTCCAATGGTTCATTATCGAAGATAATAAACCAAAAAGTGTAGGTACATTGGTTATGTATTTTTGATTGGGATACTCCATGAAAACCAGGAACAGCTGAGTCAAACGGTGGTATTCTTACAGTAAGATTCAAAAGAGTTTATACAAAACAGTATAAATGTCAATTAAAGCCCAATCTATACTATATAATAATAATCGCGTCTGTCTGTCTGTTTGTCTGTTTGTTTGTCTGTTTGTCTCATCATCAATTGAGAACGGCTGAACGTAGAACGTTGCGGCTGGTGCCATTTGACGCAGGATTTATCTGGGAAGGTTTATGAAAAATCTGCGTTTAAATCTGTCCATCCGTTGAAACGCTATGAATGATATACTACTAAAAAACGTGTTATAATCACTGCTATGAGGATAACATTTGAACGGTTGAACTTAAATCCGATTGTAAGTAGTCTCTGGATTCAGCTCGGCGAGTAGGTACTTTCAAGTGGTACTTCAATCAGGATGTTAGTGGGAGGGAGCGAGGTGCAGGTTGAGAGGGGGGGGGGGTCGACAGGCATTCAAAACTACTTGACCAGTTGGCTTGCAACTTTGGGAATTTGTTGTGTGAACATTGAGGAATGTTTCTAAACAGGTAGGGTGGGTCAATAGTATGGGGGGGTTAAAGGCAGTTATGGCAGGGGGAGGGGGGGGTATTACTGGGATTTCAAAACTACTTGACCGATCAGAATGAAACTTCGGGAATATGTTGAGTGAACATTGGGGAAGGTTTCTGACCAATTTAGGAGGGGGGGTACAGGTTGTGTGTGGTGGGGTCTACAGGCAATCCAAAAACTACTTGACGAATTGGAGTGAAACTTTGAAATTGTGTTGTGTGAACATTGGGGAAGGTTGCGAAGCTCGGGTACACAGCTAGTATAATATAAAGCAGGCCTGTGACTGTCGCAGAGGCTCCATGTCATTTGACGCTGTCCGTTTCCGAGTTTTCGGAACTTCAACTCCTGACAGGGTCGAAGGTGTGGGAAAACACTCTTTCATCTTCAGGAGTTGAGATCGTCATCCCGCTCCTTCCATCAAAATACAGTGACAAATGAACGGAGCATAGAGCTGATTATGTATAGGCGCACTCTGTGTCTACTAAGTTGGTGCAAGGTTCGATTCCGTGTTTGGTAACGAACTTTACCAGATCTGGAGGGTAGCGAATGGATCAAACGATCCCAACTTTCCCGAATCACATAGAAGTCAGAACAATAGGTATTCGAACTCCATTGAAATCAGAAGTACTATTGTTGCTTAACTAAATAACCTCTGACAGCAAATCATTTTCACATTCGGATAAATTTCTAGGCATTTCAAAAATGTAAAAAAGCAGCGTATACTCAGTCATACGAACGAGGCTGGTCATTTCAGATTTTGTAAAAACAAAATTTGCAACATCACACACCATTTGACCATATTTCATTCGGATTTGAAATCTTTTGGGGAATCAGTCGAATGCTCCCTACGGTTGGGTGCTTTCAACCACAAATGGTGAGACCACAAGTCACTATAGTGGCCTCAACCACTCACCTAATTCATCTCGACTAAAAGAAGAAAGTTAATGAATAATATTCATTTGCCTGTATATTTGAGTTGTTTAAATTCTTAACTATGCTCAAAATGACAGCAGCCTTCCATTTGAGCAATCAAAAAACTCAACGCTGGCCTCGTCCTTTACTTGTGGACGCACGTCTGATCGAATGCTCTCACCCACCACATTTTAGGTTGCCTACTGATAACAGAGATAACCACTTTTGTGGTATAATATCAGGCAAAAACACTAGGGAGGTTAATTTTGGAATGTGGACAAACTTGCCTTCTTATCGCCCAAAAAACCGTTCAGGCTCAATTCAGAATCAAGTTTAATTATGACCGTTATACAATATAACATACCATAATGACAGAGGATAAGTGTACATAATTTCAGTTAATTTGGTTTGAAGCTATAACGTATAATATAGTTCGAGATATATGTTAAGTTTGTATCAACTATGATATTTCAATTTTTACTCAAATAATATTGTATTTACTATTCCATGTCAGCAAAATTACAAAAAATATAGCTCACAAAAAGAATATCTGGCTCACTGCCACTCGAGGAATGACTTGGCGACCTAAACGGTCTCGGAAGAAACCCCAAAACTTCTAATAACGAAATCGTGCTACTGTTATTTGGTGCTAACATTAAAATATTTATTGGTGTACTTCAGGTCAACTGTTAGAATCGTTCCGTCCGCCCCCTTCTTTATTTTGGTGTAATCTGTGATAGTCATTTTTACGTGATGTATTTCACCCATACCTTCTGACGAGAATACGAAATTAAATGCCAAGGTGATTCTTCTTCCTGTGATCTCACCATTATTATAATCATGTGCTTCTTTTTTCAGCTCAACTTTTTCTGGATACGGTGGACCAGGAGCGCGCGTTTACGTCGATCCGAGTGATCCAATGACCAAATTCACAGCCATATCTTATTTGTGGTATTCATCTATCAGCCTAGTTGTTGCATTGATCGTGAGCTCCATCGTTAGTCTGTGCACTGGTGTGGAGGACGTATCGAAAGTGAATCGATCACTGGTCTGCCCACAAATCAGATGGTTGTTACTCAAGGGAGGGTTCAGAGAAGCCGGAGAACCTAAAGATGTAACTGAAACAGTACCATTAAAGTAGTGAAGTGTAATGTTGGTAGAAAGGACGAATTCAACGTGCGATCCTCGGAAAGTGTATTGCGGTTAATTAATACGTAGAGGAAACATAATGATATCATGTTACAATTAAACATGTTATAACATAATTATGTTATTACAGTTATGTCACGTTATGTTATGTTAATTATGTTATTACAATTATTAAAATTACGTTATAACATAATAACATATTATGTTATAATTAATGTTCTCATACTACTAGGGTGTTGATTATCGAACTAGAATTGAAATTTGTGAACCAGGAAGGTGTTAGTAGATTATGGGGCAATATTTTACGTCAGGCCTGTAATTTTTGTGTAGCGTTTCCTGAATACAATATAAAAGTCTGCGATTGTGTACGGGATTTTTGAATTTTACACCTACTGATTTTACTCTTACTCTTACTCTGGCCGAGAATGCTATATTGCTATTCTTCTTCTGTATCGCTGACGATTGATGTTAGCAGAACGATTAATTTGGATGTTGAGATCGCAAGGCAGCCTGATTTCGTTAGTTATATCGTCACTTAGCGAGGTGGTCCTCACAAGCACACGTCGGATTGGTAAACCATCTCCTCCGTTGGTCGAGGGATTTGTAGCACAAGGATTAGACCTAACAAGTTTGAACGTACATCAAATTCCATGAAGATTTCGCCTCCGCTACTATGAGCTTACAGAGCCTGTGCGGGTACTCTATTGTACCGTAATCGATAGGTGTACTTAATGCAAACGAGTGGATTAAGGAATATAATATATTATTCAGACCAAGTGGCCAGATAGTGTTATTCACTCTGACAGCTCGAGAATCATCACTGTTGTCGGATATGGAAGTTATGTCGTCAACGAAAAAATTGAAATAGCTTTCAAACTTCCATACATACCTACCAGCTATACTGCGGTCTTAGAGGCAGTCAAGTATGTGCCTGGCCTGAACTGTACCTACTTGCACTACTTCACAGCTGCATACTCCACTATCACTCGATCCCCTAGTTCTAGGCCTCATTACTCGTACGACCACTACCGCCTGTTTAAAATATTCGATCGAATTACTTCACATGCACAAGGCTCATGGTAATCCTACTGCTAAGTATCACTATTGAAAAAAGAGAGACTACGAGTAACCAACATTACCAACATTACTTCACACGGGGTAACCAATCAGTTTTTGTTACATCATTACCAAGTTTTGATAAGTTCAACTTAGAAAACCGGCACTACCTCATATCGCGATTGCCGCTATTATAATTGCACGATTCACCCTGAACGAAAATAGGTACGTTACAATAATAGACCTCATTATTATTATTATTGACATCATTACTACGAAATTATTGACATCATTTCTCAAACGCTTCTGAACTAGTTTACCTCACGTAAATCCTCAGTAACCATGATTTCATATATTTGGGATTATGTTCTATTCGGTGGACTTTTAATTGGGACTGGAGCCATCGGAATTTACTACGGTGCAGTGAAAAGAAGCAAATCGATATCGGAGTACATGTCTGGAGATGGAAATGCCGTAATTCCCGTCCTTTTTTCGACTATTGTCACGTAAGAACGTATCTTAATGTAAATCTGTGTCAATATAACATCTATCTTAATAGGTACCTATAATCAAATCGTATTGGATTATAGTTCTTGGTTCGGTTCTGGGGATGAATCGTCAAGAATCTTGAGCAAGGAAAAATGAAATACGGGCGAATTCCTTTGGACTCGTGAAACTGTGCCAGATTTCTGAGGATATTATTCTCAGTCTAACGGTACCCCTAACTCAATTTTTACAACAAAAAATGCTTGAGACTTATAGTTTCTTAGTGCTTGAGGCTTATCTATGAACGCGGGAGCGTCCCGCCCGCCAAGAAACCGAAGCCCTGAAAACCGGAGCAGACGAATCGAGCAAAACGGATCGAGCTGAAATTGTGCACACACGTTCGTTTCCATCCAAGGAGTGCCTTTTGTACATTATGTCTCCCTCCCCCCCCCCATTTCACCCCCAATTAGGGGGGAAAGAGAAATTTTCAGGAATTTAAAATGGTCATAACTTCCTCAAAATTGAAGCTGATTCAGATTGTTTTTGGAAGTTTCATTTAACATTCTGAACTCTTCAATTTGAGATCAAAAAGAGCTTCCTAAAAGGGAAAATAAAGAAGTTATGATGATTTTCCTATTTTCAACAACAACTGCCCGTCAAAATTGATGGAAATTGGTGCAGTTGGCGCTAAACTGTCCGGAAGATAGTCTAGTATATGCTCAATAATTTTGAACTAAATTTCAATCGATTCGGCTAATCCACAGCCAAAAATACGTGAATAAATCCAGCATCTACTAATTCCCGAAAACATTGTTGAACGCTTGTCAGAAACATTGTCGTACAGTTGCGCCTGTTTAAGGATCGATAGGAAATTTAATGGGCTTTCGAGTACTTTGTCAGTTTTTGCCAGATGAACAAGACTGAATTGGAGCATGACTTCACTGTAGTTGTACCACCACTGATTACTCGTGACCACCAGTAGTATGTTACAATTCTTTTACGATGTCAGACAGCCTGAAATGGCTTATTACTTTACTGTTGTACCACACTAAGTACTCATCACCACCACTACTGCCTATATAATCTACGAATAATCTCGTAATTGTCAGAAACCGTGCAAAAAGCTCCCGACAACAGCATTGAAAGAAGCGAAAAGCTCCCTGCAGGTCCAACAGAGGAAACATATCCGGTGAAACCGAGGGGGACTGAGGGTGAAAGTGGGGTTGTGGGAAGAAGACAGGGAACAGTAAAACTTTAGTGGTGGTGATTAGGGGTAGGACGATCAGGTTTCTATATGCACACTCAGCAGCGAGGTGCGAATCACCTAGCATCCTATATACGTGGCTGGCGGGCAAATTGGATCATTCCTTTTTGCTGGTGAGGAGGTTTTTTGGCGGGCCAGTTTTTACAACGGAGCTGTTTTTGGGGGGATAATTATAAACGAAACTTCAGGAAACTGGATTTTTACTGACACACATCCCCATAGCTGCCCAAGAGCTTGAAAAAAAAAAAAAAAATACAGCTAGAATTCCTATCATCTCAAAATATTCAGTTTTTAAATGTTTCAGTTTCACGACTCCAAAACAAATGATTGCGGATCCAACAGCAGTATTTATGTTCGGCACTCAAACAGAATTGGGGACTGCAGTGGGGGTAATAATAGGTGCAACAATCTTCATCAACTGTTTCCTCCCAGTACAGAAGACGCTGAGGTCAAGATCTCTGCTTGAAGTAAGGATGGTACAACATAAGTATGGTCACAAATACTTGTCGTTAACCTAATCGAGTTTGACAAAGGAAATAATGTAGTCTTAAGAGTTTTCTACATGCATGTAGGTAAAACAGGAACCAATGAGGCCAAAACAAGGAGCCCACAGGGTTTATCTGATTATTCTGGCGAGCGCGCGTTTGTGTATCTAGGGACGCGGGAGCGTCCCGCCCGCCAAGAAAACCGAAGCCCTGAAAACCGAAGCGACTGAGACACTGATTACGCGACGGAACAAGTTGGGGTTTTCACCATCCCGTAGCTCGGTCCCCTGAGTGTCTCGAGAGTTGATTTTTTGTACACCAACTCTCCAGGGGCACGTGAGGACGTAAACCAAATTTCAGCTCTCGGGAACATCGGGTGTCGGGGGTATAACAGTTTTAAAACCACTATTTTTCACGTTTTTCGTGTTCTTCTTCTTCTTCTCGTTCATTGACGGGGCTACAGCCCAGCAGACAAACCGGATCGAGCTGAAATTTTGCACACACGTTTTTTATGCTCCAAGGGAGTGCCTTTTGACCTATTGAATATTAATATTAATAAACAATAATAAGTATTAATCATTTACACTACTTGATAATAATTATTATTAGGTATTTAATTTATAATTAATTAATTGTCATTCCGTAATCTAGACAGAAGATAATAAACCGTTGTGTCTAGAATTGGCAGTTTTTATATAAGTACATGTGCTTGGCGACTTCTTGTCGACTACATTTACGTTGTGTAAAAACCAAAAGGAAACTTGTATCGTACAAGAACCAACGCCAAATTCCGTCCCATTCCCAAGTTTTTCTCCATTAGGGTGTTTTTCCACACTTTTCGACGAATTTGAATTTTTAGGGGCAATACTACCATGAATGACACCACCCCTCTTATTTTGTTTCAGTATTTTAATTTACGGCACAGCAAAACTGTGCACACAGTGGCAGCTATTGTAATGATCTTTAGAGAGGTGAGTGGTTCTTTTCAAACCAATTTTTGCACGCGATTTTCGTTATGCGAAACTTCCACACCCGTTTGTATTCTTAATGTCTTCAGGTAATTGTGCTCCCTGCGTTGATATACACGCCTGCTATGGTACTGAATGAAAGTGAGTGATAATTATAATTTTTCAATATTATCATGGGAATACTTCGAAGAATCATAACTCACAATGGGTGACGAAAAGGAGAGTTTGAAGCTCATCACATCATAGTGAATACACACTGAATCAGTAACAATTTATACTGTGAATATTTATTTTAATATAGAATTAATCCTGCAAGATTTTTTCGAGTCCAATTTTCAATGTCACGGCTCAGTTACATCTACGGAACTCAAAATTTCTGTTCTGTTTTAGTGCTCGGTGTACCGCAGGTATATACAACTACAACAATGACTATCATCTGTTTATTGTATACATGTACGGTGAGTTACAAGGTTGAATCAGTACCTATTTGAATTATTTAAGGTTATACAATCAAGGAATACCCTTATTAAATCACGTTAGTACCAATATTTATAATCATTTTCGTCTATTATCGATATATTCGATAATGAACCATTGGAATCGACCAAAGAAAAAATTTGTTTAATCCCCCCTCAAAATTTGTTTGTTTACGTTTCAAGATTCGTAGATTCGGAAAATTGACTGAAAAAACTCTGCAAATTCTTGACACAACGGTTTATTATCTTTTTTATGCAGATCACCCTTTTGTCTAGATCACTGAATGATAGTTTAATCATTATTATCAATTATCATTAATTAATAATAATTATTATCAGGTAGTGTAAATTATTATTAATTAATGTTAAATTATTATTAATTCATTCTAATTCGTAATAATAATTTATCTGACATTTAGTGATCTAGACAGAAGGGTGATCTGCACAAAGATGATAAACCGTTGTGTCAAGAATTTGCAGAGTTTTTGTAATAATTCATCATCTCTATCATTAAGTTTCTGCACAAAGAAAATAATAAACCGGTGTGTCAAGAATTTGCAGGCTTTCTTGTTAATGTGATTGTAAACGTATACGTTTTGTTATCCAATAGGGAGGCCTGAAAGCTGTGATATGGACGGACTGCCTGCAATATGTGTATTTCTTAGTGTCTGTGATTGTGTGCTTCTTTTTGGGCATCTACAAAATAGGCGGAATATCCAAAGTGTGGCAGGATGGTTTGAATGGAGAGCGGATTGAGTTCATCAAGTAAGTTTTACTACTGAAGTCAACCATCCATTGATTTGCATCGCTTTTATGTACATGGTTATTGAAATGGTAATGTAATTTCAACATATTCCAGTCTTGGAGGCCAACTCCTGTATGATAGAGCCAATTTCCTTGGAGCCCTGGTTACGGGGTCCATATACGCTCTGTCAGTGGGCGTAACTCAACAAACTTTTTTTCAGCGGTTATACAGCCTCAAAGATAAATCGAACACAAATGGGTATGAATTTAGCATTATCTAGTTATCATGATGTACGTTATGTATACTTGGAGTTTCCTTTACATATAATCAATCACACAATGTTGCATGATTTTCTAAGTTTAGTTTTAAACATTCGTTTCCAAATTTATTTTTTCTTGCTGGATTTCGAATTCTTTGGAATTTTTCATCTATCACGAACAGTTTCGTATGTTGGCTGCCCTGCCAATGGAGAAGGATCGAACTGCTTGGACTGGTCTGCAGCGGTCAATGGGTGCATTAAAATGAACAAAAGCTATAAGTTTCAAATCATTACTTTCATTTTCGGTTGTTTCTGAGTTTTTTCTTCATAATACGATGGCATCTTCTCGTCAATCCTGTGTGAACAGTCTAAACGTATTTTGTTACATTAGTGGATGCTTCAAGGCTAACGACGACAACGAAATTGGTGGGGAATGTGTACTTTGCCTATTTTGGCGTAAAACTTGGTGACCAGGACAAACCTATGGCTCCCCGTATAGTGTGTCTCACGTGTGTTGAGGGGTTGAGACTGTAGAAGTCAGGTAAGAAAAAATCAATCCCTTTTGGCATCCCAATGGTATGGACGGTGCCGAGCAATTCTAACATGATGTCTCAACATGATCGCTATTTTTGCATGACCAATGTTTTTCGGGTGTCAACAAAGAACAAGAAATCCATCGAGTACCCCAATTTGCCGCCCGCGCTTATACCTGTTTCCCGTTGTGTCTTCATACCATGCTACTTCTCCTGCTGTCTCAGGCGGTTTCAGAGCTGCAAGAAACCCTCTTAAAAACCATTGGGTACAACGTTCACAAGTGGCTGGTCTAGTTCAAGATCATCGGCTTGCTGCTAAGGCTTCTGATTGGATTCCCCAATGTCCCAGGGCTTTTTGTGTGAATGTGACAGTCGACCTCGTGATAGGCACTGGATCGTCCAAACATTGGTCAGAAAGGGCACAATCAACACCCGGCTTCAAGAACGTCATAAGTCCTCCGTCTATGAATCCCAAGCACGCGTTGCTTCTACCATTACACATGAAACTCGGCCTTATGAAAAAAATCGTTAATGAAATCGCCAGAAGGACCCCGAGTTTGAAAATGGACACCATGGGTATCTCTGAAAAGAATGCTCGGATAAGTTTTAAATGTGACTGGGTTATTCGGGAACAACAAGGATGAAAACTATACAGAATTAGTGGGAGACTTGCTGAAACACTTTCAGGAGCTTGGGTGTCTCATTACCGTAAAACTTCACTTCCTTCGGTCACATTTAGAAATATATTCCTGGAAATTCGGGGGATATCATTGAAGAAATGGGCGATCGTTTCCACCAGGATATTAAATTGATACAACAACAGAATGACGATGGAATGCATCAATGATGGCGGACTACTGCTGGGATGTTTAGAGTGACTGTGTTGGAGAAAACTCGACGACCGAGGGAGAGGAAATTGCAGAATTGCAATTTGCATGTGTTTTGGGACTAACAATCATAGAAATGTCAAAAATACACATCCTAGTAACTGAGATACCCATTCACGTGAAATAAAAGTGAAATCATTGATCATGTTTTCTTTTAAACAAATGAATTCGTCTGAAACATGCGTTCAGAGACGAAAATATATTCTAATATGTTCTTACTTAAAAATTAGTCCCCTCGTATACTCTATTCAAGGTAGGCGGTTTACGTTTATGAGATATAAGAACAATTTTATGTAACACAATGCTACATTTTAATTTTCACTGAACGATGTCTGAACTCCAACAGTTATTGGTGCTCCTTTAAGAATTTATTCGTGAGGAATTCAAATCTTCATTTACATTTTCTCCACCATTTGTAGACTTCCCACAAACACCCCTCGGAAAATTGAGTAGTTCAAGTGTCAAAATGTCGGTCACAACTTGAATTTGAACTGTTCATATTGGACTCGCCCTGAAAAAATGGTCCGGATCTCACGCAAATTCACATTTTCCTATTGCATTTCGCAGCGTTGCCATCGGATCTTACATTGGATTTTTCATTAGTCGATGCAATGGCCTGATAACGGGGTTAGTGATTTACTCGTACTTCAAAGATTGTGACCCACTTCTAACCAAGGTAGGAATGTCTCATTTCTCCTGTTTCATTTACATAATACAACTAAATACACACCTTAAGTGCACTTGTACTGTGATGTGTACCATATCCATACTCTTCTTTCTCTTTTCTATAAAAAAGCAAATAACAAAGCCGGATGGGATTTTGCCACTCTTCATCCGGAAGATGTCCGTCACAGCGCCTGGAGTCCTGGGACTTTTCTTGGGAGGGGTGGTGGCAGCAGCACTGAGGTGATTCGAATTTCAATCAGCAATATTGCAATTCTAAGATTATTGAACCTGTTGTTTATAGGATGACGATTGTCACTAATGATAATGTCTACTTACAATGTATAATTTTGTTACAGCACCATATCAAGTAGTCTAAATACAACTTCGTGCCTGTTACATGATAACATTCTGCTTAAACTATTCGCACTGAGGCTTTCGGAGAAAACCAGTTTCATCATCATGCAAAGTTCGATAGTTGTTATCGGTATAAGTGCATTGCTAGTAACACCACTGTTTGAGCAAGTAGAGTCTTTGCAACAAGTGAGTGTGCAGTTTAATACAACCACTAGATAACCGTCAAATTGAAGACACATTGGTAGGAGGAAAAGGTGGGTGGATCGTCTGGTCCCCGCGACTGTAGGCTGGTCTCATAACCACTATACCACATGAGTAGGTATGCTACTGCCTGCTGAGTGAAATACGGAAAATTGACGGTCGTGCGGGTTTCTGCCCCTTCAAATGTTACAATTGTGACTTGCGGGTTGGTATACCCTGTCCCAGTTTTGGCCCCTGCACCAGACCCCTTTTGGTTTATTATCTTCGACCTTTAGAATCTAAAAAAAAAAAAAGTCAGTCGCACTTTTCCCAGTTAGCGTAGATTACAAAAAATTTCCGAACATAAGGGTAAATCATGCAAGAGCTATTTCTTCAACATGAGGGTGAATTAAGACAGCACATTGGTGATGAGACAGCGAGTTACTAGATAATATTACTTGGTAATCATTCATAACTATTAACACTAATTATAAACAATTAACACACTCACATTCTAGTAATAACGATGGTTTAAATTATTTCATTTTGGGTTTACATTCTAGTTAACCTTTTCCATGAATGGAATGACGTCAGGTACCACCATATCTCTGTTCTGTGGCATGATCAACCCTTGGGTTAATGACATAGTACGTATCCCACTTTATGTCTATCTAGCGGTCTAGTCTAGTGAGCTAGTGGCCACTTGTTACCGCCGGATCGAACCCCTGGCTAGTACCATGTTTGGGGGCCCTTGAGCTGTGATCATAATTTAGGATTGAGATTGGTGCTCAATAAGATAATCAATGAAACCAGTAGTTACTGTTTAATTTGATTTATATAACAATATTCAGCTAGTATGAAGCTCTTCTGAATTTCTGTAAATTAAAACTATCCTCAAAATTCGAAGGCAATTTGACCTAATTTTGGTAGGAAATTCCGTTGTAAAATATCGGCTGAACGTTCATATACGATATATATAAAAATTCGTGGAATGTTCCAATTCTCAATCGCTCATCGAAAATTATTCCCCCAGTTGTTAACTTTATCGAACAAACTGCCACAACAGTTGTAAACTACAGTTTTTTCACTTACGTCCTCGAAATATCTATTAATGTCATAATTTATTAAAATGGAATAATAAAATACTTATTGAGACGTGAGCGGTATTTTCAGGGTGTAATAGCTGGAGCGGTAGCCGGAGTTTTGGTTCCGGCCTGGTTATTTTACAATCAAATTCAACTAACGGCTCAGGGGAAACTCTCATACTCCTCGAAATTGATGACCACCAGCGGATGCGATCTACAACAATTCGGAAGTATTGTAACAAAGTATGTTATCGGTTGGGTGAGTGTTAGATATTAAACCTTATTCTAGGAGTAATAAGGTTTCAGTGAAAAAATTGTACAATCATGAATCATTATGTATTTTTGATTGAGTAACTCTATGAATGCTTGGAACAGCTGAGTCGCAGAGGTTCCATGTCATTTGACGCTGTCCGTTTCCGAGTTTTCGGAACTTCAACTCCTGACAGGGTCGAAGGTGTGGGAAAACACTCTTTCATCTTCAGGAGTTGAGATCGTCATCCCGCTCCTTCCATCAAAATACAGTGACAAATGAACGGAGCATAGAGCTGATAATGTATAGGCGCACTCTGTGTCAAGCAGTCTACTAAGTTGGTGCAAGGTTCGATTCCCCATTTGGTTACGAGCTTAACCGAATCTGGGGGGGCCCAATAGCATAGAGCTTGTTGTAAGATCATAAATGTGGTCAACTCAAAGAAAGTAATATCATTATGAAATCTACCTTCTCGACTAGTTGCTGATTTTGTTAAGTACCTATTCCTGTCGCAATGGGCGTTCTAGAGACTAATGTTCTGGTTCATTCCTCAACTGTTAAGAGTTTCAAAGCTATCTAGAAAACGCAATTCTAGGAAAAAAAGTTGTTCTGCTGTTAAACTTATCTCAACTTCCCAAGCCCAACACTAATGTTATTTTCAACTTTAAATGGTGGATTACACATCAGGCAACCAGTTGATAGGTGTTATGCCCCAGCATCCTAATTATAAAATCAATGCAAACAATAAAGATGAGATGCAAGAGGGAGAGGATTCGAGACGAATGAAAATAGTCTTCACACCAACCACAGGGCGGGCCCTTAGACCTACCCTAACTAGGAGAATGAGAAGCAGAATAAGGGGTAATAAAAACCCGCGAAAACTGTAAAAAGCAGCGTATACTAAGTCGTACGGACGAGGCTGGTCATTTCAGATTTTGTAAAAATAAAATTTGCGAGTTCACTGACCACATTTAATTTGGATTTGAAATCTTTTGGGGAATCAGTCGAATGCTCCCTACGGTTGGGTGCTTTCAACCACAAACGGTGAGACCACTATTCACTATAGTGGCCTCAACCACTTACCTAATTCATCTCCACTAAAAGAAGAAAGTTAATGAATAATATTCATTTGCCTGTATATTTGAGTCGTTTAAATTCTTTACTATACTTAAAATGACAGCAGCCTCCTATTTGAGCAATCCAAAAACTCAACGCTGGCCTCGTCCTTACTTGTGGACTTCTGATTGAATGCTCTCACCCACCACTTTTTAGATTGGCATACTGATAACAGAAATAACCGCTTTGGTGGTATACCTAATATCAGGCAAAAATACTAGGGAGGTAAATTTTGGAGTGTGGACAAACTTGCCTTCCTATCGCCAAAAAAAACTGTTCAGAAACTGCCACTCGAGGAATGACTTGGCGAAACTTCTAATAACGAAATCCTGCTACTGTCATTTGATGCCAACAGTACCAACATTGGTGTACTTTAGCCCAACTGTTTGAATCCGTCCCCTACTTAATTTTGATGTAATCTGTGATTGTTATTTTTTATTATATTTCACCCATATCTTCTGAAGAGAATACGAAACATATCGCCAAGATGATTCTTCTTCCTGTGATCTCACCATTATCATAATCACGCACTTCTTTTTTCAGCTCAAATTTCTCTGGATACAGTGGACCAGGATCGCGCGTTTACATCGATCCGAGTGATCCAATGGCCAAATTCACAGCCATCTCTTATTTGTGGTATTCATCTATCAGCCTAGTTGTTGCGTTGCTCGTGAGCTCCATCGTTAGTCTGTGCACTGGTGTGGAGGACGTATCGAAAGTGAATCGATCACTAGTCTGCCCACAAATCAGATGGTTGTTACGCAAGGGAGGGTTCAGAGAAGCCGGAGAACCTAAAGATGTAACTGAAACAGTACCATTAAAGTAGTGAAGTGTTATGTTGGTAGAAAGGACGGAGTTCAACGTGCGTTCCTCGGAAAGAGTATTGTGGTTAATTAATACGTATAGGAAACATATAAATTAATGTTCTCACACATCTAGGGTGTTGTGGATTATGGAACTAGAATTGAAATGTGTAAACCAGGAAAGATTTAGTATTGCACAACTTCTTCTCCTAAATTTTCTGTATCAACGATTGATGTTTGAAACGTTAGAACTTGTTGAAGTAAACAACGTCCATGATGTTGAACAAATAAGTAACTATGAAAGTTATTAAGATACTTCCAGTAATAGTTCATGCTGCACTGCTGTTCAGCATCATCTCATTGGCAGCACAGTCCTATCATCCGTAGGTTCTCAACCTTTAAGAAGAACTAGTACTGCTATAAGTATAATGTGTGGCTATTTTTTCAAACACGATGTTCGTGAAAACTAAAGACCCAATAAAGTATTGTTAATATTGAGTAATGTTTGGATCTCCCTACACCTCATTTCCATTATTACTGCTATATGATAGATTGGGTATTTTTATGCGGTGGGAGCTTGCTACGTACGAGTATGTACCTACTCAGGCCACTTAGATCCCAACATGTATCGTTGTCGCCACTCCGGCACCAGAAGAAAATTGGGGACTAGACTTTCATGTTAAGAAATCTTCTATCAGGTTTTTATAATTTGGTTTCAGGACTTTGATAGGTGCCTGTACACTAGTTAGGTTGATTTCAGGTGGAAAACAAGAAACATTACCACAATTTCAATGGAAAACAATTAAATGTCTGAAAAATCGTCAGAAAACATTTTGGTTTATGATTGCAGTAAGCGAAAATTTATTTTTTCAAGTTTTCGACAGTGTGATTTTAGCGGTCATCCCAGAGAATCGTTCTTTATGCCGACAATGTTCTTACCATGTAATGTGAAAAACTCTGCAAATTCTTGACACAACGGTTTATTATCTTCCTTGTGCAGATCACCCTTCTGTCTATACCAGACTGTGTTGCAAATCGGCACCATACCATATTCTCACCGTACTCATACCATACCATACGAATTTCTTTCCTATCATACCATATTGTACTATACCAAATCATACATACAATAATATACCATACCATATTCATACCATGTCATACAAACCGAGTGAATATTGAAATGTCATCCATTTCTGACCTATATTTAAAATTTCAAGTATCTAGCTCATCATCAAAATTTAATTTGTTTAAACAAATAGGTATTATTTAAACAATTTTACAGACAAGAAACCGAGTGAATATTGCATTGTGATCCAGTTCTGACCTATTTTTAAAATTTCAAGTCAATAGCTCATCATCAAAATTTAATTTGTATTATTACAAAAAGGTATTATTTAAACAATTTTACAGATGAGAAACCGAGTGAATATTGCAATGTGGTCTATCCCCGACTCACGGTTAAAATTTCTATACTGTAGTTTACCGGGAAGATGAAAAAGGTAGTTTTATTCTGGGCGTCTGGGGGTTGGGTCACATAACGGCCGTTTTCGACGCGAAAGTTTAGTGTTTTTCCTAAACCTTTGCGCGCTAACTGTGAACGAACGGCTGGTCGCACAAAAATCCAATTGGTCTTAAAAGATTCGTAATTTTTCAGGTCATTCAAACGTGAACTAAAAATTACACGGTTCAGTTGAATATTTTGAGATATGACATCGTCGAAATTTTAAATTTCGTTTTGAACCCCTTGACCTAGGGTTATGAAAAGTTTCGAGGATCATTGTGGGGCTTGTCCAAACTCAGAAACCAAATTTCGTAATTTTAGCTCAACGCTAACTGGGCAAAGTGCCACGGACGGCGTACGGCGGACGGACGGATTTTGGTTTATTATCTTCGATAATGAACCATTGGAATCGCCCAAAGAAAAAAAATTTTTAACCCCCCCTCAAAATTTGTTGGTTTACGTTTCAAGATACGTAGATTCAGAAAATCGAATAAAAAAAAATCCGTCCGTCCGCCGTACGCCGTCCGTGGCACTTTGCCCAGTTAGCGTTGAGCTAAAATTACGAAATTCGGTTTCTGGGTTTGGACCAGCCCCACAATGATCCTCGAAACTTTTCATAACCCTAGGACGAGGGGAAGGGGTTCAAAACGAAATTTAAAATTTCGACGATGTCATATCTCAAAATATTCAACTGAGCCGTGTAATTTTTAGTTCACTTTTGAATGACCTGAAAAATTACCAATCATTTAAGACCAATTGGATTTTTGTGCGACCAGCCGTTCGTTCACAGTGAGCGCGCAAAGGTTTAGGAAAAACACTAAACTTTCGCGTCGAAAACGGCCGTTATGTGACCCAACCTCCAGACGTCCAGAATAAAACTACCTTTTTTCATCTTCCCGGTAAACTACAGTCTAGAAATTTTAACCGTGAGTCGGGGATAGACCACATTGCAATATTCACTCGGTTTATCATCTGTAAAATTGTTTAAATAATACCTTTTTGTAATAATACAAATTAAATTTTGATGATGAGCTATTGACTTGAAATTTTACAAATAGGTCAGAACTGGATCACAATGCAATATTCACTCGGTTTCTTGTCTGTAAAATTGTTTAAATAATACCTATTTGTTTAAACAAATTAAATTTTGATGATGAGCTAGATACTTGAAATTTTAAATATAGGTCAGAAATGGATTACATTTCAATATTCACTCGGTTTGTATGACATGGTATGAGTATGGTATGGTATATTATTGTATGTATGATTTGGTATAATACAGTATGGTATGATAGGAAAGAAATTCGTATGGTATGGTATGAGTACGGTGAGAATATGGTATGGTGCCGATTTGCAATACAGTCTGGTATAGACAGAAGGGTGATCTGCACAAGGAAGATAATAAACCGTTGTGTCAAGAATTTGCAGAGTTTTTGGTTTATTATCTTCGATAATGAACCATTGGAATCGCCCAAAGAAAAAATTTTTTTAACCCCCCCTCAAAATTTGTTGGTTTACGTTTCAAGATACGTAGATTCAGAAAATCGAATAAAAAAAAAACTCTGCAAATTCTTGACACAACGGTTTATTATCTTCCTTGTGCAGATCACCCTTCAGTCTATACCAGACTGTGTTGCAAATCGGCCCCATACCATATTCTCACCGTACCCATACCATACCATACGAATTTCTTTTCTATCTTATCATACTGTACTAAATCATACATACAATAATATACCTTACCATACTCATACCATGTCATACAAACCGAGTGAATATTGAAATGTCATCCATTTCTGACCTATATTTAAAATTTCAAGTATCTAGCTCATCATCAAAATTTAATTTGTTTAAACAAATAGGTAGGTATTATTTGAACAATTTTACAGACAAGAAACCGAGTGAATATTGCATTGTGATCCATTTCTGACCTATATTTAAAATTTCAAGTATCTAGCTCATCATCAAAATTTAATTTGTTTAAACAAATAGGTATTATTTAAACAATTTTACAGATGAGAAACCGGGTGAATATTGCAATGTGGTCTATCCCCGACTCATGGTTAAAATTTCTAGACTGTAGTTTTCCGGGAAGATGAAAAAAGGTAGTTTTATTCTGGGCGTCTGGGCGGTTGGCCCACGTAGCGGCCGTTTTCGACGCGAAAGTTTAGTGTTTTTCCTAAACCTTTGCGCGGTCACTGTGAACGAACGGCTGGTCGCACAAAAATCCAATTGGTCTTAAAAGATTTGTAATTTTTCAGGTCATTCAAAAGTGAACTATACATTGCACGGTTCAGTTGAATATTTTGAGATATGACATTGTCAAAATTTTGAATTTCATTTTGAACCCCTTCCCCTTGGCCTAGGGTTATGAAAAGTTTCGAGGACCATTGTGGGGCTGGTCCGAACCCAGAAACCGAATTTCGTAATTTTATCTCAACGCTAACTGGGCAAAGTGCCGCGGACGGCGTACGGCGTACGGGGGACGGCGTACGGCGGACGGACGGATTTTTTTTTTATTCGATTTTCTGAATCTACGTATCTTGAAACGTTAACCAACAAATTTTGAGGGGGGGTTAAAATTTTTTTTCTTTGGGCGATTCCAATGGTTCATTATCGAAGATAATAAACCAAAATCCGTCCGTCCGCCGTACGCCGTACGCCGTCCGCGCCACTTTGCCCAGTTAGCTAAAATTACGAAATTTGGTTTCTGGGTTTGGACCAGCCCCACAATGATCCTCGAAACTTTTCATAACCCTAGGTCAAGGGGAAGGGGTTCAAAACGAATTTTGAAATTTTGAAAATTCCATAATATGGAATTCCATAATATCTCGAAAAATTCATATAGAACGGTATGTTTTGGTTTATTATCTTCGATAATGAACCATTGGAATCGCCCAAAGAAAAAATTTTTTTAACCCCCCCTCAAAATTTGTTGGTTTACGTTTCAAGATACGTAGATTCAGAAAATCGAATAAAAAAAAATCCGTCCGTCCGCCGTACGCCGTACGCCGTACGCCGTCCGCCGTCCGCCGTCCGCCGTCCGCCGTCCGCCGTACGCCGTCCGCGCCACTTTGCCCAGTTAGCGTTGAGTTAAAATTACGAAATTTTTTTTATGGGTTTCGACCAACCCCACAATGGTCCTCGAAACTTTTCATAACCCTAGGTCAAGGGGAAGGGGTTCAAAACGAATTTTGAAAATTTGAAAATCTCATATCTCGAAAAATTCATATAGAACGGTATGTTTTTTATTTCATATTTAGATAGAGTTTGTTCCGTAGAATTTTTTAAGACCATCCGCAGCTTTGTACGACCAGCCGTTCGTTCACAATGAGGGCTCAAAGATTGTGCCTCACAACACGATCGTGACTCAAACTGTTGAAATACAGGTCCATTTTCATACTAACAAGCTCTTTGGAACATCATATGGCTTAAGTGATGTCGAGTTTGTTGTTCTGAGGTGCGTTTCGTGCTACGGAAATGAAGGTAATTTCGAATGTTTGTTGGTAGGTACTTCTTTTATAGAAAAATTATTACCGACGTAGTATTAAAAACCCCAGAATTATATCGTATTAATTGATCATAATTAATAATAATTATTATTAATAATAAATACGAATTATTAATACCTAACAATAAATTATAATAATTTTCACTAGGTACTCGATAAAATTGTTAATAATTAGTGATAATTGATAATAATAATTAATCTAACATTTAGGATATAGACATTCAGACCTAGTGATCTAGACAGAAGGGTGATCTGTACAAAGAAGATAATGAACCGTTGTGTCAAGGATTTTTTTTTTATTCGATTTTCTGAATCTACGTATCTTGAAACGTAAACCAACAAATTTTGAGGGGGGGTTAAAAAAATTTTTTCTTTGGGCGATTCCAATGGTTCATTATCGAAGATAATAAACCAATATTCTTTCTCGTCCGCCGAGTTGAAGACAGACGATGTCGCCGGGTTGAAGCAGCGGGGACCATTTCAAGGTAAGACAAACATTCAACATCTGATGTTCCCAAGTTTCCTGTAGGTACTTAGTTACATGTACCCAAATTCCCAAGTTTCCTGTAGGTACTTAGTTACATGTACGCCTACTACGACGCCGAGTTTCGACGGAGTTTTCTAATATTCATTTTAAAATTATTAAATCATTTCTACTCTCAACCCGTCAACATTTCTACGGGTCCGGCTTTTGGTTTATTATCTTCGGTAATGAACCATTGGAATCGCCCAAAGAAAAAAATTTCTTTAACCCCCCCCCCCCCCCTCAAAATTTGTTGGTTTACGGTTCAAGTCACGTAGATTCAGAAAATCGAATAAAAAAAAATCCGTCCGTCCGCCGTCCGCCGTCAAGTTGATCGGTCAAATAGGAGCCGAGATATGGATACCTCGAAAACGCGTTTCGTGACGTCCGGTAAACATGCACTCGGCACCGTTCGTTTTCTCAACTTCTTTGCTTGGCGGGGCGGAACGCTACCGCGTTCCTAGATTATTGTATGTATGATTTGGTATAGTACAGTATGGTATGATAGGAAAGAAATTCGTATGGTATGTTATGAGTACGGTGAGAATATGGTATGGTGCCGATTTGCAACACAGTCTGGTATAGACAGAAGGGTGATCTGCACAAGGAAGATAATAAACCGTTGTGTCAAGAATTTGCAGAGTTTTTTATTTCATATTTAGATAGAGTTTGTTCCGTGAAATTTTTTAAGACCATCCGCAGCTTTGTACGACCAGCCGTTCGTTCACAAAGACGGCTCAAAGATTGTGCCTCACAACGCGATCGTGACTCAAACTGTTGAAATACGGGTCCATTTTCATACTAACAAGCTCTTTGAAACATCATATGGCTTAAGTGATGTCGAGTTTGTTGTTCTGAGGTGCGTTTCGTGCTACTGAAATGAAGGTAATTTCGAATGTTTGTTGGTAGGTACTTCTTTTATAGAAAAACTCTGCAAATTCTTGACACAACGGTTCATTATCTTCTTTGTACAGATCACCCTTCTGTCTAGATCACTAGGTCTAAATGTCTAGATCCTAAATGTTAGATTAATTATTATTATCAATTATCACTAATTATTAACAATTTTATCAAGTACCTAGTGAAAATTATTATAATTTATTGTTAGGTATTAATAATTTGTATTTATTATTAATAATAATTATTATTAATTATGATTAATTAATACGATATAATTCTGAGGTTTTTAATACTACGTCGGTAATAAAGTTTCTATAAAAGAATTAATATATATTTATATATATATTTAAAACTTTAAAATAACCCAATATACTCGTATATATATTATAAAGTGTATAAACATGAACTGGAAAAATAAAATAAATTACAAGTTTGCCCCAATATACCAATTTACATTGGAAACGTTGTAAACATGAACTCGAAAAATACACATTGAAAAACTTAAGAAACAATAGGGCCAGGGGAGTATGTAGATAACTGTGAATTATTGATAACAAAATCAGCTACTATTCTCTCTCCATCTTCCTCTTGTCTTTCCAACACCGCCCGAATCTGCTCCTCACCAATGGAAATATTTTTTTCCCAAGCGCGGGGCATGTTTTTGCCAAACAGAGGACCTTAAAAAAACATAATGAGCATAAGAACTAGGGCCACAAGGTCGCAATTTCCACTGTGTCATGTCATATCACCTCCAGAAACTTTAGGGCATACCAGTCTAACAATGCCAGTCGTCAATTTCCCCCTTTTCAAACCCAAATGATGTAAAAAAAATTCACATACACCATGTAACAGGTGGGGTATATAAGTACCCCAACGAAAACCTAAAAAAAAAAGAGTGGGGCGACGGGTGGAGCACAACTGGAAGGAAAGTTACCCAAGGCCTGTATAAACGTTGCCAACGCTCGCGCAGAACAAAAATGGTGCGCCTGGGGTGTCTGTACACCCCACCTGGTCCACGAAAGGTTAAACTAGGAAATCCAATTTTGGTATTTTTAAGTACCTGTCATAATATATTAATAAAATATTATTTATCTACTCAGTTCCTGCTGTATTGGATCAGAATACTAGTAATATTCGTTTAACCAAACTATAAACCAACGAATTCGGTTGTAATTATAGTGCGGAACACAGAACAGATTTAGTCAGACATCTATGCCTTGGGTAAGTTGTTTATACGACTATTCTACGTTAGGTGGTTTATATACTGAATCAACCTTTTACTTCAAAAATGGAACGAAAAACTATAAGTTTTGTGCTCCCGAAAAAACTAGTGGATCCTCTCGGAACGGGAATGAGATACGGAAAAAGCAGGGGCTAACGGCGACACAAACAAACTTACAAATGTGCCTTCTCCCTACTCGGAGACGATAAAATACAAGCACAAAAACCAACAGCCACTTACGAAGATGCTTTAGGAAGGGAACCGAGCCAGGGTCAGGGCGATGAATAGGTTGTTAATTTTGTGGAAAAATGTATTACCACAGAGGGAGACAAAAAGCAAAAAAATAAGTAGAAGGCGCAGAGGAAGGGGAAGTCACCCCCGAGCACTCTATCAGCGATGGTTTAGAATGAGTAGGGGCGGTAAGCCGGGAATATGTGGCGAGACTCAGGAAGCTGGAAGCCGGCTAAGTGGTCAAGTTTAGCTCTACCTCTTCCCTTTGCTCCTTGGAACTTGGCCATGAGCAAACATCCTAACGGCCCTTCCCACAACACCATCTTGTGCAAATTCGTTATTAGTGCTAACATATAGCGTTTCTGCTCCGTCTAATCTTCCGAGGGGTTTGGTTGCTGCGGGAGAATTAACTCCTAGTTTGCGGGATGAGGGTCATGAAGTTAAGTGACTTGAAATGGAATGAATAATTTACAGTTATCATTCATCACTCATCTTTTACCAGTCATTCTGCTCAGGCATCTCAAGGAGTTGAGAGAGTTGAGGCACATCTTGAGTGGTTAATTTGTTGCTAGTGGATTTTCAAAAGGAACCCTCAAGACAAAATACCATACAGTCGGTTCAAAGGAGGAAGGCACTAAAGGGCCCAAACCACAAACCCCAGTTACCCCAGATCTGGGGTATTCGACAAAACGATTATCGCGGTTTGATCGATATCAAGGGTTCTCGCCCAGGGGTACGTAACCTCTCCAATGAGCGGGGTTACCCTCAGGTTTACGTGACTCTCGAGGTACATATTTTCACTCTCAACCGCCCAACACCCTGTTCTTTGGGGTACTGACTCTAAATTTTTGTTTTGCATAGAGTGATGGATGATTCAAGTCGGAAAAAAGTAGACTGGAATGACAAAATATTATTTGTATTTATTCTAACATGTAGTGTAATGTAGGAATTGATACATCAGTAATAATGAGTAAAGGTTTTTGGTATGAAAAATATAAAATGTAATTTATAGTTTATATTCAAATCTTCACAGCATAGAAATTAGCTGTAGGAGTTATGTACTCAGCTAATCCTGGGCCTAGTCTGCTCAAAGTGTAAGTCCTAATTAGGTAAGTAATTGTAAGTCCTTAAGGACGCTACGTATTAAATTACAGCTTCATAGAGTGAATAACGTAGAAATTAGCTTTAGAAGCCGCTCAGCCGATCCGGGGCCAGGGTAGCGTCAAGTAAAAGTCCTAAAGAGGCTACATACCAAATTACAGCTTCATTGTGTGAATAGCATAGAATTTAGCTTGAGGAGCCATTTAACTGATCCTCGGCTTATTCTGCTTAGAGTTTAAGTCCTACAGGCTACATACCACATTATAGCTTCACAGAATGAATATCATCTTTAAATCAAGTTGTGTGGACGTAGTAAGTAAATGAATTGAGTTCTGTCGGAGCAGTGGCCACCATAGAAAGAAAAAATGTTTGGCTTGTGAACTTTTGTTCGATTTGCAGGTCTATCTCTCCAACCACACGAACGTACTGATTAGTGGGAATGTAATGAACATGACGAGGCTTATCGGCTCGGCGAGTCGGCTGGAGAAAGTCCATGTACCCAGTTGTGCCGTTCACTGTTTAACCAGATTGGCGACGCCTGATTAACTCCCCTGTTACACAGTCTTTATTATAGGGACTTAACCCCATAATAATAAACCACAATTGAAGGTTTATGCAATCATAAAAGCTGGTACGCGACCAACTTTTGAAAAGTTCAATATAAAAAAACCGGCACTATCTCATGTCGCCATTGCCACTTATTACACCAATGAAAAACTGCAATGTTGATAATTATAACTCATTATAATGATCATAATACGGGGCAAACGCGATATGAGATATTATTATTGCACGGTTCGCCCTCAACGAAAATACGTTACAATAGACATCATTTGTTAAGTCGCTTCTGAACTCGTATACCTCACGCAATTCCTCTGTAACAATTATGATTCCATATATTTGGGATTATGTTCTATTCGGTGGATTCGTGATTGGGACTGGAGTCATCGGAATTTACTACGGTGCAGTGAAAAGAAGCAAATCGATATCGGAGTACATGACAGGAGATGGAAATGCCATCATTCCCGTCCTTTTTTCAACTATAGTCACGTAAGAACGATCTACCTGTCATATCAATCATAGTGTCAATCTGTGTCAATATAAAATTCATCTTAATATAATCAAATCGTATTGGATTGTAGTTCTTGATTCTGGGGATGAATCGTCAATAATCTTCAACCAGAAAAAATGAAATCCGGACGAACTCCTTTGGACTCGTGAAATTGTGTCAGAATTCTGAGTGCATTCTGAATCGAACGATACCCCTAACTCAATTTTTTCAACACAAAATGCTTGAGACTTATAATTTCCGAGATATAAGCGAAACTGGATGATCACTGACGCCATCTCCCTAGCAGCTACCCATGAGCTTGAAAAAATTACAGCTAAAAATCCTATCATCTCAAAATATTGAGTTTTTAAAATTTAATGTTTCAGGTTCACAACTCCAAAACAAATGATTGCGGATCCAACAGCCGTCATTATGTTCGGCACTCAAACAGAATTGGGGATAGCAGTGGGAATAATAGTAGGCGGAACAATCTTCATCAACTGTTTCCTCCCAGTACAGATGACGCTGAGGTCAAGATCTCTGCTTCAAGTAAGGATCGTACAACATAAGGATGGTCACAAATACTTGTCGTTGACGTTAATCGGTTTAGATGAAGGAAATATTGTGATTTTAAGAGCTTGCTACATGGATATAGGTAAGGCAGTCGCCAAGTACAGCCGTTTCCTCAATCAGACCCCGTAATACAAAGGTACCTACGAGTTACCTGTATTATACCTATAATATAAAGATCATGATACCAAGAAAACCTGTCCAAATTTTCGTATGATTAAAGATAATTTCAACATACAAATTTGAGCCACCTTGCCTAAAAATTAGCTCAAATTTTTACGTTGAAATCATATTTCATCATACGAAAATTCGGACAGGTTTTCTTTGTATCATGATTTTTTAATCATAATATGTAGGCACTTATTATATTATTGGTTTGTGAAATTTGGTTAAGTCAAAGAATCCTGCAACCACAATGAAATAGAGCTAGTCGAATATCTCAGTCATAGTATCATTTTTGTCTCACATCTGTTTGAAAAAGTTGGGTGAAGACCGTCACATCAGTCCGACTGTCAAACCTAACCATTTTAGCTGGATTGGGCACAGGCTGCAAGTTACTCACTTCAGCTAATGAAGCCATTTCTGACAAAAGGAGTACAATACAAGTACAGCCTCAAAATTCGTATATTTACGGGAAAAGACTGTGACAACTTACAAAGTTGACTTCATGCTAAGGACGACGATGGAGATGTGAGGTGGTATATTATTGAATTGGGGCCACTGGCGGGAAGATGTGCAGGAGCATGGCACATGGTGAGAGCTCTTCATTGCAATGGCAGAACCCCCGGCAGAAAGAGTTCGAGACCAACATAACGTGGGCATCCATGTTCATACGTTGGCACCAATGGGTACATCATTAGCCATGAACCCAGAACAGGGACAGAAAGAGCAACAACAAGGGTTAGCGATTACGATGGAAGGGCATGTCCTCACCAACATTAACCATTCCATCATCATTAGTGGTTCCTAACGGAAATAACTGTTTGCTACCATATCCGAATTGCATAAAATACAGCTCATTCGTTTTCCTGTCATCAGTCAGATTTGTGTTATAATTGATTCCTATGATAATAATAGACAGTCGATGATATTCAGACAAAAATATCCCCCTGTGTCAAAATACCGCGTTTTCGGCTGATTCTCCAGTTTAAGCTTTGGATGAGAAAGAAATAAAGAAAAATCAACACGATACAGCCTGCGCTACTCTTGATTCCCGATGAATGTACTTCGCATTGAAATCCCCACCGGAGGATAAAGCGAGAACCCAATCGTTCATGAATATTTTCGTGGTCTTTAACAAGAGTTAGTGTCGTGGAGGGCAGTAAATAATCGCTGCTTTGATCCAATGGTTGTTGGAATAAATTAAGATAGTATTTGTTTTTCTTTTTCAGTACCTATCCAACCAATTCGTTCACTTGATATTGATTGACTACCTCCTTGATTGATATACCACTTCCTCTTCCCCAAAACTCGTCACTTGGGACGATGAGGTAATACGACATATCATTAAGCCCAGTGGAAGTTGTGGGTGTTATTTCCATTGACGTCAAGGACGGGGATCAATTCATTTTTCCGCTGAGATCTTAAAAATTGAACGATTGACCCAAAAATTTGCAAACTGGATTTTTGAGCTCAGGAGATAAGGAATACATGACAGCTGAAGAGCTGCGGTAAAAACGATCAAGAAGTCGCTAAGCACATATATACAAGCTTTACAAGTTTTTCTTCATTAGGGTGTTTGCAGCACTTTTCGACGAATTTTAGCATGAATGACACCGCCCCTTTAATTTTGTTTCAGTATTTTAATTTACGGCACAACAACACTGTGCACACAGTGGCAGCTATTTTAATGATCTTTAGCGAGGTGAGTGGTACTTTTTAAACCAATTATTGGCGAGACTTCCACACCTTTTAGTGAATTTTCGAAGGAAAGGAAGATATTTTTGTCGGTCAAAATCCTAAATTCACTGCCAAAATCATATGTAGGTATATAGCAGTAGCTATATGTATAACAGTCATTGACTTCTACAAATAAATCTTTATCTACCTATATAATATATAGATAGTCAAGGATTTATTTGTAGAAGTCAATGACTGTTATAAGTTTTATAGTATTATATTATTCATATTCATGTACCTAGTGCTAAGTTCGTGGATGGGCAGGATCGGGCGACTCCAAGCGGAGGTTTTGGAGAGTTTAAGGGGGAAAAAATCACTCATAAATTCGCAAAAGGAAACGGTCTGCCAAGTGACACCTCATTTTAAATGTTGTTTTACGCTGAACACAACGGTGAAGTCAGAGTTGCGATCTTTTATTCGGGCTTCAAACTGGAGCCCTTTGAAGATGAAAAAAAGTGGTTATTACGGTTCATCTGCTCTAATCTGATAACGGAATGAGATATCGCAATTCTGACTTCAATATCGCGTTCAGCGTTGAAATATCTATTACCTGAAGTGTTACTCGGCAAAAAGTAGAGGCAAAATTGTTCACGATTATGTTGGTAATAATATTTTATAACGACATTTAGGGAACTGGATGAACGATCTTTATTCAGAGAGCACCACTCCTGATGTCCACCGAATTAACCTAATAGCTTCATACTTAAATACCTTAAATATCGTCACTTATTGCCCATATTTGAATGAGGCACATGAATTTGTGATGATTTGTAATGAGTGTTTTATATCTTCGAAAATTCGCTTTGATTAGCATGCTGCATTGTTGTTTATTAACCGTTTGTATTTAAAATGTCTTCAGGTAATTGTGCTCCCTGTGTTGATATACATGCCAGCTATGGTTCTGAAAGAAAGTGAGTGATAATCACGATTTTTCAATATTATCATGGGAATATTTTACAGAATCATAACTTCTAATGGGTTAAGAAAAGAAGATTTTGAAGCTCATCACATCATAGTGCATACACACTGAACCAGAAACAGTTAATTCCGTGAATATTTATTTTGATATAAATTAATACTGCAAGATTTTGTCGAGTCCAATTTTCAATCTCACGGCACAGTTACATCTATGGAACACAAAATTTCTGTTCTGTTTTAGTGCTTGATGTACCTCAGGGCTATACAACAACAACGATGACTATCATTTGTTTATTGTATACATGTACGGTGAGTTACTCGGTTGAATCAGTACCTATCTGAATTATTTAAGGTTATAATATCACGGAATACCTTTTATCGAATCACGTTGGTACCAATATTTATGATTAGAGGGCGGATTTGTATACAAATGGATATTTTCTCCTTCGCCGAATTTCGTAGAAATACCCAATTATCTGCCCGTTTCACGTCTTCCTGCTTCCAAAAGCACCCGTTTTATTTTGCATAAAATTGATAATTTTGAAGGTTAGCGCATAAAATATTCGATATTAGCATATTCACTAAATAAATCCATTCAATTGCATATTTTGCCTACCTCGTACATGGCCAGCCACTCGCTTTGAGAAAGAATATGCAGCATGGCTTAATTGCTGCTGTGTGCTGTGGAAGGATTGCAAGAGAAGTGGACCGAGAACGGGGATTCAAAATTGTGCAATTGTGCATCTACCAAGCTTGCTGACGTGCTCGTGTCAACATTATTCGTCTTAAAATGTTATGTGTTTTAATCGAACTTAATAGTTCCTACTTGAGTGTTTTTCTATCATTCTATGAACGTTTTTTAGATGAAGCCATGTTTAGTGTAAAATGAAGAAATGAACGACTTATTACGACCAATTTTTTAATGGATATTTTGAGTGAAATGAATAAAATTTTTATTCATTGCAAACAAAATATGTTATCTTGTTTTAATATTTAAACATGTTAAACATAAATATATTAAATATGTTGATCATAAATATGTTAAACATAAATATTATATCTTGTTTTAATATTTAATACATACTGTTAAATATGTTAAACATAAATGTGTTATCTTGTTTTAATATTTAGGTATTTCTTTCTTTTCTTCATCCTAATACAGATTTTTTTAAGTGGTTCTGATTTCCATTTTTTATTTGTCACCAATGAACCTTGGGTAAGAAAAAGGATAGTTCTGATATTGTTAGTGCATATCTAAGCGCACATTTCGGACGCTTTTACCGCATATTTTATGACATAAAATGGGGTTTTTAGTGCATAAGAATCCGCCCTCTATTTATGATCATTGCTTCTTTCCAACAGGGAGGCCTGAAAGCTGTGATATGGACGGACTGCCTGCAATATGTGTATTTCTTAGTGTCTATGATTGTGTGCTTCTTTTTGGGCATCTTCAAAATAGGCGGAATATCCAAAGTGTGGCAGGATGGTTTGAATGGAGAGAGGATTGAGTTCATCAAGTAAGTTTTACTACTAAAGCCAACCATCCATTGATTTGTATCGTCTTTATGTAGATGGTTACTGAAATGTTCGTGTAATTTCAACATGTTCCAGCCTTGGAGGCCAACCACTGTATGATAGAGCCAATTTCCTTGGAGGCCTGGTGACGGGGTCCATATACGCTCTGTCAGTAGGTGTAACTCAACAAACTTTTTTTCAGCGGTTATACAGCCTCAAAGATAAATCGAACACAAATGGGTATGGATTTAGCATTATCAAGTTATCATTATGTACGGTATGTATACATGGAGTTTTCTTTACATATAATCGATCACACGATGTTGCATGAATTTCTAAGATTAGTTTGAAACATTCGATTCTAAATAAATTTTTCGTGCTGAATTCAATTCGATGAAAATGTTTCTCCATCAGTTTCGGTCCAACCCTCCCCTCGTCAATATGACTTGCCGAGTGCTGAAAGTGGGAGATCGCTCATGTTATGTTGTTAACGGGAAAGGATCGAACTGGTCAATGGGCGCATTACCTTAAACAAAAGCCCCAAGTTTCAAATCATATCTCTCGTTTTCATTAGTTTCCGCGTTTTTGGTTTAATCTCCAATAATGAACCTTTGGAATCGCCCAGGAAAAAAAATTACTCATCTTAAAAATTTGAGGGTTTACGTAGATACAGAGATTCCAAAAGCCGAAGGCGAAAAAATCCTAACGTCCGCTGTCCCCTGTCCGACTTTCGTGGGACTTTGCCCAGTTAGTGTTGTGCTAAAATTAAGAAATTTGTACAGGTACGAACAAGTCCCTCGATGATCCTTGAAACTTTTCCTAACCCTAAGTCAAGGGCGAGGGGTTCAAAACGAATTTTGAAATTTCGAGGATGTTCAGCGTATTTCGGTTACTAATAAGGTATAATATACTATATTGCAGATACGCCCATTAACCATTTGAACGGTTCAGACCACCAATTTGAATTTGATTTCATTTTTTTCTTTACTATTAGGTCGAACAAGTTTATATTGAATGCACGAAAATATAGGTAGTAATATAAAAATTTGGTGTGATTCCTTTCTACTACATGTACTCTTATTTACTATTTCCGTTGAATCCTGAAGACTATGATGAAGCCTAATAGGGTATAGGATAATAGGCTGGAGGGTCGATATTTTCTTTGTGCTGGTGTGGCAACGCTGGTACTTACCCGTATCAGTGATACAGCGTATCACACTTCATTTTCATCACGGGTTTCTCGTCTGAATCCATCAACCCTGAGGGTAATAGAAAAATATTGTCCAGATCTCACGCAAATTCACATTTTCCTATTGCATTTCGCAGCGTTGCCATTGGATCTTACATTGGGTTTTTCATAAGTCGATGCAATGGTCTAATAACAGGGTTAGTGATTTACTCGTACTTCAAAGATTGCGACCCACTTCTAACCAAGGTAGGAATGTCTAATTTCTCCTGTTTCATTTATTACAACTGAATACACATATTAATTGCACTTATACTGTAATGTGTACCATACTCATACTCTTGTTTCTCTTTTCTGTAAAAAAGCAAATAACAAAGCCCGATGGGATTGTGCCACTCTTCATCCGGAAGATGTCCGTCACAGCGCCTGGAGTCCTGGGGCTTTTCTTGGCAGGGGTGGTGGCAGCAGCACTGAGGTGATTCGAATTTCAATCAGCAATAATAAAATTCCAAGATTATTGAACCTGTTGTTGAAAGATTGGCAATTGTCACTAATTATTATGTCTACTTAATTTTGTTACAGCACCATATCAAGTAGTCTAAATACATCTTCGTGCCTGTTACATGATAACATTGTGCTTAAACTATTCGCACTGAGACTTTCGGAGAAAACCAGTTTCATCATCATGCAAAGTTCGATAGTTGTTATCGGTATAAGTGCATTGCTAGTAACACCACTGTTTGAGCAAGTAGAGTCATTGCAACAAGTGAGTGTGCAGTTTAATACAACCATTTGGCATTCATGAGTCGGTGACAGTCACATTGAAGACAATTAGTAGGGTGAAAAGGGGTGTTCTGGTGCAAGGGCCAACACGGGGCATGGTATACTAACCCGCATAGCAATAATTCATCATTTGAAGGGGCAGAACCCGCACGACCGTCAATTTTCCGTATATAATATATATTCCGTTTTGATTATATATTGATATATTATATCTTGCGCAGGGGCGAATGAAGATACCTGACACCTGAGAAGAAGAAGGTAACAGTAGGTAACATACAGTGTAACTGCGGCTTCAGAGCTCGATCCCGTGGTATCCACGACTATAGGTTGGTTTCAAAATTTTGTCGGGCTGGTTGGTATATCCTGCTCCGAGTAACGCCTTTTTCCCCCTACTCACATTTCTAATACACATTACTCACATTTTAGTAATAACTCATGGACCTATGTTATGATATTTTATTTCACTTTGGGTTTACATCCTAGTTAATCGTATCCGCGAGTGGAATGACGACAGGTAGCAGCATATCTCTGTTCTGTGGAATGATCAACCCTTGGGTTAATGACAAAGTACGTATGTCCCATATCTCTAACTAATATCATAATGTTCAGACCGCGGCCCAGTCTAATGAGCTGGTGCAGAGCCACTCGTTACCGCTGGATCGTACCCTTGGCTGGTACCAGATTAGGGGGCCCTTGAACTTTGATCATAATTTAAGATTGAGAAAGGTACCCAATGAGATAATCAATGAAACCCATAGTAACTGTTACTGTTAATGTTAAATTTAATTTATACTACAATATTTAGCTAGTATGAGGATCTGCTGAACTAGGTACCACTAATACTGTTTCAAGGTATAACCGGAAATGTTATCTATATAACTAAATTTAGAGACTTTTTCGTGTTCCTTGGGTATTTTCGGAAAATTTCACTACAGTTATTCGTTCTGCGTGAAGTGGAGTCGAACCATGCCGATTTTGGATTTGATGCCTGTCTGTCCTTCAATCACGCAGAAACGGCTAATGGATCAATGGACCGAATTTATCTCCCGTATTTAAATGTTCCTGTGACCGGGGAAGGACATAGGGGGGTTCACTACCGGATCCGATGCATAGGGGTGGGGGTTTATAGGGAAGCCGAAATATAATATCCTAATTCTTCCTTCCCGTGAGACAGGTGAATATTATTTTTGGTATTTAAGATTATTAGGGTTTGAAAGGGAACATGTAAGAGGCATAATCCGTAAAGCGGTAGGTAAGAGCGGCAGATGGATCCATCCCAAGTTCTGCCCGTCCGGGACAGGTAACAAAGGTAGATGGACACACCCCTAGTTCTGCCCGTCAGCGACGGGCCCGACAGCTAGTTATACAAAAAACTACAGTTTTTCTCTTTTCTCTTACGTCCTCAGAAATACTCGTATCTATAAAGGACTAAATTTATTAAAATGGAATAATAAAATAATTATTGAGACGTGAGTGGTATTTTCAGGGTGTAATAGCAGGAGCGGTAGCCGGAGTTCTGGTTCCGGCCTGGTTATTTTACAACCAAATTCAACTAACGGCTCAGGGGAAACTCTCATACTCCTCGAAATTGATGACCACCAGCGGATGCGATCTACAACAATTCGGAAGTATTGTAACAAAGTAAGTTATCGGTTGGGTGAGTGTTAGAAGTACTCTATTCTAGGGGTAATGAGGTTTCAGTGAAAAAATTGTACAATTATGATCGTTATGTATTTTTGATTGAGTAACTCTATGAATGGCATCTTTTTGATCTATAAATTGGCATCTTTTTGATCTATAAATAAAAAAAACTCAACGCTGGCCTCATCTTTTACTTGTGGGCCGTATATCAAAAGCTATTCCACCACTTTTTAGGTTGGCATACTGATAACAGGAACAAGCGTTTTTGTGGTATAACATCAGGCAAATGTAGGTAAATTTTGGAATGTGGACAAACCTGCATTCTTATCACCACTAAAACCGTTCAGGCTCACTGTCACTCGAAGAATGACTTGTCCCCTACTTAATTTTGATGTAATTTGTTTGATAGTTATTTTACATGATATATTTCACCCATATCTTCTGAAGAGAATACGAAACATATCGCCAAGATGATTCTTCTTCCTGTGATCTCACCATTATCATAATCACGCGCTTCTTTTTTCAGCTCAACTTTCTCTGGATACGGTGGACCAGGATCGCGCGTTTACATCGATCCGAGTGATCCAATGGCCAAATTCACAGCCATCTCCTATTTTTGGTATTCATCTATCAGCCTTGTTGTTGCGTTGATCTCGAGCTCCATCGTTAGTCTGTGTACTGGTGTGGAGGACGTATCGAAAGTGAATCGATCACTGGTCTGCCCACAAATCAGATGGTTGTTACGCAAGGGAGGGTTCAGAGAAGCCGGAGAACCTAAAGATGTAACTGAAACATTACCACTAAAGTAGTGTTATGTTGGTAGAAAGGACGGAGTTCAACGTGCGTTGCTCGGAAAGTGTATTGTGGTTAATTAATACGTATAGGAAACCTATAAATTAATGTTCTCATACATCTACGGTGTTGTTCATTATGGAACTAGAATTGAGATGTATAAACCAGGAATGAGTTAGTATCGCACAACTTCTCCTAAATTTTCTGTATCAACGATTGATGTTTGAAACGTTAGAACTTGTTGAAATAAACAACGTCCATGATGTTGAACAAATAAGTAATTATGAAAGTTATTAAGATACCTCCAGTAATAGTTCATGCTGCACTGCTGTTCAGCATCTTCTCATTGGCAGCATAGTCCTATCATCCGTAGGTTCTCACGCTTTAAGAAGAACTAGTACTGCTATAAGTATAATGTGTGGCTATTTTATCAAATACGATGTTCGTGAAATCTAAAGACCCAATAAAGTATTGTTAATATTGAGTAGTGTTTGAATCTCTATACACCTCATTTCCATTATTAATGCTATAAGATGGATTGGGTATTTTTATGCGGTCGATATCAATGGTTCATTATAGAAGATAATAAACCAAAAGGAAGAACTATCCATCAAGTTCAGGAAACTGTACTGGCTCATGGGAAGATGTTCACAACTCAATATCCACAATGAAGTGCTCCTGTAAAAGACAGTGGTAATGCCCATTTTGACCTATGGTATCCAGTTGTCGGTTTGTACTCCTAAGACGAATATAAAATTATACAAACATTTCAGAATAAGGTTCTGAGGAGCATAGTAAACGCTCCTTGGTATGTAAGGAATGATTACCCCCACAAAGACCTTCACCGTCAGTGATTACCTTCACAGAGACAGCTACCTGTGAGATATGAAAACAGGCTTCTTGAACATCCAAATCCAGCTACTTGACAACTCTCAACAAATTCGACGCCTGAATAGAACCAACCCGGTAGACGGTAATGGGTTCTCACCGCAAAACGTGTTAATTTGTGTGATAAATAGCTATAATCTAGCTGCTAGATAGTTACCTGATTCATCATTGTAACTAGGTAGGTGTTATATCATCTGAATATACGCAAGAAAACAAAACAAAAAACTCTGCAAATTCTTGACACAACGGTTCATTATCTTCTTTGTACAGATCACCCGTCTGTCTAGATCACTAGGTCTAAATGTCTAGATCCTAAATGTTAGATTAATTATTATAATAAATTTTTTATAATAAATTTTAACATTTAGGATCTAGACATTTAAACCTAGTGATCTAGACAGAAGGGTGATCTGTACAAAGAAGATAATGAACCGTTGTGTCAAGAATTTGCAGAGTTTTTTTTATTCGATTTTCTGAATCTACGTATCTTGAAATGTAAACCAACAAATTTTGAGGGGGGGTTAAAATTTTTTTTTCTTTAGGCGATTCCAATGGTTCATTATCGAAGATAATAAACCAAAAATCTGCGCCAGACTCACCCGATGTGTATAATAAGTATACTCTTATTATAGCCCATGTTGCTCACAATTACATAAAATAATTCTTCAAAAATGTTACCTATTAACTATGCATTTTTGTCAATTGTTACACTTGAATGCATGTACAAAGGGCAATTGGCCGGTCCACAATAAAGGGTTTTTATTATTATTATTATTATCGGAATATACAAGAACAAACTGCAAGGTTGACGAGGGATTTTGAGAATTGTCAGCTTGCGTTGATTTAGATTTGAACATTCTAGAATTTTTTCTTGTGTATGATTACCTCAATAAATAACTTAACCTCATTAATCAACTACAAACTTATATCAGTAAGTTATACTTATATCAGCACGGGGTATACATAAGTGGTAGGAGCCGACGTACACCATCATATTCTTGAAAGTACCTACTGATATGTAAAAAAAAAAAAAAAAAAAAGAAGGCGATAAGATTAGTTGACTTATAGGTATGTCTAATGAGATTGAACGAACTACCAAGTAACAGAAATTAATTGTGAATATTCGGCAGTTTAACCGTAGACACAATGGTATTGCACGCGTTAGACTATCTGTTATTTGCAGGACTTGTGATCGGGTCCGGCATTATTGGTATTTATTATGGGTGCTGCAAGAAGAGCAAAACAGTCAACGAGTACATCCTTGGGGACCAAACGCTGATTTATCCGACTATTATGTCTATCATAATCACGTAAGACAATGTATTTATGACCGTGTTGAAGATGTAAAGAAATATGGATAACATGAAGTTTTCAGAATACATAACATACACTAACCATCAAGTAGAGTGTTCCTCAAGCTCCTAGCACGTAGCAATGAATATTATAATTCGGTGGCATAACTAATATCAATGTGTGTTTTTAAAAACTCGCGTATCAGATTTACATCGCCGAAACAGATGCTAGCGGATCCGACGGAAGTAGTGATGTTTGGGACACAATTGGGCTTTTCAATAATCGTGGGCTACGTGATCGGCTGCGTTCTAAACGTGGTGTTCTTCTTGCCAGTGTTGGCGTCCCTTTCTGGGAGGTCACTCCTCGAGGTGGGTCACAGTTGTACTGTTCATAATCAATAAATACTTGAATAACTTGTGCGATACGGAGGATGATATGAGAACCGTACGGAAAACAATCTCATATTGGGCAATGCAAATTCACTCAAACCTTGATAGTCGTTTCAGAGGTAATTCATTGTACCATGTCTTGAGCTACCCGATTACAGAGTGAGAAGGTGGCATAGTTATCACGTTGTCCATAACTGAAAACAACATACAACGCACGCCTAATGCAGACAAAGAGCTCGTCCAATGACGTTGAAGATTAATTGCTACCCTCTGATCTAGAGAAACAGTTGAAAAAACTCAATTTTTTCCAAATTCCATGCAATCTTGGATTCCATAAACTATTGGATATTCCTGAATAGAGGCAGCAATCGAAACTAGATTTTTCTCAAAATACCAATTGAAGACTTACAGGGGAAGAACGAGGTAACTCGATTTTTTTCCAAAAATGAGTAAGCGATGGTTTCTGATTTTTGGATGGCGGACCCGACGGTCAAGCCAGTGGAATAACGAGTTTAATAGGCCTCAAATCGCTGTCAAAAGATTAGCGTACAGAGGAAAAACGAGGTATCTGGTGCGGTGCAAGGAAAGAACAAGTAACCAGGCTTCTCCGCCTCAGGGCCAACTAAGCACCCCTTTCATCATGATTGTGATTCACTGGTTTTTTCAACCAGAAGGCTCAATCTGAAACTCCAAATGAATGGATAAGGCTTTTCGATATTGTTCGGTGTAAGACAGGGACGTTGTTAGAAACTGCTGCGAATTTTTAAATCCCTCCAATGAAACAAAGCTCCATTAATGTTAGTGACTGATGTTGAAGAATGTGAGAGGTGAAAATTATTTCCGGCTAATAACAGTGAACCAACACGGTGGAAACAACCAGAGCACAATCATGATTCCTAATCCTAAAAATCCACAAAGAATGAGCAACAGCGTGAAGAATCATGGTCAACAGCTACAAGCGAATGCATTTATGTTTCCTGCTAAAGCCTGTAAGCGAAGCCTATCATCAAAATGCTAAACCAAAATACTTGAAGTCCAATACTTGAAGCGTTTCTCTAGGTCATCAGCTCAAGCTTATTTCGGCCATCCGAAAAAAATGCAGTGATTTAATTTATTTATTTTTTTGCAAATTTTCGATATTTTGGTTCACTATTTCAACATTCCAGAACCGTGGTTTTGAGTTTTAAATGACGTTTTATTTCAGCAGTCGGATTTAAAATACTTTGTTTGAGACCCGCGCAGCACCAGCATAGATACCTCGTTTATCCCTGCTCAGCAGGACCTTTGGATGTTCAATGACATATTACCAACCACCTTATTTCAAACTTGAAAAAAATTGATTAATGTATCTCATTCTACAGTGCACAATGAATTTATTACTATTTTAATTTCTTTCAAATTGGCTCAAGTGAAGAATACAGGCAATTTCCGAGGGAAAATGAGCTCTCCTGAACATTTGGGAAAAGTGAGTTACCTACCTCGTTTTCTCCTTGTAGTCTTCAATTGATATGAATTTCAAATAAGTAGCTTAACCTTGGATTTATTTTCAAACAAGGCGTTGATATCAATGAATAACCACACATTTCCATAACAATTTTTTTGCTTCAGTACTTTCAGCTGAGACACAACAAGTCAGTACGAATAATTGTCGCAGCGTTGTTATTAATTAAGCAGGTATGTGCGTAAGTTAATATTGCCATACTAAATTCTTTCTACGCCTAATTCAATAAAAGCACCTAACGGTACCCACACCTGGTTCACGTTCGTATGGAAAATGTTCTAGGCATGTCTGCTCCCTGTATTGATCTACTTGCCGTCTTTAGTGATGGAAGAAAGTAAGTAAGTAAGACAGTAAGTGATATAATGAGTAAATTAGCATTAAAAATGATGCAAGTAACGGTACCTAAATCTCAAGGGCAATCTGATAATGATAAATGGATTGAAATTGAGAAATTCTTTCAGTGCTCGGGGTGCCCAATTTCTATTCATCAGTGGCGTTGGTGGCACTGTGCTTGTTCTACACTACCGTGGTGAGTTTGTGAATCTGGTAATCTAATGATCGTGACTAAATCTAATACTTTTAGGAAATAACTTTTCTTATTTTTTCCTACATTGTATAATAAATACACGTAGTTTTTGCTTAATTAGTAATGTTTCAGATTAAGCTATAGTACATAATTCGAAACTTTCAGTGAATGTAATAATAAATTGATAACGTTTTACTGTTGTTCATTACGCACTGCACCTAGGACTTTTGCATGTATTAATGTATAATGTGGTGTCATTATAGAAGTAGTTGGAGTCTCTCTCCTCGATCCCGTCACAGCTCGTGCACAATACCAATTTTATGTATATGGGATGTGGGACTGTGGTGATTGAATCTGCGGCGATAAATCATTTTAACCATGCATCTGTTAATGTAGATACAAAGAAAATTCGTTTATTTATATTGGTTGGAGACCGTTGTAAGAGAACATACTGATCAATAATTTACATAGATTTATAATGATACACCCAGGTGTCCAGATGCTCCAACTTTTCAGAGACCTCCGCCAAAATCCTCCTTCACTGCACCACTAGATTGGCCAAACTCAGCTGGGTCTGGTACCAGGTTTGGTTTTGAATCCCTACTTGGTGCCTCACGGTCTTCCACACAAATCTCTTGATGGCCCACTCATAAGCAGGGCAAGTAGCGTCCGTAGCTGTATGACTTGCATTCAGTCGGGATCGATACTGCATAACGATTGAGATCAATGAAGTCCTTTACTTGGCACCTGGCAAATCTGATGTCTAGGGTGCGCGCTCTGGGAGACTCTTACAACCCAAATTACACTTCAATAACAAAAAATCTACTCTTATTATTACTCTAGAGGAGGAAAAAGCAAATACACCAATTTTACTGGTCCTTCCTGATCCTCTATCATTGTTGTGGTGAAATTCCGCTTTGTATGTGTGAGTTTTGTAGACATTCTTCATTCCATCTTTTGACTTGATCGTTTCGAGTCATCCGACGTATGATGATGAAATGGTGAGCCCTCTACTAGGGCGATTTTTTATGTTCTGCAGGTATCTGATGGACGACTGTCTGGGCTGCCGAAAATATAGTCAAGAGTAATATTATTTGTGTTAGCCTAGCATAATGCTAATTCAGCGGCAAACAACTCGGCTGTAAAACCCGAAGTGGATTCAGGCAGGTGAATGATAGGTTTTCACCCTGTTGATTATAAATTGCCACTACTGTTCCCCTAGACTGTTTCGATCTATCCGTAAAGATCTTATATGAGCTACCATCTTTCATGTTAAGTTAATTGTTATTAAATGTCTTGTATTGATGTTGCGTCAAAACGTCTATTCGGAACTTCCTCCTAATATGAAAATGCATTGGGAATGAATACGGAATTTTCAGGAATAGCGCTATGTATTCTACAATTTCACAAAACGCCTCGACTATTACTCACATACATTTTTGTCGTACTTGATAGGATGCTGGTACCTTCATGAATATTTAGTTAACTTATTGGTTATAGCACTTGCATTAACAACATGGACTTTCAGTTTGAGAATATTTCCAAGTGGAGAATTATTATTGTGGTGCAATAAATTAATTTAATAAGTGACTAATATTGTGACTTCATTGACAGGGAGGCATGCGAGCAGTTATCTGGACTGACACCCTACAGTACGGATATTACTTCATTACCGTAGTGGTCTGTTTGATTGTCGGAGTGTATCAGGTGGGGGGAGCTTCAAGAGTTTGGCAAGATAATCTGGACGGAGAACGATTAGAATTTTTCAAGTAAGTTGTAATAGTGCACACTAGTATTCAATGTATCCTGAAAACTATGAACAGTACAAATAATTATCGTTGACTTATGTTATAGTTATAGTAGAAGTACCTGTTGGCTGACTCTCAGCGTCAAACCAGTCCCGAAAATGCATTGATTGAATGTTTTTTGCACATAGTAGTAATTACTCATATGCAAAAAATTGGATGGAGTTCATGAAGACGTTTCTTGAATATATTGATGGGCATGTAGGTTGCATGTTGTAATAAGGCTAAGTAAAATTTACTTATCCTTATTACAACATGCAACTATTATTTATTTAACATGCAACATTATTTATTTAATAAACCACGAGGCTACAGTAGAACCTCGATTAATAGGAGCAATGGTCGGGAATAGGGCCACGGATAAGGGAAATCACGGTTAAGAGTATAATAATTATTTTTCATATTAGATATATAGTACGTTAAACTAATTTTTCATAACACTGGTTTACAAAAAAAAGTCCGGACTATTTGACCGGACCAAGGTATACCGAGGTACTTGTGCGTCCTGAATCCGATCACGAGGTCATCTGAGCCCCATTACGTCGGAAAAACGAGATTTCAAGGTCATTCAAAGTGCCTACCCTCTGTCAATATGGTATGTTATGTAAAATAACGGTCATAAATAAAACCGTCAAAAAAAAGGTCATTCAAAAGCGCACCCCGTGTGGTTGACTCAATAAATACCACGCCATATTACCAATATTACTTTGAACCATCTCATCCATCTCAAAACTACTTTAAATGAATTATGGACACAGCAAATAATTTTATATCCAACCGCATCACATATGTCCGAGATATACCGACTTTGGCAGATATGTTTGGGGCAGAGGGGTACCACCAGACCCAACGGTTCCAAACTCCGGCGAAATCGCTGGCAATTAGTAGGTTTGCTACGAAAGATGAAGATATAATACCAACAGGAGCTTTACTTCTCTATTCTCTAGAATCAGAATCGTTCACCGATTCACCCGAAATTTGACAAACTTCAACACTGAACGAGTTTCTCCGCTCATAAGGGGACGCATGCGATCCATTTTGTAATAAATTAGGCGAGAAACTTCGTGGTTATGCTGCGTAGCACGAGTCACTCGTGACATTTTGGGTGAACCTACGTACCCTCTTCAGGTGTGTGGCCTTTATATCATGCAGTTTTTCAAACCTATCCATTAAAATTTAATGGAGGAAACCCCAAGGTGGTGCGTTGAAAGCTCTAGATTTAATCTAGAGCTTTTAACGCACCATCTTAGGGTTTCCTCACTTTACCGCTCGTCAATGGACTCACTTCTGGTTCTTCATTAGCTAGTTGCCTTCCACGCTTCCTTCTGCTTCAATACTATCAATAATATTATGATTGATGTCTTTGTTCCTCGGTCCTAGTAATATATTGGAGCATTTGTCTCAAATAACTGACCAAATGAATGATGAACGCCTTTGATTCAAAAAGGTTTCTGTTGATTTCAAGTCCCTCTCATAAACATCTGCACTGTTCAATTACAAAAATTAAACGTTTATCTGTTTTCATTTTCAGTTTAGAATCGCCAATATTCCTCAGCAGAACCACTTTTGCATCAGTAATGGCCAGTACGTTGTATGCGATTTCTGTGGGCTTGACGAGCCAGTCGTTTTATCAACGAATAACGGGACTTGAGGGTAAAGCTAATCCAATGAAGTGAGTAGAAGGATTACGATAATGTGAAGATTAGAGATAGACACAGTTCAACTTGCACAGAGAATTACATTTAAAATGCCCCAAATATCACTTATTTATCATTGCACTGAACTTGGACATCATCCCGATTGAAGGAAATCTTATCAAGAACACAGCCACCCTGATTAAATTCAACATTTTCGACGAACAAACAACTCTTGCAGCGCCATGAAAAATTTTCATTTTTTCCAATTAATTTTTCTCTCTTTGACGATTCGAATGAAAGCATAACACTAGTCTAATGAACTTGGCCAGTTTATAATTGAAAGTAATATCAAAGATAATAATAATATTATATTACACGTTGTGTCACTGTTCAGTAAACTAGCCGCCATACAGTTTAGAGAGGAATTCCTCACATTCATGAGACGGAAGGGATGACGGATCTGTGTCAGCTGGTCCCCATCACAAGTGAACTCCAGAAACTCGGGAACCACCACAACGTTTAGTTTCAAAACAATGTACTTTTTAGGGTTGTCGTTCTGTCATATTTTGGAACGACAGTGAGCCGAGTTGGTGGGCTTTTGACGGGATTAGTGGTTTATTCGTACTTTAAGGATTGCCACCCTCTTCTAACCAAGGTTAGTATAAGACAAGTAACGGATACTTTTGAACACGACTAATAACTCTTATTAGTAGGATAAAATTGAGATAATTAGAATGAAACAATAATGATGTTAACATGTATGTTGTAGGATAGTTACCTATTTCAGTCGATGTTGTGATTTTGAACCATCTTCTTTCAAAGGAAATTGTCAAGCCTGATCAGATTGTCGCCGAGTTCATTACGAAGATAAACGATACGATTCCAGGACTACTGGGATTGTTTTCAGCTGGTGTTGTAGCTGCATCGTTGAGGTGAATGTGGAAGATTACTCAAGTAACAGAATTGATCATTTTATTTTTTTAATCGGTTGCATTCATTAATCGGTAGCAAAATAATAATGAAATCAGAAGATCATAGAATGACGAAGAGAGTATGTAGTATACATTACTAGTTCACGTTCAGGCCAACGTGAGAAAAAAGGGGTTGGAAGTGAGATAACTATTTCATTTTTATTTATTCATATCGAATGAAATAGAATTTGGGGAACCCCCAGTACCCTTTATCCCCCAGTACCCGTCGTCGAATCCTGACGGGACTGTGCTCGACGCGACGCCCAAGTGCGCCAGTACTTCCGCAGAGATCGATCGAATAAGTCTTGTTTCATAGTTTTGAGCTACAGTTGAAATTCCAAATTTCGGCACCTTCCGAACTCCACCTATTGCTAAATAGTCTACTACAGACCTCAAGAGCAGACTACAACACGCTCGGCTCGACACATCAATACCAGCCGTTGCAATGTTCATTAGTTGAATTAGTACTTGATTTTTATGCACTCTTAATTCAGATTGTTATGTCTTGCAGTACAATGTCTTCCTGGTTGAATTCCATGGCATGTTCAGTGCACGACGATTTCTTTTTGCTCCTCACCTCCAGACCGCTAAATCGAAAGACGAGTTTTTTGATAATGCAAAGCGTCGTATTTTTAGTCGGCCTTGGAGCCCTAGCAGCGACACCTCTTTACAACAGCGTACAATCATTTTCTCACGTTAGTTATCTTCATTCCCCATAATATAAATACTCTACATTACAGATTATGAATGAATTGGTCAACACCTCTACAGTAATTGGAATTGTTAAATTTGCAGTTGATTGTTACAACCAATTCAATGATGAATGGTGGCATCTTGGGAGTGTTCGTTGGCAGCATGATCAATCCCTGGGTCACCAGCAAGGTGTGGCACAAATTTCTATTACTTATCAACTTTTAATTTCATTTAAGGACGTATATTATTTCTGACGGCATGGCGATATACCGTAAAATTCAGGTTGCATCCGATATTATTGAATTGGCAGTATAAATAATGTCAATAATAAGTGCTGGTGAGCTAACGGTACAAACTGATTTCATGTCAACAATCCATACGAATATGAAAGCGAAACAAGGTATGGAGGGGCACAATAATCATGCTTTATGGTATTTGACTTCCCCCGGTATTGCAATAGAAGGGTCGGCACCTACTAGCAAAACCAAATCCTACTTACGAGTAGAGTATACAATTCTTTTCCCCATCACTGGGCAATAGCTTTCCAACAGCAAGAGAGATTTGGTTCTTCATTTGAAATTTTTCTCGATCGATTCCGGTTCATTTTTGAGATCATCAGAGCAGTGAAATTAGACATAAATAGTTTTGAGTGTGTTATGATCATGATCTAAAATAACTCAAACATGTATGTTACCAAGGGATTGGTGTCAGGAGCAGTTGCTGGAGTCTTAGTACCAATTTGGATGGTCATCAGTAGCAATCGCTTGGTGTCCCAAAGGAAGTTGATATATTATCCAAAATTGCTAACAACTGCTCGTTGCAACGATCCTCGTTTTGGTGGCAATTTCACTGAGTAAGTCCTAACTTAAATAATAATGTCATGCACGGCTTTCTAGCGTATTTGCTATTTAATCAAAATCAGTAATAGTTCACGACGAGTATTTGATAATTTGGAATTGAAAATTCCTCTTTTGAGGAGGAAATTCTACTCGATCGTTAGTAACCGTCTCAAACTGAAGTTCTCACATTATGACCATAGTTATCCTCAAGCGTTTTTGTGACATATGATGGAAAAATGATTGTTCCAACTTCTGATAGGAAAAATGATTTTTCAAACTCGTATTATAGGAAACCCCCACTCAATGTGTTGAGTTTAAATTTTGGGTGAGTCGACGAATTTTGGTTTATTATCTTCAATAATGAACCATCGGATTTGACCAAAGAAATTTTTTTTAACCCCCCCTCCCCTCAAAAATACGTTTCAAGAGACGTACCTAGATTGAGAAAATCGAATTAAACAAAAAAAATCCGTCCGTCCGCCGTACGCCGTCCACGGCGCTTTGCCCAGTTAGCGTTTTGCTAAAATTACGAAATTTGGTTTACGGGTTCGGACAACCCCACAATGATCCTCGAAGCTTTTCATAACATTCGGTCAACGGGAAGGGTTTCAAAACGAATTTTCCCCAAGAAAAAGTGCAACAAATTTTCAAAAAATTTCTAATTCAAATTCATTCAAATTTCTAATTCTTTCTATTTTTTGAAATTTAATAATAAGAATAATTGTTTTAAATTTTAATAATTTTTTCTAAATTGTTAATTGTTTTAATTAATCGAAAATTTTAAAACTACTTATTTTTCAAACACATTTCAGATAACAAACAATAATTTCCAAAAAATAATTATTCTTGTCACAAAAAGAAGAAACAAAAAGGCAAATTAGTAGGCGTACCTACTAAGTTTTTACTAAATTTTGACTAGGATAAAACTTCATTTAGGAAAAAATTTACTAGTTACCTCGTAGGTACTTTTGTTAAATTGAACCGTATTGTATAAGTACCACTCGAAACCTAGCCATGCAAAAAGATGTGATATCCCCCCAAAAACAACTCCGTTGTAAAAAGTGGCCCGCCAAAAAACCTCAGCCGCAAAAAGGAATGATATCCATTTTTCCCGCCAGCCACATATATAGGATGCTCGGTGCTTTGCACCTCGCTGTTGAGTATGCATATAGAAACCTGATCCTCCTACCCCTAACCTCCACCGTCAATGTTTTCCTGTTCCCTGTCTCCTTCCCACAACCCCCTCTCACCCTTAGTCACCCTCGGTTTCACCTAATATGTTTCCTCTGTTACGCCAGCAGGGAGCTTTACGCCAGATGAACAAGCCTGAATTGAAGCATTACTATATTATAAGTATTACTGGTGGTCACGAGTAATCAGTGGTGGTACAACTATAATATACTGGTACAACGATATTATCATCTGGCAAAAAGCTCCCGCCAACAGCATTGAAAGAAGCGTAAAGCTCCCTGCTGGTGTAACAGAGGAAACATATTAGATGAAACCGAGGGTGACCAAGGGTGAGAGAGGGTTGTGGGAAGGAGACAGGGAACAGGAAAACATTGACGGTGGAGGTTAGGGGTAGGAGGATCAGGTTTCTATATGCACACTCAACAGCGAGGTGCGAAGCACCGAGCATCCTATATATGTGGCTGGCGGGAAAAATGGATATCATTCCTTTTTGCGGCTGAGGTTTTTTGGCGGGCCAGTTTTTACAACGGAGTTGTTTTTGGGGGGTTTGGTTTACGGGTTCGGACAACCCCACAATGATCCTCGAAGCTTTTCATAACATTCGGTCAACGGGAAGGGTTTCAAAACGAATCAGCTCATGGTTTTCAAATATCGAGTTGATGAATAATGTTTAATAATAATGAATCATAAAAATGATTAATAACCAACAATAAATATTAATAATTTACACTTGATAATAATTATTAATAATTAATCTGTCATTAAGTGATCTACACAGTAGGGTGATCTGTTCAAAGAAGATAAACCGTTGTGTCAAGAATTTGCAGAGTTTTTTAATATAGAACATCACATACGGCACCCATCCGCTATGGAGGGGGTTTTATAATTTGATAAGAATTCCAAATGAAATGAATAATTAATTTTCGCTTCATTACAGCATATTGAAGGTTGGTTTCGAAGGTCAAGGATCAAAGGTATTCATGGACTTCACTGATTGGTTCACTAAACTGTCTGCAGTGTCTTTCGATTGGTACCTGCCTATTGGAGTAGTTATCACTTTGGTGGTAAGTGCAGTTGTGAGTCTGTGCGGTGGTGTTCGGGACATATCTCAAGTTGACCCCAAGTTGATCGTCCCTCACCTGCGGTGGATTCTGCCTAGTGAAGTTCCTCGACCACAAAAACAAGATGAGCAAGAGTCAATACCGTTCGAAATAAAGAACTAATAGCGATTACATGTTATGGAGGGTACCTACGTGTTGAGAAGATTCATATTATTTACGAGTCTCCTAGAAGGCTATGAGACGCAACCGAGGAGTACCTACCAAACAAACCCGAACGAACTCGTAGGATCAGCGATGAGTTTATGAAGTTACTTCTTGTTGACCATCCACTATCAAGAGAAAAGAGAGATGGAAAACATAATTCGCTACAACCTGATTGATACACCTATGCATTCAAGAAACTTCAATTATGATCACAGCCAATGCAATCAAGGCGGTCGAATTTTGTCATGTGGAACGACTCGGTTCTGTGTCGTATTTTCGATTTTCCCCTTCGTTAGTATGTAATTATATCACCGTAAGGACTCGTATCTATTCTGACCTGTTGAGGTAAAACGCCTCAACTCAAAATTCAAAACATTGGCCGAAATTCACTTCAAAGTTTTTCACTGAAACCTTTGATGTAAGTTGACTGCAACTCATTATAAAACACCATTTTCCGGTGAGATATGACTTCAACCAATTCAACGTCGAAGAAAAAAACTCGCAAATTAATCGATTTATAATCGATTAACTGCAGTTTCCAGCTTCTGTTTTGGGATTGTTTGTTTATTGAAATTAAAATTTTTTTATTGTATATAGGACAAGTCCCTCATAGTGTACATCAACTTAACGTGAACAACTCAATAAAACGGATGTTTTCTTGGGAAAATGTTGTAAATTTACAACAAATTTAAATTTAATTGTAAATTTACAACAAATTTAAATTTAATTGTAAATTTACAAACATTTATGTTTGTAGGTAAAACGCCTCATCTCAATATTTTAGTGAGTTGAGGCGTTTTATGGTTTATGGTTAGAATTTCCCCCACTTCTGTTTCGAATTTTAAAATTTGGACTTCACCATCGAAAAGGCCTGGACCAAAATAGGGGGGTTCCGTAAAAACCCCATTTTCGTTAACATTGGACTTAAGGGCAGTATTATCCCCGCTACTGTTACACAGAGCAATTGTTGCTTCAACTAACTAATTATTACAGTAAATTTTACACGTAGACCAACGTATCTTCGGGACTCGACAACACGCAGAATTCTTGGGCCACTCTTGATCAATAATAAATTTGTCAAATTGATATATTTATTGTGTTTTGTTCATTTTTTCCCCTCTCAGACATGTAAGAGGATCCTATGGATACAATACGATACTTTTTGAAAATCCACAAAGGCAGAGCCTGAGCGTACATATTCTTTCTAATTTATGACCAAATGTGTCACAGAATGATTATAGGAAGAAGATAAAAATATTAGAAGTGTGTAAATAAAACATGACAATAAATTCCAATATAGATAATACATGTTAGGTGTAGGTATTTGGACAAGGTACATGTTACTACTTATAAGTAGTATAAATTAGGTTATCGGTTAGAGAATAAAGACATAACAATGTACCTTTCCTTGAATGTAAAATATTGTTTACTTTTCGTATGATATTTAATTACTAGGTATCTTGCAATTTTTGATGGGCAATATTAGTAACGGCCGAGGGGTGGAGTTATACATTTTCGGACCTCGATTAATCTGTTTTGTAGGTGTATAATTTTGTATTTCTTAGGGTTAACTAGGATAACCATTTCTTATAATACAACTTATATTTCTTATTTTCTTTAATATTTCTTATAATATAACTCATTCGAACACGAAATTATAAGAGCTCGCAAGAAATGGTTATCCTGAGTTAAGTGCCTTGATCTTCTTAATTTGGCTATACTGTTGACAACTGTCTGACCGTCCCGTTAGTCGGCAGAACGTTTACCTTGGGGGCGAAGTTGTCATCCAAAGGTATAATAATAATACACATATTATGTTGTGTTTCGTATTTTCCATTTATGTTTTCCGTTTTCCGCTAGTTAGCTTGAGGTGTACTAAGATTGGGAAGACATCAAGATCCAACATCGTTTTTAAAGTAGCAGCCTGCACTTATGCTGAATCGGTGACAATTTGAAAAATGCCCACTTTCCTGCAGGATTTCCTATGAGGCTCATTTTATCTAGAAGTGAAAGACTCTCACGTGCGTTTGAGGCACGTTACGGAGGCTCGATTGCTCGTGGCGTGATTGCTTTTGGGGAATCGTTCTACGAAGGAAACTGCTGCGGTGGCGCAACCGTTCTCTGCTTATGTCGAATGCTCGTTCGGACAACGAAAACATGTCACAACATACGCGTTTTTGACGCAGATCGACTGAATCGCGTCGTTCTTCAAACACAAATGATCAAAATAAAAATGATACACACCTATAACAGTTAAATTGAGGGCGTCTTCTCGTTATAACTGAACTGTTCCATTATTTCCCTTATCATGCATGATAGTATTATATGCATGTAATTGAAATCTGTTTGACCCGACGCCAGTGCCTAAGTACCACATCTTGCGCCACTTTGACCCGATGCCAGTGTTTGTGTTACTCTATCTCTTCCGTTGGGTCCAACAGGCTACAAAATTACGACGCGCTAGTCAAGCAAGAGTGGAAATGATTCCAAATCGTGCGTAACTACAGAAAAGTTGATTACACAAATGAGAGGGGCAATCGGTATACGAATGATACCAATGTTCGATCAAATATAACCAAGTGGGTCAATATGACCTGGCGCCAGTTATTTAGGGTTAAAAATAAAATATTCCTCATTATGATTGATACCCATACAAATTGGCCAGAAGTATTGGAAGTAGGTACCTAAAGGACTAAGAGAAGTACTGGCTAGAGAAGTACTAGCTAGTATCGGATTACCCGAAATACTGGTATTAGGCAATGATCCAACCTTTGAATCACAAACCTTTGACGTTTCGGTATGTATAATGCATTCAATCAGCTAAGAATTTAAAAAAAGTCCAGTAGATATGTTTAAAAAAGTGGGGTCTGCTAGGAAAGATAGCGAAGTTGATAGCACTTTCATACTGTGATTTGATTTACAAGCCAATACTTGAATAATGTTTATTTTTGTAATAGTCTTAAAAATAAACAGCCATAAAAAAAAGTTTTATTTCGTTCAATTTGTCTGAATCCAAATTTGTACGTGGAACTAGATAATTGTACGCAGGGGTTCCAATCTGTAGTTCCAATCTCAAACCCGGTGAAAATCACATCACCCAAAATCCAAAGAATACCGCTCATGATAATATTGAATATAAACTATAATATTTATTTATAATATAAACTAAATATCTATATATATCTATAAATATATATATATATAAACTAATTTTTTTTATTATAATTTTATTATTATTTTTTATTTTAATTTTTTTTTTATAGGAGCGTTAACTGTAGTTATTGTATTCTGTAATAACCGGTAATAACAGGGAAAGGTAACTCAAATGGCAACTCGTTAATTTTAATGAGTTCTTTCTACCTTAATTTTCCGCAGTATCTGATATCCGCTATTATATTCTAAAGGGTCTCCCGTTCAATCCATTGGGCATAAGTTTCAGTGAGTTAATTACTGTTATCATTTTCAAAGATATGAGTACGTTAAAGACACGGAACGGAAAAAAAGATAAACCGATTTTCATTGTGGTTTTAAGAAGTAATGAAACGTATTTTTTAAAATCTAATTTGATAAGTCATTTGATAGGAACGGCTTGGTATTCCTCCTTGTTTAGTTTCAACCTGCGGCGAACTATCCATGACACTTGCGGACAAATCAAATCTGCGTTTATAGACCTCACGTCCCGTACTCCCGTGCACAATGTGACTAAAAAGCTCACTATGAGTGCCACTGAGATGCTTATCGGTGTGTACCACAGGTACGATACGCTTGCAATTCTAGATATAGAATCCTCGAAGTTTGTGAACAGCAAGGTTCCAGGTCCGGGATATCCAGACTCTGTCACACTGCGAACAAAGTCTATATGTTAATATAAGAAGGCGGAACATATTTATTGCTATTTTCTCGTGAGTAGCGAGTTAATGTGGTATACAGATATCACACGGAAATTAACCGTTAAATCGGAAAATATCTCGAAACAAACTTTGTAGCGAATTAGATTCTGCGTCACATGAGACCAATTCCATTTCCTTACTAAGAAGCCACAATTTTTTGGGAATTTTCAATGTGACATTATGGGTAAATTGCTAGAACGAAGAGAGGTGGGTAGTAGGTTTGTAATAAGATCGATATTTGTATTGGTATTCATCGAAATAATTTGAAAATCTGCTTTGTAATAACATAACATTACCTGCTTTAAGTGGCCAACTGAACTAACACTGATGATATTCTCGTCCTTCACATCAGCTACAATGTCTCATGAATGAATTTGTTTCATTTCATTGCAAACCGAAACTGGCATTTGAATTCAAAGGGATCTAAATGCACACTACCCAGTACCCCTCTTCAGTTTTTCAAGTGATTTACCAACAAGGAAACCCTTTGAAAATTCGAGGCAAAAACCGTGGCTTCATAGCTTTAATTTACAACGTTTGTTGTAATTCCGATCTGAATGATAATTTCCGTGTTTTTTGCCAATTACTTTAAAAATGCCTTTTTTTGTGGAAAAAGTGGTTACCCTTTCAGCGACCCTTAATACGTGGTATGTTCGTGATCAGCACGGTATATTATTATTCACGACCTCGTGCAGTCGCTGATTTCTCAGGAGTACCATTGTCATCAGAGACTTAGCACAGTACTTAGTCGCTTCCGCATGGTCCCCACCGTTCTTCGAACCTATAAAATCAATCGTCAACCGGGATTTGGGGTTTATTTGTGCGGGACATCTCATATTCGACGCAAGAACCGAGACGCCACTGGGCAGCAATAATCGCTTGCAGATTGACGAGTTGTTGGAGGACCACATCCAACAAGAGACGGGACCAGGACTGGCTCTCTGTTTAAGATCTCCTCAGCGGCCAAACTTGGACGAAGGATTGGAACACAAGGTACGTCGAACCATATCAATATCATAACCTGTGTTTGGTTGTATATGACGTACTTAAATAATAAAGTAGCTGTAAGTATTTTGTTTGTTTTCCTCGTTTCCAACTTCAGGCTCCATAGGGCATGTAGATTCAGTGTCACTGCGAAGAGAACCAAAGCTCTAAGGTTCCCAATACCTTTACGCCAAAGCTCTAAGGTTCCCAATACCTTTACGATTCGATAAAAACTCATTCACTATACTTGAAATTTTCAAAATTTTCAAAATGTCACACAATTCATTACACTTCAAAAGATTAGACTCATACCCAAATCATCCCTGTACGAAATATTGCATTTTGGCGCAAGAACCAGCAAGGTTCCGGTTGTTTTCCACAATCACCACAGAGTGGACTATGTTACGAGAAATGTGACTCGATAAGTGGAAACCCACCGTGTTGAATCCGTGTCGTTCTACCACGTATTCAGGCGACGCAGTTACCACAAACAATACATAATATGTATACATAATATTATTTAGTGTGAGATCTCCAATGTCCCAATATTTCTGCTATTCATCTCAACAATTTCAGGCCTCTCGTTGTTCTAAGATGATTTTTGTATCTAGAGAAAGAAGGTTATTTCGAATATTTGAAGGTGAGTACCTCCTGTTATAAATGATTCCCGATTTCGGTTACCGTAGGTTTTTGACGTATCCACGTTCGCGAGGTGAATCCCTTTCCATTCTAAATTACTATCTTGATTCGGTGCGACATTAACTTTTTTCGAGTTATTTGATTTTTGCGAGATGAATCGAGGTATTTTCGAAGGTTTACTTTGGTTCTACTGTGTGTAGTTTGCGTTTATATTTTGAGGCATTCATCGAGCGCAATGAACGACCAGCTGTGTAACCACAACGAAGGCTCTAAGAACTGCAAAAACATCATCAACATGAGTGTGAAGGTGCATTACAACGTATAACTTCAGAGCACTTTTCATACTGAGGAACTGCCGGTTCAAACGACACATGGTTCTGTGATATCGAAGTTTGTTCTGAGATACTTCACAGTTTTCAAATTTTGTATGAACCAAGGGATGCTTCGAGATGCAACAGTTGGCTGGAGAAGTGAGGGTTTGAGTTATGGGAAATCGATCAAAAAGGGACCTAAAACTTGTACATTTTGTTTGACGAGTGGCTCCAACGGACCTCGGGATCTCCCCCGCCGAATAATTAATAAATTGTACTCGTAAGTTAAGGGGTCCACTTTTAGTCGGTTCAAGTTCACTCAACTCGCCACGTCAGAGCCTTCCTGTATAAAATCCTCTTACAATTAAGAACGAACTTCAATTTCGTAAGTTTTTTGATAATTAATCATATGAGGCATTCTTGTCGATACACAGAATCTTACAGGTACCTATATAACAATAGTAGGTATACTCCCAAGAGACGTTTTTTTAATTTATTTATTATTTTTTTATTGTTGTTGGCATTAACACAGACGTTTTTATTACTGCATATCTATAACATAGATATTATCTTATATGTGTAGTAATAAAAAGCTCTTACCAAAGCGCCAAGGGGAGATTTCGAAACGGGTACGGTGCGTGAATAAATTAATTATTTATTATTAAATTTATAATTTATTTATTTAATTATTAATAAAGTTATAAAATTTATGAAATTATTTTTGCCTGAAAGCCTGAAATTTCTGTGTTCTTGTTTCTACATTTTCTTGGGTGTTGAGATAATGGATTAAATCTCTACTAATTTACGCTATGATTAGGTGTATGATTCAGACTAGGTGCTTTGGTGTATATTGCGTGTGTATATGGTGTATATTGCTTAAGGGTTGAGATGAGTTGTTGATGCCACAATTGTACTCAGATATATGTAGGTACTCACATTGTGATAAGTATTAAACATACCTCATTAATCTTGAACCGTGCCTTTGGTCTCATTAATGTGACCGGATTTGTGACTTCTTATCGTACAGAATGTAAACAAGAGAATTGTTGTTAGTTACTTCTTATTAGTAATTATACGTACGTAGGCACAAGAAAGAACACTAGAAAGAAGGAACGCCTACATTAGATAAATAATAATTATAGATAATGGATTTTCCTTTTAAACTGCAGTAATCAACCGGTAGCAAGGCACGAAGAGCAACAATTGGGTCAATAAATCAGTCGCTGATTCCCAAAAAAATTGGAATTTGGAAAATCGGGAGAAGAAGGTTGATATGATTCCAAAAACCCGTCCTCTTGACTATCAATCCTTCCCTCCTACGCTGTGTCTCGTTTTTTCCGTCATTTCTCCATAATAGGCCTTTAAATTAACTTTTATTATGTAGGTAGCATGTTATCCGTCTGTAATCTGACTACGAGTATAATCCGCTCCTGGGAGTAATAAATTAATGTATCTCTTTCGTCTGAAAGTAGGGTTCTCCGTTAAAACCCCACTACGGCTCCGAAGCCTTTTATTTCCACATTCAAAATTGAATTAAGCCACTCTATTCAACAGCAAATTTGAAACTCATTGATTTTTACTTTGATTCGATACCGGAAATGGTCTCCCTCATCTGGATCACATTAACGGCTGTTGAGAACGAACGACTCAAATGTATGTATTTGAATATACATATTCATGTTTACTTTTTTGAAAGTGAATTTGTCCAAGTTGATAATAGTATACCTTCTGGTCTCTACAAAAACAAGTAAACTGTTGTTGAGCAAGATGCTTTCACTAAAAACGAAATCGAAAACTGTGCAAGGATTTGCCAAACCAACCACCAGTTGTTTCTTCTACTGAGAATTAGTTGGTCGTTAAAAAAGAAAGGACTCACTTTGCCACTATCCCTTGAAAGTGAGTTTGGTTGCATTCGTACGCAGTTATGAGTTTTGTTGCATAGATGAGCCTTCGTTGAGAAATTAGTCGATAACTACAGATGGCCAACAAAGTAGGTACCGCAACCCCAGCAAAGGCACCCACAATCAATCCCTAAAAATAATCGAAATAAAAAGTAATTGATAAGGCTGCAAATGCTGTAAATACTTAGTTCCGCTTCTGATAGAGTGCGTACGTTATAAGCACTCACGGGTGAGAGGTGCAGAAACAAGACTGACCAATTCCCAATTTTATCAAGGTGAGCACTTTTCAAGATCATATTGGTGTATTTCTTCACATTGTGAACTAACGAACGACTGTAAATGCTTGTTGATTTCTTCACAGGTTCCCCATGCAATATTGCATTTTACTGGAAAGCCAGGGATAAATTTAAAGAAATCCCTCGTTCCCAATTTACAAAACTTCCCATTGAAGTTTCCGGATTCTTAGTCATTCAAGAGGTAACTGATCAGGTATGAGTACATAGAATAATAGTACAAAGGTGATGTTATTAGAACGGGTAGTTTGTTCCATATCGCCACATTAAGCTGTTCGAATGAGGTTTTGTCATATTGTTCCTTTTACCTTGGAGTTGACCCACGGGTTCGTCATACTGATTAGAAATAAACTCATGATGGCTCCACCGGTCAGTGCAGTAGAAGAAACAATCATCTGGAAGTTCACACCAACGACCAACTTTATAATCATGAAATAATAATTCGTATGCGAATTGGATGTGGAAAATAAAACATACTCGTATGTTTAGGATAATAATATTATAATAGTTATTCAAACATATTATGGTTTAATAACTGGGGAGGGGGTACATACATATTGTTCCAGTTTCCTATAATTACCATTCAGAATAGTTAATTAGATCAAGAGGATTTATCTCCTGACTAGTGAATTCAATTCAGGTGAATTCAATAACATGCGATATTTTTCAGAATAACTCTTTATAACGCAAAACACACCTCGAGCTCATGTGTCAGGTTACATCTTTCGTGTGAACCACTTGACGAGAGGAAGGCCTCTCCAGCGAGATCTAGCTGCGTTGGAAAATTACTATTTTTCACTGTTTACGGAGCTCTGTTGGGCCCTTTAGGAACCAAGAGCGACTTATTTTTCATCTTCCTTCCTTAGTGGTCAAACATGTGTACCAGGGAACTATAAAGGGCTAAACTCTTTATTCAAGTAACGTTTTTTGCCTGTGAAACAGGCCCCACTTAAACCTACACTCGTAAAATGTATTAGAATGTTAGGTTCCTTGCTTGGAACGTCAAAGTTGATATTATCTCCATCTTGATACCAATTGCCCTTTAGACATGATATTAAACTGCGAACGTTGCCAGTGGATAGTGGTGATGTTAATGGTGCATTGTAACACATAATAATAATGTAATATTGATGTAATAGTAAAAATGTTTTACAATTACATCTCAATTATTGTAAATCTGGTTTATGAGCAAAAACAAAGCCATCCGGAACTCAAGAGGTCGGTGGGGTCAGTTAGAAATGCTTTTCACCTTGTCAACTTCTACACGCAGAAAAAGTGGACAACTTCTAGAAATATATCTGATTGTGACTAATTGAATGGAGGTCTAATAAAAGCCCAATTAAGTATGATTGGAGCCTACTCTCAAAGTTGGACAATATCGTCAATCGTTGAAATACGGCACCTCCTTGTACTCCAGGACGAGGCGATATCTTAGATACAGTGCCTGAATAGATTCTGGATGGAAATTGTTAGTGTTCCACGTTTCTACTGACCTCTTGGTTTTTCAAAGGACGGCTTTATAACAACTACACAGAACTTTAACTCGACGTTTTGCCAACAATTTCTTTGAGTGGTAAAATTTACCAAGTACATTATTTAATAAGTACTTAGGTACTTAACTATGAGCCTTCCGATTCTCCTATTTCGAGTACGATGAATATTCAAGACATGCACAAACTCATCCAACACGCTTTCATGTTCTACATACCTGGTGAAACGATTTAACGTTCTCGAGAAGTGGTGTCACAGCCAATGCCAAAATACCAATAATGATTATTATCGATTTCATAATGAAAAAACTAGCTGACGTTGACGGCCTCCTCGAAAATATTTTCATCAACAAATCCTCATGAAACGAGCAAGCTATTGTATTCAGTGATGTCGACATCGTACTATTAACAGTGTTAAGGAAATCAAAACTTATCAGTAAGGAGGAAATGATGATAGGGCCGTATCAATGTTGAAGGTATTATTAACGAAAATTGTATAACATTCAAATAATTATTCTTTATAATAATTATAACTATAATATAATATTATAATTATTACTAACCTCAAGGCGGCCGCTGCGACTCCAGCCGAAAAAAGACCCACCAAACCAGGTACGGAATGTGACAGTTTTGAAATAAAGTAGGCCATTATTTGATCAGCCTTATTTATTTCCTGAAACTCAAATGGTTCTAATAAACTGTGTGTTGTGATCAAGCTGGGAATGGACGATGATATTCTCAACATCATGAACAAAATATGAGAGTAGAAAAATGTTGACGTTGAAAACTGTAGTTGTACACGTACGTGTCTTACTTGAAAACTTACGTTTCGTACCTTCTTACTTGAAAACAATAACTATTCTCATTATATTTTTATACTAGTCATTATTAATATTTTTGAGAACTCCATGTGCTCAAACATTTAGGAAATTACCAAGGACCTACCCAGTGGGTAGGCCCCTTGAATCATGTGCATTGTACTTTTACAGATAAAATAATTATTTTATCTTCCAAAATGTAAAGTAATAAGATCATCATTAAAAAGTCATCATAAAAGTCATCATTAAATTAATTTAAAGACAATAAACAAAAAACGTACGTGTGTTAGAAGAGGGTGGCAGCCTTTGAAATACGAGTACAAGATCAAACCTGTCACCAGGCCTCCGACTCGAATCAACACGTTTCCTGAATACGAGAGAAGTACGGCCCTAGAAGAAGTGAATGAAAATCTCAATGATCCGGTCATTAATGAAAATAACGGTACAGCGGGAGAGAGTTTCGTCCCTAATGAGAATAACATGTATCATAGATGAGCCTGTAGAACTTCAACTTCGAATCACAGAAAGAACTTTGGTATTTATAATTTTTTGTGTACTTCGGCTGTGAATCAGGATAATCTGGAACGGATTTAGTTATGAACATTTTTCGGAAATGCGAGTTTTAAACATTTTGGATTAAGAACCATAGCTTCCTTTTCTTCGAAAATTCGCTAAAAGGTTGAATTAGATGAATTAAAATTAGAAAATACCTACTATGTACATACACGCCACGGGAGGCCAAGAGGGCGGGTGTAGGGGACGGAGAGCCCAGTCCCAGTCACACATGCTGTTTAAATCATTTTCCGTTGTGGCCTCTTATTGACCTAAGAAAATCTATTGAAGGCTACATCGCGCGACAGTTTGGGAATAATAACAAAACAAGTTCCGTGTTAAAACTAAACGCGTTTTGTTGAGCGCCTTCCAGGGCTTTAGCTTCCTCGAAGGCCTTGTCTAATGATAGAGAGGAATTTTCGAGGAGCGTTGCCTAATTGACGTGAAACCGCAGTGAAATTGCAATACTTGCCTAATAGTTTCAAGACTAGCAGGTACTGATGAACCGTCCCTCCCAAGGCCTGCCGTCGAGTCGCTAGACAATGTCGTTTATCGCAAATTTCGTTTATCGGTTTGACGAAAATGGACTTTCCATAGCGAGAGCGATTGTATTATAGTCTCGTATAAGTGTAAAAACAGCCGAGGAGATATGATTAGTTAATAGCTGTAATTTTGCCGCATCAGTATCAGGAAAATCTGGGTTACCTGCTAAGAACTTGTTGAACCCTCCAAATATTTCTAGTTGAAACCGTCGGCTAAAATTATTACCTATGTATAGAACATGCTTTCGTAAAAGCCCAATGAAATTCGGCTGATTTTAATAGAGAATGCTTGAAAGTTCAAGCAAGAAAAGCTCATTTTATGAATTTCACCAACTTTAAAGAAATTTGAAAGGGACTTCTAGCAAGGGTTGTCTTAATTCACTAGCGTTCTTCGTTTATTGAGAAAGCGTCACAACACCAAACTGAATAGGTATTCCAACGAGCTTAGTTTGTATATGTCGGCCACTTGATCACTACTCCCGTATTATTCAAATGGAACCGGTAAGTCTGACGTTGATGAGAAACATGTTACCGCGGGGGACGCTCAAGCTGTATGGAAGGAATCCAGGATATCATAAGAGACCACCAGGGTTGCCAACACTAAAAGGACGAGGAAGTCGATGACAATAATGTTTCGAGATTGGAAATTTGGGGGGGGGGGGAGAAGGAGGGGGAGATGACATAGAATCATCTCTCCCCTCCACAGATTATTCTCTCTCCGAACACTGTATAAAAATCATGAGAGATATTTTATGTGCATTTGACCGTACCTCGTCATCCCTCAACATTATTACAATAACGTTACAAATACAGTTTCATTTTTGGTTTATTATCTTCGATAATAAACTATTGGAATCGACCAAAGAAACAAATTTTTTAACCCCCCCCCCCCACAAAATTTGTTGGTTTACGTTTCAAGATACGTAGATTCAGAAAATCGAATAAAAAAACTCTGCAAATTCTTGACACAACGGTTCATTATCTTCTTTGTACAGATCAGCCTTCTGTCTAGATCACTAGGTCTAAATGTCTAGATCCTAAATGTTAGATTAATTATTATTATCAATTATCACTAATTATTAACAATTTTATCAAGTACCTAGTGAAAATTATTATAATTTATTGTTAGGTATTAATAATTCGTATTTATTATTAATAATAATTATTATTAATTATGATCAATTAATACGATATAATTCTGGGGTTTTTAATACTACGTCGGTAATAATTTTTCTATAAAAGAAGTACCTACCAACAAACATTCGAAATTACCTTCATTTCAGTAGCACGAAACGCACCTCAGAACAACAAACTCGACATCACTTAAGCCATATGATGTTCCAAAGAGCTTGTTAGTATGAAAATGGACCTGTATTTCAACAGTTTGAGTCACGATCGTGTTGTGAGGCACAATCTTCGAGCCGTCATTGTGAACGAACGGCTGGTCGTACAAAGCTGCGGATGGTCTTAAAAAATTCTACGGAACAAACTCTATCTACTTATGAAATAAAAAACATACCGTTCTATATGAATTTTTCGAGATATGAGATTTTCAAATTTTCAAAATTTGTTTTGAACCCCTTCCCCTTGACCTAGGGTTCTGGAAAGTTTCGAGGACCATTGTGGGGTTGGTCGAAACCCATAAAAAAAATTTCGTAATTTTAACTCAACGCTAACTGGGCAAAGTGGCGCGGACGGCGTACGGCGGACGGCGTACGGCGTACGGCGGACGGACGGATTTTGGTTTATTATCTTCGATAATGAACCATTGGAATCGCCCAAAGAAAAAAATTTTTTTTATTCGATTTTCTGAATCTACGTATCTTGAAACGTAAACCAACAAATTTTGAGGGGGGGTTAAAAAAATTTTTTCTTTGGGCGATTCCAATGGTTCATTATCGAAGATAATAAACCAAAATCCGTTCGTCCGCCGTAGGCCGTACGCCATCTGCGGCACTTTGCCCAGTTAGCGTTGAGCTAAAATTACGAAATTTTTCCTTACGGGTTTGGACCAACCCCACAATGATCCTCGAAACTAATAATAATCCTAGGTCAACGGGAAGGGGTTCAAAACGAATTTTGAAATTTGAAAATTTCAAAAATCGAAAAATTCGGATGTAACGGTACATTTTTTAGTTCATATTTAGACGGAGTTTATTTTTAAAAAATTTTTTAAGACCATCCACAGCTTTGTACGACCAGCCGTTCGTTCACTATGACGGCTCAAAGGTGGAGCAGATCAAAACTCGTCAACATGATGGTGAATCGCGAGGCCGCCGATCGTTTCAATATTCATACTGGCCCAGCCGATTCGAACAGCACATGGTTTCTGACAATTATTAATTATTATAAATACAAATTATTAATAACTAAGAATAATTAATACTTATTGTTATTATTAATCTATCAATAAAATTCATTGATAGAAAATAATTTAATTATTTTCGCTCCTTCGTAAAATTATAATTAATTAATGATAAGTCGTAATAATAATTAATCTATCACTAAATTTTAGTGATCTACACAGAAGGGTGATCTGCATGAAGAAGATAATAAACCGTTGTGTCAAGAATTTGCAGAGTTTTTGTAATCGGTTTTGGGCTCTGAACACAGTACGTGGTGACAGGTCGTATCAAATGAAAGTTGCGAGATTAATTACTTTCATGTTTGGACTCGGTATTTTTCTCTCTCTTGAAAATTTAATGAAAACGTGGTACGACTTGTTATAAGCGTCGTAATGCAGTCACAGCGCGAGCATACGAACGAGCCAAATCGAGATTTTCTGTTGACAACACGTGCAGTGTAGATATTCCAGTCAAAATAGGAAAAATAGTGGAACAAGAACAAGAAAAACTTAAGTCCCTCCAAATCCCAGGGCCGTGGTGTGATGAGGGAGGTTTAGAGGTTCCATTTTTCAGCCTTTCACTTATAACTCGATAACTTGATAGCGTTGCTGTTAATATGAGGTCGATAGATTACTAACTAACAACAAGTATTTATAATAAAAGTATAATAGAAGTAGGAGATGACGTCGTCATAGTACTAAGTGCATCATATAATCCACTCATTCATGATTTAGTGAATTTCCATTCAAAAACTTTGTTCAGCTTATTTGATAAGCTATTGCAATGGGTCCAAAAATTGTAGTAGTGAAATGTTTTCGAAGTTTCTATTCACAAATCCGTGGTAGATCTTTCTGAAGCTAAGGCCAAAGTTAACCACATTTCAGGTGTATATCAATTACGGCATTTTTTGACCGCAATGTTCCGTAAATATTATTGCTAGTATCTTTCTCTTGGCGATTGGCGAATTAGTGAATTGGCTTACTTCTTAGGATTGAATGTTTCCTTGATGCGGCAGATGCGTTGGTAGAAATCCTGGTTTGTCAGTCCTATTGATATAGCAAATAATATTTCATTCAAAATCACGCTGAACCCGTTCATTCTGTCGTGAAACAACTCCCGAGGGAAGCTTGAACAAAACAATTATAATTTATCAATATTAGGACACTTTTTCAAACTCGTCAATCGAACGAATCCACTACTGGAAACGACATTTTGTCCGAATTGAATTGTGAGTTGGTATTATTATGATCTGTGTGGATGTTCCATAATAGTCTAGATATTCAGGAATTCAATTAGGTATGTGTTTGCTGTGATGAAGGTGTGGACTAACGTAATACGAGTAATTCCACTCAATTCAACTTCATTTCAAGCTGGAAAATACATAATTGATTTCGGATTACTTGAAAACTTCTATTCGTTCACCATCCAAGCCATCTTGCCAAATGCGTCCCACTCCTCCTATTTGATATATACCCACGCCCGAGCATACGGCTACAGTTGCTAATAAATATCCGTACTGAAGTGTATCGGCCCACATCACCGCATGCACGCCACCCTACGGTAGAAACGCAAATCATTATTTACAAATGACCGAAGGTAGGATATCAATATAACAACCAAGATATTCATTTTCTGTTCAAACTCAATGCTAAAGTAAAACCGACGTCGCGAAAATTGTACGCATGTACTTACCAGACATGTATAGAAAAGGCAGAGAAGAACGAGTGCGGTGGATGAATAAGCGGTTGGTACACCTATAACTAAAACATCACAGTAGAATATGTTCAAGAATCAGTTTGAGCATGATAAACATAATAGAATCACAGTGCCTTGTTCGTGAACCTTCCTAGAGAGAAGTAATGACTATGCCGTCTAGTGTTAAATAACGATTTGCTATTATGTGTGTTGCCTGTGAGGTCTGTGTTAACAAGGAAACAGTGAATTTCAACGTATAGGTATAATCATATATTCATAGCGGAGTGTCATAAGGGTAATAACGCCCCAGGCCTGGTGATCTTCGTTACGGCAGACGGACGGATTTTTTCGAATTCTATATTCTGATTCTAGGTATCTTGAAACTCACAAAATGTGAGGGGTGTTACAATTTATTTCTCGATCTATTCCAATGGTTCAATAAACTAAAAATTATGAAATGCTCGTACCAGCCAGAGGATGATCCTTTCCATTACCGTAGGTAAACGAGAAGGAGTTCAAAACGAATTTCGAAATTTTGTAAACGTCATATTTCGATAATTTCAAATGAGTGCAAATAAAGTTCAGTTCAGAAGTTGACCTACGCAAAAGTAGAGTCGATAAGCCGATAAGTAGCTCTACAGGTCAATGGTAACTCTGTGGAACAGCTGATTCAAACAACACAATGTTTTTTAACTTGACATCACACATGTCATCGTAGTGTGGTGTCGAATTAAAAAAAATTACCCCTCCCCCCTCCTCTAAATTGGAGGGTTCCTAAGGAAGCTATATGGCAAACTACAGATTCACAGAGTGAATAGCATTGAAATTAGCATTAGAAGCCTGGACTGGGCCTGGGCAACATCAGTTAAAGTCCTAAGGAGGCAACATACAAAATTACAGCTTCATTGTGTGAATAGCATAGAAATTAGATTTAGGAGCCACTCAGTTGATCCCAACCCTATGCTGTTTAAAGTGTAAGTCATAAGGAGGCTACATTGAAATTAGCTTTAACAGTCTCTGGTTCTTAGGTTTACTGCTTACAAGTGGGAAAGTTTTCGTATGATCGATATATTCTGAGTGAACATGCGTACTCACGTTTATTTATTACTAGAGAAGTCAGAAATATCAGAATAGGCAGTAATGTAATCTGGAATGAAAAAGAAATGACCAATGATATATCAATACTATAGTACGATTGTTGAATTTTTCCTTGGGAATTATGCAAAGTTTTGTTGTTGAGAATCATTATACCTACTCATAATTGGTGTGGAAGAGCTTAGAGAAAGTTTGATGAACTTAAAACCTACGATTTTCAACCAAAAACCGCGAATATCTCGAGAACCGTTGGGAAAAGTGACAAAGTGTGTCACACTCATTCGAAAATGTACTAAAGGCACACCCTTGGATGGAAACAAACGTGTTTCCCAAATTCCAGCTCGATCCGTTTTGTTTGCTGGGCTGCAGCCCCGTCAATGAACAACAACGACAACAACGAGAAGAAGACGAAACACGTGACAAATTGTGATTTTAAAACTGCTATACCCCCGACATCTGATGGTCCCGGGAGTTGAAATTCGGTTTACGTCCTCACAGGCATCTAGAGATTTGGTGTACAAAAAATCAACTCCCGAGACAACCAGGGGGCCGAGCTGCAGGGGAATGAAAAACCCATCTTGTTCCGTCGCCTAATCAGTGTCTCAGTCGCTTCGGTTTTCTTGGCGGACGGGACGCTCCCGCGTCTCTAGGTCTGTTTCCGAAGTCACTCGAGTATCCTCATCGTTTGTCTATTTTGGCTAAAGAGCGGATATTTCCGGGAAGTGCTTGCCAAATATACATAGTTCAGCGTTTCTTTTAGCGCTTCCAACCCATGTTCTCTTTTCCTACTCGGTTGGCGGTATCAGTTATATTAAGAGGCTCTTCAGTCCTTTTGTTGCCCCGTACAAGGGAAATTCTGTATATTTATTCGGCGAGAGGTGGTTCCTTGATCTCATTACCGTTATGCTCATTACCGAGTTTATTTACCTATTATTAGCTGTGTGATACCTCTGCAATTTCTTCCTCGCCATCGTTTAAACACTCATTAATTAGTCTTATGTCCTATGGGTGATTAGAATGGTATCTGGATCTTTTTATTTTGAAAACAAAAGACAAATTATCAACTTTCTATCAACTTTGTGCAATATATGGACGGAGGTACACTCAGGAAAAGTCACACAACACAAGTCACAAGTCATCACAAGGCACAAAACGTTCTGGCTGTGAGACCTATTAATTATTACTCACCTCTTTGATCATAATGAGAACGGCAGCAACCACACGAACTGTGACATTATGCCGACGTTCGAAATACTGAAAGAAAAATCATAAATAATTATACCGTTGAATCCCTCACAAAAATAATATTTTATCTAGTTTGATTGCAATTGATGGCAATCTATTTCGTATGTAACATACCTCAAGAAGAGATCTCTCTTTCAGGGCTACTTGAACAGGCAGGAAAAACACCAAGAAAATCAGGCCACCGAGTATTTGACCTGTGAGAGCTCCAAACGAAAATTGGGTTCCGTACATGACAACTTCGGCTGGGTCAGTAAACAGGTGTTTAGGGGTTGTGAAACTGCAAGTAACGAGAATTCTCCTTAAATTTATGGGCAGTTCCATAAGCCTTCCTTGGAAATTCTATGGAAATCCCAACATACACAAACACGTGTAGGACCTTTTCGAACATTTTGGAAAACACTGGAAACAGAGACATAGGCCTGCATGAAGTGCAATTTTCAGTAGGTTTTCCAGGTTTATGAAGTCCCCAGGTTTATGAACCGTAGCTATTTTCTATAGTTTTGGTACGTATCTGCGACGGAACGAGGGATTCATCATTCTCGTTATTTGAATCATGGCTTTGCGGGGTAGTTGCTTTAGTAATTGTCTTCTGATTAAATCATATCCAGGGAATTTTAGTTGTTTTGATTTCGTTCATGATTGTAATTTTCACATCCTTGATTGTAAATGGATAAACATGACTTTTGGTATCTTTTGACAGTGAATTCAGGATGATCTGAAACGGATTTTGGTATAAAACCTTTCGGAAATTCGAGTTTCACAATTTTTGGACCGAAAACAATAGATGCCTTTTCTTCGAATATTCGCTAAATAAAGGTAATCGATTCAATACTGAACACAATATGCCCCATTCAGAATTGACCTTTCGATTCTCTAGTATATCGTTTAAGGTTAAATTAGACCGATTATTTCGTTTAGTTATGGGGGACTCACAAGAGCGGAAGGATGGGGTACAACGAAGGGTACACAGAAAATAATAAACCGTAGTGGAAAATGTTGCAGCGGTTTTCACTTGAATTTAGGTAGGTGATTTTGAATTCAGGTATTTTCGTCGTACATTCGTATTTATAATTGTAGGTAAAGAAACCAATCCAATAACTTGTGATTGGACAATATTTCTAGTGGTTCTCGTAAAGTCTAAAGGTATTTGAACTTACGTGACAATGATGGAGATAATTGCAGGGTACACGACAGTACCATCGCCTACTAAGTAATGATCGATGTTTTCGCTTTTTTTTAACCATCCGTAATAAACACCAATCATTCCCGACCCAAGCACAAGTCCTGTGAAGCTCAGATAATCCAATAAATGGAGACTCATGACAAGAAATTGTGACACAATCCACCTCTTCCTGAGACTGAATGTTGTAGTAAGTACTGCCGACGAACTAAACTATTCCGGTACTCATAACAAAGTGACGGATGCATTTCTACGATACTTAACGTAACTATAAGTCTGGCAAGGACACGCGGCCAATTAATTTTAATGCACCTGACTTTCTTGTTTCTTAGTTTTGGTTTATCTTCGATAATGAATCATTAGAATCGACCGACGAAACAAATTTTTTAACCCCCCTCAAAATTTGTTGGTTTACGTTTCAAGATACGTAGACTCAAAAAATAGAATTTTGAAGAATTCAGGTGGAACGGTATAGTTTTTAGTTCACATTTAGATAGAGTTCATTTTCTAGAATTTTTAAAGACCATCCGGAGCTTTCTACAACCGTTTGTTCACTATGAGGACTCAAAGTTGGAGCAGATTGAAAGTCGTCACATGAGGGTGAATTGTGAGGCGGCCTGTCGGTTCAATGTTCATCACCCACGTTTTGGTTTATTTTTTAATCAAGCCAAATATTGCATCTTTCATGTATCGCAGAAACGATTGCGATTTTATACACCAGAAACGATCGCGCTCCATAAACTTGAATGGTTACGAACAAAACCAACAGGGAAACAATATAAACAACAACAAACATTTCCAAAGAGTGATTATTCGTTTGAAAGTTGGACAGGAGTGGTGAACGATATTCCCCCCCCCCTTCCACTCACCACTCAGGGTCAGGCACACACTTTAAGTTTTACCCTTAAAGTAAGTAGAATCTTCCTCACATGTGATTTGCTTCCTCTTGATGTAAACAGGAGGTAAAGTACTCGTATGTACAGAAATACCCATAATACTTGCCAATAACCTCTTCATTTCCAACCTTCTGCTACTCGGCCCATACGACTCCGAACTGCCCTAAAAAAATAATGGTTTAAGAATGTAGACGGGCACACAGCCGAAAGGTCCGGCCGTAAGGAGTCGATTTCATCCCAGGAAACCTTCATACAACTCAGTATACACAATACAGGTGTGGAGTCACGTGCAGCACACGTGACACAGAAGAACCCACTTGCTTTCCCCCTTTTTTCCCATTTTACAATCTAACCAAGACATGACCAGCATCAGAAATATCTCCCCTTCACGCTCCCAACGGGCGAGCTCTCTTTTAAAAAGAACCACATCTTCTATTTGAGTTACGCTTTCGAATCCTATCATCCGACTATAATTCAATTCTATATCTCTTTCATAGAGTTCACAAAGATATTTCCTTCCGATTTACTGGCTCTCAATACAATATTCATTGCATCGGTTAGTACTTTGAACTGAATCGTGACCAACGATTCCCCAGGCTTTAAAAAAAAGAAAAAATTGCTGTACGTACCATTCATTACAGTGAGCTCCATAGCATTCTCCTTGTTTCAGGTGTACACGATCATTGATCGTCATCTCTTCAGGGGCGTAGCGTTATTAGGGGCAGCGCAGGAAGCGGCGCTTCCCCGCAAGGAATGAAGAATGTAGGTAGGAGGTGAATGATGAACAAATTTATTACGAATCAATTATATCAAACGTAAAATATTCTACAGGTACCTACCCATGGAAGAATTCCTTCTGGTTGCAACCTTTGATGGTTGCTAGAATCCATGGCCGAAGCCAAGTCATCCAAGAAAAAGAAGAAGAAGAAGGTGAGTGAGGGCCACTAACAGTTGAAGCCAGAAGGGAACCGCAAAATTATTGGGGGGGGGGGGGGGGGTGACTTCACACTTACATCTGTATTCTAGCGCGTGCGTGTGAGTGTTTCTCTGACTGTTTACCATGGAGCTGTTCGAAATGTTGGGATTTTTTTGCATAATGCATTTAGGTAGGAACCTAGTTTTTTGCATATTGTATTTACCTATATGAACAAATTTACAAACATTTCATGTCCAAAATAATTACACATAATTCCTAGGAGAAAAACAAATCAATATTAATGCTACATCCCAAGTTAAAATACTGGTACTGAGAGATGGAGTCGTACCGTAGTATATTAATTACATAAAATTTCTCCTGCTACTAAAAATAAGCCAATTTCTCTGCCAAACAGATGAAATAAAAGTGGATGAAAAAAAAATAAATAAAATCTCGTTCATACCAATTTAAATCAACATCTCCATGAGACTGAGCATTTTGATGTGCTTTTAGAAACGTTTAATACCTACTCAGAATGGTTTTCATCTTTTGGAAAACTACCTATTGAAAAAAACTATACAATTGTAAAAAAAAAAAAAAAAAAAACTGACCGTTAGTGGTCAGTCTAAGCGAAGTTTTAGCATGATGGTATGATGGTAGCTAATCTTGTATGGCCATGGATTCTTTCATGTTTATTCAAGTTCTTAAAAATATAATATATTTTTATATATTATATCAATAGGTATATCGCTCCTTTGCTGCAATAGCGCCATATCACAAAATTAGATGCTTCGGGGTAATCGAAAAAAATCCATTTCAATTCTACGAATTTCACGAAGCGAGGTTTCAAAGCTCTAACTTCCGAGCTTTAAAATCTGGCGTCGTGAAATTCGTTGAAATGGTTTTTTTTCTCGATTAACCCGAAGTATCTAATTTTGAGATATGACACTATTGCAGCATAGGAGCGATATACGAGTATTATATCAAAACAATTTTTTTTTGTTAATATGCGAAACGTCCAAGACATTAAACTCCTTGAATAGTTGTGGGGGGGGGGGGGGGGGGGAAGAACACCATTTTGGTTTGTGTTGTAAAATTTTAATAATAATTATTATTTGTCGTACAATACACAGAGGCTCTAGATATGTTTGATAGGCCGACCCCATACTAAAATACTGTTAGAAATTACCGATTGTAATAAGCTTGCGTAATCTTTTACACAACATACTCGTACCAATATGAAATCCCCAAGACTGGCACTGGGTCCACCACAACTCCCAAATATTCTGCACGTGGCACTTACATGATACTAGGGCAATTGCAATGTACTCTAGTGCGCTAAGGCACTCCGTGGTATTTAATACCATGTGGAACGGGAGAGGAAAAGCTGCGCAATTAAAAAGCAATGAAATTAGTCTTACTAAAATTCAAATGCAAACCAGCATTTTATAGCCAACCCTTGACTACAGACAAGCAGTCAGAGGCAACCCGCATCGATGCGTCCGATGTACTCTGCGAAGCAACTAAGTATAGCCGTTTCATCAGCATAAGTAGTTATACTTCCACCGAGTTTACAATAATTTTATAAAGCAAATGAGCAAAACCGGACCGAGGACGGTGCCCTGCGAAATTCCAGAAGTAAATCGGTTGTTTCGATGACCCCTAAACGTTGTTTTTGAGACCAGCGAGAGCCTCGGCGTTTCAAAGATCTTGTTATGCAGAGATCATTACATGCAAAGGTTGATAACAGACATTGAACCACTCGCGCTCGTTTTCGTATGTTTTCGATTTTCTTTCTACTCACTTTTATTATACCATGGTAGACCTGTAATATTTCTCGGAGCTCTATACTTCCGTTGCGCAATTATTTGTGGAGAGAGAAAGTTTGCGGAATTCGCATCGCCTCTTCCAAAACATGTACGGAAGCTTTGTGCTGGACAGTATGGCTCATGAGGATGTGGTGAGCCATTTCAGGTTTTGAGAAGAACATTTGGAAGTACTCTTGAGCTAACTAGGCATTCCCTGATCTGGGAATGTCCAGTTAGCTCAAGATGAACATATCTATATGTTCATACACGGGGACCCTACGGATACCGGGTGTCCTACCCCAACCAGTTGGCGGACCTATATTCGCCCATCTCTAATATAGGCGGACCTATATTAGAGATGGGCGTGATCATATTCATAAGTACGAATACGAATAACATTCATGAATCGGAGAATATGAATAATATTTTATCCATAATATAGATATAGAATAATATTATGGATGAGGAAATCGAGCGAGATTGGTTGAGTGCTGGCAATCTGCGTTTAGTGTGGAACGCGAGAAAATGAAAATTACCGCCACTTCACGATATGGCCTTGAATTCAGGTCGCATTTAGATACAGCGGCGCTTCCTCAGTTGTCGCTGGTACCCTTGTCAACGGGTTAGCATCCATGTTGCTCGCTCTAACCGTCGAGATACGATGACGTACGGCGAGGTCCGACCGTATCTCCTAATGACACGAGTACAACTGATAACTTACGCTTTTGTTTGTTTACTAAAACTCCTCCTTTTTCCTATCTCGAAACCTCATTCTGCCGTTTATAATAATTATATAGGTGTGGGAGTGAATGTACGGTTTAAGGGTTCAATAATTGAAATAATTAAGGGTTCAATAATTGAAATTGGTTCAATAATTCACCCACTGTATTTTGCCGATCCGGTCCTTTACAGTGTGTTTTGATGCTAATGGGCGGATATTCCTATCAAGCGAATTGCTAATAAGCGGATTCCACTGTATCGGTTGGTGTGCAGTGGGTTTGGTTTAAATCCAGAATATGGTTTGAATGTATACGGAATGTTTTGCCTGCCAACTGGGTCGTATGTTCCTCATTATGGCTCTTCATAAACGCTCCGGCAAAACCACCTCGAAAAATATCGACATTTTAGAGCGGTACCACGACGAACTACCAGCCATTGTCAGTCAACTAGATTACACTCAGTACAGGAAAACATTGCCTGATCTTCTTACGCAGCGCGCAAGTTTGAATGAATACAGCGATTCAAATAATCGAGTAAGGACACGGAAATGCAAGAGACATGCCCCAGACGATGCTTTACTGTTATGGTTCTTATATGGTTCAAGCAACTTCTGCAATGAAAGCCCCTATAAATCGTGCGACCCTCATTCAAAACTTTGCAAATTCTTCCACAACGGTCCATCATCTTAAGAACTACACACAATATTACTATTATATCATAGAAGTATTATTCATTTAAGTTTATTAGTTATTCATAATTTTCATTATTTCCAAGCCGACTTAATTATTTTTATTATGTCAGCATTGTCATTACCCTCTCAATTATCAATCTCCCCTAGCTGTGATTCATTACCACGATGTCGGCGGTCGTTCTGTTGTGTGTCATAATTTCTTTAGTAGTTTACTTCAATTATTATGCAGACTATTGGTATTTATTCAACCGGTGTCACAAAACCATGTGTTTCGACACCGGCCACCTTTTTAACACGCTCTTGTTGACGATCATGACCACATTATGGACCACATTTTCAAACCAATGTTAATATTTCATGTAAGGTACAATAAAGTATACTTTCATGAAAGAAGTTCTGTTCTTCGGTTCGTCGTTTATACCGTCCGATATTGCCCTGGCCCGACATAAGCGGCGGCCACTGTATCACTTCGTGGAGTGTTTTATGGATCGACTAATCAAAATGGGGAAGGCTGTGGATTTCATGACGAATACCTACCTACTCCAATTCATCAGTTTGACTTGCACGAGCGAGCGCCCATTTCCACAACTGAGACCTCAGCAGTCATTGAAATTTCCCAGTTATTGGAATAATGCTTCCGGGAGCTATTTTTGTCATGATTAAACTCAAAGGCAGTATCAAGTCAACCCAAAACCTCCCGATGACGAAAATCTCTTCCCTAACGAGCCGCATCATCACTCAACTATCACCATCAAGATATCACTGTGAAATCTATCAAGTTAAAATCCCATATTGGCATCAAGGCCAATGAAATCGTTAATTGCGTTGAACGTTGATTGATAGGAATGGTGCTTGGTCCAGAAAGACCAGCTCAGTAGCCCTACATTGTTTTTGTTTGTAGCTACGGTGATGAGAGGCGACAAATGTTCAACATCCTCACAAATATTGTCCTATAGGTATGCATTTAATGCAGATAATGTACTCCTCAGTCAATATATCCTATTTTTATTGTACCAGGTTAATATGTATTAATATGTATTTTGAACTTAGTGTGGTGGCTGTAAGGTTTGTATACTGACGCTAATGAAAATATGTGCTTCGAGGAAAAATTGAGATTTTTATAAATTTATTTTATTCATGACAGGTATTTACAAATATCGAGAGTTACATTATTGGGTAGGTACACATCATTACACACAACATGGGTTAGAAGTCATAATATATAGTATTCTGTACATTACAATAACAATAAAATCACTCTATCATTGAGTTTTCAACATTATCAATTCACAATACATGCACTGGAAAAAAAGCTTACATCAAAAGGATCCAACTTATGTTTGACTTGTTTAGACATGGAAAGAGATACAACTATTATTTACATGGTTTATCCTTCTCTTCGTTGAAATTATTATAACGGGTTCTGACTCTAATTGAACGTTGGAAAATATACGAATGAATTTTATAACTTTTACAACCGTAACATCAAACTTGTAAACTTATCAAAGATATTCACTACGGTCATACCAAAATGAAGGATTGAGCGTTGTCCCCACGATCGTAATATCATGAAAGTAGTGAGTACGTGGGTTGAGAATGAATACGGTACGTCGTTCAAACTAATTACGAATTTGCTGCTCAGTTTGCGTGTTTGCTATGTTGTATAACAAGTTTCAGTGCAGTAGTAGCTGACTGATTTACATATAAGTACATAGTTGCCCTGGGTACGTCAAAATTACAGGAAATACTGAATTCTGCGGAGTTTATCCTTTGCTCTCCTTCGTTCAAGCTGCCAGCAATATACACAACCTTATCTACTGTACAAACTGCACGATCTAATACTCATATTCCTTTCATCTATTGGTATGATGAAAAAAACCAATGCCACCAGAAAGTCCTCATTTCTGCCTATGCAGAACATCTGGGAAGTTCTACTATGAAGCCAATGTGCAGTAATAGAACCACACCATCCCATCTTACGTTATTGTTCATCTTACGTTTCGGCATTTTCTGAACTTCCAAAACGCATTACTATTGTGCAAAAAACAATCACGACTTTAACGGTGAATTTTGAATGTAGAATAATACTAGAATTACAAGTATTTCTTCTCAATCCGATCGATAATGAACTGTTGCGATCACAAAGAAGTCCAACCTGAAATCGGAATTCTACTTCAACCCGACATTGAAAATTCTTAGCTTGTACTGACATTGACTTGAAGAGGGCTGATACAGAATACACAGTAATAACTTATCCACTGTTTCTGAAATATTCCACCTTTACTCCACTGATATTCCCGAAATATTGTCACCTCCCCCCTCTTTTCCGGTGCATCGACAGCATCTTGCAAGAACATCAAAATTCATTAACTTAATTTAATTAACTTGCAATGTCTGAGGTTGGAGGGTTTCTCCGATAAGACTATAATAATCCAACCAGTTCTCTTGGTTACACTAAAAAATGTTGCTATTGGCTGGACTTGTTTTCATGAATTCATTTTTCAAAGATATTAAAGTTCCAGTGCTTTAATAGTATATTCATCGAGTAATTCTTCTATTCGTTACTTGCAGGTATGAGTGTTCGTTAACACAAACTTTTATTTACAATTTAACACCGTATAAAATACATTACTATACAAAAATTACATGTACAATTCTCAACAATTATCAGTCGTGGTCTATGTCGTGTGTCGATACTCAACCGAAACTAAGTCCAAGGTACTACCTCAGTAGGAACGGAGTGAGGATGATGACCACCAAGTGGCAAGGCAGCATACGTGTGCTTTGGCTTGGCGACGTCACTGCAACACAGAAATGATTGATGTATTGCTATTTGATTGCTTTATTTGTCAACCAGGAAAGAATTGGGGTAATATAAAATGAAACAGAATAATGATCTCTCACAAGAGTAAAAAGTAAAATAAACCAGCACACAATATTATCCATAAAATCAATATATATTAAAAATATATATATATATATCCTCGTGAATAAAAATGAAGCTTCCTTCAATAACTCTCCAGCCTTTTTCTCCTAAGTGTATCTTTGAAATTACCAGTCATTTGGTCCACATTGTACAACTTACTCAGTTCGTTGAAAAACCCGGATTCCTGCACCACAAACGATCTATCATACAAAGAAGTCCTACGGGTCAGGGTCCGCAAAAGTTGAACCAAGTTGCATCGTTTTATTCTTGGAAAACTCTTTGATAACCACCCAAGATAATTTTTCTGTCTCACAATGTTGGTGTCGTATAATGGCAGTTGAAAAGACTCGACGCCCTTGCGGCTCTTGACCTATTCATGCTGTCTCTGCCATATTTAGCAAGGGTTTTCCTTTCATTCCGGTTTACCCCATTCAATTCACATGCTACTTCCCATTTCCACGTGAATGCATTAACGATCTGTTGCCAGAACCGTTAAGGTGCATAACTGCTTCCCAAGATGCACTTGTGCCCCTCACAAAGTAGATTCAATTTTTGTTTTGCCTCCGGCGGAAATGTGTTAGAGTACCACTAGAATATTATGAACGTCCCCTTGAAACACTTCGGGCAAAGCCCCAAAGTGTATTATGGCTTCGTCCATTTTGAACCTACTGTCACAAACGGCCAACTAACTGTGCCCATCGTTCTTCCAGAAGTGAAGTGACGTTGAGTGCCCCTGACATTGACTTGAAGGGGATACTATTTATCAGGCGGATTCAGATGTATGCCGAAATTAAGGCAAAATACGATGAAACCAAAACGCAAATTACAAACTGTTTTTGAGCGAGGATTTCCTGCTACTTTTGAGGTCCGATTTCATACATTGTTATGACGAGAACACGTCAGAACCAAACGCTAATGCTGTGGGTGATATTCTATGTGTGATATTATAATATATTACTCATATGTCGTATTATTATGATGTTCAGGTGATTCTTGTGATTCATGAATATATTATATTCCTTATACTATTAGTATAACAAGTACCTATATAATATGACATATTATATTATTATGATGTTCAGGTGATTCTTGTGATTCATGAGATTTGTCGTATTATATATTCCTTATACTATTAGTATAACAAGTATGTAATACGACAAGTACATCTTAATGTGGAGATAGTAAAAACCAAACTAGACTTAACATGTGGAAGAAAAGAAATCACTACTTTATAGTTCATTGAATTTGAATAATATGAAATCCTAATTGGAATATGCAGGAATAAATAAATCAAGTAAATGCGGCGATATTATGAAATATTATATAATCTATTATATAAAACTCTTTGTCTGTTTGATTTTGATAGGGATTGCTCCATTGTGATCAGCAAGTGGCGAGGAAGTGTGCGTTTATGATGTTCTCTAGGGCTTCATCCCCTCATTTGTGCACTTACATGGTGGCTGGTCAGGCGATTGGTCGGATGAATTCTTCCCGAGCTGAGATTTGTTCTAGGGCAATGAGGAACGTGGGTTCCTGAGGCGTCATGCGAGGGGCTTCACTGACGTCGACGCTTTAGTTGTTCTATTTAATGCAATGGTCCACTCGATTCTTGAATATGGTGCCATCGTATGTTTTCCACTTTATATGAATGATTTAGAACGTATTGAGCGTATCCAGCGGAGTTCTTTCGTTTTGTTACCTTTGGGCAGGGAACGAGTTGGGATGATTTTGATCCAGCTGATACTCTCAGTCTCCGCCGGCTTACTTCCCTCAGTCACCGTCGCCAGAGATTGTCTTAGTCTGCTGCAGCTGATAGACTTCCATGCCACTCACTACCGCACACGTTCGAACAACCTCTTCTATGTCCAAACAACACCAATGAATTACCCGTTCAACAACCTCATTTTAGGTGCCCTAAGATCTCTGGATTCGGCCTTCTCCCACACTCAAATTGATATTTTTAGTGACTCTTCCAGAGAGGTAAAGCATGGGCTCAATGAATTTGTCAATTACGCATATGATACCGACAGGAGAGAATAATAATTCAAGCTTCGAGTTTTGGTTTTTACTTACTACTGTATTAGTTTTGTACGGAGTGAAATTATTGAGGTGTTTTCTGTTATTATACAAAGAGTCATTGCTTTTCTTTATACTGTAATTGGGCTCATGCCCTTGTAAAATAAATTCTCCTAGAACGACCTAAGATTAATATCTATTCCATATTTCCCTCTTCATCCCTCGTCATTGTCATCACGACTCCAGGAAGACCAACCATCCATCAGGGGTTCCTGAGGTACGTATCTCCGTTAAAAAGTTGAAGAAATTCCGACTACTCTCAACCTCGCTCTTTTTACATATGAAATAGTGAATAAACAATCTAAACCTTTCGAACATAGCCGGTGGATTACAGTCCACAACCGATTTCTCTTCTCTTTTTTTGATAACCCTGGTTAAAGATAGAAGGGGTTCAAAATGAATTTAAAAATTTTGAAAACATCATATCTCGAAGGTTTCAAAGGGAGTAGAGCAGGGCTATGCTGCACAGTTGAGATTTTCGATTCGACGATCCCTCCGAAGGCAAGATGATTTTCTCTTTGGCAAACTAAGCACATCGATGCTGAGTAACCCTGAGAGGAAGCTGTTAAGTGGAAGAGAGAAAGACAACTAATTAATTCCGCTCTCGAATCCCGGAACTCCCGGAAAAAAAGAGGGGGAAGAACAATTAAAAGAGGTGAAAAACGAGTGAAAAAAAGTGAGTTAAAGGCAGGTGCCGCTTGACTGGGCAATCTACGAAGGGCTCGTCCTCCCTCGGGGTTCTCGATTTGCCACGCTTTCGTCCGTCCTTCGCCCTCTACAACCAAAAAACCACCGGTCGATTTAACCACAGCCTTTGCTGTAAGTCGTTAGAATTCGTTCTTTTTTATTTCCCCACCCTCCAGCTTCCTTATTTTACCTGCGACTCGAATGGAGCGCTGTTTATCACAATGAGAAAATGCGAAGGTCCTCGCCACTTACCGAAGGTCGTGACCTGAGAGAAGTGTTACCTCTAAGGGCGGAATTCATAGTCCTGCCTAAAGTAAAGAAATATCTAAACTTCCGAAAGTAAAGAAATATCTAAAGGAAATGCTTAGTCTGATTTCTAATTCATAGTCGTTGACTTCCGGAAGTCAAGAAAAATCTTTACTTTAGCAAAAAAAAAACTTAACTTTCGTAAGTTAAGAAAAATCTTTGCTAAAGTCATAATTTTTCTAAATACTCTTGTTGAACCTGAAGTTGGCAGCTCCGACGGTGGGTAACCAGCCAGAAGGTTGCAATTGTGTTTATATTTTGTACGTGATTTTATAGGTTTGTGACATTGAAAAGAGTTCAATTTGGACAGTTCAAACTTATTATCCCCTTAGGAACTGTCTAATAGTGATTGTGGGGTCGTCGAACTGTACTCAAGAGATGAAATCATGGGTTTTCCCAAATCCTTCAGCCCCGAGCATTACCAGTCTTCAAATCGTCGTCACCTCGATTTCAAACCGTTTGTTATTCCTGATTTTAAACATATTTGGCTTTCTCGACCCTGGTTTTAAAATATAGGGGAGAAGTGGAAAACAAAAAGGGCGATGCCGTGTCTGTGATGAAAAAAAGAAGGCATGGGAAAAGATAGCCGAAGAGTTCAACTGCTCGACAGGACAACGCTGCCAAGTAAGTTCAGCATTCATCATCTTTTTATTATAATTTAGGTGATAATAATGATTAACAGGACGTTTCCATTTGTTTTTCGACCGGTCACGTCGAGGCGAAATTGCTTGGTTAAGATGTTTTCCTCATACCTATTAGAAAGAAAGTTCCTCGATCGATTTTCACAACCGTCCCGTCACGATATAATGAAATAGCGTAAAATTAATCATTATCATTATGATCTTTATGATAATGATTATTATCTTCACCTCAATGATAATTATCATTATGATCTGACTGTAGAACCGTAGGTCTACCGTTTGTTGTTAATGTTGTACCTAGTGGTCTTTCGTCGAATATGATACATTTATCTTCCATTTATTCTAGTAATGTTTCAATAAAACGAAAGGGTAGGGTTTTGAGCCTGTAAAGTTGTGGTTGGTTCTATGCCGACAAGTCTAACGTTATGGATAAAAATAAGAACTGTCACTTTTCTTCTATATCATGCGTAAAGCGTCCGAAGATAAGAAAAAAATCATTAAAAAATCGTGATTTCCTGGACATTTTTCATTAAATAACCTGGAAGGAAGCATTCTAGACCCCAATATGGGGGTTTATTCGGATTCGTTGTTCAATGTTCTATAGAAGACACATTTTTTGGGAATGTTTTGAGTTCTTTGGAAGGCTACATATTTTTTGAATTTTGGTCATATTTGAATAAGATATTCCAAACATCACAATCATATCAAACATCACAATCATATTCGACGAAAGACCACTAGGTACAACATTAACAACAAACGGTAGACCTACGGTTCTACACTCAGATCATAATGATAATTATCATTGAGGTGAAGATAATAATCATTATCATAAAGATCATAATGATATGGCGAAGATCATAATGGCGAATTTTGGAAGAAATATCTGGGTTTATGTAACATGTGATGTTACATAAACCCAGATATTTCTTCTAAAATTCGCCTGTTTAGCGTCATTCCTAAAATTTTGGACCCATTGCAAATTCGATTCAATTCACTCACTCATTCATTCACATTATAGATTTAAAAAAAAAATGAGTGTACTTTTAAACAAAAAATAACATAGTTCTCAGTGGTAATTTAATAAACTGTTGCAGGAAAGAAATCCAGCATGGATGACTTCGAGGTTCGCATCAAACAAAACCAACAATTCATGGAGCATGAGTGAAGGCGGAAGAACTGAAAAATGAGCTCTTCCAAAATCAAATCCGCCATGAAGAGGAACTTTGTCAATCAGGAAAAAAAAAAAAATACTCATAAAAAATAAATAGGTTAGAGAAGGAATCAGAAATGTAATTACTTAACTGAAAACTGTAATTATACCTTGTTATTATACCATATAACTATACTTTATTACTATATTACAGCATTATACTTCATTACAAACTTCATAATATGTGAAGCATATAATATATTATTATTATTATGCAAGTAAGTATATATAAGTAAGTATATAAGTAAGCAAGTATGCAAGTAAGCATATTATGTGGGATGTAGAGGATCTCGAGGTTCGGTCACAATTAAAGACGTGTTTTCCTACGTTTCGACTATTTATTCAGTCATTTACAAGGGCTACGACAGAAAAGATAGCACAATCCGGACTTAATAAAACTATTGGCTTAATTTGTATGGATGGGTACATGTAGCTAATATGCTAGGCGATTTTGTGTTCTTACTTACAGAGTGCAGGCTTCTTCCAAGTCGGCAAAATGCACCATTTACATAGCTCACTTAGGTTTAGGAGAATTACTAGTTAGGCCAACTAAAGCTGTGGAATTTGGATGTTTCGTGAGAGTATCAACACTATTTTTGTGAGGATTCAGTCTCAACTTGAGGTGGGAGTGGCCTATGAATGTTTTCCCACATTGACAAGGCATTTGGTATAGCAAATCTGATTTCATTGATGACACAAAAATAGTTGGATATGAAAGCAATAAATTTAAGAGGGAGATCAGGGAGATGATATTGATAGAACGAACCAAAGAATCAGTAGTTAATAAGAGATCAGATGTAAAGAATTTGAGCAAAGTATACAGTAATGTCATTCATACTAGTTTTAAGAAAAATCCTATGAGAACCAGTGTAAACCCTTCACCCAGTCATTAGTATACCTACCTACATATCTACAAACAGTACCTTTCTGCCCAACCCCCGCTAGTTTCATGTACCTACCGTTAGGCCATATATACCGTTATCCTCCAAATATCAGTGTAGTCTTTAGTTGTATAGTGGAATCCAGAGGCACATGTGCTCTGTAAGTACGAACACAAAATCGCCTAGCATATCAGCTACATGTACCCATCCATACAAATTAAGCCAATAGTTTTATTAAGTCCGGATTGTGCTATCTTTTCTGTCGTAGCCCTTGTAAATGACTAAATAAATAGTCGAATCGTTGGGAAACACGTCTTTAATTGTGACCGAACCTCGAGATCCTCTACATCCCACATATATATATCGGAATATGGTCGATAACCTTCTCCACACAAGTAAGTATATTATATACTTGTAGGTTCCTAGTTATACCAGTTGAATTATAATAAACCAAGCGTTACATTGTGTTCTTGTTTTGAATTGCATCAACTCAATTTGTTCTGTATTTGAAAATTGGGCACCTACTTAATGAATCATACAAGTTATTCACAAAAGTTTATTTACAAGAATTTTTCAAAATTTTTCTCTTTAAAAACTAAATAATGTATCTTACATTATTCTCAAAATGTAGGGCTAGCATGAGGGAAACAATCATAACCCAACATGAATATTTTTTCTCGGCATATGAAGATATGGCATAAAACCACAACCCTACCAGAACTTGTGTAAGGGAAAGCCTCTGTTATTTGGCGACCATGGATAATGATAGGTAATGATCAATCACGGTATCCTTCCGAAAACGGAATCTTCCCCTGAATTGCTCGTCGTCCAACATTTCCATAGGGTTCTGTGCATCCCGTATGTACCTATAATAGATCAAAATATTTCACTTCGTTGTATCTGCCTCATTAAAAATACCTACATATATTTGAACTTTCTATAAGTATAAAAAAGAAACACACACAAAAGCATGGAAAACAATTGATTGTTTTCCAATAAAGGTTGGAAAACAATTGAAAAAAAACCACTTCGCCAGGTGTTTACATACCTTCGGGGCCTTCGAACTATCGTAATACGATCATCCTGGTCGTCGAACTCATCCCACTCATCATACTCGAAAATGTGTTGATACTCCATAATGAAATGAAAATGCGAAATGAAATGAAAGTAACAAACGAATGTAACAACGGAGATCTCCGTATCTATACTAATCACGATGACTTCAGTTAAGGAAATGCTTAAGGTAGGTTCCGAGCTACCTCTGATTTCGGTGCGAAAATGGGGCTGAAAGTAAAGTAACGACTTGACTTTCGGTCTATGAATACGGCCAAAGGAAATGCTTAAGCATTTGCTAAAGCATTTCCTTAGTGACTGACTATGAATTAGCTCAAGTCGCCGTTTCTCCTCACATCGTCACTTAAGCATTTCCTTTCAACTTAGTGAGGACTATGAATTCCGCCCTAAAGGGCGAAGAACCTGCGGGTGGTGTGAGGGAAAAGGGTTGACCATTAAAAGACCGATTTCCAGGGTCGAGACTCGAGCTAAATAATTCAAAAGGTCATAAAGAAATTTACTTTTTTCCGAATGTAATACACAGCGACGGCGTTACACTCCCTCACCTTCAACTCCAAATCACCCATTTCGGATTTCTAAGATATTATCGTTCACACAGCAAGTAAATATTTTTTCTGGAACATGAAGTTGGTCTACGTGTGGGTGACTCCGACATTAATACCTCAAAACATACCACAGAAATGAATTAGAAAACATCTGAAAACACGGCACTGTGGCCTCGCTAAGGAGGCTGGAGACGTTTAGCATAGAAATTAGCTCTAGGAGCCACTAATCTGATCTGGGGCCTGTGCAGCGTCAAGCTAAAGTCCTAAGGAGGCTACATAGTATGTAGGTAGTACATACTAATTGAGAAATGTGTGTTCCATGGACTCCTTTTAATAGTTTCAAGCCTCACATTAGTTTTCATTCAACTAAACGAACAACTAAAAACTATGAACAGTCAAAATACGCGAAAGAGACAGGTAGATAAAGATGGTTGACAAGTTGGTTCCAAAAGTGGATCCATCTCGAATTGTTGGATATTATCGATCCTCACGCTTTCGCATTACAAATGGAAGCGCTAGCCGGCTGCGCGGCCTATGTTATCTCAATCAGGCTGTAGAGTGACGTCATGGTCCCTCGCTAGAAGCTTGCTGTTCCCTTGTAGCTATCAATTCGGTAGGTAGTAGATTCGTGATTCTTCTTCTTTTTAGGTGACTTGGCTTTGGCCATCCTAGTCATATTCATTGGATTAGTGATTCAAAGCAACCATTAAAGGTAACCGAAGCTGTTGGTAACTGTGGCATAATGAGCGGACGATCCGAATTTCCAATCAAATGTTTTACTGTTGATTAATAGTTTGTTAGTGCTTATAAATCTTTTCATCATTCAACTTCGACCTACGTTCTTCAATTCTTGTGGGAAAGCGTCGCTTCCTGCGGTTCCCCTGTCGCTACGCCCCTGTTTCTCAGATCGCTGATTATCTACACGCTAGAAATCTGATCAAATTTTTCTTTTTTTGATGGGTCGCATCGTTCTAAGAAACGTTCATCTAACTCGAATTCGAAAGAAAGTTTATCAGCATGTTCATTTTTCAAAGTAGGTAATTGAATCTGAAGGTTTGAAACGAGTATATGAGAATACTCGTGTGTCTCTGAAAGAGGAGACTGTCGAATCAATACTACTCGAGTAGTATCGATTGTTTTCTTTCGATACTTGAGTAGTAGCGAATATTTCATTCGTCACCAATATCAAAGAATAGGTACTAGCATCGAATATATGCCAGTATCGCACGTGAGTTTGGTTATCTCTGTCAACTTCTCAGTTGTGATGCACCATGAACCCTATCAGAAATTCCGAAGAAACTCACTCCTCTTCTCCCATTCGGTTAAGTTCTTTTCTATTATTCACTACGTTTATCAGTGACTTTAATTGGTTTTCATTCTCTTTCACTTTCTTCAATACTTTCATAGCTTCTATGAGTACAAAATTTCGTGATCGGGTTAAGAAACGTGGTTACCCCAAATTTATTTTCGCTGGTGGGGGGAGGGGGGACTTTACAAAGCTGGACCGGTAAAATGGAACGGTTTGTTCCTTGCCACTGATACCGTTCCCGGAATTACCTGAACCGATACACCTCTAGCTCAAGCAACAACTGACCTCCTTATCTATCCCCACCATTCTTTCGGCAGTTTGATCCCCGTAAAAGTGTATTCCATGGTAAAATCCAGAAGTGATTACTTATTGCAATCATCGTAAAATTGGTGCGGACACAGTACCTAGACTGTAGAGTGAACACGTCTTGTGCGGAAAGATAAGAAGGTGGCATCATATTATGATGTCCAAACAGGCACGAGAAGGTGGCCAATGGTAATATTTCCGACCATTCTAGATGTTGTAAACCTCGCCAAATTTTCCTTCGTGCTTTTGAAAGAGCTCATCAGTTGATCATGCGGTTGCAGCTCAATCACTCTCAACGCGCTATGCGTCTTTTGAGAACTTGTCCCCCAGGATCATCTATCACAGGTTTCATGTAACTCTGCAGCCACTGGTGCCGATAAATGGAAGCGGTGCCAACTTTGCTGGGACTATAAAAACAGTCAAGACTCACCAAATACACGTGCTATGAATATTGGTCTCATTCATTAATTTAAAAGTTTGAAATGAATAAACCAAAAATCCAAAATATTTAAAAATTGTGAAACTTCAAAATGGTGTAGAATCTCGGATTCTCCCGTGGACGTCCACAAATATCCGAAATAACCTTTGTAGAGAAGATAAGTTACCAACTCCTCCCTTCACTCGAAGTGGACAATCTGGTCACTTTTGTTTTGTTTCTTCAAATAGTTGTGGGGCTCGCAAGGATATCCACACAGAAAATAATAATCCGTTGCGAGAAAGTTTTCAGCATTTTTTTTTCTAGGAACAACCCGTAGTTATTACAGGGTTAGGCATTGAACATTGAGCCGGAGAACGTAATAAACAGTAAATACCGTCCTCACAGCCTTTTAGGTGAAAAGCTTCTGGTCGATTTAACAAATCCGCCTGACTTGGGGTTTTATTATGTCCGGGGATAACAGCCGATTGGTTTTCGAATAGCCCTGAAGCCAATAAACGCCAATGAATGGGGAAGTCAGGGGAGGGAAAACTTACGATTCTGTAGTCTTAAACCACAAGGGTAGCGGGACAATGGGAAAATCCGGATGGAGAGCAAACCGGTCGACTGCGCCGTTTGGCTGCAGAAGCCAACGGACAGAGCCAGACGGTTTACTGCATTACCCGGAAGTATAGAGAAAACGATTGTGATGGCGAGGGGTGGAGAACACTTTGCACAGGAAGTACATCAGAAGAGTAAAGGGACCCCCTTGACAACCACCATACGCCCCTGAATTTACATTGTCCATGGACCCAGAAATCCTGCGGTGCAACGAGTGAAAATATTTACTGCTGTTACAAGCCAAACCCCCGAATACCAAAGTCCCCTCTCCTCCGGAGCCTCGGGAGACAGCTCTTTTCGCCGTCCGTGAATGGTCGTCTCATCGTCGCTGCGTTGTCAGAAAACCCGGAGCCCGCTTGCTGGCCGGCACTTTTAGAGCGCAAATGGGCCGGAGCCGCGATAAATCAACACTGAGCGGCCGCGCAGAAAGCAAAATATCACATTCTATACACATTGTGTGTTAGGAGGGTTCTTTTTAACAATGAGGCTTCAGAAATCATCTTGTCCCGTTTGATTTATACCTAAACGCTCGAGAGCCACACCCACTACTTTGTATTAGCTGGTGGGGTTGAAAACATTACCATCCTTTCTTTCATCGACCCCGTCCTTCTCGATTTTCCTAACTGGAGACAGGAAAAAAATGAACTACACGGTCTGATTCTACTGGAGCATGAAACTCATTCCAGTAATGGAATTCCGTGAATGAAAGTATTCTATGATATATCGCGGCTGTCTATTTCCCGAATAGCGCGATGACGGCGGTTGAGCGAGTTTGAGCCACAGACAAGACATAACTGGATAGCGGACTGCATTGTACCGACCCGTTCCCCGTGCCCCCTTCTCCTTCCGCTGTAATCCTCACACAACGGTTTATTATTTCCTGTCTAGATCACAGTTCTGTAAAACATCCTCGTGACTCTCATAACTAGATGAAATAACTTATAACTGGGGTAATATCTGACCAGCAGATTGTCCTCAGCGAGTGAACGAGGGCGTGATTGTGTGTGTGGTGGGGGGGGGGGATCGATGGTGTTCAGTGATAGTGCGCAGTAATAGTCTTCAGGTTTCCGACAAACTTCTGGGCTGACCTAATGATTATGACTAAAAGATTTATAATTTCTTCATAAATTATTTGTATTTATAGTCGTATAAGTCCACATGCATTAGCGCTATTTCAGCTGATGCTACTTCCTCCCAATCACTCTCCCTCGGTTTCTAAAAGCTGCCTACCCAATTTCAGCGAGCGAGGGTGAACAGGATTCAGCTGTATTGCCCACGAGGCTGATCTTACATCTTCCAAATCACTCCCCGTGGTCTCATGAGGCTGTATACCGAATTTTAGCGTTCTAAGTTGACCGGGAGACGGCCTTCGCCTAGGAAAGCCTCGTTCTTGATGTAGGAAGCGGGTGTGTGAAATGTAATATCGACAGAAAACATCCCTGCAACTTGCTGATCACAATGGGGCAATCCCTATCAAAAACGTTCCACCGGGTAAGCCGTAACCGTGCGTTGTACGAATCCACCTGCTGTGTATCGAATTTGAAACAGGACGGAATTCAGCTGTATCGCTCACGAAGCTGATCTTACATCCTCCCAATCACTCCCCGTGGTCTCTTGTGGCTGTGTACCAAATTTTAGCGCCCGAGGGTGAACAGGAGACATTCAGCTTTATAGCTCACGAACCTGTACTTACATACTCCCAATCACACAGTTCCCGTGGTCTCTTGAGGTCGTGTACCAAATTTCAGCGCTCTCAGATGAACAGGATGGAAGTGAGAACCTTAGCCAAGTTTGTTTAGTGGTTCCCTTCGCTCGCTTAAGAGTTTCCAGTAGATACCTACTCGTAGGTAGACGCATATTCTTGACTATTACTACCATCACGTCGGAATGCTTGACAACGGAGAGAAGTTATTTGTATCGTCACAAAGGAAAGCGTCGATCAAAATGCAGGAAGCGGGTGTGTGAAGTCTAATATCGACAGAAAACATCCCTGCAACTTGCTGATCACAATGGGGAAATCCCTATCAAAATCGGTTCAGCGGTTTGGCTGTCCATATAGGACAAAAACAGACAAACTGTGAGTTTTTTTTATATAGGATTTATGGGTTTTCTCTTGTATCTATGGACGTCTGCAATTTATAACAAGAAGTACCTACCAACAAATATTCGACAATACCAAAAAATGTACCGTCCCATATGAAAAGGGACCTCATATTCCATATCTTCAGAAGAACCGAAAACAAAATAATATGATAAATCGAGTTAGGCATTTTCCTCGATTGCCAGTACGAAAAACTCTGCAAATTCTTGACACAACGGTTCATTATCTTCTTTGTACGGATCACCCTTCTGTCTAGATCACTAGGTCTAAATGTCTAGATCCTAAATGTTAGGTTAATTATTATTATCAATTATCAGTAATTATTAACAATTTTATCAAGTACCTAGTTTAAATTATTAAAATTTATTGTTAGGTATTAATAATTCGTATTTATTATTAATTATGATTAATTAATACGATATAATTCTGGGGTTTTTAATACTACGTCGGTAATAATTTTTCTATAAAAGAAGTACCTACCAACAAACATTCGAAATTACCTTCATTTCCGTAGCACGAAACGCACCTCAGAACAACAAACTCGACATCACTTAAGCCATATGATGTTCCAAAGATCTTGTTAGTATGAAAATGGACCTGTATTTCAACAGTTTGATTCATGATCGTGTTGTGAGGCACAATCTTTGAGCCGTCATTGTGAACGAACGGCTGGTCGTACAAAGCTGCGGATGGTCTTAAAAAATTCTACGGAACAAACTCTATCTAAATATGAAATAAAAAACATACCGTTCTATGTGAATTTTTCGAGATATGAGATTTTCAAATTTTCAAAATTCGTTTTGAACCCCTTCCCCTTGACCTAGGGTTATGAAAAGTTTCGAGGACCATTGTGGGGTTGGTCGAAACCCATAAAAAAAATTTCGTAATTTTAACTCAACGCTAACTGGGCAAAGTGGCGCGGACGGCGTACGAATTTCCGTAGAATTTTTTAAGACCATCCGCAGCTTCGTACGACCAGCCGTTCGTTCACAATGAGGGCTCAAAGATTGTGCCTCACAACACGATCGTGTATCAAACTGTTGAAATACAGGTCCATTTTCATACTAACAAGCTCTTTGGAACATCATATGGCTTAAGTGATGTCGAGTTTGTTGTTCTGAGGTGCGTTTCGTGCTACGGAAATGAAGGCAATTTCGAATGTTTGTTGGTAGGTACTTCTTTTATAGAAAAATTATTACCGACGTAGTATTAAAAACCCCAGAATTATATCGTATTAATTAATCATAATTAATAATTATTATTATTATTAATAAATACGAATTATTAATACCTAACAATAAATTATAATAATTTTCAGTAGGTACTTGATAAAATTGTTAATAATTAGTGATAATTGATAATAATAATTAATCTTACATTTAGGATCTAGACATTTAGACCTAGTGATCTAGACAGAAGGGTGATCTGTACAAAGAAGATAATGAACCGTTGTGTCAAGAATTTGCAGAGTTTTTTTTATTCGATTTTCTGAATCTACGTATCTTGAAACGTAAACCAACAAATTTTGAGGGGGGGTTAAACAAATTTTTTCTTTGGGCGATTCCAATGGTTCATTATCGAAGATAATAAACCAAAATTGATTAATCGAGAAAAAAAAACTAAAGCACGTTGAGTTAATGAAACCTTATTTTCCTTACTTTAATTCCAACTTCAAAACGTCTCAACGTTCTACAGACCTAAGCTGGGATCATTCCATAAAAACCGGCGCGTTAAACCGATTCTCAAGTATAATAATCTGCTATGAAGTCAATTTCGCCAAATGGAAGATTAAAGTCCTCTTTTCCCATCGATGCTCACAAATATCGGAAATTTCCTTATTTCCGTAGCGACGAAAAGTATCTCAGAACAAGAAACTCGACAACCACAACTATGAACTGATTGAATACAATAGTAGAATTTTGTCAGACCGTTTGATTCACCCTCATGTTGATTACCTTCTCTCGCTTCTACCTTCGAGCCCTCAATGTGAACGGCTTGTCTTTCAATGCTAGTGATATCATAATTGGGTTGCTGATTATCAAAGCCGTAATTTCAATCCCCCCAAAAACAACTCCGTTGTAAAAACTGGCCCGCCAAAAAACCTCAGCCGCAAAAAGGAATGATATCCATTTTGCCCGCCAGCCACATATATAGGATGCTCAGTGCTTCGCACCTCGCTGTTGAGTGTGCATATAGAAACCTGATCCTCCTACCCCTAACCTCCACCGTCCATGTTTTCCTGTTCCCTGTCACCTTCCCACAACCCCCTCTCACCCTTAGTCACCCTCGGTTTCACCTAATATGTTTCCTCTGTTACACCAGCAGGGAGCTTTACGCTTCTTTCAATGCTGTTGGCGGGAGCTTTTTGCCAGATGAACAAGCCTGAATTGAAGCATTACTTCATTACAGTTGTACCACCGCTGATTACTCGTGACCACCAGTAATACTTATGTTAGCTTGTTCATCTGGCAAAAAGCTCCCGCCAACAGCATTGAAAGAAGCGTAAAGCTCCCTGCTGG